>CM021797.1:32304709-32344383 GCA_011076525.1 Nettapus auritus | reverse complement strand
TTTAAAAAAAAAAAAAAAAAAAAAAAAAAAAAAAGAAGAAGAAGAAGAAAACACCTCTTTTATAATGGATGACAGCCTTTGTCTTTTGCCTTTAGTTTTCCAGCTGTGACTCTTGAATATTCTAATCAACATAAAGTAGAAAAAGGACTCAACCACATAATTGTTTTTATCCCTTTTAAAAGTCACTTTTATTCTGACTTCACTGATTAGTTCTATGCTACTAGATAGTGAACATTATTCAGACGAATTATATATATAGCTATAATTTTAACTAAAATAATTAAAAGATTATTTAACGGCGAGTGCATTTTTTAGTCCCAAAATAGAAAAATGGGAAGATATTTACAGAAAATATTTTTGCATATGAACATTAATCAATGAATATTTATTAAAGTATGTTACTTGTGGAAATTAGAAAGAATCACAGAAGAAAGTTCTATTTTCAAACTACTGTTCAAAATATGACATCGTAATGCATGAGACTAATTGATATATTTGTTAGGGATTTAGATGATTCCCACATGTCTTCACCTGAGCTCACCCTCAAGTCCTTCATTCATCAGCTGTTAGGCAGTGAAGCATGATTGTTGTGCTTTTTATTCTGAATAGAGGGACAGGCCATCAGCCATGCAACTTCCTAACTCTTCCATTGTTTGTGCCTCTCCTGGTTCACACTCTGAGTCTAAATAAACCAACCTACTTGTTCTCACAAGAGAACAATCACTCATCACCCCTCTGAAGCCATGGAGTTTCAAGTCCTTCTCCTTACATTTTAAGTCAAAGACCATTTATTTTTTTCATGAACTCCGGACAACTCTTTTGGCTCTGGTTTCAGCTCAACACAGTTACAAAACACCCCACTGTGTGCAACCACAGTGCAGGCTAATATTTTTTAAGCAGACAATCCTGAATGACAAAAATGAGTGTTTCCTCAGTGAACTCCCTTATTTCCTCCTAATACTGTCCCCTTACTCAGGCACAGTTGACATTCCCTTCACAGATTTAGACTGTTCTGGGCTATTCTGAAAGTTTGCCTCTCTGCTAATTAGGGAAAGTAGAGACCTCTGGCAAGAGATGCATTGTACAATAAACAAAGAAACAAAAACCTGAAAATATCAGGCTTCTCTCAAAGTCACAGTGATGGAGAAGCCAACTGTATCACATACGTATAATTTGCAGGCTGAAGAAACTCTCTTCTGTGTGGAAAATTTCAGATTTTCCTCTCATGTACAGTAAAGAATCTGACACTTGATCTGCTCAGGAGACAGAGATTTGCCAAAGAACTAGGAAAGAAAAGGGGGAAAAGTAAAAATGAAAAAGTTAGGAACCTTTTATATTCTGAGTCATTTCATACATATCTTTACTGTTTTGACTGCTGTTTTGAGAAACCTGGCATCAAAATAGTTCTGTTTTGCTTCTATCTGCAAATCTCTTTGACAAACCAGTCAGACAGACCCTGTAAAACTCAGGATGGATAAGCTCCTTCAGCAGAGGCATTTCTGGTATTTCAGTGTTTATATAGAGGGTTCATGTGTTCATGTGATCCATTGGAAAAGAGGACGAAGGCTTTGTACTTTTCAGACCTCGTTTCCCACAATGAGTTGTGAGTATTAGATACCTAAAAGCAGCATATTAAGAAAGAAACAACAATATTTATTCTTATCACCAGTGTTTTTTTTGTTGTATAGTACAATCCTGAGGTTGATACACTTTCAAACTGATAAACACAACAGTGCTTCGAAGCAGTCCATAAAGAAACATTTGGGTGAAGATTTTCCTTCCTAGCACTTGCTGAGAACAGGGTGTATCTGTGTATTTAAACAAAACTCCTGGTCAAAAAACAAACAAAAACAAACAAACAAATGAAAAACATGCACCCCAAAAAATCCACCAAACCTAGTCAAACCACAACAAAGAAACAAACAAACAAAACAACAACATCAACAAATCTATTTGTAAATAAATATATATATATATATATATATAATGTCTTCTGGATAAAAACTGTTTCATTATATGAAACACTTTATCAGCACTTTATCTTCTGGATAAAAACTGTTTCATTATATGATATCAAGTATTTTGTGAAGTAGGACTCTGATATTGGGTCTAGTTATTAGGACCTACTGCACCACAAGTAGTCAAACATTAATCAATAGAAAAAGGCATCAGCCTGTTGGTGTGTGATCACCATACAGGGTTCTGAGGGTTCTCTGAAGTGGCTGATGATATTAGAAGGCTATCTGCTATGAATACTCATCAAAGGAGTGAACACAATATGTTGGTTCACCACTAAAAATTAAGAGTCCTTTTGAATATAATTTTCATTACCACAGGTTTGTATTGTGGGCTTTGGGACTTCTGACAAGGGAGAAAAAGAAAGCAGTAAATTGGCAAGAGGCTCTTCAAAGACACTGTTTTTATACAATTTCATGGGTCAGTGGTAGGCAGATGAGCTTCATAGGACTGCAAGGGCAAGAAACTTAGGTGTGTAAAGTTGTGTCTTAGAGGACAGCTTTTTAATGTACAGATTAAAAAATAATCTCCAAATGAAAGGAAAGCTTGGATATTTCTTCCTTCGAATTATGACTCAGTAACTAAAGGCCAAACCTACCAGGTATTTAAACACTTAAAGATGTGTCTAAGTCGATAGTGACATTTTTTAAAGTGCATATCTACCCTGGCCTAGCTTCATGAAGGTGATTGAGATTATATACTTGATCTTAATCTGGTCCTTAATTCCACTGAAATCTCTTAGAACCACATGCCAAGGTACTTCTCAAACTCTGGTTGCCTGTAGGAGTCTTCAGACACCTAAACCCATTTTAATCATGTAAATAAATCTGCCTATCTAAAAATTACCACCCTTATTTCATATTAACGTACCAGCCCTGTGCCAAAGTACTAATGAGCCAGCAGTAATCTATCTGTTGTGTAATGACACCAGCATCTTGTAACGGAGCTTTCAAACATGAAAAACCTGTAATAATTTACCACTGGCTATTGAAACAGTGTGTCCAACCCTGAAGAAATACAGAGAAATATAAATGTTTGAAAAATATTCCTATTAATGCTAAACAGTTTTCATGAAGCTTTAAGGCTTACAACATGGAAATTAAAATCTCACCATTTTTTGTGGACAAATCTACTTCTATATGTATGCTAATGACTTCTGAAGGATTTAAATCACTTTTCTAAATAATAAGTTATATGATATTTTCCTGATGATACGCATGATTCTGAAGGTAATATTTTAGCCTTTTTGTGTAGAAGCTCTCTGGGTGGGTTTATGTGGGACATTAGCAGTGACCATAACAATTGCCACCTGAAAATGGATGGATTACTAAGGAAATAATTTTAATTTTAGAGTATATGAAAGATAGCTGTTATGCTGGAGTTTATAGATAAAGGGTAGCTTGGGTTTCACAAGTATTGCATTTATTAAAAGAAACAAATCACAATATGCATCTAAGGTTATTCTTGGCAGGATACAAAGCAATAAACTGTGTTTGAAACACAGCTAGTGATAAATATACTGTTAGTAGTATAACAGTACCACTGTTATACTGTTATATACTGTTAGTATAACAGTACTACTGTTATACTGTTAGTAGTTAAGGTAGTCATAATTTTTCAGCTGCTTGGATAGTTGTTTTCTTCTTGCTGTCCTCCTACCCATTACCTTCAGAATCGAGATTATATTCTTCATTACCACTTCTCATTCTTCAGAGTAAATTTTGAAATATCTAAACCAACAGGTGAGGACTACTTCACAAGAGAGTTTAAGGTATGCCACAGTTTTAAATTAGATCATTGTTGATTAACAGTTTAAAAATCTACTGAATCTCTTGCTTAGTAATCCCTAGTGATTGTTCAGATGAAAGAAAACCATAAAAGCACTGTGCCAGATTCTGCTGCTTCAAAATTAAAATGATTTCTATTACTTGACATCCTGCAGAAAATACTAATTGGGAACAGCATCTCCAGTACTAGAGGCAGAGAGATTATAAATCTGAAAAGCAGCAAAGTTGTCCTCACACATGCTGTTACCAAATTTAGAGGGAGAAAAAATGCAAGTGACGTTTGAGAAACACCAAACTTCTGTAGTTACAAAAGTAATAGGAATATGACTTCTTGTATAATGATCTGAATTCACAAAAACTGTATTTTCCTGAAATACAGGTTTTTCAGGAAAAAACAACCTGGCAATATTTTCTGGTGACTGAAATTATACCTACAGGAAAGATCCTTGTCCTAAATTGAGATTTTATTTTTATTTCAACTTTTCTATTTATGTATTTATTTATTAAGTCACATCCCAAACGTACTCCATGATTTATTTGTTTTAAGCACAATTTGACTCAGATTCACTGTTAAAGTACAGAGCAATATATTCCTATTCATTCTGTAGGGAGAGTTGTGAGGCCACATCTTCACATTACCACTGACTCATTTAAATTCTGAGTCTAGGACTCATGATTTAAGAAACTGCAGAAAATGATAAGAGAGAAGGTTACATAAGACCTTGGTGAACAGGAAAACAACCCTGTCTTGCCCTGAGATGGTTGAATTATACTTACTTTTAAAGTTTTTCTGTTTGTTATTACATGGTTATGTTATGAAAAGTAGTGCTTACAAATGTGCTTGGAAACGAAGGAAACAGAAGGGACATGTGGCTGTTATTGCCTAGAAAATCTTGTTTGTTCAGTATTAGAAACTTGCTTGCCATTTCATGGGGTTACACAAATAAGTACAATTTTACAGGTCAAAGATAGCTGACATATGGGAATTCAAGTATTCAGCCTTCGTGAGGATGATTAAAACATTCAGTTTTAAATGTAAAATACAATAAGGACCCATTCCATGTGCTCTAAAAGCAAATATAATTGTTAAGAGCACACCCATTTATATTTATAAGTTTTATAGGAATCAACATTATTTAGGTTCTGTACCACTCTAAGTTCACAAGGACTATGTGTTATAATTGATCAGTCTACTCAATCTATTTTTAATTGTTTGCTACACTAGGTTTAGGCTAATCCCCAAGAATTACAGAAACAAGCAGATAAATAAACCAGAGGACAGAAAATAGTTATTGAGAGCTACAAATATTGAGAGTACAAATTTGTTTGTTGTTTGATTTGCTTTGTTTCAACCTGCAAAACAATAGTGCTGGGGCACTGGAGCTCTGTAATTTCTCTCTCTTGGCTTGATTTCAACAGCTACAGCTACAGCAAACCAATACAAGGGAGTAAGTGAGGTAGGAAGGAAGCAGGAAGGAAGAAAAAAGGAAAAGGAAAGGAGGGAGAAAGGAAGGGCATTCACATAGGATATTCTGCATTTGGTATTCTCTCAAACATTTCTACAAATTCTTCCTCAGTGTATAAATAGTCCTGTTTTAGTTCAGGGCTGCTGTAGTTTTCAGTGAAGCATATATACATACACTGAGCATTCTGGTGGTATGTTTCATGGGTTTTTGAATAATAATGATTTTAGATGTGTTCTGCTTCCAGCAAATACAATTGAAAAATGTCAAGTCGAATGTCCATTGCATCTAAATTGCCTTTGCTACATTGACATTGTAAATTTAAATATGTTCAGATATCTTTTGACTCTGACATGTACCAATAATGGTCCTTTTATCCAGAATTATTCCAATTTACAGCATGATATTATCCACATTAAAAAGCTTTAGTGACTCACAAACTCACAGTGAGGACGACAGAACAAGAGGAAACAAGTAAAACAGTAAACCAAGGAGCAAGTAGTAAGGTTGGATAACATTTACTATATATTCTAATATTGCCTGATCCTATACCAATGAGTGAGATTTATATGACTAATTCCTATTTAAAATAAAATATGTAATAATAATCTTGTGATTCTTTTATTCCTTGTATTCTTTTATAAGTGTCTAGTAATTCTTTAACTGGAGTTAAGTAAACTGACATTGTAAGTTTCAGGCCACTGTGTCATATTATATACATTCTGAAAAGTCCAAATATTGTTTCAAAGAAGAATTCAGAACAAATTTATTTTCAATATTCTTCAAATTCCATTAAGAAAGGATTCAATTTCCTCAGGAAAAGAAGAGTTTTTCTTTTTAAATTAGTCTTATTTATGTTTTTCTCTCTGTTGAAAAGCACACAGCATTCATGATACTAGCAACATCTTTTTTCTTACGTTAAAAAGTCTTAACTGTGAATGAAGGACTGATGATAAATCCTCTTGGAGGCCATTCATAGGTCTAAGGCTTTTCAAAAGGCTAAGGCATAACAAGTAGCTGTTCATTAGTAGTGAATAGAGACACAGCTTGGGAGGGCCACAAGTTGTGGGATACAAAGCTGCCACCATGTAAATCAGAATTCTCAAGTTCAGAGCAGATTTTCCATAATCTTACCTCCAAGACTGTATGGCCTGCGAGCTAATTCTTAATGTTCTCTCCATTTCAAGAGAGTAAAACCCATGGAATATTTTAGTACCTATAATAATTTCATATATCTTGACTAGTCTCTTTGTCTAAAATGGGGAAATGCCTAGGATGTAACATGCAAAAAGCAAAGTACCTTGTGTCTATGTCATACCTACAGTGTTAGCTTATAGACTTCAGAAACAGCACTGCACATGGTAAAAATGTTTGGGATTTTTGCCCTGTGGCATACTGTCTCCTCAGTTCTCTCTCTCTCTCTCTGTCACACACACACACAAAATCTCAGTTGCAGGCAGTGGAACAGACTGAGCTCTGAAATAGTATCTGAAGCTTTTTTATTCTACACAGGAGAAATTAGTTCCTAAGCAAAGCATAACACTGGTGGTTTTGCACTGAAACTATAACTATAATTTCTGTTTGAATTATTGTGTATCACTTGAAAATACAGCTTGCATTGATTTAATAGTTTCAAGTGGCACAGAAACCACTTCACTGTTAATAATATGGTTCTTTACTTTCAGTTTGCATTCACCTCCACCAGCTTCTTTCTCTTGATCTCTTTATTTTTTTATTTTTTTATTTTTCCACTAAAATACATAAATATTTCCTATATAGATACTTTGAAAATGAGATCAAGTTATGGGCTAACCTCCTGTTGGATTATTTGATGGATTGATACTTAAATCCTCCATGTTAGAAGGGTCTTAAATCTTACCCTATGTAGTCCATTATTCAGACTTCAGACCATCTTTGTAGACCTTTTCCAATTTCATATATTACTTTTTAAGTGTCTGTCGGACACAGTAACAGCCTTACTGATTCCATAAAGGTTTCTTCCTCGTTCTAGTATTTTCCAGCCTCTCTGTTCTCAAACTGCACTAGAGGTATGTTTCTCAAGGTTCTTTCTAAATTAAACAATACTTTAAAAAAAATAATAATAAATGTTTGTTTGTTTTTAAATGAAGCAAACCATCCTTGGATGGTAATTTCCATTTTATCTTTTAAATGGAGCTCATCCATTGAGATCCATCCATCCATAGAAACTTCATTGACGGTATGTTCTTTAAAATCAGAACATATGACCTAAGACAAAAAAAACGTCTTGGTTTGACTCCTTATACAGATATCATATTATTCCTCAGCATTGTTTAAGCATAAAAAAAATAAAGTCTTAAGTCTATAAATTACTACAATGTTATTCTGTAACACTTTTCTCTCAAGTAGCCTATAAATATTTCTGCAACACCGAATCCATGTGAGCCACAGAAAGGAAGACATGATAATGTTTGTATCAGAGCTTTACTGATTATGTAGACGTCATTCCCTCAAAGTGAAAATGAATACTGCCCAATCAGAATTTAAATTAAGATTGATATAAATGGGAAAACCAAAACATTTTACATCGGTAAGGACATACAGTAGCATGGTTCACTCAAACATCTTTTTTTCTCTGCATCCCAAGAAAAACACAGGAGATGAAAGAACAAAACACTCGGACTGAAATTTTGCACACTGTGCTATTATAACTAAAACAACACAGAACTCAGTTTGCACTTCTCTTTCCTTTGAAAGTGAAAGCAAAACCAAACAAATTCAATCTTTCCTCATGGGTGGAAAGAGCGTGTGAAAGAATATGACAGCAGTTGTGCCTGCACTGTGCTGCGGTGTGGGATTGAGTAAGAGCTTCTTAGTTCTGCCTATCAAACAAAAGCCTCTATAATGGAACAGTATGTTTCATCCTCCAAGAGGCAGCACCTAGAACAGTGCTGTAACAAGCAAGACAGGTATGCTGAGGCCCAGAGAAGAAAAGCAGTAAGGAGATCTGTATGAAAGGTGCCTTTTGAGTTTTGTTACATAGTGCCATCACAGAATTTCACAGAAAGGCTGAGGTTGGAAGGAAACTCTGAAGATTATCAAGTCCAACCTGCCTGCCAGACAGGATCACCTAGAGCACATTGCACAGGATCACTTCCAGATAGGTTTTGAATACCTCTAGAGAAGGAGACTCCTTAACCTCTTTGGGCAACCTGTTCCAGTACTCTGTCACCCTCACAGTAAAGAAGTGCCCTCTCATATTGAGATAGAACCTCCTGTGCTTTAGTTTGTGCCCACTGCCTCTTGTCCTGTCATTGGTCACAACTGAAAAGAATCTGGTTCCACCCTCTTGACACTCTCCCTTCAGATATTTATATGCATTGATGAGATCCCCCCTCAGTCTTCTCTTTCCCAAGCTAAACAGACCCATCTCTTTCAGCCTGTCCTTGTACTACAGGTGCTCCTGTTCCCTAACCATCTTAGTAGCCCTGCTCTGAACTCGCTCCAGTAGTTCCATGTCCCTCTTGTTCTGAGGAGCCCAGAACTGGACACAATACTCCATGCTTCTTTTGATGCAGCCCAGAATACAGTTTATTTTCTGGGCTGTAAGTGCACATAGTCAGCTTTTGCTGTGTTTTTCATCAACCAACACCCTGAGTCCTTCTCTGCAGGGCTGCACTCACCCTTTGTGCTTAGGACTCCCCCAGCCCAGATGCAAGACCTTGTACTTGGACTTGCTGAACTTCATGAGGTTCGCATGGGCCCACCTCTTAAGCTTGTCTAGGTCTCTCTTTCTTTCATTGTGTTGACTGCACCACACAGCTTGCTGTAATTGGCAAATTTGTTGATGGTGCACTCAGTCCCACTGTCCATGTCACCAACAAAGATGTCAAGTAGTTCTGGGCCCCATATTGACCCCTGAGGAACATCACTGGTCTCCACCTGGACATTGTGCCTCTGACAGAAACAATCTGAGTGCAGTCATCTAGCCAATTCTTTATCCACTGAGTGGTCCATCCATCAAATAAGTGTCTCTTCATTTTGGAGAGAAGGATGTCAGACAGGACAGTGTCAACTCTTTGCACAAGTCTATGTAGACAAACCCAGCTAGTCCACATTTAACTGCTTTTATAAATGTCTTTAATGGAAAGAAGTACTCAGTTTCATGAAGGTTTTTTTTTTTTTTTTTTTTTTTTTTTTTTTTTTTTTTTGACATGTTACAGGTTTTGGCAATTGTTTTTATCTCTTTTACAGTACTTTCAATCAAATTCCATGGTAGCAGCTAATCAAAAGTTTCATGTCTACAGTATTAAGAGGCACAACTTTAACTTCCCAAGGCTTCATTGCTTTTATGTTGTTTGTTTTTAAACTTATCCAAAAAGTGTACACTTTCAAAAATATCTTTAAAGCATTACCCTGTCTTTTTATTTCTTTATGAAAAAAATTGATATGTTCTTTGCTGGTTAGGTGAGCCTCTGAAAGATCTAGGGACACATTTCTCCATACTACTTGTAATAAAGTCTCAAATAAAATATCGCATCCTCTTCAGATCATAGATACTTATCTGCTCAGTGGTCCTCCACTAACAAGAAAGCGTAATCCAAACCTGTACTTAATAAAACTGATGTCCTTCCACATTCCAAATAAAGATGTATCAACTGTCATTCCTTAAGAAATAACAAGTCTTTGCAATTCTATTATTCATCTACAAAGTCTTTACAAGTACTATTATTAAACTCCTTTTGATGTTTTCTCAGAACAGCTCAAAGAGTAGTGATTTGCATTGCCCCAGCCTCCTTTTTCAACAACACAGTGATTACAGAGTAAGTACTTTGAAGCAAGCCTTGGAATTACCGTTTCTATGGACAAATTAAACCTTTTTGTAGCCTTACTGTTCTCACTACATAAGAATATACACCTAATTGAGTAAAATTCCCTGTTTATAATAGGAATCTTTTTTTTTTTTTTTTTTTTTTTAGCAAAATCTTACAATTTGTTCTCTACAATGATTTAGTTTTCTTATGAGAGTTACTTAAGACAAGGATGCAGTGGTTAGGGTCCAAGCATGGGAAACTGAGATTTCCTGTTAGTCATGGCTTCAGTCTCTGTGTGCCTCAGTCCTGCATTTACATTAGAACAGTAATAATGGCAAGTTAATTAAATTTGAAATTCTGAGGTTCTCATGCAAAAATAATAGCTACATATAAATTCTCAAGGTACCGTACCTTTACACAGCTATGCCTCTTTATTCCAAAGTCATGTTACTAATTTGAATTCTCATGTTACCAGTTGCCACAGCAAAGAAGTTGAGCAAGAAAACAAAATACATGCTAGCACAGATTCAGATTCAGTTATAGTAAAAATGTTAATTAAAAAAGTAATGCTGTAAGGGGCAGAATAGCCAGTAATGGAGTGAGAGTGGCGGACACAAAAGAGATCCACCTTAAACTTCATCTCATTTAACTTGTTCATCGAGGAAGTAAAAAGTATGATAAATGGAATGTGAATGAGATTTACAGATTATAAGGTTTGATGTGGTGAAAAACAAGAATGCTAAAGCCAGCTGAGAAAGGAGAAAGGTTAGATAGTTAGTCAGGAAATAAGAAAATGAAGTCCAATCTTGAAAATATGTAAGCCTTTGCATCTAGGGGAAAAATAACTTAAAACTTTTATATTCAACACAAAAGGGGTTCAGCCAAATTCCCTCAGGGTGACACCAGACTGCAAATTATAGAAGCACTTGCAAAGGAATACAGCAACAAAAAAATGCCAGTGTAAATTTAGGCTGTACATGTAGAAACACAATAGTATGGAGTAGCTAGATAGTTCTAGCCTGTGTAGCTTAAAGGAGACCACACCACAGATACTGCTTATGGTTACAAGCACCTTTGAACCAAAAAATATCAGCAAGCTGGAGGGAGTTCAGAGAAAGAAACAGAAACAAACGTGATTATAGGGATTAATTTATGAGGAAAGTTCAAATGAACTAAATACCTTGGTTTGGAAAAATAGATACTAGGAGGGGGTGTGATTACATTCTTCAAACACTTGAACTGTTATCATCAAGGAAGAAGATAAATAGGACACAAATCTGTCTCTACTTCTACTCTCATAATGTCCAAATACTTGAAAAAAAATGTTCTGTGTTGTCTTCCAAATGACCTCTTTCATCTTCCTTCAAATCCCTTTCAAAAATGGATGTGTTGGTATAGAGGTTAAATATAAAACATAATTTTAAAAATGTTTCAGGTCAAATGTTTTACCTAGCTTTTAATATTGTTTTAATTTTATTTCTTTTTCTGTTTGGTTTAGAAAAGACATCTGAACAAAAGCTAGCTGTTTCACAGAAGAATGCCCTTAGAAAGAGGCATGGAGGTATTCTGCATAAGTTCTTCAGTTTCTCCTGATTATGTGGTTTCCTTTTGCACAAATTACTTGTATATACTTACTGACAGCAGGACTGAAATTCATGCATGTCATTTTCCCAGGGACTGTTTTAACCTCTAAACAATGTTTCTCCACACAGAAGAATCTAGAGACACAGGAATTGAAATAAGGTTTAGAATGGATCTGAACAAGGATTTTCACATCCAAATGGTAAGCTGAATAATGAGCTTCATGTAGAGACTGCTGGAAGAACTGTGTAATTCATTCTAAAGATGGTGTTTATTTCCTCATTTAAATCATGAAAAAACTTCATAGATTTTTTTTTTTTTTTTTTTTTTTTTTCCCTGTAAGAATACCTTAAAAATCAACAATCCCAATCATCTACTTGACTTGTTGAGTCCCATCACTAGACCAGGTTCCTTAGTACCACATCCACACATCTTCTATATATTTACAGGATGGGGACTATTTGACTTCCCTGGGCAGCCCATTCCAATACTTGACCCACTTCACCATGAAGAAATTCCTCCTAATGTTCAATCTAAAACTCACATGGCACAACTTGAGACTGTTTCCCCATGTCCCCTTGTCACCTGCAAAAACAAACTGACACCCTTCTCACTGTATCCTTTCAGGCAGTTGTAGAGAGTGATGGGTCTCCCCTCAGCCTCCTTTTCTCTAGACTAAACAGCTCAGTTTCCCTCAGCCACTCCTCACAAGTCTTGTTTTCTAGTCACTTCATCAGCTTTGTAGTCATTTGATTTGTTTGTCTTTGATTTGGGTATGTCATACAACTAGCAAGAGTTAAAGGAGTAGCCAGAGGAGTTCTAGTGGCAGGACTAACACTATCTTCAAGCTAACTGGAAAGATCAGGTATTTTGGTCTGCTTTATAGTACTCAAGGACCTCTCTGTTTACACCTCATTTGTGCACTTGCTACAGAATTCCATACAGCGAGACTTTAAGATTTTGCTATATTTCCACTAAGATGTTGGTAATACATTCCACTAATTATAAAGTGTAATTGATGAACATGTAGTTTCCTTTTGCTGCTTAGTGCTTTGGGAAGGTGGGCCACATTCTCAAGTTTCTAAACATGTATTTAAATCGCTAAGTTTTAGATACAGTTTTAAGCTGTTGACCTTTACTTTAGGACAAATAATTCAAGTCAAAGGTAAACTCTTACTGAAGTGAACAGAAGTAGTTAAGCTGTATCTCATACTGCTAGAAAGAAAATCAATATTCAGCTATTTCTGTTGATAGAGGAACTTGATCAAGAGATTTGCATTGAAAAAATAATTAACTCTAAATCTATTCTCCTTTAAAACAACCAGGCTACATACTTTCTATAAGGAAAAAAAGAAATATGAATCTCACGCATAAAAATAACTCTGAAAAGCAGTACAAAAATGTCAGGCACTGGTATGCTAGATTTTTTTCAGAGGAGGGTGAGATTTCATTTCTTTTTGAGAATGAAGTGAGTATAAATTTATGCTTTTGTCCCAATGAGATTATAAACATTCCAGCTCTTGTCTGACTAGATAAGAATTGTTAAACATTTAGACAATTCTGAAGGAATTTATGCCACCCATATTTTTGCCATGAAGATATTATCATATTTTGACAAGAATAACTGTCCCTGTACTGCTCTTTATTCTCAGTGAAAGCAATGATCAGATCAAATAATCACTGAACATTTTTTTTTTTTAGATATTTTTCATAATGTTGGGCTTCAGTGTCTAAATAGAATAAAGCTTCAAAAGCTCAAAAATGTGCTTATATGCTTATACCCTTGGGATGCAATATATTATAATCATTCTTTTTTCAGCAGTCATTGATTCCTTCTATAGTGGTCAATACTTATTTAATTTCACAGCCTGTTATACAGCTTCCTTGATTCTTGCATTCTATTTGATAGAATCCGTTAAATTGGATCCAGCCAACTATTTGTCTGAATGTCCTTGAGCTTCTCAGTGAAAAAAATGAGGATTCCCTAACCAATTTGGCACCTTCAATGAAAACAAAATAGATGCAGATTCACCTTTCTTAATTACAAAGTTATACAGAGGCAAGGATTAAATAGTGGGAGCTTTTCTTGCAACACAGTTTTCCATGAAAATGAAGCAGCCAATATATAATTGTAATGGATTTGATCCGTGCAATGAGGGTTTAGGTCTCCTCTGTTTTGTAAGAAGACTGGTAGCTCCAAGTCTACCAGCTCCTTCTGGTTTTATGCTAATTGGGTGCTTATACTCTCAGATTAAGGTTTGGTTTTCCCTATTAGGTCTTTTAAAGGTCACTACAGACATGTGGGAGGTGAAGATATTATAGCAGCCGAGAAAACAGTAAATTACACTGGTCATACTGTGTAGGATTAAGATTTGGTATACTGTATGCCATTTATTGTCATACACTAGTCATTCTATCAAAGACTGTAGGACTATTTGGATAAATAAATCTAAGCAAGTGTGTAGCTGCTGATAGAGGTTTGGGTCAAGCATTTTTGAAGGATATAGTTCATACTAATCTCTTATTCTCATATTTTCATTTTAAATGCCAACTGTTTTTACATGTTTCTGCTTCCTCATCTCTAGAACAATAATATCTATCTACTTTCTGCTTATGGGGACTGTGAGAAAGGATGAAGATAGCTAAAACACGTTTAACTTTTTCTCCTCATTTGAAGAAAAAGCAATGGCCTTTTGTTAATTCCTACCCAACTCCAGAGTTACTGTGGTATGTTCAATACATCTGAACTTCTTGATCACAAAATATACAAAGTCCTCACAGTGATATTGTTTTGTTTGTAAATCCCACACTAGAAAATGGGAGGGGCTTTTTTTTTTTTTTTTTTTTTTTTTTTTTAATCATATTTTGTGTAGACAGACGATGGAATGATGGAACTCTAGCAGTTAAAGAGGCATTAGCAAGAGAAAGAGAAGTCTTTACCAATAGTCTGAGCTAAGTCACTACCACTTGACAATTAATGGAATGAAGATATCTACAAGATTATAATAAGGACCTAGTAACAGAGCAGTTAGAGAAATCCAAATTTGTCCTGCCGTCACTTTTCTGGATTATAATAATGCATGCAATGTTTTAAGGCATGAATTACAGTTAGTGCACAATTCACAAGACTACATATCAGCAATGTGAAGGACTGCTCTTCAGTTCTTGAATTGAAATAGCTTTTCAAAAAAAAAAAAAAAAAAAGCATTATTAGTTTTTGTTTGCTTTCTCATGGTGTTTAGTTGCAGACATTTGGCTAGCTGACAAGGAAAATACAACTTTTTAAATATCTTTAACAAGTGCCATGACATAAAGCAGTACTGATTTAGCTATGGCTGAATGATTAGAATTTTCCCTAGAATTTTCCCCTACTCCTGGCTTGATGCACATTTTCCAGTTTTTAGAAAGCCTGACTGAAAAGCTGGCCTAGATTATCACTGCCCTTAAAACAAGTATTAGTTCTTAACATAGAAAACCAACTCATGCTTTTGTATTACTACCTTTTGACTGGATCCTAGTATGGTAACTATTTCAATGCCAGTTATCAGAGAATATTGCTACGTGATTATCTCTTTAAAGATTTAAAAGAAAAGAACAGAAAGTTGAATAGTCTTCCAGGAATGTTATGACTGTGGAGGCATTTCAACAGTGAAAATAATGAACTCTGGATACCAAATGACTCTTCAGAAGACCATTTGGCAACCTTCATTTGGAAAGATTCAGTGTCTGCACAGTCTGCTCTGTGGAGGCTGAAAGGATAACCAGCAAGATTGAGCTCCTGATTCAGCCAGGCATTTAAGAACATGAATAGTCCCATTGAAGTAAACGAGATTACTCACTCAAGTACTTGAAGTTAACCACATGCTTAAGTATCGTTCTGAAATGGACGCCTACACTCGCAGAATCATAGTAGGAAACTTGTTTACCAGAGACTGGCTACAAAACAGCCTAGTAATATTTGTATGGAAAGTCAGTCGTAGCTTTCCCATGAAAGGTACATTTCTCCACCCCACTGAACCACTAGGATAGCTGGGGTATGTAGGTAAAACAGATAACATAGTCCTTTGCCTTGCTCTTTAGGAAGATTATGCTGGGGCACAGCATGTCAAGAGAGCCATTTTTTGTTTGTTTGTTTGTTTGTTTGTTTCTGGACTTGATTTTCTTATATTTGAATCTTTATGAGCGAGCATATTAATATAGCAAATACTTCCGGGATACAAATCTAAAATGAAATTAAAGAACAAGTGTGAATCAATTTGCAAGATTTGCAAAATGATATTCATGTTGGTTGTTCTTAAACAAGGCCAAAATATCTCAACAGCATTATTCAAGACGTTTTAAATGATGTCCCTAATCACTGTCAATAATCGTCATTCTCAACTGAAAAAATTCTTTCTCATTTAGCTTCAATTAGAGTCACAAAAGAGGCAGACACATGTCCATCTTTAGCATTGTGAAAATGAGATGCTCAGGAACAACAACAACAACAAAATAATAATTTTAGAGAGCAAAAAGACAAGACTGTAAACAGAACTAACACCTGCTGAATTTCCAAAATGAGGCTACCTACTTAAGAAATGACTATGAATTCTTCATCTGAAAAGAAATGTCTATTTTACAAACAAAGTATATATACAAACTTAGGATAAAATACTTAGAACACATGAAAATTTATACTGTATATCATTTTTTCCCCCTTAGAAGATGAAAGTCATAAGACATAATAGAAAGTGAGATACCTACTGTGGAGAGTAGTGTCTTCTCATTAGAAAAATGTGGTTCTTGATAAAGATATGTGACTTCAAGTACTCTGGGCTTTATTCCAAACTGTACTTTGCACTTCCCACATTATCATGGAAAAGTGATAAACCTTTGTACCTTATTGCTCCATATCAAAGAGGTAGAGAATATATATATATATTTTCCCATTATTATTTTACATTTTATTATTTTATTTTTAAATTTCTTCACGGTAAAGCCTAGATTTTCCTATCTGCTTACCTGTTTTAGTGATGTTTAGATACAACAAAGTCCCAGTTTATTTTGAGTGCCTATAAACTGCTAAAACTTGAACTCTTGTAGAATATAGATTCTTACTGAATTAAGGAACTACCAAAACTATAAACTTTGTCTTCACACCACTACTTTTTGGCTAATATTAAAGCTATATTTACTATGCTGCTTAACATATACATATGGCAAAACATACACACTTCTAAGAAAGTGGATTTAGTAGTGGCCAGTTCTGTTTCTGCCAATGTTCCTTCCATGAGTGTTAAAGGGGGCATTGTAGGGTTTCTTTCAGTCTCTTCCTAATGTAGAAAAAGAAAGAACATTGGGAAAAGGGGTAGAAAAAGCAAGCAAGTTGTCACATTTTAAAGGATTTTTGATGTTATTCCCCATGTATGTAGAAATAACCAATGAAAATGAACAATGACTTGTGATTGTATGCCTCAGTGCCCTATAATGTATAAATCCATGAGATCTACAATGATGGAAATGAGATTGACTGAAAAAAAAAGGAGCAATTCTCTTGCTATTTCCTGTCTTTAATGCCTGATCCTGCTTTGTGCTCTTGGATCTCAACCTCTTTCTGGAACCTACACTGAAACAGCATCTTTTGTCATTGGCTGTGTCCTAATCTTTTTTTCCACTTTCTCCAACTCCTAATCTTTCTTGCTACAGTTGTCTTCAACACCGTATGCATACCAACAGCCTCTGAAGTTTTGCATCAAATAATCTGGCACTGATGGAAATGTGTGTTCCTTTTCCAGGCCTGGTTGTGAGAAAACTCAGCAAAGCAAGCCATAAGTTTATATCTGAGAACATGGCTTCTATCCAATAATGTATCAAATTTGTCAAAAGTGTCTGACTTAAGCCCTTTATTATCACACACTGGTGAAACAATTTGCCTGAAGGGGAAACAGAGCATTAAGAAATGGAATGAATTGCACATTGTTCATGAGAGACTGTAATGGTACAATCTTCTGTGTCCTGTACATTCCAGCAACCACCCCAGGCCCTATCTGATTAATATTCGGATGTATAAAAGCATAAGAATCAACTTTGGATTGGTAGTACAAATCAGCCGTTCCTAGCATACTTCATGGAATGTGTTTCTCAAGCTAGATCATATGCCTGCTAGTCTTAAAACATGGCAATATATCATTTTTACATTATCAATTGTTCATCAGCCTGATTTCATCGTGCTTTAAATATTCCTGTCACAATATCAAGAATAACATCCTTTTATAAATGTGGAGGACATTAAACATGGATTTTTTAATGGTCATAGTTGCTGTGGTAAAGCTTACAGTTTGTTTTCTAAAAGAACAGAGATGTTGCCTAGTAAGTCCTGTACAAATTTTGAACTCCTTGAGGAAAAAACAATAGATGTTTGTCTTTCTAAATAAATCTTAACTCTTTTTTTGAATTAACATTTGCTCAACAATCTTGCTATAACTATAACTTTGTTGGCTGAAATGATTAAGGAAAGAGGAAAAAAGCTCTGTAATTTACAGCATGAAGGAAGAAAAAGAGAGCCACAAAAATGAAAGGGATTCACATTATGTGAAACTGTAAAAGAACCCTGGTGTAAGAATGATCTTCTCAGTAAATCTGTTTGAAGTCTGATTTCCTAATAGCGAAAATAAAATATATATTGAATTACTCTATGTATGCATATTTAAAGGTACAGAAATGTCAGCATTTCAACAGACAGTCCAACCTCATTCATGGTGTTATGGATCAGCATTATTCAGTGAACAAGTTTCTAACCTGAAACTTTTTGAGGAGCTGCCCTTTTTCTGGCTCTGATAGCCAAACACCTGAAAATACAGACAGAAAAAGGGAAGTGATTATATCTTCTAAGTCATAGGCTAGCAAAAACATCTAAACCATTCAGAAAGAAGCTGAACCCAATCCAACCAACCTGAACAAAAAATACTACCAGCAAACTTTTGCTTAGAAGTCTCTGGAAATGCCATATCAAATTCTCTGTCCTGTGCAAGGTTTATCTCTAGAAATCCTTGAAGGTTCTAGGTAGCCTCCAGGACCTATACTAGTACATAGTTTACTAGGATCAAACCATTGGTCCTCTCTTTATTCAAATTATTCATTACATATTTACTCCTTTGTTTGTATGTTCCAGTTCACAAAATAAATACATTTCCTAAAAAGTTTAGGTACTCTCAAATAAAGTATTAAGTAAATGTGTTGTTCTTTAGCAAATTCAAGGGTATATTAAAAATTAGAATTCATTTCAGAAGAAAAAGTACATTGATAATATTGTATTAACATTTTGGAGGGAATCTTCCTCTTTTACTTTTGTTTCTGTATAAAGGATCATCAATAACTGTTACAACCAGAAGCTCACCCTTTAGCTTTCTGCAGTTGCCATAGTAATTTAAGCTACACTATGACAAATGGAATGATAAGACTAAAATCTGGAGGTTTACTTTAAAAGATATATATATATATATATACATATTTATATATATATTAAAAATTTCTATCTAACAGCCTTTCTCAACTCTGCCCTTCCTGGCAATGATGCTACCTGAAGAATTAATCGGTATCATGTGAAATTTAAAATGAGTTGGTAACTTCCTATACAGCACTGTGACTCATTTTGGAAACCAGTGCTTATATGAGCATGTCAAATACCAAAAAGAAAGTGAGCCAGCAGTGACTTTGGATAGCTTCGCAGACTGAAGCAAATATTTACATTACTTCAGGCAATGGGGAGGTGGGGTGGCGCAATGAAAGCCATATTTGTCCTAAAGATTATGTCACTGTTCCGAACACAGCCTCTCTGTGCAAAAAAGCAAGGAACATTTTAATTGCCTTTCTCTTCCCCCATCTTCAAAATGTTTTTAGGATTACTTGGCTGTGCAAACTGTTTGATAGCCACTTGTAAGGAAACATATGGCACTGTATTCCTGAAGGAAAGAGATGGTCTTCTGAGCAATCAAAATACTCAAAGATTTGCAAAAGGTGAATAGGTGCTCCCCATTTTTTTTTTTTATTTTTTTTTTCCTATCATCTGGGAAGCAAATAAATTTGCCTACAGAATTTTATTGCAAAAAAATAAATACTGTGAGAATGCTCCCACGTTCACAGGAAAAGACAGACTTATAGAAAATAATAGCACCAGCTACAAATGAGGTGTGGACTCATATAATACATAAGGGAAAATAAATGCAACATTTACCTTTTCAATATTTTTTTATTATATATGTATTTCTGTACTTCTTTAAGACGTGTAGCACTTTGCTTTCAAATATTTTAGTGATGTGACTGAAGGCTGGGATAAGCTATCCATGGAGTCTAACTACCAAATGCTAGTCTGAACATTTTTATTTCATTGGTTTAACAAACACTTTTAAATAGATTTCAGAAAATGGTTAGCCATGGTAAATGCACAACAGGCATTCTATGTATAAAACCTTTAGGCTGACCTTTGCAAGCTATCATCAAGCAGATGGTCTGGTCAGATCTCTCTTTACCTATGAGATCCCTATCATCTGGATGTATAGAGGACTTAGTTGTTCTCCACTCTGTTATTCTCTCCCCTAGATTTTTTTTTTTCCCTAAGTAGGCAGCACAATTGCATTATTAGAAGTAACACTTTACACAGTATTGCCTAATGCTATTTTGCCTGATAATTCATACACCATTGTTTATACACTCATTTGGTGAGTGTATAAAATAATGGGAATATTTTTTGCACTAAAACTTGAACAAAGGATTTACCAAGTCATTGACTACAAATACTCTCACATGCAACATTTGCTTCTCTTTTTCTGTAGTGTTGATTCTTTGAATTTGATTTGGAATGCAAATTAAAAAAGGCTTGAGGGTCAAAATTGAGATTCTTTTTTTTTTTTTTTTTTCTTTTTTTCTTTTTTTCTTTAAAATGAAATAAGTAGCAATAGTGTCATTGCCCCCAAAGCCACACTATTCTAACAATAAAATTTTCCTTACTAAAATCATAACAGTAACAAGGTTTAAGTGTTCTTGCTGTTTTCTTGAATATGATAACAGTGATCATATGCAAGGGTCTTAATGTACTAAAACAATTGTTAGCTTTAAACCTTGGACCCAGGATATGTGTGCTTTACAGTCTGCAAATACATGCAGAATTTCAGACCTCTGGCTTCAGTCTGCTGCTTTCTATCCATATGGATATAATGCAAAAATAGAATTGAAACAAAACAACAAAACACAAAACAAAAACACAAAACAACAGCAACAAGACATTTCTCAAGGATACCAATGTAGTTTCTGCAGCCAACTAGGGAGAAAGAGGGAAGTTAAATTGTGTTATTTTTTCTGAGGCATCTATATTATTAAGTTCTGTAAGAGTAACTAAGACATGTCTTTCCAAACATGTTACTTTCAGGACTGAGTCAACAAAGCCAACTGAGACTACACAGAAGTGTCAGTTCTGAAGACTAGGTGCCTGCTGGAAAAGCATGCTTTTAAAAAGACTTCACAGATATTGTCTTATTAATATTATGCTGCAATGTAGAAAATTCCATGGGGGAAATTTTTACTCTATATTTACTAGGCAAATTTAATCTCTGCCTGGTACAAAGGTTAAGTGCAGACAGCATTAATCTCTTTTTAATTCATGTAAGGGAAAAGCATCTATTTGTTTCAGGGTAGAACGTTCTTATACTGTTTCTATAGTAAATTCATTGCTATTCTGGGAAAGACAAACTTTCTGTAAAAGAGCAGAGCTAACGTAAAATAAAGCCTCTTTTACTGTGACTCCCTGTAAGGTGACATATATTTTCTACAGATACCATGTTTATGGGGTGTAAGTTAATTCTTCATATCAAAGACACATCTCTTAGGCTTGTTTTAGAAATGTTGGCAACATGAAAAATACTAGCACAGGCTTTTTAGACAGATTAGTAATTGCTTAACATTACTAAACAAAAACTTCACAGAATCTCAGTGGGTTATACAGGGTTATATGAGATGCAGCTATATGGTGTAACCAGACTTTATTTCAGACTGCACTTCACCTACCTTCGCTAAATAGTTCCCTTCTTCAAAATGAAATTAATAGAAGAATTTTGTAACTTCAAACTTTCAAACATTTCACCAGTACTTCCAGCCTTTAAAAGGATGCATTTTATGACTTCCTGTAAAGGTCACATCTCTTTTTAACAGGATACAACAGCCTTCTGCCTTTTTTATCATCCTCTTCCAATTTCTATGGTCATGATAATGCCTCTTCCAAAGGCAGAGATGCTGTTCTGTCTTCAGTTGCTGAGTACATCTTTTCTGGCCTATTGGTGGATCCAGGAGTGGATCTGATCAGTTCTACATCCTTTTCCATCATTTGTGAAGACAAAAACAGTCACGCAAACTTGAGATCAATACTAAACCTGGCAGCTAGCAGAGATTTTTCAAAGAATTTTAATTGCTCTTTTGAAAGTGCAACAAAACTCCACATCTAGACACATGTTGGCAGAATCTTTAAAGCACCTGTTTTCAGATGTGAAGGTTTGACCTTCTTTTTCTTCCCCTGACAAGTTTGTTTATGAATCAGAACTTCCATTTACTAGTCACTTCCTCTTATTAGCTGGAAACAGTTATTTAAAAACAGAAAGAATACTGAAGATTGTCCTGTTGCCTCTGAATTGCACAGCTTACATAGTGGAATCTCTGTCAAAGACAAAACTAAAGCAGCATGGAAATAAGAACGGAATGGGTGTTGCTTGTAGCGTGTGATTTCACAAATTGTCTAAAAATTACCTGTCATGCCTGGAAACAAGCTAAATGACAGAAGAAACTAAGCTATACAAAAGTAAGAAATAACAGAGAATGACAGAAACAACAAATGAACTCTATTAGCTGTTTTCTTCACTTTTTTAAAAATGTTTTTCCACATTTGAAACAGACATACATTCATAAAGTGCTTTCAGGTACTCTGTTGTACGCAGCTAAGTATTTTAATATTTATACAAATGTATAAATTTGTATTGACAATCAAGAAAATAAAAACCTCAGCTCTGCTAGAACAGGGCATCTGGATCCCTTTTTATCAGACAAAGATTTTACAAGGCCAAAGTTGACCAAGTCAAGAGGAAGCTGGAAAAGCTATGTAAACTGTTTAAAAGCAAAAACTAATTAAACAATGTAATTTGTTATGTATCATTGTACATTTTTAATTGCCTAAATAGTGAGGTTTTAACTGAATTGCAAAATCTTGGACTTAGTACGAGACAATCAGATTTCAGTCTGCCTTAAGTGGGAAGCCAGACTAAATGACTGCTGACTATGAACTCCTGCTAAATTAAGGACCCTATGTCAAACCTAAATCTTTGACATTTTTATGCTTAAAAATAATCAAAATAACAAGGCATTCTTTTACCTGCTTATGAGAAACATGACACTTGGAAATGTTTTCTGAGAGTCTCCTGGCATCTCTGTTTTGTCATCTGTACTCCTTCATTTCCAGTCAAGAGACATACAGGAATAAAAGCTTCTAAGTACATAATTGTTTTATTTCACCATTTCTAGTAGTATATATATATATATATATATTTTTTTTTTTCCTGATGGCTCTGATTCCCATGTAGATGAACTTTTAAATCATAGTATGATAAATCTATTACTGATGTAATTACTTTTTATCCAGTATTACAGCTGTGAGTGGGTGGGTGACAGTTATAGCTTGTGTTTTCCTTGAAGTTATTTCAGCATAACTCTAGGGGAAATTTGAGAAGGTATGTTAAGGATATTTTTTTACTGTCCTTCATAGTTGAAAGATTTGATGTGCATCTTGGCCTACTGCCCAAAATCTCAGTTGGAGAAGAAAAGACTATACATATTGCACATTCATTACATTCAGAGGGAGTATACAACCTGATGTTTAACTGCCATGACAAACAAAAGTAGAAAAACTTTTTCAAAAGGCTCACAGCTTTAAACTACTGTGTTCTGTTCCTTAGATTTATGTAACTTGAAGTAATAAAACCCATTTTGAATTCACAGATGATATTCTACTTTATAACACACTGAGAAATAAATTTTCCAAGATTTTTCTTCAGACTTTTCTGTTTTTCCAAACCATGTCCAGCCATCATAATTTGGGGAACGAATAAAAACCAAATGAATAAACCCCACACTTCAGACATTAAGCATTATCATTTCAGGGCTTATCTGTTTTTCTTCAAGCTATTTGCAATACACTGGTTGATCTCAGAAGTTTACTTCTGAGGTACCTGCAAAACCCTGTTTGATCAGTTGCCTCTCTCACTGAGAAGCCTCATTCTTGATAACCACAAATTTCTTCACTATATTTGAACTAATCAAAATGTCTGAAGTAAAAAATACATATGTTGCTTTTTAATTTTGATGGACACAAACACCTATTGTATTGAGAAAAAATGGTGGTACCCCCAAAGCACAAATTATCACTTTCAATCTCTTGACTTTGTACCTTTTCTTCACATTTGTTTTTGATACAGCCTGGACAAAACACGTCCGTGGAATCAAGGCTTGGAAGAGCAGAACATTTCTGGACAACTACTGTTTCTCAAAATCAACACAGACAACAAACTTTGACTGAAACATGTATTGACTTTACTGCATCAGAATGCGCGAAACATATCTTAAATAGGCAGCCTGTATTATACCTTGCAAACATTAGTTTATACCATAATTTTCATGCATTATGGCAGGAGGAATACAGACAGACATGAAAACTCAGCTAATGTGTAAGTGTTGGCACCTATTCTACTGTATACAAGCTGGAAATACAAATTCATTAATTTCTTCATGACAGCCCAGTTCAATTATATATTTTTTCTTATTTTTCCTCTACTGCATGTGGACATAATCTTCATCGTGATTCTAAACCAATTAAAACGAAAATTTGCTCCCTAAGCTACACAAAATCATGTGCCAAGGGAGTCTCAAAGCTAGAGACTTTCTACACAGAAGTTTGTTCTTGTTCCTCTTCTCAGACCGTTTCAACATAAAAGACTAACTGTAGCTCTCAACCATACCAATAGGCACAAAAAGGTTATAAGAAACTCTTATTTGTAAAACAGGAAATAAAAAAGCAGTGGGAAACACTTCTTATTAATAATAGTTTGTAAAAACAAAGTAAACCTGTTAGGAGTGAGAGTGTGCATACAAAACCAGAACAGGATTCGCCTTTTAGCAGGTTGCCTCCTGTAAAACGTTTTACTAGATGCTTCAAAATCTCAAGGTAAAAAAAAAAAAAAACAAAAAAAACAAAAAAAACCACATCATTTAAAAAATTACGTAATTAAAAAAATACTATTTTAAAAATAATTACGTTCAGTATTGTTGGCTCAGTATCCAAACTATCAGAATTAGGTATTCTGAACGTGGGGTGCCTCCTTCACTCTTTTTACACATATACGAAGTGCCAACAAAACAGCAGGTTCAATAAAAATGAAAGGTGCAAAGCACAAAAATGAAATATTCTGTCATGCAGAGCTTCCAGTACTGGAGTGCACTTCAAGACATTAACGAAGCCAGGAATTTAAAATTATAACTAGACAAGAATCATGACAAAATTCATGAAGAAAGGACTCCCCTCTCACAGCCCCCAAACCCCAAATTGTTTAGGATACTTTAAATTCCAAGGGAAGGCAGCTTGTCTGGATCAAATATCATTGCTTATAAAACAAAATTATTTTGTAAAGGTATTTTCAAGATTCAGATTTAAGACTGAGTAAGAACAGCATCTTTGGAAAAAGCCAAACCCAGTAATCAAGAAAATTTACCACAACATATATTTATCAGAAGATATTTTATTGCCTACAAGTACAAAATTGATGCTCTCATTCCCTGATGTCTCATTTTAAAGATAAAGCTTTTCCTTCACCCCTTAGAAAGATCTGTAAATACAGCACTGTAAAACAAAAACAAACAAAAAAATGCAATAATAAATTAAGAGAGAGAAAAGTTGAGCAGGACAGAAGTAGATAACCCACCAAGAATGAAATGTGTTAGAAGCAACAGAAAAGTTCTTAAGTGGAATCAAAATATTGTAGTATGATTTCCTTCCAACAGAAATTTGGGGTTTTGCACATAAAATAAAATAGCAGCAAAGAAAAAGGATAAATACAAGTGCATATATGTCCCCTTGGAACTTGCTTTTATTAACCAAAACAGTAGTACTCATCCGAATCAATTTTGGGATGTTTATGCAGAGGCTGTGAGTCCTCCATAATAGAAGAATCACTGAACTGGTCCATATCGGAAGGGGTTTGGCGACCAGGGACATCATCAACTAAAGTGTCCAAATAACTCCCCACTGATATTCCATCCAGTCCATCACTACAGTCTTGTAAACTGTTACAGCTGCCATGGAGGGATGTGTCCTGACTTTCCAATAAGCTGCACAGGCTGCCACTCAAACTGCTACCTCTGCTGGCAATGGCCTTCTCTTCAATCATCCATTTGATTGATTCAATACTTTCATTGATGATAAGTAGTTGGCGCATAAGCTTGACATCAGTGGCTCGGAGATTAACCTACAAGGCAAAAGCAATTAAAAAGATTAGTGTTTTGCTCTAAAATCAGACTCTAAATAGCAGGCTGGAGGCAATAGAAGGATTTTTTTAAAACTCTCCTTCAGTATCTAGCACAAATGTGTTTAAATAATCATATATAAATATATGTAAGTATTACTATACTTTCAATGAAGTTCAGGTGGGAACCTTATCATGCTACATAAGCAGCCCATTAACAGGAATGTTAGTCGTCAACAAGACTTGTAAATGTACCACTATGATGCCAGTAGATGAAACATAGCTGTGACATGACAACTCCTGGGGATAACTTTTCATTTAGAGAAGCAAGACACAAACCCGTGTTCATTTACAACTACTTTCAGATATTTAGCAGATCCAAGCAGCTAAGCATTCACCTCCCGTTCTCTTTGTTATGGATATGATAGTAATCTAAAATTTTTGGATGTGTGTTATTTGCAAAAAGGCTTGTTGATCTTAAACATTTATTCACACTACATCTGAGTTTATGTTGTAAGCTGAAGTACAAATTCCCAAGAGTTGAAACAGATATGTCTAATTATTGAAACTGCAAATTTCAAATTATTTAAACTTGTATCAGACGAAGGTTATGACTTTGTGGTCAACCACGTGTTATAGACTAATATAAAGACTAACAATCGGCAAAAAAAAACTGAACAAAAAATACTCCCCAGACACCAACTCCTATTTTGCAACATAATTCTCATGGTTGATGCACAAACATAGAAGTGTTAATGGTAAAGCATAGTGGCATATTGCAGTGCTGCATCTCAAAGCACTTTATGTTCTCCTTACTAGAAAAACTTAACAAGACACTTCTAAAATTTCTGCAATGAAATGACATATAAAGGTGATGCCTTAGTGTTTAATTCATTGTTTCTTTCTTTTCATCTGAACCCTGATGAGCATTGGCAAGAGATTCTGTGGAATCTCCTATTTGTCACATGAAACAAGTGAGAATACTGAGAAGGTAATCTAACAAACTGAAGACGATTCAGGGTTTGCCCATATGCTCAAGCGTGGAGAAACAGCAGCTACTCCCATCCACAGTGTGAATTTGTGAAACAACTGTTTAGTCATGCAAGTGTGTCTGAGCTAAATCCCGATGAGAAGACAATGCTAATTTGCAACCTCATCAGCTCTGCAGCCCCTTCCAGTAGCACCTCGGAAATACTAAATGTTTGACATCACAATAGACACACTTGCAATCTCCACATCCACATAGATCTGGGCCTACATAAACTTTTGCCACAGTACCAACACAGTGCATGCATGTTTACTTGGAAGAAAAAAGTAATTTCAGAAGAACTCATAGGATGAGTCATGTCTAGCATGCAATTTGTGTCATATTTTATCGCATGTTCTTACATCCTTCAAGTGTACAAATCAAGCATATTACATGCAGGTATGCCACCAATTTAATTTACATATTTAGAATATACTTCCCCTTTGGATATAATTTGTCTGTACTTCTCTACAGAAATCTGTGCCACAATCTCTGACCATATTAAATACATTACATTAAATACATTAAATACTCTTCTTCCATAGATCACTTACATGTTAACTTTCAGACAATTCAAAAGACAAAGCAGTATATTTGAACAGCTTTAGTCCACTGAGAAACAAGAAAACAAATAAGATCTGTTATGCCACACAACAGACATTTTATACTATTCTACAACTCCACTATTATTATACAGAAAGATAGCATCTGTATTGTTCATCCACAGTGGACTGGAATGAAATTGATATTCTCAGGAAGCAAAAGCTATTTTTTCTTTTGCCAAGCAAGACATTTGGACATGATTCTTTCCATACTCAAATGCCAAGTTCTTTTAAATATCCCAAATGACACTGACTTGTTATGTTTTTCAAAAAATATTTTAATGTGTTTTTTATTGTTAGATACAACAGAGGATTGTACTGGCTCTGGCTGGGATACTTCATAGCAGCCTCTACAGGTGATGTGTTCTAGCTCTGCGAACAAATCAGCATCGATGACAAAGCAATGTTTTAGCTACAGCAGAGCAGTAATTGCACAGTACTTGCACTGCTCTACTTCTCACTCTGCCCCCCCAGCCAAGAAGGCTGGGGATGAGCAAGAGGTTTGCAGTGGACACAGCTGGGACAGCTAACCAGAACTGACAAAATGGATATTCCATTATTCTATAATGTCATGTCCAGACTCATTTGGTCTTTCCAAAGTAGCTGTGACTTGAAAATTGTCTGGGCATCAGTTTGCTGGTGGGAGGTAGTGATTGATTTTGTGTACTTCATTTTTAGTGCCTTTGCAATGATTTATCTTTTTTTTTTTTTTTTTTGTTACCTAGACAGTCTAGCTCTTTGCTTTACTTTTGAAACTGTGTTTCTCTCAGCCCATGAATTTTCCTCACTTTCCCTCTTCTGATTCTCTCCCCCTTCTCACTGGAGGACAGTAAGACAAGTGAGTGAACAGCTGATGGGTGTTTAGTTCCTGGCCAGGGTCAACCCAACACAAAGATTTTTCAAACTTTGCAAGTACTAGACTGTCTAGGTAACTGTCATGTAAGTATTCCCAGTCCCTAAAACAAGTTCTGTATTATACTCACTGCAGTTTCACAGGATTTTATAGAGATGATCTGTTACCATGGAAAACAGCTTTACCATATAGTTTTAACAATAATGCCCATCTATAATTGTTTCAGATGTGAGGTTTTAAAAACAGATTTGACTATTTTGTAGCCCTCCTACTCAAGCCAGCTTCTCTCCTCCAATCCATAAATCACTATAAACCATTTGCTTGGCAACCAGACTGCCGTGACAGCAGCAAATTAGCTGACTTCCCAGTTGCAACTATAGACTTCACCAGTTTCCTGTATTATGCAAGTTTGGAGACAGCAATTTCCCAAAATGCTGATTATGGCAAAGTTTAATGGAACTAGCACCAATACACTACTGATGAAACAGTTACTTTTAGATAAAATGGAGATCTTGCGTATTTCAGTTTCAGTTCAGAGGATACGATTTTTATATTTTTATTTTTTCGCTCTTCATGTATCTATGGCTTCAGAATTTCTGTGGAACAGCCTTAGAGTAATTCTTTGCATTCCTGCTGATGAGTCCTCCTCCTCTAAGTTACTATTTAGTCCCAAGTCTCCCATGTCAAGGGCGTACTTTTCCTAAAGCAAGCATTACAAAGTAGTCCACCAAGACTGATCTTTAATGACATCTCATCAACTGATAACATAAAAATACCACTATGATATTTCTTGCCTCTTGTGTATTTCAGCTCAGACACAGTCACATTAGTTTGTACTTCCACAGTTGCAACTCATGTAACTGTTTGAGCAAACCAACCAGTTCCAAGAGGTCTCAATTAAAGGCACTAAACACAATACAATCTCATTACATTTGACATCTCCATGCACAGTAACAGGTGCAGTTCGGGAATAATCTAAACAGAGTGAATTGTATGTAATATAGGATTTCAGAACAGTTTCTACAGCTGCTCTTTAATGTAGAGCACAACACCACCAAAGGGAAGGTTTGTGTATCACTCTTCAGCACAATATTCTGACATACAGCAAGAAAGAAATTGTGTTAAGACAATTTTGGTTACAACCCAGCATATGTATCCTGTTGTTTGGTTTGCGTAATCACAATAGTACAGATCCTTAGGAATGCTTAACATTAAACAGCTAGTCGTGGCATGTGAAAATAATGAAATTAAAGTGACAGCATCTTTCATGTAACACAGTGTGGTAGCATTAGTGGACAGAACAGTTTAGCATTCAGACACAACCAGTTCTTCAGTCTGGAAGGAATATCTGACCTAAACACCCCCTTACACCTCTCTTCCCATATACACTGGTTGTTCTAACAAGAACAACATTGATGCCCTTCCTCATCTAGCCTTGTTTATGGGCTTCCATAATCAACACTGTCACTTGCATGACACTCACACAAAAAAAATTATAAATACAGACATCTGTGTAAATACACACAGACATATATACACAAAGACATATACACATATCCCTGTTGTTTCAGTATGTACAGTGTTTTTCAAACAGGATTTGACTAGGTTATTGGTTTTAGAATAAAACTCATACTGATTACAGCTGTTAACAAAGACAATTAATGCTTCTTGGCAGTTGTCCAAAATAGTGCATTAGCTGTCCTAGTCTGGTAATTTTACTTTTGGATCAAAGTTGCACTTGCACTCAGACTACTGGCAAAATGGATTTGTGTTTTCCTGCTGTATATTCTGTAGACATAGCTTCCAATTAGCTCCACACACAGTGGGTCCCCTCCCCATCTAAAAACTAGAGAGCTAAAAAATTCATTTCATTATATCTTTTTAATCTGTCAAAGCCATCTGCAACACTAGTTCCTTTCTGCAGTCTGTTTTAAGTTCCTAGAAACACATACTTATTTATTTTTTTTCCCCCTTTCCTCCTCCTCCCCATCCCACTTTTTCTATCTTTTAAAAACAGCAAATCTGCAGTGATATTAATGGCAATTATTAAGTGTGGTCTAAGAAAAAAAGATATTCCTAAGTTTATTTAAAAGACATTGGTTTAGTTTTCTCCTCAACACCTTCATGCTGTGTGTTGTAATGAGCCCAAAAGAAAAAGGAAAGGAAATAAACATGCTTGTATATCAAAGTATTTCTTTCAATACAGATCTTTCAGTCATAGCACAGTGAACTAAGTCACTCAAAGACATGAAATCTTAAACCTAAATGGATTCAGGTAGTTATTTAAGTCACTCTGCTCTGCACAGGATTCCTAGGGCTCAAACACTCATCAAAGATTCAGTAGCATGGGATCTGTGGTTCTGAAGCAGTATACCTTTGTACAGTTATCCACAATATATTTATACACAATAAATGGAAGTTGCATGGGAACAGTAGCAAAATATGGTACCCCACTGCAAGCAGTTTGGCAGCTGAACAATCCTGCAGAAAGAATTAGCACATGAAGAGGTTAGATGAAGTGGGTACTGCAGTCAATTCCATCAGTTGTTAGTACTGCAACATCCATCTGTATTGCCTTTTTTACAAAATGAGTTTCAAGCCAACACAATATTTCCAGGACAAACAGGCCTGTTTGACCACTACAGTTTAGGAGCATTACTGCTCCTACGTTGCTGCTGTCTTCCTCTTCCTAGGGTGTGTCAGAGACAGCTTTCTGCGCTCATGCATCATAAACAGTTTTATGGTTACCCATCTATGCCTAGCTCCCCCCCCGTTCTCTTTTTTATGGCAGATTACCTTAGTTTTCCACGGAATAATGAACTCCATGAATTCATTTGAGATACAATAAAAATTACGTAAGTCTAACAGTCAATGTGCAAATAAGAATTTATTTTGAATTCTGAGAAGTCTGCTTCTTCTCAGAAGCCAAGCTTGTTGTAGTTTCTTCTGGAATTGTTTTTTCTATTACAAATACTGAGCAACAATTTTCAAAGTAACTAAGAAAAGTAATTCCCAAAGACAGAGATAAGAGATGAAGCATAAAATAAACATTTGTTGGAAATGTTTAATTATTTCAGCAGATTTAGTCTTAAGAAGATAAAAATTCAGTAAGCAAATATAAAAGGATATAAAATTCATCAATAAAACATCGTCTGTGAGAGATGATTCTTTGAGAACATGCATAATGAGCTAGAAAGATTCAGAATATGTGAATACATGCATTACTTAATTAATTGGAGTCACTGAGCTAACGTATTTACAACAGGAATGAATGTGGTCACAAATACAGGCTTTGTTTATTAGGCAACCACCACAAAACAACCACACAGCACATGCATTTGAAGGTTAGCAGGCTCAGAATGATATTACAATAGCTTCTCAACAACAGTGAGAGAAAGAAGTTTTTTCTTCCATTCATTTAACACATCCAAAAATCACAAATGACAGGTAAGGGTAAAATTTCTGTTCCTTAAACATACAGGTTAATTAACAAGTTGTGCATGAGCTCTGCCCCACTTTAAGCAGTTCTTATGCATGTGCTTGACTTTAAACCTCTCTCTGCTGCCAAACTGTCCTACTGATTCCAGGATGTTTGCATGGGGCTCTTAACATAATAAGCCACTTTGGGCAATGGTATTTCAGTATCAAGATAAAAAAAGCAGTGTCCAATCTGACTTCTGAATTTGAATGAAAACTTCATCATCACCTGTCAAAAAGCCGTGGAGATTCCACATGATAGAGCAGAAGCACACAGGTTAACTATCCCTAGCTAGAAGGGATCAGCTACTCACAGGTGGAACTGCAACTGCTTGTGGGAATGTTCCACAACCACTCCACTGCAAAAGCAACTAGTTTAGATTAAACACATGCATTACAATAACTGAAGCTAGCTCAACCTATCTGACACTGTATGTGAGCTCTCTCATTTCCTCAGTTTCTTAATATGCTTAAATAATAAACATAGTAACTATGCTTTGGCACAGATTAGATTGTCAATAGGTTGAGGTAGATGCTACAGTGCTCATCAGGGCCATGCATGTCAGACTGATTTACCTCACACTACTCTACATAAAACACACACGTTCTTTACATTTCAGTTAATAGTGTTATAGGTAGATCAATAGCTTTTTACACTTCTGTTTTCTTTGTTTTCTTTCAGTACAGACTTGAGTCACAATGCATTACTGAAAGGTTTTCCCATTTCTTTCCTTTTGTTTTTTACACTTGTGGTAGTCTTTAAACAATAAGAGGCACAAACAAAAGCTACCTATACAAATCTCAGTTTACTAGATAAATCCATGATTTATAGTTGCAGTTTGCTGATCTAGCTTTTTGTTTCTGCAAATTAAGCAAATTATGCTGACCTTTTTCAGCTGCACTTCTGTAATGAGTCATAATAAAAACATTTTGGCAGGCTACAGAAGCAGTTCTGACAACTTTTTCCATTATTTTGCAAAAGACATTATTATCTTCGTGTTTCTCTTGAAGACTCACAAATTTTAAAAGGCATAGTAGATTTTTAGGCAGCATTCCCTTCAATGAAGTCCAGAGAATGAGCAGTTACTAAATTTACAGTTTCTGTCTGTACCCTTGACCTTGCTAATTTAAAAAGAGTCTCAACTCTAGTCATGATCGCTCTTCAGCCTGCTGCGATTCCAAAGCAATACCACACCAAGTGCTTAAGACACGTATTTCTGCAGGTCCTTATATAAAATTTGGTAGCAACATAACGTAGCTTTGTGAACAGGGTCTCTTAACTAAGAGGGAAAAAGGAGGACTGAGTAATTTGACATCAGCCAAAGAGGAGTATCCTTCTGCAGACAGAATTCTGTATCTCAAACTAGAGGAAGAAAAGCACCTGGAACAAACCACTCATTACCTGCAACAAGGAAGTGGTTAGGCCAGATCTGAGAGACCACCAAAATGATCAGGAGGCAGAGCAGAACATGATGAGGGAAAAAGTTAGCTCAGTAAGCACTAGGAGTAAGTAATTCAATGAATGGGATTCAAAGACATTTCTTGCAAATACACAAAACATTTTGCCAGTATGGTTATTTTCTGGTATCTTCTCATAAACTACAGTATTAGTTATTTACATTTCTCTTACAACACCCTATTTGAATATATTAGCTTTATACATATTAATTGATCTCCTTCAGACTTGACAGGAAAATACATGCCATCGAGTTGTGCAATTGCTTAATTGCATCATTTCTGTAATAAAAAAAAAGTGGATCTCAATGCCTTTTTCCTCCTCTCTGGAATGTGCATCATCCTTTTCTTGTTAGTATCAGTGGGTAGCCTGTCATTTGCATTAATACATAGTAAAATCTCCATGATTTGGATGAATCATTAATTCAGTAGGGTGCAAAAATAAAATAAATGCTAAATCAGAACTTTAAATATTGAAGTGCCACAGAGAAACATCCTGCCTCAGGAGGATGAGAGAATATAATAGGAAGCTCCTGATTGTTTTAAAGCTCAGTTGAAGAAACATGAAAGGGAACAGGGAGGAACTGTAACAATTTAAGAACAGTAAAAAGCATCTAATGCAGTACGACGTTTTTACTGCATGTTTCTAAGTATCACATGCTGCTGTCATAAAAATAACATCTGACCTTGGAAACGTATCTGTGATGACAGAGGTGAAAGTGTCCAGATAAGTCCACACTACGGACCCACATGTGTTGACAGACAAGGTAATGACACTACAAACATTCAGGTCAATACGAAGCAACTGCAAACAGTGTCAGAAAGTGTTATAGCAGATGGACTATCACAGCACCATTGTAATGTGCTCTGAGCATCTGTCACAACACAGCAACTGTACGTTTCTTCCCCACCAGCATGAGACAGCACTGGGGCTCAATAGCATATCCAGATTTTTTTATTTTTTTTGCTTTCATTAACTTACCTATGCTTACCTTGATCAAAACATGCTCCTAAAAATGCAGTGCTAATACTGGAAAAAATATTTATGCTTTTCTGAATTAGGTTAGGTTAATGAGGACTACAGCCCTCTACTTAACATTTTAAAATTAATTAGTTTTAATACTGCCACTGTGTAAATAAACTGAAAAGCACCGAAGTAGGAGATAGAAGATGATCTTGTAGGTCCTTTCCAAACTTGTTTTTCTATGATTCTAAGAAAATGAGTTTTGCTTACAGATGTATCTCAAACTTGAAGATATTGCTTGTACCTAGACAATAATGATCCTCAACTTGTTACTCTTTTTAAAGGGCTAAGAAGAAAATGAAAGAAACAACACATGCTTTATTCAAGTCAGAACTGAGACATAACAGTATTACTGCTTGGGACAAAACTAAGCTTTATTGCAATTCAAGTCTTGTTTTGTAGTATCACCAGAGAGACACATGAGATTCAAAAAAATTCAAATATTTGCCTTCCTAGAGTTCAAAGTAGGATTCTGTTTGTAATAATTCTGTGGCCCTGGTGATTGGGTAGGTTCTGTTAAAAGCATAGTTTTAATCTAACAGTCAAATCTCTACTGCTGGCACATTCCCATCCTATTTACTGAAAGTTTATCTGAATACGAATAAAAAGGAACTTTTAGACAGCCTTGTAATAATAAGAGATCACATGTCATCTTAGAACTGGTTTATCAGAGTTAAGAAGTGATATACTGATCACTGTTTTTTTTTTTTTTTTTCTATGGAAATGTTATGAACACTTATCTGTGCCAAATCTGTTTTAAAAGTTTTTAATAAAAAATACTGAACATCTTATTGAACAAGTTTTTTTTTTTTTTTTTTTTTTTCAATTTTCATTCATTTCCTTATGTACAGACTGTAGACCATTAAAAGTTGAGTGTCTTTCGGATTCAGTCTTATTTTTTCTTTAAATTGAAAAATTTCACCCAAATCTCTCCACTGGTGTAATCATCATCCTGCTGAAGTATTGTTCATCCACATGATTTGTGCCCACCTGAACATACTAGCGAATTTGTGATCTCTCAGATAAAGTGAAGCCAAATTACCTATTTTGAGTCTTGAAACTAAAAATACACTTTCAAACTTCCAGATACCTATAAATGGTTAACTCCTTTTATCTCTTTCTCACCCACTAAGAAGGGATCAAGCAGTTCGCAGCCAATCTTCATCTGGGCTATCAAGGTTAAAAAACTAGAAGCAAACAAGAAACAAGTACAATTTTTAGCAAGCCGTAACGCTGAAATTGGCTAATACAATTAAGCAAGCAGGCTGCTGCTTTTAAGTCTTTTTCATAGGTAGGCTCCTACAGACCACACTGAAGTAATCCGTTCTGGAAGTTGCAAGGTGTGATCATGAAACTAAGGTGAAAACATATTAAAAAATCAAATAAACAGAAGTCCTAGATTCTAGCCAAACACATCTCATAAGGTAGCAGGAACAAACAATCATGAACTATAAGCTTCAAAAAATGTCAAAAACAAGTACTCTAGATACCTGCCTTTCCACATTATTTGATCCCTGCTCTGACCAACAACCATCAACCAAAGGACATGGTGCGGGCTTCAGCTTCTCCTGGACCACTCTGGCTCGACTCATACTCAATTTTAATACCTTAACGGGTTCTTAGCAAATATTTCTACATACCATACAACTGCAGCACTATGTCTTGATCCTAGTTCAGCGCAGAATATTAATCTGTATTACTAAAAGCTACCTCATACTACCAGAGGTATGAGTAGAATGGGAAAGAATCAAGGTAACTGATTACATTTATCATTTCTCTTACTACTATGGAAATACTGACTAGCTGGGGAGTGGAAACAGAGTGCAAGATTTGCCCCGAGCTAGGAAAAGACAAATATGGCCTTTGAAAATAATCACAGAATGGTTTGTGCTGGAACGGACCTTAAAGACAACCCAGTTCCAATCCCCTGCCATGTGCAGAAACATCTCCCACTAGACCAGGTTGCCCAAAGCCCCATCCAGCCTGGTCTTGAACACCTCCAGGAATGGGGCATCCACATCTTCTCTGGGCAACCTGTTCCAGTGCCTCTCCACCCTCTGAGTGAAGAATTTTTTTCTGACTATCTCATCTAAACCTACCCTTTTAGCTTAAAACTATTACCCCTTTTTCTATTAATATATACCCTGATAAAGAGTACCTCTCCAGTAAAAAGACCCTCTCCAAATTCCATAATCAGAATTGCTTGAGAAGTGAGAGAACTAGACAGGAAATCTGGGCCACAACAATGTTGGACTGAGCTAGAGAACTATGGTTTTATCTCAAAAGGGCTGGATAGGGCTCTTTTAGTGTAATTTTGTCATTTAACTTCAACAGAACAGGAAGGAAATGACCAAGCAAACATAAAAGCTTAAACATCATATTGTTGTTGGGGTTAAACTTCTTTTTCTTCTGAAATGGGAGGACTGCTGCTGTGCACTGATGAATGTATAACGAGTTAGTATGAGCTGATGGTCACTGTGAGCTGCCTCATCTGCCTATGGAGAAAACACCAGCTACCCCCCTCTATTGTTCCAGTCACAGGCAAGTCATGCTAGGCACTAACAAAAGAGTAAGTAAATTCCACTTGATGTTGAAGAAAATTACTATTGCTTTGGCATACTAGTAATGTTTTCTTCTCTTGCAGACTTTCTTCTCTATTCTTGAAGGATTTTAGTTTTCCCCTACAAACCCTGTAACACTAGGAACCAGCCATAGGCCATCACTTGAGATTGACATATTCTGAAATACACAGAAGTCCTCCTAAGTGATATTAATTAGGCCTCTTAATGGTTACAGTGGTTGAAGTGTCCCTGTGAAAGCAAAATGAACTTGCAGTCACAGGTCATGAAGAGTCTTACCACTTTGGTTTCATGTGCACTCCTCCTCGAACAGTATAGTTTCGAGAAGCCTAGAACAAACAATAGTTGGAGCCTGCAATGACTACTGGCATGACTTCTCGAAGTCAGCATGTTTGTGTGAAGAATCACCCAAACTCTCTTAGTCAGAAGACCTTTCTGCCCACAGAAAGGATTCTTCAGTATCAAACAACACAAAAACTCACCGTGTTACCACTATTTTATTTCACATGTGCTTTATGCTAAACACACATTGTCTGGCTTTGGCCAACAGAGCAAATAGTCCCTATTAGCAGCCAAATGTAGAGAACAAATTCATGCTCGTGGTGGGCCAGGAGCAGCCACTCTCCTCTAGCAACCATTTCAGACTTAAGTGTTAGTCTCATCCCAGAACCATTCACTTCACTACTTTTTGAAAAGGTAGCAAACTGATGCAGATCCTACTTCTACTTATATAGAAATGCTTCATAGTTTTCTCCTTGCTATTAGGACTGTTTTTCCCAGTCATGTATAACTATTGCAAGAATCAAGGTCAAAATCTGAAGGTCAAAGGTCAAAATAAATAAAAAAGATTCAGTAAAAAAGATTATTTCAGTAAACACTATAGAGAGTGTCCAACGTTTGCTATGCCTTATAAGCATGCACCCTAGTCACAAAATCTAGTTCAATTTCAAATTCAACATTAATTTAAACCAGTAGAAATTCTGTAGAACAGAAAAAAAAAAAAAAAAAGAAAAAAAAAAGATATTGACAGGAAAATGCAAAGCAGGGTTTTATTTATTTATTTATTTACCTTGTGGAAAAAACACACAACTTGGAAATACTCAACCTATTTATTAAATTATAATTCCTGGATGTGCACCTCCTTCTGCATCTACAGTGAGGCCAAAACAGCAATGCAGTAAAACGACTCTCCTTGTGGAAGCATTTTAGCTCTAAATGCAGCTTGTATCTAACAACATTGAACAAAATTAAACCAGTATAACATTTATAAAATCTGCAACTCCCAGTAGTTAAACAGCAATTCAGCATTGCCTTACAGGCACTAAATGCTTTCACTTCACCTGGCACTGCACCCAGCAAGGCTGTACAATATTGCAGGGAGCTTGTTTTACAGCACAGCAAATGAAACATGCAGCTAACTTCCACTGGCAGCTCAGTGTGTTTGTGCTTCCTGTTACCTAACAAACGTGTCATATCATTTGTTTGACAAAGTATTAAGAATTGCCAGGTTGGCGTGAAGAGGGAAGAAGGATTAGACTGATGAAAATAGGGTTGCATAGCTGTGCATGTATTTCTCTTGTCCGTATTTATGGAAGTTCTGGGAAGAGGCTGCATAGCCTAACAAAACAGAGTAGCTAACACTAACATCTGACATCACTTAAATTCTCTAGTGTCCTTCGCTTACAGGAGGAAAACTTCCTTTGGAGCAACGTGGAGGGGAATCCTCAGTTGTGTTTTATTACACATACACATCAGCCCCAGGCTGAATGCCAGTGGGACTCACTGTTGGAACAGTATACAGGATGTTTCCGAAGTAACAGACCATCTGTACCTGCTTCTACATTTTATAAAACCTGGGTGTGAGTTGTTTTATACTTTTCAAAGCTCTACAGATGAGGTCTACAGACCTACCAGTGTTCATTCCAGCTGGCTATAATGAACACTTCACCTCCACAACCAAGGGTTCTGAGGAGCTTGCAAACTGCTCAGGTACTTGACTGAAGTTTTTCAGAACATAAGACATGACAGAATGTGCCTAAAGGGCCCACTGCTCACTTTGGACATAACCCAGTTCTCACTAGACACTAAGACAGACATGGAGAGACACCACTGACGCCTAAGCTTCACACAGCAGCTGCCAAAGACAGAACACGTTAAAAACTATGAAAAGGTAGTAAGATTGCTTCAACAAGTTAAGTTAAAATCTTTCTCCAAATCACATCTTCCAGTAATGGTTACCTTATGAAAGTGAGTCCACGCATGTTGCAGACACAGTGATGTCTTAATTTTTTGACAGAAACATAGCTGTGAATTCAACACCTACTGAATTAAGTATTCTAGTCACACACTTTTGGGCTGCAAAAAGGAAAAAAAAAAAAAAAAAAAAAAAAAATAAAAATACAGGGGATTATATGTCAGCCAATTTAAATAAAAAAAAAAAAAAAAAAAAAGTGGGGGGGGGAGGGGGGGGGAGCGGATTTTTGTATAAG
>CM021797.1:32290131-32304609 GCA_011076525.1 Nettapus auritus | reverse complement strand
TTTTCTCAAAAAAAATATGTTTTATTAAACAACATCTTAATTTTTTATTTTTATCCACACATTTTTGGGTGGAAAAAAAAAAAAAAAAAAAAAAAAAAAAAAAGCAATGCAAATGCAGTGTAGATTATAGTGCACCTATTTAAATGACAACATACAAAAAAAATACTGTCTCTGTGATAGGAGGCTCTAGCAGATTGTTATAGACACAAAATAAGAGCAGAAGTGGCTCAAGGGATGCCAGTGCCATTTATATAACCATATGGCTCTGTGCACTCTGGTGCAGAGTATGATCAAGCCCACAAACCCACCTACCCTCACAGCAAGGCTTACTACTTGATAATCAGCAATATGGTGAGTACAAGTGCAAGTTTTTCCAGCTAGATCTGGTTTGTAGCTGTTCAGCTGATAACTGAAAAGCCCCTCACACTCATATCCCTACACCACGAAGTACAGATGTGCAAGAATGTTTTATCTTCTACATTACAGAAACATAAATGTTTTAACTGTTAATCTCCTTGACTCTCATTGCAGAGGTATATTTCAGAACAAATATTTCAACATCTTCCTGAAATTCCACAGCAGTCACTCCCACATAATTCTCTCTCCAGTCCTTCTCTAGTCCTTGAATAACTTATCCTGTCTACTGCTTTAAAGTTAATTATTATTAAGTTACTGAAAAGGTCATGATTCACAGGTTTAAAATTCTTAGTACTAGGATTCCCTTCTGGTATTAACTGAGGTTATCCAATGACAAGGATGATATTTCCAAATTGTGCTTGAAAACAACAGGCCACAGCACAGCAAGACTGAACAACTTCAACTACCAAAATACACCTAAGACCTCCCTAACAAGAAAGACAGACACATGGAAAGCCTTACAGAAGTTCTTTTTCCTTAAGCACCCAGTAAACTTATTGGTCCAAACCAGGTAATCTTGTTCCTCACAATTTCCCTCTTGATGGATGCCATCACACTTAGTCCAAATTCATGCTTTTCCTCTCTGCTTCTTCAGTTGATTTTAACAGCTGTAATTAACAATTTCTTCAGCATTGTAGATACATTTAAAAGCTTTCTGACAAGCCTGCAAGTAGCCACTTCTGCTACAGTTGTTTTAGAGCAGGACTTGCTGAAATTACTAGAGTTATCAGAGCTTAAAAAGTCACCAGTTCCCTATGTATCTCCAGTACAGAAGGCTGGCATTCACAAAAATCATGCTAAAATTTCATGGATTGAACGTTACCTGTTTCAATTAGAAATTTAAAATACCTATCCATAAGATTATAGACTGCGTAGAACAAAGATCCTCTGACCTGAAATGACCTAAGCATTGCTATGCAAGTAGTAGCAGAGATCTTACAGTAAAAAACATAATGATGTACTGATGCCTTCTAAGGCTTCAGCTGCCCTACGAAACACTGGCCCCAACTTTATACCACTGAGGATAAATGGGTGGCTGAAGCCAAAATTCAACAGAAAAAACAACTGACTTGATGGCAAAAAGTAATCCACCAGTGGTAAATGCTTACAGCTAGCAGCCCCACTTACAAGGGTGAGGACTGGAAAGAAAAGGCTACAACTCTGCCTTTGTAACGGAAATTTGCCCCTTTTATTACACAATCTTCTACAGTTCAGAGGTCTTTATCTTCACAAATAATAATCCACAAACCATCTGTTAGAGCTGCTTGTGTGTAAGACTCCCAAGTGTCATGGTTACAAATGCAGGTGAAAATCCATGACAGAAATTGCCCTTGATTTCATAAAGGTCCAATTACTTTTCAGCACTTGTTGGCCATTCATCTCTGGTCAATGTATGTATTTAGTATTATGAATTTCAAGTTTTTTGAGTTTACACACAAAAGGTTCTTTTTAACTATGGTTAGCCCTAATTATCCACACAAAATCATGCTGTTCTGCTGATTTCATTAGAAAGTTTGCAATCTATTTGCTGTAAGCTATTGTAAATCACTTAAACTGTAGAGCTCTGTAGAGAAGGGGCTTAATTTTCAGCAAAACACCACTTCTTTTCATTATGAATTGTCATCAATCAGATTTAAAAAAAAACAAAAAAAAACAAAAAAAAAAAAACAAGTTCAAAGCCAAAATTCTTCCTCCATCCTTGAAACAAAATAATCAGGAAAGAAACAGCATGAAATGCTAACATGCATTGTTTCAAATCAGGACTGTCAAAAGTCTCATCTGTAATTTGGCAAACTAACTGTATCTCTTGAGTGCAATCAAGCATCCATGAGACGGCTGTGACAATCTCTTGTATTGCATGTGTTTCACACTGATGATGCTAGGTCAGGTATCTGCAGTGTTTCACAGACTCCTGGTCAAGCAGTAATTAATTATGTAAGCATACGTGTACTTTCTGGGGACTTAAACCTTTCATTAGCTAGTACAGCTGAACAGGAACAGCCATAAGTGCTGACTGAGTGCAACGCAGTGATGTTCCAGAATTCAAATCCTTTTACCAGGTACTGCATGAGATTTGCCAGCCAAAAGATGCTTAAGTATGCACAAAGTTAAATAAAGTTGTTTACCTTGTCCTGCTGAAGACGGCCTTTAAAGTCAGAAAGCTTGGCAAAGTTATGGTAGCATAATCAGATTTTAATTTTTTCTTGATAGATTTGGTCGTTATCCCAAAGGATCAATCTACAAATTCCTTTTAATCTGAGCATCCTAATATCACCGTGCAATGTAAATGCCACATAAAAATGACAAACTCCTTCAACCACATAATGACAATTGGAGGGTATAAAAGAGAGAACTTGTTAGCAAGATCCAACATTATGAGCTTTTTCAGTGAACTTCTGGAAGACCTGTGGAAATAAATTAATCTTTATTTCTGTATTTTCTTTTTAGTTCTAAGAAGAGCCTCACTTCAGGGGTTCATTGAGCAACTGTTCACTAAGAAATCAAGGTTAATCAAACCCTCCTACACAGGCTTGAGGCTTAGCCGCTAGTACTTTTATATTTAAGATTTTATCATAGATCAAGTTTTTAAGCAAAAATTCCAATTAATCTAACAGAAAACCAGCATCTGATACAGAGCTTTGCACTGCTGACTAGACACACTGAATCATATCTTGGCTTCAACTAAGTCAATTGATGTTATCATTGGAAACAGTAAATGTAGCTGCCTGTACCTACAGCGCAAGTGTTTACAGAGATGTTTCAAGTTACATTTGTTGGCTTTTTAAAAATGCCTTTCAAAGAAGCTAATAAAGGCAGACCCCCCCTTATTTATTGTTCTAACAAATTTAAGCAAATCTGAAGTTGCTCAAAATCTTAAGAGCTGGTAAGAGAGAGTTACAGAAAGTCTGCCCTTCAATCTGCATCTTCATTTACATGATATTCATTTACAGTATATATGCAAAAATTGTTTTTTAAAAAAAAAAAAAAAAGAAGAAGAAGGAAGAGGAAGGACTAGCATCATAACGATTGTATATGGCTCAGTTCCAATCAGTAAAAGTACAATTAGTTCCGCTTCATTTTGTCAGGGCTTCATGTTCATTAGCCCTTAAAATAGTTATACTAGAACAGAACTATTAGAGCAAAGGGAGAAAAAAATATCTACTAGTGAGACTGCACAGACATGTCTCTTTGTCAACCAGCTTTAGCCTAAATCTGTCATACTCAATTTATTGGTAATGGGATTGTTTCCACTTACTTATCCCCTCCCCGCCCCCCCAAAAAACAAACAAACAAACAAAAAACAAAAAACAAAAACAAAAACTTGCTGCACTCAGAATATCCAGTTTGGCCTTCAAGCTCATTAATGATGTTTGATCCTCAGCAGTGTTCACTGGAAGGAAGTTCATCTACAAGTTCCAGCACTGCCACTTCCCTCTTAACTCCATGACACTGTTTACCTTTTCTGACTCAAGCACTCTTATGCAAAGCATGTTGTTATTATTTTATTGTGTGTGGTGCAGACAGACTACACTCTGTTTAACATCTTTAGATTTCAAAGATGCAATAAAAAGTTGATTTGAGAAAAATATGAACTGAAAGAAAAAAACTCAACATATTTTCTTTTTCAGGTGTTAATTAAAATCTCCCTTTGAGTAAACACAGAGCTTGTGAAGTAGAACTGACGCTTCTGAAGCAGCAGCAGCAGTTAGTCTTCAGCCCCCAGGTTCAGCAGTTATGAGACATGTTGATTACTTATAACAGCGTGTAGCTGTACTGAGTGGTGACCTCACAAGCATCACACACCAGAAACAGGGTCGCAGCTGTGAGGGGTATGGAGTATTTAATCAAATTCTAGGTTCACCAGAGAACATTATTTTGACCCATGTTAGCAATTACACTTTGCTTCTCTTATTATGCAATGGTCTTACGCCTCAAAGGTTTTCGGGATTACCAGGGCAGTCGCAATCAAAGACTTGGCTGGGAAAAGTGAAGGTAAAGAAGGGGAAGGTGCCCTGGGCTCAGCAGGTCCGTAGTTCAAGCAAGTTACTCTGTGGCATTCTGCACGATTCCAGTGACTACCAACAAAATTGGTCTCCAGGGAAAATGAATAATCCACTCAAGACAGCGAAAGTATCAGGGGATGCAAGATGAGGCCTCAAGGCCTCAGTCAGCAGATGTACAGTTTACTCCTACACACCTGCCTATCTGTCAGGAGCTTAAACTCATGGCCAAAAACACTACTCCTAAATCAAATATGGACAGGATTATATGTTTATCTCTATAACATTCTCCTGCAGGAGATGACATATGGGAAGTATTCATGTCCACCCATTTTATTCATGCTCTTCCAGGCCCAAAGACATGGCAATGCGATGACAAACATCTCAGAGATTCCACCATCTCTTTCTTTCTCAGAAGCATCCAAATCAACAGATGTTAGGACTTCATTCTGAAGCATGATAAACGTATAGGAGGGTTGAAAGAACAGAAAAATCAATTTCATTGGTGCCTGGAAGAAAAAGTGTGCACTGAAAGGAGAGAAGATGGTCCTCGATTTTCAAATGAGGAAAAACTATACCTACCTCCATTCCTGCACAACTAAATTTACTTTGGTCACTGGAAGGATTACATACTACCTGAGATAAGGCTTAATGTATGCTCCCAAGCATTATAACTGGGTTCAGGTGTGCTTTCCTTGTTCTTTACTGTCTGGGGCCAAACAATAGGATTTCAGTGGAACACAGAGTTCCCTCCTATCATAATAGCTCATAATAACTTAGTTAACAGTAAAATACATCCTTAGCACAGTCAAAAGCTTTGGAATCACTGTGATTTCAATGCAATGAAAGGTCAAAATGTACTCATATTATCCATAACATAGCTTTGTTTCTCAGATTTAGTTGAAATTTGTCAAAATGGGCACAGCCATAGTGACAAACAATACCTCCACGTCTGCTCAAAATATCTTCATTAACAAAACCAAGAAGATAATACAGTGAGATAGTGAGAATGCACTGGTCAATATTAAAGATTAAGATGTCTGCACACCAGTCAGTCTCAAGTTTTTCAAATGTGACTAGGTGAGCCTGAGTAACATTGGTTTGCAAATATATACAAAAAGGTTGTCTCAAGCCTGAAGCAAGAAAGCCAAAAAAGAAAACAAAACCCACAGGTGTACATCTGAACTTCTGTGAGTAGGCTGCAGAAGCTGGTATCACAGAGCAACTAGGAAAAGATAACATGACAGATTGCTTGCTTGGTTTTCTAAACTTCTTTTTTCCATTTTTTACATCTGTTTACTAGTATAGCAGATACGAACTACTTTTCTCCCCAATCAAGGCCTCAGATATTCATCAGAACCAAAGAATAATATGCTACAAATAGATGTGAAATAGTGAGACAATAGATGAAAAGTTTTGGTTCTGTTTTAGGAATGATGTTCAGAAGAAGAGGAAGAGACATAAAAACTCTCATTCTCGAATTGTATAGATCTGTACACTGTCACAAGAAAACTGCAGAAGGGAAAGGGACAGATTTAAAAACCTGAAGAAACTTTACAGACAGAGGAGAAGTCTTACGTTACTGTAGACAGCCACAAGAAGATATAGCTAACTTCCAAGCTCTAGATTACAGAAAACAGATGACACAAGACAAAGTATGTAGACAGAGTATCTATGTTCCGCCTTGTACAACAACCAGTAACTATAAAAGTAGCTGAATGGGCACGCACAGAATGAAAGTCAAATGAGAAGGTGTGCAACAGAACTCCCCTGACTTAGCATAAGCAATGAGTTTAGATGTGAAAAACAAAGTCAGACATTAAAGTGAGAAAGAATAGGAGATATCAAGGAAGCTGAGAGTAAAACTTGTTCATTCCAAGAGCAGGGGGGAAAAAAGAAGGAAATTGGGAAGTAGAAGGAAGAATATAGACCAACTGAAGATTGTGATGTGAAACTTTACATGTTAACTGTATGAAAAAGAGACCAACTAGTAAAGAAAACAGGATGAGGGCAAGTCACTTGATTTTTATCCCTTAATAGGCATAACTGTCATGACATGTCTAGACAGTCATGCCAAGAACTCCATCTGTCTTATTGCTACCTTTGCAGTTCAACATCCCTAAGAGTTTTACATTATAATCTATCCACAGGACACTCTACAACCCTCGTGTAAGTTTAGAACTTTGAACATTAACATGAAGGATCCTAACGATGGGGAACAGTGTTAAAAACTAAAATTCTCAGTGGTCATTACACATGCATTTTAGCATGATAGTTTAGATTAGTGAGCATCTCTTAAAGCATATGAATGCTAGTTGTGATATAAAAGTGACTTTTCAAGATTAAGGTCATAATCTTGGCTATGAACTCCCAGGATGCCCATTTCCGATTTCCCTTTCCTCCTAGCCTGCTTATTCTTTCAGAACGCTCCCACCCACCCACTGACCTTCTGCTTATATATACGTGAGGTTGCGCCAGGACAGGCACAATGGTATAGCATTGTACTTGTTTACATAGGATGAGATTGCTTTGTTCGCTCTGAGTGGCAGAGTTCCAAGACAGTTGCATAAAGCCACCTCCACAAGCTGCCAACAAAATCCTCATCCCAACAAGAAAATAGTATGGAGTGTGATGGTTCTTTTAGTTTTGCCTGAAAGCTGGCAATTTTATGGCACCACTGGAAAACAAAATTTCTCGACGACAGCAGCACACAACACAGGGCAAGCACCTGCTTTAAAACAGTAAGCAGGTCAGGAGTCCCGAAGTAAGTCGAGTCACAGAAATCCTCTCAGCCACTTCATAAATAGGAGCCTGGCGAAAAACCACCGCGCATTTACACGGTGTCCGTTCGGAACTAGGTAACCCCCTGCAGACCCACGTCCACAAGCAGAGTCCCAGGACACCGGCCGAGTTTCCAGTACTGAAACCTGCCGTGCCTCTCCAGCTACACGCCGCCGAGAGGCAGCAGGTGCGGCGCGGAGAGGCGGCGGCGCCGCACCGTGCCCATCGCTACGCCCACTCCCTGCCGGGCTCCGGCTCCGAGGGGCGACCCCGTCCCCGCCGGGCGGCCCTGCGGCTAGCCCCCTCCCGGCACTCACCATCTCCTGCCGCAGGAGGTGAAGTTTCGTTTCCAGACGTGCGAGGGCGGCGGCACGGCGGCAGCGGGGACCAGGGGCCGCAGCGGGGCCGCGGGCGGGCACGGTGGTGGTGGCAGCGGTGCTGGCGGTGGCGGCGGCGCGGCCCGGGTGCTCCTCCCCGCGCAGCGGCCGCGCCAGGCTCTCGGGCACTTTGCGGCCCAGCTTCTGCTCCACGTCGCGGAGGTCGGGGGGGCCGCCGGGCTCCATGGCTGCCGACCTCGGAGTGGCCCGCGGCGCCGGGCGGGGCGGCACCGGCGCTACCCGCGGTCGCCCGGCCGCTGCAGGGGCGCGGAGGAGCGGTGACCCGCGGCAGTGCCGCGGCCGGCGCCCGGGTGGCCCGCGGCGGACATGGGGGTTTCCGGCTCACCGCCCCCCGCCCTGCCCTGCCTTGACACCGGGTGGGGGGAGACAAAAACTGTCGAGCGGGAGGGAAGGGGGGGGCAGCTCCCCCGGGGCCAGGCGGCGGGAGCGCCCCGATCCCGCTGCCGGACTGGGACCGCGAAGCGCGCTGTCAGCTACCAGCCCGGGCACCGCGACCCGAGTCATCGCGCGTCTCGGCCCGCTGCAACTTTAAAGGCCGCTGGCAGGTGGAAGAGGCGCGCCCCGGCCCTCCTACCGTAATGCCGGGACAAGAGGCGCATCCCCGTGGCCAACAGCGCGCACCCCGGCCCGGAGCTGCCGGGCAAGGCTGAGGAGCGGTGTGAGGCTTCCGGAAAAGGGCGGGGGAAAAGTAGATATACAAAAAAATAAAGAAAAAAATAGAAAAAAAAAAAAAAAAGGAAAAGAGAGGAGAGAAAAGGGGAAAGAAAAAGGGAAAGAAAAAGAAGAAAAAAGAAAAGATGAAGGAGAAGAAAGAATAAGGAAAAAGGAAAAATAAAGATAGAGAAAGAAAAAGGGAAAGGAGAGAGCAGAGACCTTAGATCACTTTCTTACAAGGCTAGATGCATCTACAGGGTGAATGTTATTTCCACTTGTCAAACAGGTTTCATTGTAGACAGGCTGACTTTCCACCTTCCACCTTCCTCCACCTTTCCACCTTCCCTTCCTCCACCACCCTGTTATCACTTTTGTACCCCCATCCTCCCGTTAAAAAGCAAAATTTGTTAGCTTCATGGATCACCATAACACTGATAACAATGTATGCACTGGCCATGCTGATCACTGGCAGAAGTGCCCTGGTAATCCTTGACGTGGTGTGTTGCTCCATGTGCCTGTCCTGGCACTGAAAAAGACCTTTCAGTGGTGAAACTTGCAGTTTGACTAGTCCCATCCATGGAGCTACAGCTGACACATCTCGGGGGGGTTGAGGAAGTTTGGCCAGCCACTCTGATCACATGACAGGTATGTTACAGCAACTAAAATCACAAAAAGCCTAGGAAAACAAAATATTGTTACAACAAACTGGATGTTCCCTGTCCAATAATTTCATCAGTACTTTAAGAGTTTTTAATCAGAGAGCTTTGAAAGGGTTTAGTACAGTCAAGGAAAAATCTTGCTGGCACGAGTGACAATTTCATAGGTGCACTAAGACCAAGACACTTACCCTGTCAATATAATCAAACCATCTGGAAGTCCTCTACTGTAGACATACACAGAGCCTTTTATATTTCTTGTATTTGATGGGTCTATTTAGTTCTGTTGACAGAAAACAAACAAAAAACATAAAGATTTTTATCAGAAAAGAAAGGCAGAAACAATCACACACACAAAATCAGAATAATCCTTATGGGTTCCCTCCACCCCCAGTATGTGTTACAAAGTTCTGTTTTAATTTCTGTATATTTGGAGAACAGTTTCTGTATATCATTAAATCAATATTGATTTGTGCTGTTTTGTAAATTAGCAAGGACTGTACTGAAGTTCTTCCTTTGTGAACTATAACATCTTGTTAAGTAAAAGTTTAAGTTTATATTACTGTTGCTACACTACTGAACTATAAAAGGAGGCTTTGTTGTACAAGGAGCAAGTTATATATTTATATACATACATATATATACACACTTTATATATATATATATGCACACACTTTATATACACTTTATATCTAAGTATATATAAAATATGATTAAAATATATTTGAACTTTATTTTAAAAATGAAAACATGAGAAGAAACAACCAAAATTTCATTTTTTAAGTGTTTCAATTCATAAAAATTTCCACAAACCATACTGTAAACAATCCAAAAAGAATGAAAACATTTCTTCTCATTGCTCCAGATGAGCAACATTTAGAACTATATGATGTACCTTATGCATTCAGAATTTTATGCTTTACTGTCTAATGGCGTAATTCTAATCTCTTTGCATTAGTGTAGCAGCATGCCAGTCAATGGGTTTACTCTTGAATTACAGGGTAAAAAGATGTATCTATGTTAAACCCAGATCTTCAGCATTACAAGATTTGATAGACTAATCTGTGTTTCAAAGAAATTTTCTCTTTTAGTAAACAAAAGCAATATTTAAGCTGTATTTTCATTCTGTAAGATGAAAATCCTCTATCTTCATTTTAATACTATTTTTCTCTTCTGCCCTGTGCTGTCCCATCTTCAGGTGAGATTCAGAGTTGTTTTGAATCCTTTGTTGTTTGAATATGGCCACACAGAGCAGTATTTGCAAGCATTTTCAGTGCTTTAGCTCCTTGTTATATCCTCCTACTAATCACTTACTGGTAGTTCACTCCCTCAAAGTGTCAACACTTGAGTAGGCAATAAATGAGGCTATCTGACCCCTTGATAGGTAGGCAGTCAGTTTTTATGCTATTTCTTCTGCATCTTCCTCTGGATGTAAGAGCCAAGGTATAAGTTTCATCACATGACTGTACTGAGCACTGTCCTAGGCTTCTCTTAGGTCAAACCACATTTTTACATTTCCTAAAATAAGAAGCTGGAGAAATAAGCACTTTGAATGTAAACTGGTGATCCTAAAAGATCGCACTGTTTAGTTTTTATCAACACCTTAAATCTATGAGATCTGAAATGTGATACTGTGTTTGTCCTGAAGGGTGAAAATATTGTGAACAAAACCTAGCTCCATCCCACAACACACCTACATTTTCCAAAGGTCACATTGTCAGCTTGGTTTTATGAACTTCAGTCACGTAGTTAACCTAGTTAATGCTTTTCACCCTGTAAAGTAAGATCCTTATTTTAACGGTAGTTCTGTGCAGATTTAGGTCTTGAATAATTGCTGAGGCAAATCACACAGGAGTTGTTGCATGGCCAAAGGTCATTAAACAGAACAAAAAACGACACACTAAGGAGGAAGAATTTTCAGTTTATGCTTGCCTTCCGGAAGAGATAGGGCTTATCAAGGAGTGCTAGAATACAAAGTGGGAAGGAACAGCAAAACAAAAGAAAAATGGTTTAAAGGCAAGTGATACTTAGGGGATGAGACAGAAGCTCAAGTTATTTATATCATCAGTTTTAATAATAATATATCTTTGTAATATATTTCTTTTAAATTTGTAGTAAATTTAAGATGTTTTTGAGGTCAAAGGTAATTGGAATATGATCCTGCAATGCAGGAATTTTGTTAAAGCCAGTTCCAAAGGCAGCATGTATAGTAAGGCCCTCCCTTGTGCTGTCCAAGATGAATTTGACTTAACAGAGTTGTAAATATTAGCTTAACCCAGAGTCTGCTCAAGGCTTCTGTTGAACAGTGTGAGCAATCAGTTGGATCTGGACCTTGAGCCACATAAAGTGCTTAGCTATACTGAGCTGAATGCTCAGATGTCATTATTGGTTCCCCTCTGTAAGAACTATACTGGCAGGATATCTTGAAAGTAGAGAGCAGGTACCTAGGTCCAGATGGATTTTCTATTTCCTTAATTTGTTGATAGCATCAGACAGATTTCTACAATACAGCATGAAGTTTGGTTGACATTTAACTGAGGCTATGTCATATCAGACTGTGGATGAATAAGGATTAAAAAACAAACAAACAAACAAAAAGAATAATATTAAGATTTCTGGCAGGCAGACAGCTAGTTTTTTTGTAAGGGTTATTTTTCATGATGTTCAAAAAAACAAAAACAAAAACAAAAAAACCTCAGTAATAAAGTACACTTTCTCATAAGTGTTAGAAAAAGACATACCATGCATAATGGTATAATACCATGCATAATGAGGAAAAAATGTTCTTTACAGAGTTAAGCTAAAGAGCTGCGCATTCTGATGAATAACCAAAACAGATGAGTTTTCAGTAATCTAGGTCCTGAATGAATCTCACAGTTTTACTGAAGTAAATAAGCCTTACGTATATAATTCCTGTAGGACCTTCCCTTGAAGTAAGGGCTAGAGAAGTGGGGCCTTTGTCTTTTGAAAGGTTGCAAGAGCATTAAAAGAGTTCCAGATAGATGAGAATGCAGGGTGTGGTAGTCAGGAGTCCTGCCTTACCTGCTTTAAGTAGTTACCTCACTAATGCTGATATTCTTTGTCAGAAGTTTCTAGGAAGCAATCATTATTTGTTTATTCAAGCCAACACCCAAAGGTGGGTGAGGCAGTTTAAGCTGGATCTTCATTGGTTGTGCTTTGGTGTCACATTGTGTGACTCTTACTCAGGAAGGATAATGCTGAACTTCCCAAGTAGGTCCCTTTAGAAGGAAAGAAGATACTCTAGAACTCAAGAAATACTGCAGATGAGTAAGGCCAGGTGGACTAACAACCACCAAGGTAACTGTATTATTAGACCCACTAACAAAGTAAAACTTTGTCCTTGCTTACAGAGCAAGAGAATTTTGTGGCATAGCAATATCCTTACTTTTATCTAGGGAAATGTGGGAGGAAGTGTGTGGTTAGTTCACCCCAAAACAGGGTTTCCCCAAATTTATGACCATACCGAGTTCTAAGGAAAAGATCTTTGAACATCTGAAATGGCTAACAGGCATCTTGCACTGGCAAATGTTGTCTCAGCAGCAGCAGGAGTCCTGCTGCAATGCATTGTTTTGTGCCCAAAGCCCTCTGAACAGAGCAACACTGTCACTGGGGTGGAGGAGAGAGCAGGGCATTTTATTTCTGTCAGTTTTGGCACATTGTCTCAGTGATGCTGAGTGATTCCTTTCCTAAGCTCCTTGCCATGGGCTAGAAAAATCGAGGGAAAAATATATATATATATATATTTAGGAACACAGTTCATTACTGTGTTGGCTTTGTTTAAAGGGAGGAGGTGAGACTGCTACCCTTGCTGTTTCACAGCCTTTTACAAGAACCCAGATGAATCAGAACTGAAGGCATACAGAGAAGGCCCAGTTTTTCAATTTATGCACAGCAACTTGTACTAATGCACCCTGCTGATTTCAGAGGCATTAATCACTGCATGTAGAGAACACAGAAGCATATCTGATGCATTGTTATTCTTTCTCTGCTACTTTGCCCATGTACATATATGATTTCATTAGCCATTATGGCCACCAGGCAAAGATAATAAAATTAATTATATAACCCAGTCTTTACTCCAAAAATAGTTTGAAAATGAACTTTATCTATAGTTCACGCTCAATATGAGGGGGTAGGTTTTATGGCAAACATCTATCTAAGAATTACCGAAATTACTATACACTGATATATATAAGGTTCTAAGTAACACTGAAGACTGTAGAGTAGCATGCGCCTCCCAGAGTAACCTCCAAGTACAGTGGTTTAACATTTTTTTTTTCCCCAATTGCAAAATTCATAATATTTTCCTACAGAAATATAGGCCATGGTACAATAGTTTTAATCTTACTGACAGTTCATAGATCCCCCAATGTTTGTGAGCTACTGACCGAAAATCTGCTCCAATGAGCAGTATTCCCAATGAGCTGTATTTCTAATGCACCAATAGGAGAGTCCTTTAGCTGCTGTGCAATTCATAATTTGGGTGAGTTTTACAAATAAACAAGCAAGAGAACTCTAGGCAATGTGACAGTCCAGATTGAAGGTGGCTTCTTTTTTTTTTTTTTTTTTTTTTTTTTTTTTTTTTTTTTTTTTTCCCACCCTCTGGAAAATAATTAGTAAGAATGAAAACAAAACACACACACAAAAAAGCATTTTGTCATCCTGTTTCCCCTACAGTTGGGCCAAAACTCTTGTATCAGACCCAAGTGTTGGGTTACATTATGTCTACAGTGTAGAGCACACTAAACTTCTAGGAGCAGAAGGATCTGACACATAAGGAAGAAGCAGAATAACAGCGTCCTATAAATCATGCTTATCTTTTGCTGTTTTGACATATTCCAGGAAGAAATGTGAGAATTGCCTGGGGGAATTTGAAAATTTTGACCGTCTTCCCTAGTATCACAGATGCATCATAATGCAAAACTTGAGTATGAGGATTGCTTTTGCTGTGAAATTGAATGTTAGTGTTTTATTCCAAAGCTATTTCCAGACAATGTCATGTTGTAGCCGTTTTCATTTTTACTGCTGAATAAGTTGACATGAACAGAAGCACCACTTGTTTTATTCTATTAAAAATCCCTGCCTGTGCACTGAGGTGAGAAAACAACATTCAGTGTCTACAGTGAAACATACGTAAAAAACTAGCTAGGGAAGATCTGTGTGGACAATTTTTTATTGCTGCCATACTGACATAGAACTGTTACCTGGACAGGAAAAAATCTGAACTGTTTGTGCTGGACAGGAAAAAATCAAGAGAACAAGTGAGATGCATCAACATAGCACAGACAATCTAAAAACACTGAATTGGCATTTGTTAAAAGGAGACTTTTAATTTAGTGCTCAGGATTTCTCAACACTAAGAGAATCACTTTGGATCTGTTTATACCACACCCCTATCTGTAGAGTGAATTAAATAGGGTCTCTCAAATCAGAAAGGAAAGGAAAGGAAAGGAAAGGAAAGGAAAGGAAAGGAAAGGAAAGGAAAGGAAAGGAAAGGAAAGGAAAGGAAAGGAAAGGAAAGGAAAGGAAAGGAAAGGAAAGGAAAGGAAA
>CM021797.1:32254708-32290031 GCA_011076525.1 Nettapus auritus | reverse complement strand
AAAGGAAAGGAAAGGAAAGGAAAGGAAAGGAAAAGAAAAGAAAAGAAAAGAAAAGAAAAGAAAAGAAAAGAAAAGAAAAGAAAAGAAAAGAAAAGAAAAGAAAAGAAGAGAAAAGGAAAGGAAAGAAAGGGAAAGGAAAATCTAAGGATCTAAATACAGTTTCTGTGAAAAAGCAGTGTTTCAAAGAAACTTTATTCTAATTATGATAGTTCTTCTTATCCAAATGTGAAATAATGAATTGTCAAAGGTTATAATTATTTTGGTTCTGGTGATTTACTTCCAAAAAAATAATCTATTTTGTCTATCTTTGTCCACAAAGGGAAAGAGTTTCCATGCTACTGAAAACTCATCCGCCTTTACGAGGCCCAGAAGTCCAGTCTTTCCTCAAACAATCCTCACATATGCTCATGAAAGCATCCAGTGTATCTCAGAAGTGCCAAAAATACCTTTGCAAACAGCAACAGTTTTTGTTCAGTTTTTGTGACAGGAGTACAACTTTCAGTCCTTCTAGCAAGTTGCAGTGAAACAATAAAATTCAGCAGATTTCTGAGAAATTTTCTTAGCAGCATGCAAAAGAAGAGGAACAGTTGAGTAGACTGGAAACTCAGTAGGTTACTCTCAGAACCTGTACACAAAAGTGTACAATTTTGCTTATTGCTTACTCTAAAAATCAAAATGAACAAACCAGAAAATGTTTTGGAAGAACTTTTCCTGAGCACTTAAGAATATGTTACCCTTCCACATCTCAGTTTTTTTCTTGTGAAAGAAGTGTCGCCAACTTTACATGTCTGTATGCAGCCTTACACATTTGAGTCTTCGCTAAATGCAGTCCTGCACTTTCACATGCTTTGAAGAACGTGCATGCTTTGCTTTCACTTCTCTTTCTACACTATTAGCTTTCTACATTACCACATCTGACGGTGCAATTGCATTTGTTTTTACTATGTATATAAAAACATTTCTCTGTAAAAAGACTAGGGAAAGTGTTGTCATGAGATAAACATACTCTTACAAATGAATCCTTCAAGCTTGTCTTGCTCACCATCTCCAAGTTTATCATATATGACAAAATAGTAGACCATTGTAATGTATGATGCTTTCATGTTTTTGTTTGTAAACATTCAAACCAACTGTCCAGTATCACTGAACTCAGAGACTTTGCATCTTTCTTCAAGTCTTTAGAGAAAATATACATCTTCTATGACAACTACTACTAAAGGCTAGTCACTATATAGCATGATTTTTCATTTATGATTTAGCCCTACTACCTCTTCAAAGAACCTCTTCCTGCCTACAAGATGTATCCATTCCTATAGTAGTTCAAAAAATCAAGCACTTGGAAGTTAGGAAGTGTTGCAAGAACACATATAACTGTGCAGGTCAGTTCAAACTATCTTTATGTATACTCTCTTTATTATCTTTAATAAGATGATTACAGGATTTATTTTCACCCACATCTCACCTCTTCCCATTCAATTCAAATAACTTAATGACTGAACTTCATTTCTCTCACCTGACTCTTTCAGTTCCTGTCTTCTTCTCAGGTTTCTCATCTCAGTCTCTCTCTTCTTCTGGCCAAGGACATCAAGGGCAACACGAAAGGTTTCTAGAGGTATATCAGTGATAAAAGGAAGACCAGGGAAAGTGTGGACTCTCTCCAGAAGGAAATGGGACACCTAGTTACTTGGGATATGGAGAAGGCATACTTCGTTGTACTTCATTGGGTACTGGCGCACGCTTCGTTGGGTTAGAAACTGGCTGGATGGCCGGGCCCAAAGAGTTGTGGTAAATGGAGTCAAATCCAGTTGGAGGCTGGTCGCTAGTGGCGTTCCCCAGGGCTCGGTGCTGGGGCCGGTCCTCTTTAATATCTTCATCAATGATCTGGATGAGGGGATCGAGTGCACGCTCAGTAAGTTTGCAGATGACACCAAGTTAGGTGCGTGTGTCGATCTGCTCGAGGGTAGGAAGACTCTGCAGGAGGATCTGGATAGGCTGCACCGATGGGCTGAGGTCAACTGCATGAAGTTCAACAAGGCCAAGTGCCGGGTCCTCCACCTGGGCCGCAATAACCCCAAGCAGAGCTACAGGCTGGGAGATGAGTGGTTGGAGAGCTGCCTGTCAGAGAAGGACCTGGGAGTGATGGTTGATAGTCGGCTGAATATGAGCCAGCAGTGTGCTCAGGTGGCCAAGAAGGCCAACAGCATCCTGGCCTGTATAAGAAGCAGTGTGACCAGCAGGGCTAGGGAGGTGATCGTCCCCCTGTACTCGGCTCTGGTGAGGCCGCACCTCGAATACTGTGTTCAGTTTTGGGCCCCTCGCTACAAGAAGGACATGGAGGTGCTTGAGCGAGTTCAGAGAAGAGCGACGAAGCTGGTGAGGGGCCTGGAGAACAAGCCCTATGAGGAGCGGCTGAGGGAGCTGGGATTGTTCAGCCTGGAGAAAAGGAGGCTCAGGGGTGACCTTATCGCTCTCTACAGGTACCTGAAAGGAGGCTGTAGCGAGGTGGGGGTTGGTCTGTTCTCCCACGTGCCTGGTGACAGGACGAGGGGGAATGGGCTTAAGTTGCGCCAGGGGAATTTTAGGTTGGATCTTAGGAAGAACTTCTTTACCGAAAGGGTTGTTAGACATTGGAACGGGCTGCCCAGGGAAGTGGTGGAGTCACCATCCCTGGAGGTCTTTAAAAGACGTTTAGATGTAGAGCTTAGGGATATGGTTTAGTGGGGACTGTTAGTGTTAGGTCAGAGGTTGGACTCGATGATCTTGAGGTCTCTTCCAACCTAGAAATTCTGTGATTCTGTGATTCTGTGAAGGCAGTCTTCACTGTCAAGTGCTCTAGCCACACCATCAAGATGCAGAAGGCAAAGGCAAAGACTGAGAGAATGAAGAACCACCCACTGTAGGTGAAGATCTGGTTCAAGACCATCTAAGGAGGTGCTCAAGTCCATGGGACCTGATGAGATGCATCCGAGGGTCCTAAAGGAACTGGATGAAATTTTTAAGCCACCGTCCATCATACTTGAGAAGTCATGCCAATCTAGTGAGGGTCCCACTGACTGGAAGAGGGGAAACGTAAACTTCATTTTTAAAAAGAGAAAAAAAGGAGACATAGGGAACTACAGGCCAGTCAATCTCACCTCTCTGCCCAGCAAGAATATGGAGCAGATCTTCCTGGAAATTCTGCTAAGCCATGGGTAGAACAAACAAGTGATCAAGTGATTGGTGACAAAGAGTATGGTTTTACTATGGGAAAATGGGGTTACGGCATTGGTGAAGAGCAACTGACATCTTCTACCTGGATTTGTGCAAAGCATTTGCAACTGTCCTAGACGATATCCTTGTCTCTAAATCAGAGTCATGGATTTGATAGATGGACCATTTGGCGGATAAGGAATTGGCTGGATGGTCACACTCAAAGTGCCATTGCACTCAATGGCTCAATGTCCAAGTGGAGATCAGTGATAAGTGGTGTTCCTCAGGGGTCAGTACTGGGACTGTCACTGTTTAACATCTTTGTCAGCTACATGGACAGACAATCAACATGCCCAAAGAAAGGGATGTCATCCAGAGGGACCTAGACAGGCTTGAGAGATGGGACTGTCTGAACCTCATGAAGAACAAGGAGGCCAAATGCAAGGTCCTGCATCTGTGCTGGGGCAATCCTAAACACAAATACAGACTGGGTGGAGAATGGATTGCGAGCAACTCTGTGGAGAAGGACTTGGGGGTGCTGGTTGATAAGCTCAACATGAGCCAAAAATATGTGCCTGCAGCCCCAAAATTCAGCTGTATCCTGGATTAAAAGCATTGTGGCCAGCAGGCCCAGGGAAGTGATTCTCCCCCTCTTCTCTGCTTGCATGAGACCCCACCAAGAGTACTGTGTTAAGCTCTGGGATGCTCAGCACAGGAAAGACATGGGCCTTTTTCAGTTATTCCGAGCCTTATGGATGATCAGAGGGCTGCTACAACTCTCCTATGAGGACAGGCTGAGAAACTTGGGGTTGTTCAGCCTGGAGAGAAGGGGAGATCTTATAGGAGCGTGTCAGTACCTAAAGGGGACCTACAAGAAAGCTGGAGAGGGAGTCTTTATCAGGGAGTGTAGTGATAGGACAAGGAGTAATGGTTTTAAATAAAAGAGGGGAGATTTAGATTAGTTTCCTGCTTCCATATCTGGCACCTGACTCCTCATTTGGACTTGCTGAAAACAAACATCAGGGTCTGTACTGACAATCAGTGACCAATTTACATTATAAATATTTCAACTGGACAGCAAAGATGTGCTAGAAGAGAAGCAAGGGGAAAATTAAACATTTAAAAAGTGTTTGTCTTCTCCCCTCCCCCTCATCTGGCCTCCAATTTCTTTTTCCTGGTGAAAACTGTTGGACTGTGTCTTATAACTCTTGATTGAGTTTTCACTTCTATCTCTACCCTGCCAAACTAGAAGCAAAGCAAAACAAAACAAAACAAAACAAAAAAACAACTTCCCTTATCTTATTTCAATAGTTGCCATGAAAATCTACCCTTTTACTAGATGTCAAGCAACTACAAAGTTGCCTGAGGCTGCTGCAGGTAGAACATGCTCAGCAAGCCAAGAGGACATGTCAGTGCCGTGACCAACGTGCACCAGCAAGCCAATAAGACCCTTCGTATCACCCCTTGCAGGTTGCTTCCTCTTACAGGTATGCCAGGTCTTAGCCTTACTATTTGAAATTGTCAGACATCTGGTGAACTCATTGTTTTTGTACTGTGAAACAGTTAGAGTTCCTAGTATATTTGTAGAAAAAACAACAACAACAAAAAATGCTGTTTATTTGAATAATCATTAAAATATACATTCATCACAAAAAATATACATTCATTGCAAAACAACTTCATTCTGTCACTCAAGCCCTTGCTGATTTTATGTCCTCAGAACCTTGTACTGCTCTTTGCTCTGGCTCCTAGGTGGTATATGAAAAGTTTTAGGGTTTCTTATGATCCATGTTTAATTTCATTTAAAAAGAGTGTTAGTGTGTCTTGGTTATCAGCAAGAAACTGCTTTGCACATCAACTCTTCAAGAAAACTTTTGTCCATCAACACTGTGGGAGAGCTGAGAGGGTAGAGAGAGGAAGGAAAATTCATGAGGACAAAATGCTTTTGATATCACTAGAATTTATACACCTTATTGAGGTGTACAATTTACAGTTTGTCTCCAAAAATGTAAATGCAAGTACAAAGGATTTTTGCCTCTTACATCAGAAGTCTAAGTGAATAAAGTTATTTCATTTTTGAGATACTGTATTGGATTTTTTTTTTTTTTTTTTAATTAAATTCTCTGTTCCAATTTAAACAAGTTCACTTCAGGAATTAAATATATTCATGTTGGTCAATAAGCTAAAATAGTCTCTAGGATTTGTGGGATTTCATAATGTATATTAATAGCAGTGGTTTGCTGCTAAGAACAACTTTCATTCCTCAGGAATTTCAAGATGATAGCTGAAGTATTGTCTTCTGAGCTAGGAAAGTATTACTCTTGCTGCAAGCACATTACTCACCCTGCTACCAGCTCGGAGTTTTCTAAAGAAATAGAGTCTCCCAGGGAGAAGATAACAATCCAAACCCAGACCTGGCTCAAACCTTCTGGGCCCTCCTAGCTAAGATATCACATTCATTATTCAAATTACAATGCTTCTCACCCTCCCCAGGCAGACAGTGGAAGAGCATGGGAGGTCAGGAAATGCATGCAAAAGAAGTCATGAATGCACTGTCCTACTTTATCTTGCTATTGAAAGACTCACTTTTGACATTTTATTAAAGATAGTCTTTATGCAAACTCCCCCTTTTTCCTTTGCATACCACTTGATGTCAGATAGTCTTTACTTATTGGATAAAGGAAACAGATGTTTATTCACTGCAGTAGCAGCTATGCAGACAGGCTCAAGATCTTGCACAAACCCAGTAAGCTCTGTGTTTAGCCTTGCAGTGACAGAAAACATGATATCACAAGATAGATGTCAATGAAAGTGGTGCTGAAGGCTGGTCCTATTTATTATGGGAAATGAACAGTGTTATCAAAGCTGCCAGGTGTAGAAGACTCATTTATTACAGACAGCTTGGGTATCTTTGAAAGGAATGAAATAAAGAGAACCCATTCAATTATTTCCAGGAGTGATTCCTCCCCCTCCCCCAAGACAATTATTTTAAGTACTAGAAGGAAAGGAAATAGCTCATTATATTAAGTGGCTTGAATTACTTTCTATCCCTCCCATTTCTACTGGGAAAATATTAAACATGCAACAAACATAATGGGATCAATAGTCTTCCTGTTGTCAGCTTTTAACAGTAACTTCACTAATATTTTATGGGCACGGATCAAGGGGAAAAATAATTTCTAGTCTGACTTATTTTCTGCCTAAATAGATAAAGCATACCCAAACTCTAACACTTTCGTGATTGTTTACACACAATTTTCAGCTGATGGTTTTCAGGTTACGCATTTGTTAAGTATGAACAAACGAACGCCACATACCAGTGTCCTCTCAGGTTAACCAAAGTATCTTTATCAATGGAATGATTTGCTGTGAGAAGAGGATCAGTTCCAAATGTAGTAAGCACTTGAAGCACTCCTCCAACCTCATTTCAGCCTCAGCACAGTAGCCCTGTATCCAACAAGCAAATTCAACCAGGATGATATGTAGATCTGTCGCAATGGCTTTAACCTAATTTTGCCTGTTGGTCTGAAACAGAGTCCTTGACTGAATCTTAGCCCCAACTGTCAGTCTTAAACGAGCTGTAGCCACACCACTTGCCATTTTGTACCCAGGTCTAACTGTCTCATTTGCTCTGAACTCCAGACACACCCATGATGTAGATTTAACACTCCCCCCCCCCCCCCCCCTTCTCCAGCTACTAAAACAAATTCTACTAATCCAAGTTATTCAAATTCTGGTTACCAAACCAAATGAGTTCTGGCTGGTCTGAGCCTTAATACCATGATTAACCTGTGACTCCTGACAATCCATATGGATTTTATTATTATGTTTATTTTCCTTAATACAAATCTGATCTAATGTTATAGACAGACAACCCTAATCCAGACTAGGAAAACCGTTTCAGACATTATAGTATGCACTTTTCCTGCAAAGCATCTCTTAGAGGCATTCACATACTCACCAACCACAGCCAGGACCACAATGACCTATGTTTAAATTTTTCTTGGTGGTGTTGGTCAGATAACCTTCATTATGACCTTCACTAGGCCCACAGGCATAGCCTTGAAAACTTCTCTTTAAAAAAGTAATCCTTCCTGCTCATCTTCCCTGCCAGAATGAATGTTAATCCCCATACTATCCTTGTTAGCCCATCAACTGCCTGCAAGTTTAGGTGAGATCTAGACAAAGCCCTTCAAACCAGTTATAATACCTTACATCTTTACTTAACTCCAAGTTTCCAATTGCTATAGAAGTATGGTTTAGGTAAGAAACCCTAATTTCCTGAAACCCCTTATCAGTATTCACCTGAAACCCTGAGCAGGTCCCTGACCATGTTAGATTTAACCTATCGGCAGTAATCTGGAATTGCACATACACGCACTGTGATATTACCCCTACCATTTAATCTTAGCTGGTGGTGCCTGCATACCCTAGATGTGGAATTATATAGTTAACAGAAGCTCCTCTGTGAGGATTAAATTTATCAGGGCAGCCCCTACAGAGCTTAAATGTAACTCCAGTTGATCCCCTCCTGATGGCTTGGATCAGTTAATTCAAAATCTGACTCAGGCACATATAAAGATTAGTTGCCTCTAATAGCAGGAGTTGCCTAGCACAAATTGTAGCCCAAATCACCTCCTCTGGAGTTTCCTTATTCTAATTAAGGTCTGCTTGCCTCATGAGAAGAGTCAGATTGCAGCCTGACCAAGTGACTAAGTCCAAAGTTCAGGTGTAAGTTTGATGTCAGGCTAAAGCTAATTGCAGCCACCTGATTGTTACCACAACAGATCTAAATTTTGTCAGGTGGCTCTGGGTGGGTCTGTCAAGTCTTAAATATGGTCAGACATTCCAGATAACTGTCAAAGCAATTGTCAAGCTTACTTTTCCTATCTTTGTTGGACCCTAAATGCAGTTGTTGGGAATCTCCTATCTCCTGCTTCTGACCTTTACCCTAACTGTTCTGTTCCCTCTCAAGCTTTTATGTCTGATAACCTAAATCTAGCAAGGCAATGTCTAAAAGCACATTTTACATGGAAGAGCACTATACCTAGCCAAAGCTGAGGAATGTACCAGATTAAATTCTAACACTAGAGTAGATTTAGGAAATTAAATTCTCTTTCTGTGTTGAATAGAATTTACGCTCTGTGCTTTATGAAGAGCCATCCAGAAGCAGGATCTCGGCTAATAAATGAAAGAATGTACTTTTCTCTCAGTGTATCTGCTAGACAGGTTTAAGTGAAAATTTAACACTATCAACATCTGGTTATGGGCAAAATACCTCTCCCAGAATGCATACCTGGAACAGCAACTCCATTTTATTTGAGTCCATATGCTTCTCTGTGGTGGAAACACAGTGTAAGTCAATTGAGAAACCAGGTGTGCCTAGAAGTGCCTGAGCACAGGAACTGAAGTTGAACTGCTCGTTAAAAGTAAGAAGCAAACACGCTCGGGAAAGGGCTGGAGCGGCTGGTGTGGTGAAGGAAGGCTGTGGTATTGCTGCTGCCAAAGCTGAGCACCTCACTCCCACAGCACAGCCCTGCCCGGGATGCTGCGGCGGGCGGCAGGGGAGGGCACTGCTCTGAAATATTGCCATCTCGTGGCAGTCCGGAGACAAGGCACCGATCTTGCTCGCGAGGGTGGCCTTCTCCATTCTGAAGCCACAGCCCAGAAGGCAGGCAGCCCTGGACAAAAAACAAACAAACAAACAAACAAACAAAACAACAACAACAAAAAAAGCTCTGGCTGGTAAATCCATCTCCTCGGGAAGATCTGCGAAAATCCAGTGCTGTGTTATTTTTCTTCTGAGATTTTACAAGAGGCTGTTGCCTGGAGAAGGGGATGATTAGAAGAGGCTGCTTCAGCTTGGATTTAGAGATTTTGAAAAAGTTATCAGGAGGCACAACACATTGTTTTGCACAAAATTCACACATGTCAAACAATAAATGTGTTTATTATTATATTAAAAAGAAGGCTGTTTTAGAGCTATAGAGGAAGAGTTACTTGAACAGGAAGAGCCATACAGGAGGGAAACTACTCTTGCTTAAATATAGACAACTATTTCCACTATAGAAAAGTAATTATTATTATTATTATTAAAAAAAACACACACACACACACAAAAAAAAAATTACCAGAACTTGTTTAAAGTAAGTAAAACTCATTTAAAAGTTAGTTCTCTTTATTGACTTCCATCCCTCGGTTCTCTATCTCTCTTTCCTCTATCTTTCTTCTTCCCCTCTTCCTCTTTCCTTCCCTTCTTCATTTGTCAAATAAACAATGTTATCCTCCTTTGGATAGAATTTTTAAGGCCAACTTTGCATGAAAATATTTTTTTGCAGAATGGAAAGTTTCCCCTCAAATAAGTGAAATTTACCCACGTGCAGAGGGCCTGCTTTCAGCAACGTGTGATCCCAACTAACATAAGTCCTTTGAAAACTCAGATAGCAAATGGACATTTATGCATTAAGGTGAGTTTCCCTTTGAATGAACCAGCAATAGTTACTTTCTTTCTTTGTCCCTGCTTATTGAGGTCTCCTGAACAGTCCAGCTCTCCAATACTGTCATTACCAATATCTGTTCACACGTTTCCATCACAAAGAGTGACAACATATTTGAAAAGCAAACGGCTCTTACCTGTGGTCTGACACATTAGCCTTAGCATTACTGGACTGTATCTGAATAGGGCTGGGAGGAGAGGCAGAACAGGAAGGAGGCTTTTCAGAGCGAAGGAGGATGAACCACAGAGAACAGTCAGTTTAGGAAGCTGCTCTGTCCTAGCATGACAAGAAAATTTTAGAACTGAGGTCTCTGCTTGAGGGGATGCAAAATGAGGCCCCTGCTCCATGAAGTGCAAAATGCAACCCCTGAATATGATGCAGGGCATGTCCCTGAGATGCCAAGCCTCACAGTGTTCATGCCAGATAGCCACTATTTGTTGATTACCAAGAACAATATTTGAACTTTGCTTTCCATGCCATTATCCATCATTGTTCCTCATTTTACTACATCTCACCTTTTGTAGCTAAGAGGACAGACTCTATCTTCCCTGCCACTTTGTTAACATCTAAAAGGGCAAGAGCCATAATTAACATTTATGGCCATTTGCCTCTAGTTGAGAAATATTTTCTAAGGTCATTTTTGTGCAGAGACAGCACTTACTGTCTGTGATAAAGCTAAAATGTGAAGTACTTTATTCTCTGACCCTAAATCTCTATTCCTAGAAAAGACATTTTAAAGGGCCTATTAAAAGCAATTGTAACAATCCTCAGACTGATGTCAAAAAGTGGAAAACTTATTCATAAAGGAAACTCCATCGGTGAAATACTGTTTCAGTCTCTTTTCTGTAGTTCATGGCCTAATTTTAGCCTGTTTCCAAATTAATTAATAATTACCATACATTTTTTCATGCTGTCTGTTGGGATGTATGGCTAACAGGTCTCCTGTTCTGTGAGACTGCAATCTTTTTCATTCACCATTTCAGAGACTACCAGAGGGGAAAAGGCAGTGGTAGCAAGAACAGCATGGTCTGCATGGACCTCCACCCATACCATGCTAAGGTGAAAATTTAGGTGGTGGGCAGTGATTAAGTGGTAGTGTCCAGATGAAAAAAAAAAAAAAAAAGTATCTGGCCTCCTCTGTGCCAGCTTGGTTGTCATCAGCCTCACTTTTCTCAATTCCTACTTGAAGAAGTGATACTTTTCTTTTGATGGTTCTGCTGTTGCAGCCATTGGTTTATCTTCCAAAAGTCACAGAAGAAAAACATTAGCACTATTAAAGAGACAAACTCAAATAATAAATTGCCAATATCAAATAATATTGATGTTTGGTAGGCTCACAATTTCTTTTTGCTTGTATATGTAAGAATAAAAAAAAAAGAAAATATTACAATAACTTATACGCTCCTGCTAAAAAAAAATAAAAAATAAAAATAAAAAAAAATTGTCAATTTAACTTTCCCCATTAGGTTGGTTTTACTTGCTCTCATGACAAATTAATTACAGATATGAGATAGTTGGGCATGTATTATTTATTGGAAGTATTTGTTTTTAAAACAGTGAGCCTAGAACAATTTAAATAATGTCCCCAAAAGAAGAAGGTAAAATAGTAGGAAGTTGAAAGTAGGGAGCTGAGGGATACAAGCTAAAATAATTTTCTTCTAGAATTTAAAATGACTTTTTTAGTTAACAACTAGGAAAATTTTCCATTTAAAGTTTTTAATTACTTTTTTTTTTTTTTTTTTTTTTTTTTGTGAAATGCAACCTTTTGCTAAGTAGCAAACCCTGTTTATAGCAGAAGACCACTGGTTCTCCCCGCTTGGACACAGCACTAGTGGTCTTGGAGGGGTGGTGTGAAAATATCATTCCTAAAGATATATAAAATGGAAATTTGACCACATTACAAACACAAGACTTTTGTTTAATATTCATACTAAGTGCAATTTCATAGCAGTGGTTAGCATAGGTGACATTTTCTTCCATTAAAAATAAAAAAATAAAAAACGATCCCTGTCATCTAAAGCACAGTTGAGATCAGCATCTTCACTTTTGATTCCTGCATGATGTAATCTTTCAACCACTCAGTACTATTTCCTTTTATTTTATTATTGCCTTTAACTATGCTGCACATACCGAGAATCATTCCCATTTATTGATTTGTAGAAGGTGTTACAGACAGGCTGAATTCCACTTGAAGGCCTTATGTGCCAGGGTATTCTTTGGAGCTGCTTGTTTCAGGTATATTATTAACTGGTAGTCTAGAGAGGAATTTTTTATTTTTATTTTTTCTTTCCCTGCAAACTTCAAGCTTAACAGCCTGAGACCATTTCAGCTACAACACAACTCACAACTTTCACCTTCTAAACAAACATTTTCTTCTCCTGCCTTTCTCTCCCTTGAGTTTTCTTTCTTTGGGAAAAAAAATCTTCATGACAAGGCTTTTTATCAATATCAGTAGTTTACTCTCAAACTTTCTGAATTGAAGCAAAATAAAGCTTAACACCAGTAGTAAGCAGGAAGGTTGTGTGGACAGATTAAAATATTTTTAGGCTGCCATCCTATCACCAGTTCAACCTCAAATTAAATGCGTGTAATTTTGCAGCATTGCTTCTGCCTTACCTGTGTAGCTTCCTCGTTCTTTTAAAATACCTTGGTTCCCTGTCCTTGAACAGGAGCACTAATTTCAGCAAGATATAGACCTTATTCCTTAATGTAGTCACATTAAGATCTTACTATATGTAAAATCCAAACTCATGCTTGGCTGATTGCCAAGGGTCTTAAAGTCAGTTCGTATGTGCATACAACCATAACTTACTGCAGTAAAGTACTATTTAGATCCCCTCCTTTGCCTGCAGTATTTGAGGGATAACAGGGAAAGAGATACACATTTTCAGTGGTTTACCTCTGGATATCAAGGATGGGATTTACAGGATGACATAAAATGTTGAACGCCATATTCTATGCTTGAAAATACACACAGAAATAAATGCGAGGTTTATTTTAGTTGGAATTCTGATATTTTAATTCTCATTAATGAACATCAAGAAACAGTTGTGAATGCCATTTCCCTTTAACATCTTCATAAAACAACACGTGAATAAAGCATCTGCCAAGGCCAGGGTTTTCATTCTAAATTGGAGATTAAATGAGATTTGAAGTTAAAATTCAGTGTTGAGAGAGAGGATCTACACATTTTGCTACAAGTTAATACTATGAAAATAAACATTTCAGTTATGATCAGGCTTCCTTGCTAGATTATTTTTTTTGTTAGTGAAATCTTCACTTGAGAGGCACTTTTTTGGAGAAAAAATATTAGGATGACAAACTGAATATACTTCAGCAATGCATCTTGTTTTGGGATGCATTCTGATTCCATGTCAATTGTATATTCTATGTCAGTAATACCATTATTGACCAGTATTGCTAATATATTATTCCATATGTAGAAGAGGTAAATTTTTTCAGGGCTGGAAATATTTCTCTAAGTTGTTTATGCAAGCTATGATTTCATCACCCACCACTAAAGGAAGATACCTGGATGGAATAATCTTCCACCAGCTTCTTCTAGATTCTTTAATTTGCCTTTGAGTGTCATTTCTTTATAACTTTTTTTTTTTTTTTTTTTTTTTTTTTTTTTTTTAACCAGGTGCAGTCCTTATTCTAGGATATATAATACATTTATTGAACAAACTATGCAACATCATATGAACCTTTTCTATTTTCATGCTAGTATCATATTGGTGTCAAAGGATTTATTTGAAATAAACTTTTTTTTTTTTTTTTTTTTATTCTTATTATTACTGACTTGCAAATTTTGCATGTGAGAATAGAAATTAATTTTATTGTAACGTAGGAAAAGTGGGAAGATATAATATATAATTACTGTGCCATCTCACTTTTTTTTTTTTTTTTTTTTTTTTTTTTCATTGTTGTCAATTTGTAAAGTTTACTAGTTATTTATGTAGGTTTTCTTTATTCCTTTGTATGTTCTCTTACAGCACTGTCCTATGGGTGATGACTAACCATGCATTGCTGTTTTATGTATCATCATCTGTCTTGGAAAAACTAAATAAGGCCTGTTCAGTCTTCGTAATTCCATACTAAAGGGCTGAAGGGCTAGTACTTGTAGCCTTGGTATTTCTTTCAATAATGTATTGTCATTTCTCTTCTGGTTAGCTCCCTACCCAGATCTCAGAATCTATTAATTCCCAGATTTCTGGATGTAAGCACATGACACTTTATCCAATATTTCAGCATCAACAAAATTCCTAAATAAAATATTTAAATTATTGTATCAAAAAGAGGTATTTAGCTAGCTAGCATGGTATGACTGATAATCTGTTCTGTATTTGATTCCAGTTGAGTTTTTATGGTTGGTTATGGAGCCTGTCATGCTACTGATTCTAAATAAACTTGTAGTTTCATAGAACATTTTTACTTTTCCTTCACTTCCCCATAAAATAGTGCTGCTCTCAACTACACAGTACTTTTGCTGACTTGATAAAGTTATTCAAACACCTTAGAGATGGACTTACAGTTTTGTATGCAATTTTTAGAGTATTTGGACAGAAATCACCTGCTGTCTTGTTGCAGAAATGTTAATTTTAGTTTCTATCTTGCAAGACAGTTTCTGTACTCACATTCCACAACCTCTGTGTCCAAGATCAGCATAGTGCATCATACTGAAAATAGAAGTTGATTGACTTAGAAAGATGTATTTGGATTGTGCTAATCTTGACTCTGAATTTACTGCATTTTCATTTATGTGGTCAAAGAACATTTATATCTCATTTCCAAGGCAATGCTCAAGAGACTTTGTCAACTTTCCCTTTATTTCTATGCTTCCCGACGACCTTAGTTCCTTTTTTCTTTCTGCAGATTCTCAAAACCTTTATCTATTTAGTACTGTATAGATAGAGTCTGAATTTCTTTTTCATTATTTTAATTCACCATTTACTGTCTACCTTTCTGTTTTAATAAGAAAAAATAAATTTCAAAAGGCAAAATTTAGATACTGTCAGAGAACTAAGAAGGCAAATAAACTCAAAAACTCATTAACAAGCTTAGGTACAGCAGACACCTAATAGGCCTAAACACACAAGCACACACATATATATATATATATATGATAATGTCACTGCCAACTAAATAAAACCACTAACAATATGGATTGTTATTCAGCCAGTAACTATATGTGGAAAAAAGTTCAATCACCATGTACGTATAGGGATTTCAATTCCCTTAGAATTGTTATCAGCATATTTTTTTTCCAGTCTCCAAATGTTATATCAATTACATAATTCTAATTTATTTGTAAGACTCTGACAACATTTCGGAGACCTCTGGTCATAACCAAATAAAGCTTCCCTTCAGTTTTTCCTCTAATAGAACCAATCCTTTGTTTCTTATGTTACAGTTATTCTGGCATGGTCTTCAGTTCAGCATGAAATTAGCTCTATTGTCTCATTATTTCCAGGTATCCTTTACAGCTGCCTGTATTACAGCTCTTATAAAAACAAACCTTCTTTTTGATATCCCACACTTCATGATTACTACACATAGGACTTCTCAATTAGTGTATTTTCCAGCTCTTCTCTTCCTGTCTTCTCCTTGTGTCTTTTGCTTCCCGTCCTTGCCTTCACATAATAACTGAGACTATAGTTATATACTTATATATTATATATATATATTTCCGAGCAAACACTGAGCAACTTCAGTGAATGGCAGGAACTCTTCATATCCAGATACAATTCAGAGTACTGCAAAATGTGACTGAAGAAAGGACTTGTGAGATTCTTATCAAGAATGGGTCACACACACAGTTCTCTACTTTTATTCCCCCTCTAATTCCCATGCTTTCTATTTTTTTTTTTTTTTTTGAGAAAAAAAAATCGTTTGTAAAAATCTACCTTGCCTTTTTCATTTATGTGCAGCAGCTCTAACTAGTAGGCAGGTCTTCTCAATTCCTGACCTCTACAAGACTCATGGTATGCTCAAAACATGAGAGTATATTTTTGCTTGAAGGATTGAACATCTGAATTCTTCCTTGCAAGATCTGATTTTGCCATGATGTTTTCCTTCTGGTATCAAACTTCTGTACATTTCTTTTCATCCACTGAAGTAATGCACCTTATAAAGGAAACTCTATTATCTCCATTTTATGAATGAGTAAAATGTGTCACAAAGGTTAAAAATATATTTAGCTGAGAACTTTCAGCAGGTCACTAAAAGAGCTAAGAATAAAATCGAGGTCTCTTGACCCCAATCCAAAGTACATTGGATCACTCTGCTTTAATCCATTGAAATCACTGAAGTGGATGACTTATTAAGTTGCTACTCAATGCAGGCAAGAATGGCAGAACAGGTATTTGAGCTGAAATCCAAGCTTCTGCTTGTGCGCCTGCTGTACTAATTGATAGCTAATCCAACAGTGCAACCAAAAATACTTTTGTCCAATTTACTTTTGTGCCTTGGGTATCAGAGATGAAAAATTTCTGCCTAAATACAAGTTATATGTGTAAAATTTTGCTGTTGTCCACACCCCCTGCTTGGTAAATTGAGTGTTGGGTACTTGTTTTCCTATTCACATAATCCTTCATGTATAAAAGATTCATCTCTTTGCAACTGAGTTGGTGTGTTTCAGCACACCTAGTTCTCTTTGAAACCATACAGGTTAGGACATTACTTTAAGATGTAGCTGGAAGGAGACTATAGAAGTTCAATCCAAATTACTTGCTATTTCTTTTGAAGCTGGGGTCAGCTGGAAAGAGAGACAAGACAGATCTTAGCTTTATAATTTGACAACTAAAGGACAGATGACATGGTGTGGGATTCATTAATATGAGCCCAAGAATTTCTCTGCATATTAACTAATGAATGCTAATTTCGTTTCCATAAGACATCATAGGAAGGCTATCAGTTGGTTTATTTGTATTCAGCAGGATGAAAGAGAGAGAAGGTGAGGCTGAAACCAAGCTTCCTCAAGCCCTACTTCAGGATGTAAGGCAGGTGTCAGATTGCTGCTCTTTTGCTGGCTCATAAATCCTGAGATTTTGGAGCAATAAATTCAACAGCAGTTGCATATATCTCTTTTTACAGGTCTATCCTACAGCATGATGCCTAGGTATTTCTCATAAAGTATAAGACGCATACGTTTAAATTCCCTCAGAAGGAGAGAATTGAATCAAGGTCTCTTACTGCTGGGGAGAATATAATCTGCCATGGAGATAATGGGAGAGAGAAAGGAAGTGGGTGAAAGAAAAATTAAAAAAGAAACTAATAAGATTAAAAAATGTATATATATATAAAGAAGACTGTTGTCAGCTGTCCTTTCAAAGGGGAGGCACCCTTTAAGCAGCTGTTTTTGAATGCACAACTGAAGTGTCTAAATGCTGAATTAGGTTCTCAGTGTTGTTCTCTTTTCACAGAGACACTTAAAAGCAATGAGATCAAAACTAGTATCTGAGATGAAAGATGGGTTTTATATGTGTTGTAATCCTTGCATTCCTTGTAGCTCCCTGACTGGCATGCTGGCTATTTCAAAACACATTTCCATGCATCTATTTGAGATGTCTGACTTCCGTTTTGGATTCTACTTCTGAATCAAACTGCCTTTGCTACTCAGATCTGCAACTGCTCCGTCCCATTCTAGACTTTATTTTATGTTTTCACAAATGTGCCCTGTAAAAGAGTTCTAGGCAAAAAGGCTAAGTAAAGGCTGATGACATTAGCTGTCATCAAGTTACTAAATTTTACCATATTTGTCAGAAATAAGCAAGAAAAAGACCTATGGGTGAGCCCTGAAAAATTAGTGAAGTTCTATTAAATTCAACACAGAATTAACATTTCAAAATGTGATTTATTGACACCTAGGTCTGACAAGAGAGAAGATGAAAGCTGAAGCAAATATATCAAGACAGCTGACAGTTTATGCTCTTTATTTTAAAGCAGATGGATGACCACCATTTACAAAATAAAGCAAAATAAACAGTTACAGTCACATGCAAAAAGTGCCATCTCTTCATACAACAGACTGGCTTGGTGTTGCTATGCCATCATAATCATCGGAATAGTGTTGATACTGATCAGTGAGAAGGGGCTGATGCAACTCATCCTTATTTTTCTTGACACGTACAATACATGCAGCAGCAGCAAAGATAATTGCAACAAGAACCAGTGCAGTAACTATTGCAATAGTTATCATCTCTGTTACACGAAGAGCTCGACCTACAGGAAGGAAAGCACAAGAAAAAGTTATTAAATGTCATTAAAGAGAAAGGCCAAAACTCAATATCTGCCATTATTTGATGAGTTGTGTTTTAGAACTATTTGAAATTTTGGTTGATAATATTTGTTCCAAAATGTGAGAAAAATGCAGTCTCTTTTGTTACACTCTAAAAATAGACCCGGATCTTTCTTTCTTCTGTTACCTACTTTGTGAGGAGTTTGCACTCTCTCTAGTGATTTAATGAAGACATATGATGTAGGAATAAGCATATGGTACAAGGGCTAGATCTAAATGAGGACCTCCCCAGAAACTGAAGTTGTTTCTGGAAGATGTTTGTAATGATTAGCTATATGACTATACTAAATCCCAAACACAACTGACTTGGAAAGCAAGACAAAAAAGAGAAATAGGTCTATACAAATACTTCAAATACTGTTAGTGAAATTGGAACCAACTTCGTTGTATGATGCATAAACTTTTGGGGAGGAAGACGTGATGAAGGAAAAAGAACATCTAGGTTTAACAGTTTACCTGGCCACTCAACCTCATAGCTGTATCCCAGGTTTTCTGGTGCAGTAACAAACATTTCATTATTGGTTACTGGAGGCCAAAAAGGCACCATGTTGTATTGTCGGTTGTGTCCAATAGGGGCATTCTCCAATGGATATGTTGAAATATCTAAATCAGAAAGTCAAATCACACTTCTGTAAATAAAATTAAAATAATTTAAAGTATTTCAGCTTTTTGAAATAGTGACTCAGGGTTTTTGATACTCTTTTTTTTTTTTTTTTTTTTTTTCTTTTTTCTTTTTTCTTTTTTCTTTTAAATATATATTTAGTTTATTTTTTATTTACTTACTGTTCCTAAACTGAATTAATCTAGAAGGATTGGTGGACTGATAAAAAATTCCAGCATGGAGGGCTCAACTTTGTCAAAAAACAAGTCCATCCAATAATACCTCTGTTCCATTAACAGAGATCTCTAGTAAAAATTTAGGCCTGTGTTGGACTTTTTCTTCTTGTTGGACAATTTCTTCTTGCATGAAAAAGGACAAACAGATATATGAAGTACATGGGAACCCTTTTTGCTACAATCTGACTTTATAGTAGTGATAAAGAGTTCTCTTAGGTAGTTCAGGAAGGCAGCTGGTATAATCTCTAGTGGAAGTTTTTTGAAATTCTATGGTAGATCAGAAAAAAAAGTCAGTTGAAAAAACGACAAAAAACATTTTGGTAAGATAATGCAACGCTTGTGACAGGTCATGTAAGTACCACAAGGGTATACAGTTGGTTCCTTGAGAGTTGTCATGGGAAAGTCTGTGCTGCTCATTGTGGAAGCTGCACAAAGAAGTCTCAGTTGTGCAACAGCAGCTGTCTTCTGTAGAAGTAGGAGGGGAATGGATTATCCCAGGAGTAATACAGTTGCTGCTTTGTGCAGAGCAGTGAACAGACTTTTAGGTTATACAGAATTCTCTCTCCAGTTCACTGATGCCAATTTCTTTTCTTCTTTCTTTCCTTTTTTCTTCCATCTTTCCTTCCACCCTTCCTTGCAGTTCCTTCCCTCTGTTCTTCCTTTCCTCCCCTTTCAATCACTTCCTCTCTTATTCCATTTCTTTTTGCATTTCAGAATTGAAGAAGGAAAGGCAAAAATATTTATCTGTTCTTTGAATAGATACAGATGTGGAAACTATTATGGAACGCAAGTAGTAAATCACAAAGGTGGTCAAAATTAGTCATGAGGGAGTACAAGACATCTGATTTTGTTTGTCAAGAAGAAACATAGATATTTATGCCACAAAATAACAGAATATCCACAGTGTTTCAACCTTTCATGATTACACTGTCTTTTCTCTACAGAGACAATGAATTTGCATACACTGTTTTTTTTTTTGTTTTGTTTTGTTTTGTTTGTTTGTTTGTTTGTTTTGTTTTGCTTTGCTTTGTTTCTTTTTGAATTGTGTCTTGCATCTCTGGTCAAGTTCCTTCACAGAGAGTGATTTGAAAATGGATGTCAGTGGGGTGAGAAGACGGGCTTTCTTGCTATTACCCTGTCTTCATTAACTTTACTATTAGAATTCCAGTCCTCTCTCCTAAGCTTAGGAGCACCTTGCTAACTCGCAAGAAACAGTTGATTTCCTGTAACCACAAAGACTGAAAACCACCCCTCCCTCTTCCATCCATGAGCACATCTTACCAGCAGAATACCTTCTCAGCCACTCATCAAAAACAGCATCTGTAAATGTGTGCAGGAGGACAAAAATGGGATCATTTGGTGATAAATGAGTTTGTCCTCCTGTCCCATTCAAAAATAGATGAGCCAAGTTGTGAAGACTTCGAACTGCTGGGTCATATTTCCCTGAAGGATCACTGTACCCTGAATATGGAAACAAAAAAATCCCAGTGGAGATTTTGTTTAGAATCTACAGTCCCAGATGGGTACTATTTCTTTTTTTCCCCACTGGAAAGCTGTCATGTTTTTGTGTTGTCTTGTTTAACATAAATGAGTAGCTAATTCTCTACCAGCAGGCATCTGAGAAATGTTCCTAGCATGTGTAATCCCCATGTATAACTCCCATGCATAATTTTCAGATTAAAATAGACTTTAAAAAAGAATGCTGAGAATGTGGGGTGCAATGCTGGTGGGATCTAGTGTATAGATAGCCAAAATAAATCACTTCATAGTATGAACATAGTTTTTTATATTTGGGACCTAAATATCTCTCAGCATAACAGAATAGCTGTGTGTGTTTTCTGACTGGTGAGTTAAATGTGAAGTTGTTGATATCTATCCTAATTGGCCAGCTGTTAAGTGTTATAAATCATTTCCTTACGTGCTGCCAGTACATCTCAGAAAGATTCACATGCAGTTTTTTTTTCAAAGAAAATTCCCTACAAAACACTGTTAGTATCTACCACCTAGTAAACCTGATGTCAGAGGTCAGGATCTGAAGAATTCTGAAAAGTTTTCCTGTTTTCAGGCTCTGGCCAACTTTCCAGGGAGGGGTCCATACACTTAATTGGCTAAAGCCATGTCTAGATACCTAGATATTGTTAGGACATTTTTTCAAATGAGGTAACCATTCAAACTTTCATATATACCTAAAAGATTGGTGCAAATTCTTGGTTTTGTTCTCCAAGAGAAAGAAAATGGAACAGGTCCACTGTCATGTGAATGATGCTTTTTCAAAAGAGCCAAAGGATTTGCAGGAGGTCTGACAGTGATCTGAAGTGTCATTTCATAAACTTTTCCCATGAATCTAATTTTTGCTACTTAAAAAGTCTGGATTATTAAAGTGCAGAAGCAGTCAGCAGGATACTGCCTGAAAAATGTGGATCAAATCTTTAGGTTGGATTCAGATGCCAGTGACTGAAAACTTCATTTGAAAAGTGTGGAGACGAGAGGAAGAAGAATAGAGTTATATAGCACAGTGAGAAGACTAACATGTCTGGCAGTTAATCTAGTAGACCTCAATTACTACTACTACAATGCAATTGCATGCAATTCCATTAAGTACTACCAAAGCTTACAATTACTTTTTTTTTTTTTTTTTTTTTTTTTTTTTTTTAATTATGATACAAGAGTAGCTACTATGTGCACTTGTTTGACTCACTTAAGGTTGGCGCTTAAGCTTTAAATGCTTCTGCACCATTCTGCAGTCAAGGGTTTTCTGTTCTCCACTGTTACAACCTATTACTAACAGACTTGTACTCTGGCCATGATCTCAGCTAATTTCTGCTTAGCTACAGTGACAGACTTTTAAGGCTTTTATACATTTCAAGAACTGACATACGCTATCAATATAAAATAGTTCATCCAGAGCTCATTTCCACTTAATACTAAGCTAATACTTAATGCTAAGAAAAATGTGTTCTTCGTGTCCACAGACTGTCTCCAAACTCATATTTTCAACAGAAACAATGTCGGGTCTGCTCCCCTGACTTATTTGGAGTTGTTTCAGGTCCTTTTATTTGCCATGCTTACCTTCTACTGTGTTACGGAAACTGTCTGTTGAATTTGAGTAGAAAGGAGGAGTATCAAATACACCAACTTCCAAACACTGAGCAACATCCTCAGGCTCTGGGAGACGTTGTACCATAGGCCGTGCAACATTTCCAGCAGGATTTCTCCGGATGGGACCACCTTCAGTGCCTGTGAGAGAAGAGAGAAAACAATAGTGATGAAGAACAACAGACCAAAGAAGGCATCTTTTTAATGACTGAATTTTGAGAAAAAAAAGGAAAGAAAAAAAAAAGCCTCACAAATGACCTTAAAATTGGACCAAAGGGTCTTTCAGTTAGGCAAAGAACCTGAATCTTCATAAGGTTCTCTGAACTGGTCCTTTGATTAAAAAACAAACAAACAAACAAAAAACATCAAAATGCTTTTTAAATTTGTGATTCTGTAAGTGCCTTGGGAAAACTTTTTGTTGTTTTTCAATGTGATTTCTTGTTAAATTGAGATACATGTTTTGTGGACTTCCTGGTAGAGTAGCTTGGAAAAGGATTATAGAAGATTAATTAGGCAACTACCCTCCCCACCTCTTTTTTTTTTTTTTTTTTTTTTTTTCTCAAAATGTTAACTTTATTTCTGTGCAGTTGCTGATTTGTGGAGTTGTGGAAGAATCTAACTGGGACAGAAAACCTTGAAGGTGATATGTGGAGCAGTAAGAAGAAAACTCAAGCTTTAGTTAAAACATGATGCTGCCGTACGTAATTATACATGCCATAAGAGATGAGCAGGGACTGCATAAGGGAAGTCAAACGGTTTCATTCTTTCTCTGCCTCAAGCTCTTGATCAAATATTGAGCTGTTAAGTGCCTCAGTGCAAGACAGATAACTTTTATTTCTTTCTTAGAGGACTGATGTATGAAACTTGAGTAAAGAAATGTACAAAAGCTACTTTTTTTTTTTTTTTTTTTTTTTTTTTTTTTTTTCCCAGGGAAGAGCCATTGCAATGTAAAGTGTTTTATTTATTTATTATTAAAGGGATATTCTCTCCAAATATCTGCGAGCAGTCACACTTACTGTTACAGATGGTTCCCAAGGTCTCGTAGTCTTCTATACTTTCACAGAGCACACGCCACTGAGAGAAGATTGAATTCTGACTGATCAGAGAGACATCAAAATTGCTTCTAGCTCCCATCAAGTCATCTAAGCAGATATCACAAGTGTTTTGCCCTGTTGCAAAGTTCCAGTAGGGAAGGCCAAAAGTGGGGTCCTGTAACATATTCTAAAACATAAAATATGGCATTAGTACACATCTGTCCGAGATATTTACAGTATGTACTGCTTGAGAGATTTTCAAAACCAGTTAAATATATCTTAGTAAGAGTCAGAATCTGGTTTCATAAAAAGGAGGAAATCTCAGGAAATCTATGGAAAAACTTTCAATAGCTTTTCAGTTTGATGCCTTTGACTGTCCAGTAGAACAGATGGAATGCTGAACTAGGCTGTGGATTCCCCTCTAATGAGATAGCATCCCTTCCATGAAACCATATTGTGGGTACTAAGAAACATCACTTAATACTGCTAAACACAATTTTCCAAATATTTTTAATCGCAGCAATATTTTAAAAGCAGCAGTATTTGTAGCACTCAGAATAACTAAGCCAATTGTGGAATGACTGAGCAGGTAGAAAAGGAAGGAAAAATAAGAGTGCACTTTCATATTTGCCATTGTTTGGTTCTAGTATGGGTTGGAGTTTAATAATTCTGAAGTACTCCCTGGTTTCCAGTATTTATTAACCAGGATGTTTTGGCCAGAAAATTTAGTTCAGTTAATGATCTCATTTACTAACATAAGTAAGAAAATATATTAAGTCATTAAGAGCTAGAACTCCTCAGGGCTTCTACATAATGAAATTACACTAATGTCAAATATAAGTTTTGTTTTTGGAGGGAATTTGATCTGCCAGAACCTGAAGCAGTACCACTGAAGCTACTGGAAACATTTGAAATGATTGCAAGAATCATTTAATCATGACCTTGAAAACTTAATTTTCTCTTCTTTAGAAATAATGATAGTACATAAAATAATGTATTCCTTTTATGGATAGGTCTACACAAAGAAAGGGAAACAAAAGAACCACTGATTTATGGAACAGGGTCTCAAAAAACACTAATTTCTCTAACCAGTTGCACTAATTATATAAATAAAATATGATTCAGAATCTCTTTAATATTTTTGTTTAGAATTTCTGCTGCTTTGATTGGTTGATCTAAGCCAAGGATCAAGGCCTTGATATTAAAAATAATACTAGCAATAACAATTTGTTGGTCCAACAAAATATTTTCTACATATATGTTGAGAATTTGTATCTACTTTTACAAGTGAGTTTTATGCAACTTTTATATTTGCTCTTACTCTGACTGATATATTATTTTTAACATCTCAGTAACAATGACTGTCTAAAACCTAGATGCACTCTCTTTAGTGTCACTAATACAATACTGAAACTGAAGCAATATTACTTTGACACATAGAAAGAGCTGCTTTCATTTTTGTCAATTGGAATATGTAGATAAGAAGTTTTTCCACACAAAGCACAAGAACACATGACTTAACATTAACTCTAACTTCACCTGCATGTCTCTTTCAAGCTGCAGTAGGTGGTACCTATGCCACGTAACAAAAGCTGGTCCCTCATGAGAGAAATCAACTCCTCCAAAACTCTGCTGCCCAGTACCAAGAAAAGTCTTCCTGACAGAATAATAATGAGCCCACACAAAGTAGTTATAAATGGAGATATTCTCAAACTGTGGTGTGTTTCCATCTGGTCCAAATATTTCTTCACGTCTCCTTGTGGCAATAACAATGTCAGGGTGGATTGTCACCTTGGCTTGGTGTAAGGCATTCACAAAACGCCTCCTCTCTTCTGCATTCAGATCCAAAAGATTCCTCCTGACTGTGAGGTTACAGAACAAGTAAGTTACTAAAGTTTTAGACACCCACATTTGATCTCACAAGACTAATTTGTTTTGTTCCTAGCAATCCTAAGTCCCTTTTTCTTTAAGCATTCTTCCAGGTTTATTGGTAAAATTAAGAGAGTACTGAATATAAATAGAAAATATTGTTTTCTGAAAAGTTAAGCTGAATAAAAAAAAAAGTCTGAAAACTTTTATTTATTTATTTATTTAGTGCTTTTAGAAATATTATTGCAAATTATATTTCCTGTCAGAGAAATTATGAAGACAGTTCTTTGTCCCACAGATCTCTCAGAACTTAATCCAATATACTTAAGGTTTCCTGTGATGAAAGCTTAACAAGAGGAAAATGAAGTATTGCAATTTATGTTAATCAGAAACTCCACCACTCAACCATTTAGTGAGGAAGTAGTTTGTATTTGAAACTTTGCCATGAAAATGGCAGATCCACCAATGAAATGTTTCACACATGACATCATCCCTTTTGAATGTCATTATCTGCTATTATTAACAAGCCTTTTTTTTTTTTTTTTTTTTAGCAGGATATCCCCAGATCATTTAAAATTATTGTTACCTGCACACAGACAGGGAAATTTATAAAAAAAGGAGAACAGCTGACTTGTTGCAATACCAGCATATCTGTAAAAAGAACAGAATCTATTTCACCTTAGTACTAGTATTCAGTACTCTCTTACCTGGACTGAAAAGATTTCAAGGTAAATTTAGACTGAGACTCAGATAAAAGTCCAAACCTGTTCTTCATCATGTACTCATTTTCACAATCAAATATACTGTAAAATCTAAAAATGTCAAATGAGTTTATGTTGGTATAAGAAACAGCAGGTCTCCAGCATGAATCTGTATGAAGAATAAAAGTAAATTGCATCTCACTATATAAAGTGAAGCTGATTCAGTAAGGGATATTTCAGTAATGTCTATACATATTTTAAAATAATAAAATATTCTTCTGAAGCATGAATTTCATCCAAGGACTGTGTATCTTGAAACACATGCTTTTCTGTCTTGCACACCTTAACTGATATACTAGCCCTGCTCACTGAAGGTTTTTGGTTGTTGATTTCAAGTAGTACACTAAACATCATCAGGTTTTGATTTATACAGACATCTTAACGTTTTCATTTTGCAAAATATATGTCTGAAACACAATAAAAAATTGGGACTATTATTAAAGTTAGGCATGAATTCAGAAGATATAAAGGTACCAAACTACACTTTACAGCTATTTTATAATGATATGCCAACAGTAATCCAATAATTATTCCTAAAGTCTGAGCAGCTGGGGCCATCTTTCTGGATGGACAGTAGAGGTGACCTTCATGTGTAAACATAACACATAATAAGAAGATAATTTCCCCTATTTAAATTCATGTTGGCATGCATGATAAATGTGATTTGCTTAACATTTTAGTGAAAAATAAAGGATTTTATAAGTAAGAAAGCTAAAAACTGTTTTATATACTGTAGAAAATCAGCTACAGAAGCTTTTTTCTTGCCCTCAGATTTACTATTATAAATTTGTGTGTTCTAATATTTGGTTAGTTTTCAGAGTTATCATCATTGTTAATGAGAACAGGGCAGATAATCAGAGGGTGAAACCTGGTTTAGCATATTCAGTTCATGAGGCATACTTTCTGCTTTCTAGTTTGCTTTTTGGAGCTTGAAGGATCTTTCCTGCAGCCCTTGATAAGGCATTTAAAAAAAATCTAATTGTTAAAATTTTGAATTGGTAAGCAATACTTTGTTAACCCTTGCTGGAGCATGTGCTCACATTCTTGGAGTAATTCCCATCTGATGAAAATAATGGCAGAAATAATGGCAGTGTTGACTTTTTTTTTTTTTTTTTTTTTTTTTTTCCTGCAAGAGGCACTACACATCTGTGATACAGACCTGTTGTTTCTCATGCCAATGAAATCTATCACTCATTTTGAGGAATATGAATTTTACAAGATCTCAATAACACATTTTGACTTTCACTAGAAAACACTGAAATCTTGTTCATTCTGAATGCTTTGACTTAGGAATAAGGATTTGTTGGCAAGCCTGTTTGTCTTTTCCAATTTACCTACAATACTCTACATTTTTTTCAGACCACAAGAATTTTGTAATCATTTAAAATTCTGTTTTAGAATCTGTTTACTGATAATCTGGGCTAAACTGAAACTGGAAAGCTCTTAGAAATATCTGTCATCCCTGCACTGATTCCACTGAATAGCTTATAGTCATGAGTTAAGGCTTTTACAGATATTGGCAGAAACTAGGTAACTAAAAACTTACAAGGTTAGGTGCATAGGCTGGAAATGCATTCAGGGAATCTGAATCAAAATACCTGTTGTCATGTCTTAGATATTTATAAGATATTGAACATGATATATAGATATATATTTGTAGATATACTCATAAACACACAGATGTCTATATACATGGTTTTACTCTAAAATAATTCCCTGAATTACAAAAATGTAAACATTAATACATCCTATTCTTTGATGGGGTTGATCCTAATCTTGTTCTGACTACAGGCATTGTTTCTTCCTTTTACTTGGAGGTAAATGTAGATATTTGCCAACAAGGTAGACAACTTATCTAGTATCTGTCTTAATAACCTCTATTGTACATTTCCTATATAAATATAAGGGACATTTTACATTTCAAAGAAAACAGTCTAGGTGCATTTACAATGAATTTCTGCCAACAGATGGTTCTCATGTCATGTTTCTGATGTTCTTACCTATATTGATTCGTTGGCTACAGGTAGGTCCACTCCATCCAGGGCGACATGACCCACAGTTATAACCAGAGAAGTTACCACTGCACCTGCAGGTTTGGTTGAAAAAGCGTATGGGCCATTGCTCGCGGTCATCCCTCCCATCATGGATGTACTGTGGGCCATGGGGTCTCCAGTCTACAGACACCTGCACACACCGTCCCCTCCCTGTAGACACACCACACCGGTCAGTACCAGGCCCAAATACAGGGAAATAGTCTGGGCAGCACATGCCACTCCTCAGAGACTCAACAGTAGCACACTGGCGAGGGAACTGAGCTCCAACTTTTTTGAGCACGCTAAGAAGCAGTGGCAGGGAAAGGAGCAGCAGCATGGGGAGCTGCATGATGACAGATTCAGCAGAGCCGTCTCTTTCTGAGAGCTGGTGGTCCGCACACGGTGCTGTCTCCTCTCCGTCTACACGATGGCCAGTTCCGTCTACATCAAGAGAAAGACAGAAGAAATGAAAACAAGCGATACAAACCTTCAGTCTGCCCCTTCCACCTCAGAAAGTGCCTCTGAACCCTGCACTTTGATAATCTAACTGAAAAAGCCAATAACAACTTGGTGGATAACAATACTCTTCCCTTCTCTAATTACCTGCACAAAAGGCAGTAACTACCTACAGCTTTATCTACTCATTGACTTCCAAATATTTCCCAAACATTTATTGATGTTGTACATCTGCCAGCCAGATTTACTTTACTACCAAAAAATGCTAAAACTTCTCTATGGCACCTGTTTTTTTGAACACTTTTTTTTTTTTTTTTTTTTTTTTTTTTTTTTTTTTTTTTTTCTAGTCAGTGTTACAACTCTGTGTCCCCTCGCAGTTCTTAAAAGCAGTTCTGCTGGAAAGTAAAGCTACAGCTCCCTGTGTGTTGTACCTCTTCTCTCTTTTTGGTACCTCTCCTCTGCTGAGATCCTGTTCTATATCTGTGCGTCCTATGGCTGTGTCTAACCCCAAATCAGCACTGCTAATTTCTTTCCTGTTTCAGTCTGCTTGCTAATCCGTGTTCTACCAACACAGCATGGTTTGGCCTCACCCTCCTCTTCTATTAATCTCCCTTTCTACTTCAGTGCACTTCCTTGGACTTTAAGTACTTGAACAGCACATGATTTCTTTCATGCTTATCTCCTTGTGATTTTACAAGTTTTAGCAAAGGTCAGAGACAAGTACTTGAATTCAAAACAGAACAACTATGAGGTTGTTTTTTCATTCTTTTTTAATTACTTGCAAAGAAAGGTTCATTTGAAAACAAACAAAGAACACTGGGGAAGTTTACATTTAAAAGACTTTTTTTTTTTTTTTTTTTCTTCTTCTTCTTCTAAATACTTCAAATGGTTTTTCAAGATCAGGCTGAAACAAGTGACAAAGATCATTATTTGGAAAGTGAAACACTCCAATATTAAACTTATGGCTTTCTGTTTAACTATTTACTTTGATAATCAAATAAAAATACAATGCCAATACTGGAATATCCTGAAATACTAAATTCTGAGCAGGTGAAGTAAAACATTGAGAAACAAAAGTAAAAAGAGGAAAACAGCCTCTGAGCTGAACAAAGTACTTCTCTAGTGTTTTCAGAGACCATTCCCATTAAGCAAAACTGGCTTCCTTCAAGCTCACTTTCTCTTTTTTGATTTGTCAGTAAAGATGGATTTCAGTGAGGCATGAATATTTTGTCAAGATACATCTTATCTGGCACAAAGACAATAAATTAACAAATTCAGATAAAAGGTTCAACCACAATGTAACTAGAATTCAGCAGATAATTTATTACTTATTCATACAAAAGTCAAAACATGAGGGGTACCCAGTTGTAGCAGGCCATTGAAATAGTTTTTCTGAGCACTGCTTATTCATATCAACCTACCATGGACCACAGTAGTGAACTTTCCCATTATATTTGGTATGTAACTAAACACACTATATCTTGATTCAGTGTAGTACCAATGCTTTCAGGACACTTCTCCATATCATTCACTGTCCACTTGCAGAGAAAACTATTTGACAACCCTTAAATGAAATTCTGCTTTTCTTGGCTTTCATTTTATTCCCCCTTTGAGATTATTATTTTTTTTTTTTTACTTTTTTTTTTTTTTTTTTTGTTTTTTTTTTTTTTTGCTAGCTTGTTTTATATCTCACTTCTTTCCAAGCTTAAAGCTTTCCTCTTTGAACATATCTATTGGGACATATGTGACATAGATTCTCTGCTATCATATCATAAGGTAAAGCAGAGCTGGTAAAGAACCTCTGGAGTTTTCATCTGCAAATAAATCCCAGATCAAAGAGGAATCATACTAGTTTTAGCTATGAATATTCAGCACATACAGCAAAATCATAATAAGCTTAGAAAGGATAAATCTTGCTCCTTAGACAAAGCCCTAGTAAAAAGAACAAACAGAGAGACCAGCTGAGAACTGACTGGAGTTGCCTGGCACCAGAAACTTCCCATTATAATGGTGGAAATGGTGTAGACCTTCTGTAAGTCTTCTCCAACACCCAGAGCCTAAAAATGTTGTTCAGCAAACTGCTAGAGCTGTGTAGCTGAAGATCTCTTTCCTTCTCTGAACCCCAATGTTCCTTTGGGTTTGCAACTGCATGGTTTGGTGGTATGCAAGCTCTGTAACAGTCTTTCTTTTGGATTTCTTGCTATTATAGCCTCCTTCTCCTGCACAGTGCCTAGGAAGATTTGACCTTGCAAATTATCCAATTGCACTGAATCTGTGTTTCTGTGTCTCTGTTAAGTGAAGGCTTGTCTACATAAATCAGGTAATGAGGAAAAGCTGCTGTGTGAATCTAGCTCACTGTGTAGACTAAAATCCCTGCAAAGAGTGTTAGTTTGTATGCTAAACATTTGCATCTAGTTTGCAAAATTTTCCTTACAGAAACATTACTACTTAATGCCTGTAACATGTCTATGAGGTTTAGCTGTGGCCTCTTCCCTAACCTACCAGAGAATATTACAAAAAAATAGCTAGTTCTAGTTGTGAGTGAGTGGTGATGAAGATGAGATGGAAGGGACCCACAAGTACCATCAGCTACAACTCCTGGCTCTGCGAAGGATACCCACACCACACTTCTGAGAGAGTTGTCCAATCACTTCTTGAACTCTGGCAGGCTTGCAGCCACAACCACTGCCCTGTTCCAGTGCCCAACTACCTTCTTGGTGAAGAACCTTTTCCTGATATTCAGTCTGAATATTCTTTTCATGGTATCCTGCCCTGCTGCAGTTTCATGACATTTCCACTGGTCACCAGAAAGAAGAGTTCAGTGCCTGCCCCTCTGCTAACCTCATGGGAAAGCTTGTAGGACACCACAAGGCCTCCCTTCAGTCTTCTCTTCTATGGGCTGAACAAACCAGACAACTTCAGCTGCTCTTCATACTTGCCATCTAGATACTTCACCATTTTTGTAGCCCTCCTTTGGACACTCTCCAATAACTTTATGTCCTTTTCATACTGTGGTGCCCAGAACTGCACACAGTGCTTGAGGGGAGGCCACACCACCACAGAGCAGAGCAGAACAATCACTTCCCTCAACCAACTAGCAAAGCTGTGCTTGATACACCCCAGGGTACGGTTGGCCCTCCTGGCTGCCAGGGCACACTGCTGGATCATAGAATCATAGAATATTCCGAGTTGGAAGGGACCCATGAGGATCATCAAGTCCAACTCCTCGCACCGCACAGGTCTACTCAAAAGTTTAGACCACGTGACTAAGTCCAATCTCTTCTTAAATTCAGACAGGCTTGGTGCAGTGACTACTTCACTGGGAGCCTGTTCCAGTGCTCAACCACCCTCTTGGTGAAGAACCTCCTCCTGATGTCTAGTCTAAATTTCCCCTGCCTCAGCTTAACCCCATTCCTCCAGGTCCTATCACTGGTGTTTATGGAGAATAGGTCACCTGCCTTTCCACTCCCCCTTGTGAGGAAGTTGTAGACCACGATGAGGTCCACCCTCAGCCTCCTCTTCTCCAGGCTGAACAGGCCCAGTGACCTCAGCCACTCCTCATATGTTTTCCTCTCCAGGCCCTTCACTATCTTTGTTCCTGCCTCTGGACACTCACCAACAGCTGAATGTCCTTTTTGTACTGTGGTGCCCAGAACTGCACACAGTACTCAAGGTGAGTACTCATGTTCAACTTGCTGTTGGCTAAAACCTCCAGATCCCTTTCTGTGGGGCTGCTCTCCAGCCTCTCATCCCCCATCTGTACATACAGCCAAGGTTGCTCCTTACAGGTGCAGAATCTGGCACTTGTTCTTGTTAAACTTCATAACTTCATATTGTTGGAGATAGCCCAGCTGTCTAACTTGTCAAGATTTCGTTGCAAAGCCTCTTCACCCTTGATGGAGTAAATAGTTCCTCTCAATTTAGTGTCATCAGCAAACTTACTAAAAACATATTTTAGTCCTACATACAAGTCATTTATGAAAACATTGAAGATAATTGGTCTTCACATAGAGCCCTGGGGAACCCCACTAGTGACTGGTCACCAGCCTGATACAACCCGATTTACTATAATCCTTTGAGCCCACTTCTCAGTTTACTAGGCTGCTCAGTTTACACGGACAAATTTGATTTTTTTTGGGTTTCATCTGGATTTCTTTTGCTTCCTAGTAGAAGCAAATCATGTTGTGCTCTATAAAACAAATAGAGCTATATATCACTTTTTTGATAAGTGGGTGCACTGGAGATGAGTTGGAACCAACCTTTTGCTTCCTGTATCAAAACACCTTAAGCCAAACTTATACAGAAAATCTGGGTTCATGTATGAATACAAATGTTACATGGGATTTTTCTTTGTATAAAGAGGGTTATCAGGGCACACTTAATTCTGCATCTAGATCTGAATGTGAAAACATCATTTTCCAGAATTAAACTCTATGCATTAAATAATAAAGGCCTATTTTCATTTGATCTTGGATATATTGTTGTGTCAGATAATTATAAATAAAACTTTAATTGAACATGATATAAAATTTCAATGTTTTATAAATAAGTATTATTGTTAACAAAAATGGTTCTCTCTTGTTTTGCTTATAAATTATATAAGGTTTGTAGATATTGCAGTTAAGTAGTTTTGAGAAAAGTACTGGAAAAAAAAAAGATATTCCTGTCAATCATTTTAAAAGTAAATTTTTCATGGAAACAAATTTCCAGAGATGACAGATGTGCTAGTGTTAGGATTTGCTGATGGATCATGTAGGACTGTGAGACTTTTATGTCAGCTTGAAAATGCCTGCATTTCTTGATATCTATCATAACCTGTGATGTATATACTGGAAAACAGAAGAAAACATTTTTCTCTTTTGTTTGACTAAATGAGGCTTTCATATTCAAAGTTAAATTAACAAGGTAATTTTAACCACTCCTTCACCCCCCACATCAAATAAAAAGAAAAAAAAAAAAGAGAAAAAAAAAAATCAGTTGAAGAGTGGAGCTTCTTCTACACAGATTAGAAAACAAAGCTGAAAGAACTGTCCTCTGAAATATTTGTGACAAATGTGAGTGGTACCCCATGTTCTATCAGCACTATGGGTACCTTCCCATCTCATGGGGTTATTAAGAGAATGAGCTCAGTGAGACAAGGTGAGACAAGACAGCTCCATCAAAAGATGAGAAGAGAGCTCTCCCTCCCTGAGGAACTGTGGTTTAGAAGATGCTGTCTGTGCTGTCCTTTCCTGAGTTGTGTTTCATCTGCACAACAGTCATGTCTGTGCACTGGTTCATACTACCTTGATATTGACCCAGACCTTGGACGTGACATCCTAACTTGTCTTTGGATCTGCCTTGCCACAATGTGTGCCTTGTATCCCTTTCCACAATGGACTTACTGGTCCATTTTTAATGCTGGCTCTGAGCACTGTCTCTGACCCTGATATTGACCCTGGCTTACTGCTTCAGTACCCCGGCTCTTTGTTGGGAGAAGACATTACCCTTCCTGCCTTGGTTCTGTCTCCCTTCCCACAAAGAGCAGCCAGCCCTTCTGCTGCTGTGACACCTTCCTCTTCCAGAGTTGTGTCTCTGTCATTGCAAGGGTGTCGTGTTCTAAGATGACTGAAGCAGTGCTAATCAGAGAGATATAGGGATTCTGTATCATGCTTGCTCTTGAGCTCTGCTGGTCATCCCTCTGAATCCATGTTTGTCTGTTTATGTATGTATCACCATGTAACACTGCATGGTTAGATAACTGAAACTCTTAGATAACTGCTAGATCATGGTTAGATATCTGTTTCATGCAAAACAAATTGGCTGAAGTTATTAATTTAATTATTTGTACTTTAATAGTCCCCAACCAGATGTTCTTATCTGCAGGAAAATTGTAGTATGGCAGCCATAGTTTATATTAAGTGTTCTGGTTATGGTACTAGTATTACAGCAAGACAAGAATTATCTGTTGCAGAGAGATAGGATGGCTACAACCATTTGGATCATTAATTTTATTAGGGTTTCTTATTAATATGTTTATTTATATATATATATATATATATTTTTTTTCCTGAAAAATCAAAGATTTCCATAAATTTTAACTTTGGGGAAAAAAAAAAAAAAAGAAATTTCGGAATTGAACTGGTGAATACAGGTGAATAGATTTACAATTTTTAACTAGAACACTGTTCTGAATCCATTTCTGTTTAATCAAGGCTAAATAAATAAGTGATTAAGCAAAAAGACAAAAAAAAAAAAATCACAGAAGAAAACAAGCATAAAATAAAGTCAGAGACAAGTAATTTTTGCAAAGTAGAATGCTATTCTCATGAAGGCTCAGCAATCTGAACCCTGAATACCTATAACATTGTTAAAAATGTTGTCCATTTCTTATAACATCAGTTCATGATGAAAAAACATACCAAACCAAAACACACACATACACACACACATAAAGAAAGAAAACAAAAATATCATGTAGCTGTTTATTTATTTATTTACTTATTTACTTTATACTTCTTTGCATCTCTAATAGTAGCAGAACTAGAAAGATCATGCAAAAATTTAACAAATCAGTTTTCTTTTTGGATTGGTTATTTATTTCATTTAGCTAAAGAAGTCCAGAATTTTGTGTGAAATGAACTCTATAAACATTGAAATCACTTGACCATACCTCATGTCTCAAAAATTCCATGTTTAACGACAAAACTTTTGAAGAAGAATGAAGTAATATATACATAAACAATCCAGCATCTGAGTTTCGAAAGGAGCGGTGTTTTTGATATGCACACAGAGATTGATAACAGAGATAAAATGGCAACAGCACTAGCAGCATATTTTTAAATGACTTGCATGCATTTATGAGTAAATGTCAAAGTCTGGGCTTGATAGACCTAATATTTTAAAGCTTCTCTCTCTCTTTTTTTTTTTTTTTTTTTTTTTTTTTTTTCCCTTCAGCTTCCACTTTTTCATTAGATACTATTGAAAGGATAAGTCTAATGTGTGGGAACCAAGATAAAATGAGGTCTGGCTGTTCACAATAAAGAGCGAAGTTTTCCCATGCTTGGTATTGGTAAGTGTCCATTGCTAAATGTGTACCAAACCAAAATTAAGTACTTCCTTGTCATACGTATCTACCTCATTAAGACGAAGATGCCAGCATATAGCTGTGATACTGGATCCTGGATCCTATGATAAGTAGTTGTGCTTGCTTTCTTTCTTTCTTTCTTTCTTTCTTTCTTTCTTTCTTTCTTTCTTTTATTTTATTTTATTT
>CM021797.1:32242232-32254608 GCA_011076525.1 Nettapus auritus | reverse complement strand
ATTTTTTATTTGGATCATAGACCCCTCTTTTTCCTTTTTCTGACTTAATGCCAGCCTACTCACTGGAAAAGTATTGTTTTTCCACTGTTCTTCTAGATTTGCTCATTCTCTGTCATTCTTTTATATCACCTTTTCTTTTCTGTTTCCACAGCTCCACATAATGCTCCAAAGAGCATAATGCTTTTTTTTTTTTTTTTTTTTTTTTTTTTTTTTCATATAATAATTTTTATTTTTATTATTTTTTTTTAAGCACCTATCTTGGGACCTTGGCTTTCTTCTTGCTACTTTTTCCTAAAAGAGTCCTGAATAATGTTTTTCCTGTGCCAAATTATGTCACTTTTAGTCCTTTCTTGCCCCTCTTCCTTGGCACTTTCTCTCAGTCTTGCTGAGCTAGTCCCACTTCTTAACAGGTTAGGACTCTCCTCAAGTTTTCCTTACTCTCGATCAGAACCTCTTGTTTAAATTTATGACCACTGTCTCTTGTCTTGTTATCTACACTACTGTAAGGAGCCCAGGTATGTCTTTCTGATAACATTCCCATGTTTTTGGGAAGTCAGCATTGGTAGATTGCTGTTAGGTGCCCCCAGAGCTCTCTGTTTTACCATCTGAAACAGACGTAGTCCTACAGTCTGTGCTCACAGAGGAAGGAAGTTGTAGACGGGCTCCAGGCAGAGGTGGTCTTGATGGCCACCTCTGAATTTAGTCTAATGGAGGTATCTGATAAACACTGAGCAGAGGGGACAGTCCCTGCCCACCCCTGGCTCTTGGGGCCATATTCTGCTTACACTGCTCTGGCAGTTGCTCGTTCATGTTTCTGCCTGGGCACATGGTTGGCACCCATTGAGCTTGCTGCCTGCAGGGCCCAGGACCATTTCCCAGAGCTGGTCCCCAGACCCAGCCTTCATCCCTGCAGGGCTCTGCTTCATTCTTGCTGAATTTCCTGTGATCACGTCACTCACCCATTCTTCCTCACTGTCCAAGTCCCACTAATCATATTTTCATATCATATGGTGTTCATCATTTTACTGTTAGTATTAAGAGCAGAAGCTCTTCCTGTTTCCCCTTATGTCTCTTGCAAGGTTTCAACTTTGCTGAGCTTTGGTTTCCCTAACACCACCCCTGGGTGTCAGGCAGTGCTTGTTCTATACTCCTCCCTTGTTATCTATTATTGTTTCCACCTCCTGTACACATTCCTTTTCTATAAGAATTATTGCTAATTTCCTATTTTGCCACATTGGTCTTTTGCTATTCATATCCCTTTTTCCATCAGTCCTTGTGACAGAAGGATGTTGTCCTCAATACCTGCCAAATTTTCTTTGCCCTTCAGTGCTGTCTTCCATGATATTTACAGAATAACAAAAAGGTTAGCTTTGGAAGGGACCTCTGGATGTCATCTGGTCCACCTCCCCCTGCTCATGTATAGCTACCTAGAGCAGGTAGCCCAGGACCATGACCAGATGGCTTTTGAAGATCTCTAAATAGGGAGACCCCACAACCTTTCTGGGCAACCTATTCCAGTGCTCCATCACCTGTACAGCAAAGAGGTGTTTTCTGACATTCACATGGAACCTCCTATGTTCCAATTTGTGCCCATTCCCCCATGTTCCCAGCACTATGTACCACTAAAAAGAACATATGAGCATTTAGCATACCAAGTCCCTGAATCCAGAGTCTGCTATCATAAAGCCCAGTGTCTTTGCTCTAGTGCTCTCATTCATCTTTCTTCCCAGGACCTTATATAGTTCCACTATTTCATGGTTACTGTGGCCATTGGTTATGTCATTCACAACCAGTTCTACCTTATTCGTGAGTAACATATCCAACTATGTGTCAGCTCTGGCTGGCCTAACTAGCACCTCTATCAAGAATACCTTTATTCATGATAAACTCTTGATGTCCAGAAATCTAATCCAGAAATCTCCTTGACTGTGTAGCCTTACCATTAGATGTCAAAGAGTCAAAGTCCCTCATGGCAACAAGGATTTGCATCTCAGAGACAGTGGTTTTAAGAAAAATTGCCTACTTCCCCACTTCAGACATGCACAACATACTCCCACTATGATATCAACTTAACTGGTTCGGGCACGAGTTAAAAACTCCCACACAGGCCTGTAATACATCCTATTATGAAGAATACATTTGAACTCTTCCTTCACACAACAGTCCCCATCTCCTTGTCATCCCTTCCTGTCTTTTTTGAAAAGCCTGTATCTCACCATTGGAGAATTCAATTAAATTGTGAAATTTAAGTCAAGGAGAAATTTAAGTCAATGGAGAAGTCAATTAAATTGTAAAAAATCTATGACTGCTTGTGGAGGTCTAACTCCTCTTGCTTGTTTCCAAGTTTGTGCTCACTTGCGTAGAGGCACTTAGTTTGAGTTTTCTTTCAATATGTTTTATCCTTTCCAAAACTTTTTTGCTTCCTCTCTATGCATATATCACCTCTGCTCTCTGTTGCTTGAGCTAACTGCAAGCAACTATCATCAATTCCCACTAGTAGCTCATTTAAAATCCTTCTTGCCAAACTAGCAGGCATGCTTATTGACAAAGATGCTCATATCCCACTTTGTCAAACAGAACCCATCTCCTGATAGCAGTCTTCTTTTCTCAGAGGGTCTTATGACCACAAAAACCAAAGTGCTGCCCATAATAACAACCTCTGAGTCAGATGTTAATTTTCAGGCTGTCTCTTTCCTACTGGAGCCTTTCCTTTTAATTTGTAGGATGTAGATGGGCACTATTTGGGCTCTGTAGCTATTGGATCTTGTCTCTGCAGGTTTTAGTTGCCTTTAGAGTTATGTAATGAATTCTCATTTAATATAAATCTCCCTTGACTTGATGACCAACAAGAAAATTATCCAGAGACCCAGAAAAGCCTTGGCAGTATCCCTCCAGTATCCCAGTTCTAATTATCTGGCAGTCAGCAATCACCTGTGACAACATTCCAGGTTAGCAGTAAGGTGATCCATTCCCTGAAAAAAATAAAATAAAATAAAAATAAAAATCTCCAAATACTGGTATCTCCCATGTTTTCTTGTTGCTTCCTGAGCTTCATGCTTAGGTGTAATGGACTCTGAAACCACTTCAGGAAGAGTTCCTTGAAGGGCAGCATTGAGTACAGCACATGGCCAGTTAACCAAGGCTTTTTTTCTCTCTAAAATAAAGCTGGATCTGAAATAAAAAAATACTGCTTAGAAGAAATGTCATCTTTTCTACAGCAGCCACCTGATAAAGGCTCTTCAGTATATTTTCAAAGTAGTCAGAAAGTTCAGAATGCAAAAACACACTTCTGTTTGTTTAGAATATGAAAACAGAGTATTCATTCATAAACTCCATTCCAGAACACGTGAAAAGACATATGATTGTAATGATTTTTCTTCATGTATTTTTATTGCTGTGAAACAGTACCTTAAAAAGTCATTAAAGGTCAATGTCAGGAAGCAGATCTTTATTGACCAAACTGCTAAAAAATATATAGTAGAAAACTTTTTTTATTCAGTTAAACAATATTTTTACAAGTCTTCAGTTGTAAGTTGTTCAGTTCTGCACATTGGAATAAGCACACCACATTTTGAGCTATAGTCTATTTTTCCTATTTTAGTTGGTGTCTTCTAACAGTAAAAAGGAAGGCTAAGGTTAAGGAAAGCAAAACTAATTCAATAATATTTTTTCCTGAAAAGAAGTATTTCTGTTATATATAAAGCAATGAATAGTCAAAACAATTTTTTCAAAGCATTTGTAGAGAGCTGCAAAGATTACACCAATTATCCACACTTCAGGAATTGCTCCTGGAGTTTTATTAGCCAAATATTTGAAATGCATAACAGTATGAATTCATAAGCAAATTATGAAATGACTTGGAAACAAACAACACTGGCACTAATTGATGTAAATCAGAAAAACTTATGTTTTCTATTGGAAGTGTAACCTATGGCAAACGCATCAATGGAAAACTTCTACCTAGTCTAGTACATGCAGAAGAGCTGATACAGGATATTCTTACTGTTATTTGTCATCCAAAATATAAAAATATATAATCATAAGCAGCAAATAAAAAAATCTCATTTCTCCTGGCTAAATAAATTCCAGGTTTTTGCAGATTACTTCTACTAGTATTGGTGAGTGGAAATACAAACATTTAAACCTGTTAAACCTGTGGTACGTTTGATATCAAATTTTCTGTAGTGGTATAAAGATAGACTGCCAGTCTCAGATAATGTATATCGACATAGCTCCATTGGTTTCAATAGATAGAATTACAATGAGCTCTAGAAATTTGCAATGAAGACTTAGCTCATTTGTATAGTTTATCATTTAACAGGTTCATTTGCTGAATATAACACCACAAATGTAATGTTTACTGTTCAAAGCAACAACAGAGATTCTCAGTTCTACTGTGTGTCATCACAGTCTATATTTCTCTCTTTTAGTTAGGGAATTAAAAGGCAAACCAATGGTCAACACCAAACTCTGCATGGTGAGGTGTTACAGATTGGCAGTACAAGAAAGAACAAAAATAAAATAAGTTTTGTGTGGTTCAAATTATAGAGTTCCATACATACTCTGTGTGTTTCAGTCTGCTTCCTGTATTTTCCCTTTGTTGTGTCAGATTTTGAAAGTCCCATTTTTATTAAGATACATTTAATGACACTGAGCAATCTTATTAATTTTTCTGGAAGCATATGTGAATAGTGTACTGTAAGATTCATTTCTGGATTAATACTAATTAAGATAACATTAGCGAGTCATTTGTCCTGTGGCCAATAATTTTATCTTCATTCAGCAAACTGAATAATGGTTTTCACAGATATCTGGTAACCACTTTATTTTGCAAACAAGGCTAAGTCTTCACTGGAAAATTTATATTCATTTTCTTGAAAACAGGAAAAACCAAAAGTTCATACCTAGAAAATAAAAGACAAAGGGCAAGGTTTTTCTCTGAAACTTTGGATAACTATTTTTTAGAAATACTTATCAAGTTGAAACAATTCAGAATAATTAATATTGCTTTTCTTAAAGTACTAAATCTTTTTAATTAGTCTTGAGTAGGCTGTAAGCAGTTTGCAACAGAGTAATTTCAGTCATATCTATTTCATAAACTGTATTAAATAATGTTTGATTCCACTAAATGAAAGCATTAGTTACTGTACTTAAATGTATGTCATAAAAATGTTAATAATTTCTGAACATGTTCTCCATATTCTCTCATGTTTCTTTTTCTCAGATGATATCAGTAAGCTTAAGTGTGTCTGAAAAATGAAATTGCCCTGCAGTGGCTTCTGCAAAGTGCAGAAAATTTTGTCTATGTCTGTAGTTCAGGAGTTCACCTTCAGCAGGGAAACTTATATAAGTGATTGGAGTTTTTATTACTTTCACCAAACACTGTCTTAGTGCCTAGAGAGAGATCTGCAGTTTCAAAATGATGCAATAGAGGTGACAAATGAGTGCCTACAGAGGAATGAGTGAGACCTGGAAGAGTGTAGCAGAGGCATAAAATGAAAATAAGTAGCACTTGTCTAAGAGTTTGAAATAGCTCCAAAATAACACACATCACCATTGCCTCTTGAGGATATATGTAAGATTTGAAAGCAGTATTTCAGAAAAACAGTTGACTGACAAAGGCACAAGATTGGATTGAGTTTCCAGAATGAAGAATATATATATATATATATATTTCCTCCTGAATTTACAGAACAATTCATACAATGAGCCTGGAGTCATGAATTTTACTTGTGACAGTTGATGAAAGCTGACTTTTTTTTTTTTTTTTTTTTTTTTTTTTTTTTTTTCCTTTTCAGCCTAAGATGAAGGAATTACGGTCTGTTATAGACCCAGGGAGAAACCTGATAAAACTAGCTTTGTGTTTTTGTGTTGTGAACATATACAGTGAATATAAATCTTTGGCTGGCATACAGCAGTGGCAGCTTTGCAAAGTAAACCTATGAACTTTAATATTGTGAACTGTCTAACATACTATCTATGTGTCACTGAAGCCAGAATGGCTGCTCATGAGGCCCTTGATGTCTCTTCACACAGCGATTGAGCCTAAAGTAGTTCAAGAGTCCATCACTAACAATGACATGTACCTGTTACCTTGCCCTATGGTCTTCTCCACCCACCTGCCAACACAGTGTTCAGCAAATTTCTCCTCCTCTGCCTGAACTGTGAGGAGATGTTAATCAAAGGTGTTAGCACTATATGCTTTGTTTTTGTTGTAGGTGTCTTTTTCACAAGATCCTGAGCTACTGAAGTAAATGGAAGGTTTTGATTTAAAACAACAGCAAAAAACATAATCCAAACAAACCTAATATAAAACAACCCCCAAACAAGGTAGCTGATTCTGCCGATTTATACTGTCCTCTTTTCTGCCCTTTCAGATCAAATCATCTTCAAGGACAAAGATAGCGTTTGTCTAACAGATTTTATCATTTATAAAGTACCATGAAATTGAAGGCACAAGAGGCCAGATCATTGTCTGGAGGAAACTGTCATAGCTCCAACAAATTACTCTGTTCAGGATGTGTCCATTGATGTCCAAAATGCTTCAGTGATTTATATTTAGTGAGAATCTAGTCCTCTGTACTTCAAGAAACTGAAAAATAATACGATGTTAGGAGGTGAAACACCTGCTGGATAACCCTTACTATCACTTGGCATTTTGTTCCAGGCCTCAAAAATGTAAAAGGTAATTGCAGAAGATTTTTTTTTTTTTTTTTTTTTTTAGAATTGTATTATTCCATTGATAGCCAATCACAGATTTTTTTAGAAAAAATCACTTAACTTTTATGGGTTAAGTGGGTGCAGATCTTTCAGTGAAAAGTGAACCAAATTCTTATCTCACATGGGACAGTATGACAGTATTTGGAGGGTATTCATGCTGTCTCCATTTATTTATTTTATTTTTTTTTTTTTCAAGCAAAACAAAACCAACCAACAAACCAACCAAAAAAAACCAACAAAAACAAAAACAAAAAACCAACCAAACCAACCAAAAAAAACATGATATCCACTATAACTTACTAGACACTCTATGTTTAGAAATCTAAGAGGTTAGGATTATTGCAGATTTAACTTCTCTATACACTTGCTCCATTTCTTAGTGTTGGGTAGATGATTTACCATTCTACTTTGGTTGCATTTTGAAAAAAAATTTCCCTGGGCAAAACAGAAGGAAATGCTGACTCATCTTCAATTTTGTGTGGAGTTAATAAAAGACAACATGATAAGACAACAACATTTTTGATGCTGAAACTGACATCAGTTCTCTTCAGAAACTCTTCAGAATGTGGCAACAATGAAATACGAATCCACTATTAATGGTCAAAACCGTGTATATGTCCATTTCAGATCACAAACTACTTCTAAATGCCTTAAGCAATAATGGCTGCAATATACTGAAAGTTGTTTTGGTACACTAGGCCTGTTCAGCCTGGAGAAGAGGAGGCTGAGGGGGGACCTCATCGCAGTCTACAACTTCCTCTTGAAGGGGAGTGGAGATGCAGGTGACCTATTCTCCGTAATCACCAGTGATAGGACCTGCAGGAACGGTGTGAAGCTGAGGCAGGGGAAGTTTAGGCTGGACATCAGGAGGAGGTTCTTCACCGAGAAGGTGGTCATACACTGGAACATGCTCCCCAGTGAAGTAGTCACTGCACCAAGCCTGTCTGAATTTAAGATGCGATTGGACTGTGCACTTAGTCATGTGGTCTAAACTTTTGAGTAGACCTGTGCGGTGCAAGGAGTTGGACTTGATGATCCTCATGGGTCGCTTCCAACTCAGGATATTCTATGATTCTATGATTCTATGATTCTACATCATAAGTATCCTTTAAAACTTCATATTATCTGTTGACCAGAAGGTTACTTTGAAGAAAGTGACTGAGAATTCAAGAGAATTAAAAAAATGTGTAGCACAAATATGTATCTAATAAGGGCAGACGTGACTTTAAACAATCTTGAAATATTTGCTGAACCATATATTCCTCAGGGTAATTTCTATAAATGCACTTTCAATTTTTCAAATTTGGTCTTTGTAAGTCATAATTTTGCCATTGACTTTGTATCAGGCACAAATGAGAGGAGATTTAGCTATAGGTAGTTTCTTATATTTTACTGCATTTTTTAGGCAAACTTATTGATATGGTTTTAATAAATTTTGGAAGAAAAAATATCCTTCTCTTAATATCATTTTATTGATACTGACTTCTATTAATTCTTTTCCACCTTTCTTTAACTAGAAAATTTAACTTTTCCATACATATTTTTCTTGGATTCTTATGAAATTGACCAGCCTAGTCATTCTCTCTCTCTCTCTTTTTTCTCTTTTTTTTTTTTTTCTTTTCTTTTCTTTTCTTTTCTTTTCTTTTGCATTTTGTTTTGGGATTGTTTTGTCAAATCCCAAGAAGAAAAGATCCCTTGCAGAATTTTCAGACTTGTTTTAAATACTGATATTAATTTGCCATTGAATTTTGCAAATTTCTTAGCACCAGCAAAAAGTGTTTTTCAATGAATTTAGCTACCTATATGCATTTTCAACAACTTTTCACTGTATATAAAGTATATTTTCTGTCCAGCTAGGAATCATCTTGAATGTAGAGCTAACAACCATGTTCCCTCTAAACAATATATTGTAAAATGTAGGAAATATAAGGCAACTTCACCCATAGTTTAATCTAGTAAACAAAGAAAATATTTCTAGATACAAAAGAGAAGAATAAAATTCCATTCTAATTTTGAATATATTTGTAATTAATACTTGTTATATCAAGTTATGATATTCAAAAAACAAAACAAAACAAAGCCAAAACAAAGAACACACACACCAAAACAAACAAACAAAAAATCCACCTCTATCATTTCAGAATAATAATGACATGGTTTCCACCCAGACACTTCCAAAGAATCAAGTTGTACTGGACTTTTTTGGATGCAAAATGATCTGAATAAAATGAAGTAATTTTGTCAGCAAGGGTCCTTACAGTAGACTGCTCACATTCAATAATATTGTCATGAATTTAGGTTGTTATCTAAAAGATAAACCTAAAAACTGACCATCCTCACATACCATCTGCTTGTATAAAGTAACATGGTCAAAATGTAGTTATATATGTATATGTACTTTTTACTGTTACTTGAGGGAGAAAAAGAAGATTGATAACCATATTATGCATCATCTTCCAGAAAATACGATTTTCGAAAGAACAGGTCTTTAGAGAAGTTATTAGAAGCAATTCAGTCAATGTGACAGAACAAGGCCAGTTACAAACCTGTTTGAAAACTGGCTATTGAAAACCTAGGGAGTAAGAAAAAAAATATGAAACAAGTTTAGAGGTATGGATGGTTTTCTTCTGCACTTCATGAAATCCTCTTCAGTGAGATGTCATGGAAACAGGATTGCTGAAGTGATATAGATTTCATTTGGAGCACCTCTGCCTCATTGCCTTAAATCCTTTAAATTGCAATGCACTCTTATGTCTCTATTTCTGTATCAGCTCAGCCGATACTAAAAGGCAACTATAGCTCTGCATCTGTGATCAGCAATTTCTGCAAAGAGGGCTCTAACAATTGAGAGCTACTAACATGCTTGAATTTTGGAGTCTCTGTATTATGGGTTAGAAAGAAATAAAAGCAATTTTCCATTTGAAAGCATCCAAGACTTTTGATTTTGTGTGCTTTTCTGAGAGTATCTATTTCTTCAGATTGTTTTTGCTTTTAAGGATTGAATGAAAAAGAATGATTTACTGTACATAAGAGAACAAAAATACCTGCTAAAACTCAACACGATGACCAATATAGACCAGGCACCATGGCTTAGATTTATCATGTCTAGCTGTAGATGTTGAACTAGTCACTGTATGCTCACTTCACAATCAACAAAACGAAAGAATCTTTCAGAAGCAATGTATTCTAAAACAAAGTTATAAAATGGGTCAGATGAATCTTGTTCTAACAACTCCTATTTCCTTCAGTCCCACATGCAGATAAATTGGATGTAGAAGACTGAGGTTAGCTGACATGAACTGAACAGTACCAAATCATTTGCACAAATCTATGTAGATGCTGTCAGTTGCTTTTCCCCTTTCCAGTAATGTTGTAACCCTGTTGCAGAAGGCCACCAGATTTGTGGGCAACTATGGCATGATCTGCCCTTATTGAAAACATTTTGGCTGTTGTCAATCATTTCTTTTTTCTCTATGTGCCTTAACATAGTTTCCAGGAGCATATGCTCCATAATCTTGCTGGGTACAGAGGTGAGACTGACAAGCCTGTCATTCCTTGTGTCTTCTTTTTTTCTCTCTCTCTTTTTTTTTTTTTTTTTTTTTAATGGAGGTTATATTCCCCTCTTCCAGTCAGTGGGAACTCCACCAGACTTCCACAGCTTCTGAGAGATGATGGACTTAAAACTTCATCCATGAGTTACCACAGGACCCACAGATGAATCTCATCAGGTCCCATGGACCTGTGTACTTTTCAGTTCCTTAGATGATCTTCAGTCTGATCTTCTCCTACAGTCCCTGCTTATGCCTTCTGTGACTGGGGCTATGTGGCTAGAGCCCTTGCTGGTAAAGACCGAGGTATATTGGTAGAAGGTATACTCTTGTATCAACTCATGAACTCCAAACTAGGTTAGTTATTTTACAGATATTGTATATATACTTCCATGGCTCTCACAAGTGTTACTAAGTAGTAGACATTGGTAATAATTTGTAATGGAACTACACTATGAGTTGCAAGGCCCAGAAAGGCTCCCTGTCTGTGTGTTAGAGGATGACAGGCAATCACTAATGGAGAAAAGTGTATAAGAGCTTTCAAAGAGCTGTTGGGTGTCCAGGATGTGCCACAGAATGTCACAGCATTTCAGCTCCTACACTGAGGTCTATTGTCTTCCATGTGTGTCTCTCTACAGGGAATACACCTTTTTCTGGGGCTGGTCCAATGCAGAAAGTTTCCCTGATGGGGAAGAGACACATTTTTCTAAGCAAAATTCATGTATTACGGCAGAAACTTTAATAAAGATAGAGCTGCTTTACTTAAAACAAGATAAATTATATGTACTTCAAACTGTGAAGAAATACCTTTGAACATTTGTCAGTCTTGTACCAAGTCACATGAAACATATTAAAAATCGGGAACATTTGATTTAAAAGAAAAAAAGAATGACTGCTTTGGTCTTTTTCCCACACTTTTGACACAAGTGACACTCATAATATAAAAGTAATGTCTAAGAAAAAATAGTGTCATTCATTGGACTTGTTTCATTAAACAATTTATCAGACTGTTCTTTTCAGCATGTCTTAAGTTCCTCTGGGCAGCAATGATATGGCAAGTTCGCATTTTACACAGCTGGGAAATTGTAAGAAAGTTATTTCTGTTTCATATATGATGAAGTAGATTAGATTCATATGTCCCTGACCAAAGCAGTCACATTGTAATGCATAGGTCAAGCATTGATTGCTTTTACTAATGTAATTCATTATTATTATGAAAAATTCACTTAATTTTCAATAAGTTATTATTGACATTATGACCATGCATCTTAAGAAGTTAAAAATGTATCATTTAGTGACTTTCACCTAAAACACTTTGTAATAGTTGAAAGATTAGAAAGAATAAGTAGATAGAATTTAACAATAGACTGAATATTTATATTCTTTAAAAATAGTGACTATTTTTATATAAAATATGAAAACAAAGAAAATAACTGCTGTTAGTGAAGCAAAATCTTACAAGATAACTTTAAAAAATGTAAAAATTGTGGTGGGATAATGTGTACTGTGTTATAACACAATGATAAAGTCGATACTGGGATGTTAATGCTGGTATGGCCTGAGACACCTGAGGCAAATCTAATTTGAGAGATTCTCTGCTTGTCCTAGCATAAGAACGAAGAGAAAAATAACGATATTTGTTTAATCCCCCATGTAATGTCCTGTGTTATTTCACTCCGCAAATGCATTGCTCTAGGCCTGTACAATAGGAAAACAAATCTGAATAATAAATTAACGTATGCAGACCTTCTTTTACAATTTTTGATACAAACTCTGAGGAACTTTGCTCCATTGTCTAATGCACACAACTGAATCTATGTTCAAGTCCGAATGTAAGCAGAAAACCAGGCTGGCTTTGTGCTGGATATTAAAAAGGTGTCAGCTTAGCTGCTGAGAGCAGCACAGGCTTCTCTGCATTCAGCTTTCCCATCTACTATGCACGTGATACTTTCTCTTATCTACCTCCCAGAGGTGATGCCTGAAAAAGGGGAAGTTATATAAAAAAATCACTGGAATGAATATACGTTGAAATAAATTTCTACTAAACTGCAAATAATAAGAATAAAGAAAGTAGAAGAAGCTGGTGACTATTTCCACAAAGCATAATC
>CM021797.1:32157921-32216383 GCA_011076525.1 Nettapus auritus | reverse complement strand
TTTTTTTTTTTTTTTTTTTTTTTTTTTTTTTTTTCCTTTCTGTCTTTCATTCTGTATTTATTTCACTTTTGCACAATTTAGAAAAAAATGGGGTGGTTTTATTTCATACAGAATGAGTTATGTTTGTTTTTTCAGGCCCTAAGGTACTTTTCCAACAGAGATTGAATGACAAGGAAAATTATTGTTTGTTATCATCATATAGTTCTACATTTAATACACAGTGCTGCAAAAGCAGTCAAGTTCACCTAAAACTGAGTGTGAAGTAATTTAAAGTCTTTAAGTGTGAACAATTTAAGTATTTCTTATTTTATGCAACTGAAAGCTAGAATTGCATTATCTTGCTTAGATGACTTAGGTAAGGTGAGAAAATATTACTATGTGTTTCCATGATAATTTTCTCAGCAGTAGGATGTGCTTAAACATTTTTGAGCCTTCTTTCTTTTGTGAACACTGTTACTGCTCTCTTTTCATCTTTGCAGGAACAGTTATTTCTGGGCCTGAATTAACAACTTACGTTATGAAATTGACCTCAGTGAAAGAGGAGAAAAGAAAAAAAGAAAACTTCTACAAGTGCCCTAACACTCTTATTTTTCATCCATCTCAGTTCCCTGGTACAATTCCCAGTGCAACCATGGGAAGAATCATGTTATCAGAGTCGGGGTGAAAACTGTTGCAATGTGAGAGTGAGTGGTGGAAATACCTTGAACTCACCCTGTGTCTGAATTTGAGAAAGTATTTACACAAATGTTGCACTTTCGGAGTGTAATTTTAACTTTAAAAAATAATCTCTTCACTCATATACTTAATTTAGATTGAGTCAGCACTAAGTATACAAATATACAAAAAGGTGTGTGTATGTAAGTAATCTTTTACAAAGGAACACTGCCAGCTGGCAAAGAGTACAGAGTTACTTCAGTCAAGGTAAACTTTGATAAACTGGCTAGGCAAAAAGAAATCAGAATTCAAGATGAGAAATAATGGATATAAAATTTTGCTTTCTATGTTGCAGGCATATGGGTTAAGATGCAAATAGAAATATTAGTTTGCTTTTAGTTGGAGCTTTTAGTATAAATAATTTTTGGTACAAAATATATACTAAACTCATATGGTTCTCATACAATTTATTTCTTCCAGGACTCAATATTTAACTGCTTTTGTTTCTATAGAAACACTTTTTTGAATAGTAGCAATTACAGCTATCTTGTAGCTGTCAATTTAACTGCAGATAGTAAATAAGACAAAATTTACAGGCCTACAAAATCATGCAACTTTTATTCCACCTAAAGCTTTTTGCTCAGTGTTTGGTATTGGCTAGCTGCCTGCCAAATCTAACAAACAATCAACTAAAAACATTCAACACAAGAATTCATGTCATCTAAATGTGGTTTGCTTCTTCAGTCTATAGTCCTTCTCTAGTCCTCTTTCTCTAATACTTCTCTCCTACTCTGTGGTACCACAAATACCTCAGAAAGTTTTTGTCTGAGGCTTGGAAAAACATGGCTGTTTTATTGCTAAAGTTTTCAATATTTTCCGTGTCTTCAGCTGAACCAAGGTAAGACAGAAAGGGCAGTGAGTCCTTTTCCTAGTCAGTACTTTTTTGTGCTTTGTACAAATATTGCACAGCTGTAAGGTAGTAAAGAACTTTGTTCTATAACCCATTTTTGCCTGTGACCATTCCATTCCATCTGGTATTGGTGAGGCTCAGGTTCTCTGAATTCTCTTTTTCCTAGTCCCTCTAGGCCCATGTTTCCTTTTAGATATGAATCTCTGCTCTCTCTCTCCCTCTCCATGCTACATCCTTCCCCCACCCTCTCAGGGACTTCGGTCTGTTTCTCAAGGTCAGTTTTATTCTTGTTTTGGATGTCTGATATTTTGTACTGTAGAGTTTCTGTCTTCCCTTTAGCCCTTACACGAGAAAATTTTGGCTGAATTCATTTCTGCTTGTACTGAAAATAGAAAGGAGATGAATACAGCCAAAGAGTAAAGAAGGAGGAAAAGTCTATTTAAAGCCTATTTACTGTTAGCATTTCAGGAGTCTGTATTTTTTCTTCCAACTGGACACAACAGGATAGCATTCTCTGTCCTTCAGTCACACTCCTACAAGGTGGATAAGGATCTCTGTAGTTCCTCTGAATTTTTATGGTCTGCAGTTTGTCCACAGCTGCTTTCTTTCTTTCTTTTTAGCAGATCTTACTCTGATATTATCTTTTGAACTGATTATCAAGTTTTCCTATATGCATTATATACTCACATACTCAAGTATTTTTGCAGTTTGATAAACTATTTGCTTTCATGTCACCATTCAACTCTGATAACCCATTGTGCAAAACTATAATGTACTATTTCTGAATTTTATTGTTCAATTAGTGCTGAGAATTTCCCATAATACATAAAAAAGGGAAATAAAAGTATATAAGTGTATAACAAACAAGACTCAGAATATGTTTGGTACTTTGGTACTTTAACACTTTTTTTTTTTTTTTTTAAAGATCTATTTTTAACACCAATTTTCATCAAAATATATGCATTATGAAATGGAAGAAATATAGTTTACCAGTTCAATATATCTTCTTTACAATAGGCTGTGCTTCCTTACCTACTAGGAAAAGTTTGAACTTTGGTGAACAGAGGAGCTTTTGTCTCACTATCACAAGACAAATATATTGACAAAATAGAATTTTAGGGGAAAAAAGACTGAGGACTTTTGCACAGAGCAGATTGACTGTGTTCTGTTTTCTGTTTATTAATAGGAGAAGATAGATTGGCAGGAAAGAAAATCATTGGCTCCCAAGAGAAATGTTGCAAGAGAGACTATCCAGCTTTTTGCAGTGTGGTGATTTGCTTGATATTTGTTGATATCTTGATGATGATGAAGTGTCTATCATAGAAAAAATAAGCAAAAGTGTTTCAGAACAGAAACATGATAATAAGAAATCACAGAACTGTGACTGGGCCACATACTGCTTCACATTCTCATAGAAATTCAACTCATACTGCACAAAAAAGCATAATTTGGAGGAAAGTCCAATAATTATTTTTTCTATAAATGTCATACACAGATAAGAGGTATATGGAGAATGATTATGGCATATGTGTTTTTTTTTCTGTTGCATTGCCTTGAAAAGTTCAAGTCTTGATCCAGAGCTTATGCTAGTGTGAGAGTTTGACAAGCAGCATGTTGAAGGTGTGAAGGTAAGTTGATCCAGTGGATCAGGCACATATGGCTGACTTACACTGCAGCAAACCAGATACACATCATGGTTAGGCTGTCTGGAACCTCTGGAGCTCACCCAGACCCACCACAGCTCAAGCAACATCATATTCAGCAGAATACACAAGATCTAGTCCAGTTGGGGTTTGAATCCTCCAAGTGTGAGGGGTAGGCTGCGAGTGCCAGTGTTTGACCACCATTACAATAAAAATGATTTTTTTCTCTGTTATGAGTGTTTGAAAACAAATCTGTGACTTGAGACCCAAGCCAGGCTGTGTCTCAATGATGCAAAATTAATAGAAACCATAATTCAGCAGTCGGTGTAATGTTTAAGGTGCCGTGTTTTGTGTGTACATTACAATTCTTAAAACTATTTCCTTGTCATTACTTATTTTATTAAGAACTCTAGTATTTTCTTTATCTCACAACATATGATATAATGTGACCTAGCAAAAAAAACCCACCACAACAAAAAAACAGTCTCATGTCCTTCCTCATGTATGAAAATTCTATTTGACCTATATAGGAGGGATTTATGAGTTTAATAAGTTGCCATGAATTGACCTCATTAACGTTGAAAACTCAGCATACAATCACTGTTTGATTGTGTGATGTTTATCCATGTTTTATTTTTGATGAGTAACTATGTTGCTCTTGTTGCTCCAGAATAGGTTCATTTTTGGTTGACTCGTGTTTTGGTGTATGATCTAAATTCTACATTTCCAACAGAACATTTATGGAAAACTATTAGCAGATATTCAGATAAAAACGCATTCACTACTTTCACTACTTTGACATCCTTGGGAAGCTACGTATGACTGTGTTTTCTTTCCATGAAAATATTCAGAACAAGATAATTTAAAACTGCCCAAAACTAATATGCCATATGCAATTTTCTTTGGCAAGGTACTGACTATAAAACCTTAAACATAACAGCCCAACTACCTAGGATGCCCTTTACAGAGGTAACGTTTCTTAGTCTTTTTAGTAGGAACATAGAATAACAGAATCATTTAAGTTGGAAAAGACCTCTAAGATCATCAAGTCCAAAGTCCATCAAGTCCATGAACTGTGAAGTCTACCACTAGGCCATGTCCCTAAGCATCACATCCACATGTCTTTTAAATATTCGCAGAGATGGTAACTCAAAGACTTCCCTAGGAAGCTTATTCCAATGTCTTGCAACATTTTAAGTTAAGAGTTTTCCTAATATCCAACCTAAATCTTGCTGGTGCATCTTGAGGCCATTTCCTCTTGTCCTATTGCATGTTGCTTGTCAGGAGATACTGACACCCATGCCACTATAACCTTCTTTGAGGTTGCTCACTGAAACTAACTGCCTGTGAGAAGTTTTCACACATGATGTGCATTGCTACATCAAAAGTTCTGGATGAAAACCTCACACACCAGGCAGACAGCTCTCAAGGAAACAGTGCCATAAATGACTGAATATTGACCAGCACTTGACTAATCAGGGTTTACTCCATACCTAGATTGCCTTAAGTATCTTGCTAAATTAACAGAGTTTAGGCTAATTAATATGAGAGGTCATATGACCAGGCTTGAAATCTCTTCTAGGTAGGATTGTAATGTCACTTTGAGATGCTGCTATAGAAATTAAACTGTCTAAGGATGTATAGATATTAGGCAGGATTATCTTCTTGTCCAATGTTTGGACTAGTTCTTCAGCTGCTGAGAACAGAGACCAGTGGTAAATCAGCCTATTTGCTTTTGTTTCTTTTTATTGGAAGGATTTCTGTGTTGCATAGCATGCCTTTGTTAAAAAAAAAAAAAAAAAAAAAAAAAAAGGCAAGCAAAAAGACAGCACAAATACAACAAAAATCAGGAATATATGTAAGTCAATTTCATGTTGTTTTCTCAGCTACTTGTAAGTAGGACTCTATATCATTTATTATAAATGGGTTGATAAACTGTGCACAATGGTTTGCAATGTTTCAGTTTGAAATAGTGCTTTCTAAAATAGTCATAAAAATGATAGTGATAAACACAAAACAATTTACTTTAACTTCTGTCAAAGTGTTCACCATTGCCAGACTACATCTTTTATGTATTATCTTCCAGTTGGAGTATGTCAGATGGCCCCCCATATCAGGCTGATATCTGTGCCACCACAATTTTAGAAGCATTTATGGTGGTTTTACTCAGGTGGTCAGTCTAGTTCCACCAGAGCTGCTCTCTCACTCCCTCCTCCTCAAAGAGGAAGGGGGAGAAAATACAGCACAAAGAGCTCAAGGTTTGAGACCAGAATGATTTAGTGAAAGGAAAGGGAGAGGGAAAAAAAAAAAAAAAAAAAAAAAAAAAAAAAAGAGTTATTCTCTACTTCCCATCAACTAGTGATGTTCAGCCACGTCCTAGGAAGCACAAGGAAGCAGGGCCTCAAAACACGTAATGGTTATTCAGGAGGACAGCCCCCTCCCCCACGAGAGCCCCCCTTTTTATTGCTGAGTGTGACATCAGGTGTTATGGAATACCCCTTTGGTTGGTTTAGGCAGCTCCCCATCACTTGCCCACCCACAGCCTGATGGCTCTTGGGGGCTTGAAGGGAGTTCAGTTGCGGTGTCAGTACTATGTAGCAATAGACACAACACTGGAGTGATACCAGTGCTGTTCTGTACTACAAGTGCAGAGCAAAGAACTGTGTGGGCTGTTGCAGGGAAAGTTAACTCCATCCCAGACAGACCCAACACAGTATTTCAATACCTACTGTCCTGTTTCAGGAATCCATAACATTTCTAATCTGTCATCTCTGTGTTTTAGTCCTGGAATCCTTCGGGTTTAACATGTGAAGGTGGTCATATATATTTTCATTCTAAATACATGTTAATTAAAGGAATTGTCATCCAAATAAATTACTGCCTGTGCATATCAGCTAATGTATTTTTTCACAGTAAATTCAAGAAAAATTATGATAACTTAACACTCACATAAAAATAGGGTAATTTACCTCAGATATATACAGAGTACTGTGGGTATTAATACTCACATATCATCCAGTGGAGTAATTAGTGGAAGAGCATTTATTAATTTCTGGCAAACCACTCATTGGTTCTTTTTGGAAAATAAAAATTGGAGCAAAACAAGAATGTTGTCTCTGTTAATGTTGCTTTAGACACTTAAAATCTTTAACATTACTGAGGTCTTCTTGCAGTTATCTCAGTGTCATCCAGGATGCTGGATATGACTGGGTGATTTTTGATCCAACCCACTGAAAATCTTTACTCATGAGTCCTGGAAGATGTGTTCAGCTACTCAAGATTCAGACAGGAGATCACTGACAAGGATGCATGCTTTTGAGAGAACTTTGTAGGGCTTGCTATTTTCTTCACTGCAGAGGAAAGGAGAATAATTGCCTTTAATAATAAAAAGGTTGGATTAGAGGATAGTAGCAGATGCCATGTACTTTGCCTAGTAAAACTTTTGACATTATTTTCTACAATATTCTTTTAACCACCTTTTAATTTTACAGACTCCATATGAGAACAATCTGATGGGTGAAGAAAAAGAAAAAAACAAACAAACAAACAAACAAAAAACAACAAAAAACAACACAGGATGACCTATCATCTCTACCAGTGACCCAGAGGAGGTGACAGAAGACAGACACATGGATCAAGTTTGCAGATGACACCAAGGGGTGTCAGTCAACACATGTGAGGGCTGGGATGCCTGCCATTTGGGAGATGTGGACAGTGAGGAAGAAGGTTGCTGACTGGACAACATGAAATTCAGCAAGGATGAGGACAATCTCCGACCTGGGAAGGCAGAGCCCTGCATGGATGGAGGCTGAGGCTGATGGGGTTGTGAAACAGCTCTGGGTGATGGCTCTGCAAAACTGCAATCAGCAAGTTGAGCAGCAGCCAGCCATGCACCTGGGCAGCAAAGACAGCCAGAAGTGCCCAGGTTGGTGTAAGCAGGACACAGCCCTGAGAGGGGCTGAGCTGCCCCTTGTCACTCTTGCTTTTCAGATTTCTTCTGGGTACTGAATCTGGTTTAGGGCCCCTAAGAGAAGAATGTCAATAAACATGGTTTATTCATTCAATGAGCAGCCAGCAAAGAGAAGCTGAGGGACTGTGGCTGAGTCAGCTGGGAGAAAGGGTGGCTTAGGGGACACCCAGAAACAGCCTCAGAATTGGCTTGGGAAGGGACAGAGGAGAGGTAGCCGGGCTCTGCCCAGCAGCGTGTGACGGGAGGGCGGGAGACTTGACATGGACTGAGGAACAAGAGGCTTATGCTGGAGATGAGGAGAAGTCTTTTCCCCACCAGGACAGCTTGGCCTTCATTATTTGGCTTTGTTAAAACATTTTACTCTCATTTCAACTGTTTTTTGTTTTCATGTATTTTTATACAACATAAAAGATGTTATAAAAACAATTTTCAATCTTATACTGAAGACTTCATATCCTGGAATGTGTGAATGTTATGCTTCACTTTTACTGAAGTCTTCCATTTTGTTAAAATGCAATTAAATTTATAAATAATTAATGATGATTTTGCTGAACTTAAATAATATTCCTCTTTAAACTCTGTCTTTACAAGGCAAAGCTTATTATCAGAATGTTAAGTTAAAGTTATCCAGCCAGCTCTGTTCTATATTCTGCTCAAACTCTTACTTAGTCTTTGCATTAACACCACCCTCCTACTTGTAGAAACTGGAAAACTGAAAAATCTTCGACTTCAAATTAGAAAATGTTGAAATAATCCAACACTGGGGAAATCCACTAGCCGTTAGTTTTCTAAATATTATTTTACATTATTTACATAAAACAAGAAATGATACAGAATTGGTATGGAAATTCAGTCTGAGCTAGTTCTGATATTTGCAGTAGTATAATTATTCTGATCCTGCTCTAAACTAATCCATTTAAACTTAGTAGCAAATCTAAACTAGCTGCTGCTAGAAAAATCAACTGAATTATTTTTCCATTGAACTTGATGTCCTCTATTTCATTTTAATACTGCTAGAATTTATGTTATTTATTCATCTGGCTTAACTATAGTGAAAGCTCACTTTATAATTCTTCCGTAGCATTATTTTATTTGAAAGAGGAAAGAAAGAAAAACATCTGAACTGCTAATATACCATGCAGGGCATTAATATTCTCTGTCTGAATGTGCTTTGTTATTCCCCAGAAACCCTGGGTAACCCTATTAAATGCACAACAATTTTTTTTCTGCATCAGGAAAATTAATTTAAAATTTAAAATATTTTATATTTTAAAAATAAAATGTCATTTGAAAAATCTGAGGACTGGAAACTGGCAAGACTTAATGACCTGAACTAAGATTGTATGCTTTTGTGTACTTGCTGTTCTGTTCTGTTTCTTCATATTTTTATAGGAGATCTTTATAGTTTGTACAGGATTTTTTCTTTTTTCTTTTTTAGTGGTATATTATTTACCATATCTCTGTGAATGAGTGTATACATATTCATATTGTGAAACACGATATACATTTTCACAGTCAAAATATTCAGTTAGCAATATTAGCCTCCCAGTGGGCTTTTGTGTATTGTTGGCTATTCTGAAAGAAAACAGTAATTGTAAGCAATTTTCTTTAGCAGTTTATAGTTTGTTTGTATGTATGTTTACAGATGACCAATGCTCAGTAGTAGGTTATTCAGACAATTGAGGGAAAATTCTTAGAGAAAAAATGTGTCTTTTTGTACTTCAGCATCACAGAGAAGTTCTTCTATTTTTTGATGAGTTAAATGTATTATTTCATAGAAGTTCAAACTGATACCTAACAAACAAACAAACAAAACCAACCAACCAAAAAAAAAAAACAAAAAAAAAAAAAAAAAAAAGAAGAAGCATTAGACATTTCCATTCTACAGATATTTCCATTTTGTAGGTAATCCTGTTCTACCTCAAAACCCAACAGTTACATAGAAATAGAAATGCATACAGTATGGTGAACTCTTACATCAATAGAAAATCACATTAAAAAAATATATATTACTATTATTATGATTAATTTCAAATTAATCATACTGCTGTCAGTGAAGAAACTAGCGACGTATGCAGGAAACTTTGCTAAATGGAGAAGAGAGAAGCATGCTTGAAATGAAAAATAATATGTCTATTACTTTCTTGCCCATAGCATGAATAGCCTTGAACATTTATGGAAAAAAAAAACCTCTCAACTTCTGAAAAATATGATAAATGATGATGATGATGATGATGATGATTGTTATTATTATTATTATCTGTAAAATGTTGTCTACTCTATTGCAGATGAGTTCCATGCGTAATATACCATGTATACCATGTATTTTGCTTTTTTATCCTTGAGGTTCTGTGAGATTCAGAGGAATATTGGTGTATTGTGGAAAACAGCTAGCTTCACATAGCTTACACCTGTTTGCTAAACACAATGGTACTATATATTTCTTAGCTTCAAATATTAGTGTCCTGATAACTACAAGCTGATGTGGGAAAGTCAAAATGCAACAGTAGTAGTCCTTCCAAAAGCTTAGAAAAAATACTGAGAGTTGTTAGACATGGGAAAATCATCACACAGAAGAAGATCTGACTAGCCCAAGGCTCTTCAGTATATAATTGTGAGTGAGAACTGGACTTCCCACTGGAACTGGACTTCCCGGTCTACTCTGTGCTGGTGCGGCCTCACTGTGAGCACTGTGTGCAGTTCTGGGCAGCACAGTATAAAAAGGACATTCAACTGTTGGAGAGTGTCCAGAGGAGGGAGACAAAGATGGTGAAGGACCTGGAGAGGAAAACATATGGCGGGTGGCTGAGGTCACTGGGCCTGTTCAGCCTGGAGAAGTGGAGGCTGAGGGGAGACCTTATTGCGGTCTACAACTTCCTTGCGAGGGGGAGTGGAGAGGCAGGTGACCTATTCTCCATAAACACCAGTGATAGGACCCCTGAAGGGGGTGAAGCTGAGGCAGGGGAAGTTCAGACTAGATATCAGGAGGAGATTTTTCACTGAGAGGGTGGTTGCACACTGGAACAGGCGCCCCAGGGAAGTAGTCACTCCAACAAGCCTGTCTGAATTTAAGAAGTTATTGGACTGTGCACTTAGTCACGTGGTCTAAACTTTTGAGTAGACCTGTGCGGTGCAAAGAGTTGGACTTGATGATCCTTATGGGTCCCTTCCAACTCGGGATATTCTATGATTCTGTGATTCTATGATTCTCTTTCACACTGGGTGTTAACCCATTAATGAGGTTGATACAGCACCATTTCTTACCTGAAAGCCAAATACAGAGATTAAAGTTTTTTATTATTTTTATTATTTATTAGTGTTGTTTTATTATTTTTAGTGTTGTCATCCCAACACCAAGCTAGAAAATTCCAGTGCTGCTAGGGTTCAATTTTATCTCTCCAGAAAAGAGCAAAAGAACACCCATCACAGATAACAAGTGATAGGACTAGAGGGAATTGCCTCAAGCTGTACCAGGGGAGGTTTAGGTTGGAAATCAGGAGATATTTCTTCTCAGAGTAGTCAGGCATTGAAACAGGTTCCCCTGGGAAGTGGTGGTGTCACCATCCTTGGGGGTGTTTAAGGAAAGGTTGGACTTGGTCCTTAGGTCTATGGTTTAGTGAGTGACAAGGGCTGTAGGGTGATGGTTGGACCAGAAGATCTTTTCTAACCTTTATGATTCTATGATTCAAAGACAATAAATACTCCAACCCTGTGTGGCTGACAATTATAGAGAGTTCTGACAATTCTAAAAATACTGAAAGAATGTACTCTGTTTTTCTTTCTTCAGTTGCCTACTCTGATATCACTGTGGAATGTACAATACATTCTTATTTACTATCTGTGTATAACTGGAGACAAGGCTCTAGAAACACAGAATCCAGAATAACCCAGTAAAAGAAGGGAAAAATATTGGTCTAAAATGGTGGAAAGACCATCACTGAAACAGATAGAAAGAAGTGGGGGGCTAGTAATATACATAAAGAAAGAAAGAGTATGTGCATTTAAAGAAAAATGGAATCAGTGTCTGTAATCCTAGAACAGATACTGTGAATCAAACAGAAAGAGATTCTGAATTGTCATTGTTTTCTCACTCTAACACTAAAACCAGAAAGTAATGTTTTATTCTTGTTTGTATTTCTATACTAATTGCAGTGACAATAATCAGGTTTCAAAACTATGGACAAAGAATAAAAATAGCTCTGCTTAGGACTGCTGTACAAAACAAACAAACAAACAAACAAAAACCAAAATAACAACAACAACAACAACAACAACAAACACATCCAGAAGGTGGCAGTTTTAGACCATTTTGAAAAAGGACTGTCAATGGCTTTGATAGTAGCTAGGCTCATACTTCATGTCCTGAAACATTTAAGCCATGAACAATCTGAAAGATTAAGTGATTTATGTGCTAATATAGTCATGAAAAAAAAGGGATATTTCAGCACAAACTGGTAAATACAATCCCATGTAGCTTTAATCTAAATACAAAGGCTACTTGAGAAAACAGCATTTTCTTCAGAAGCTATTCAATTTACTGTATACATGTTTAGAGACAAAATATCTTTATATTCAGCTAAGACATGCCAATGACTTTGGAATCCATCAGGGCAACAGCATCCGTTGTTTAGCTACACACAGAAATCACAACTTTCAGTCTAGCTCTTGGCATGATTCCTATTTTTTTCAGATGATTTAACCGAGGTGTTTTTCTTTTCTAATATCTATTTTTTCAGGCATACAATGATGTCTGGTGAAGGATACTTGAGACAGTAAAGCAAAAAGCATAGCAGAGCAAATTACGTGTGTTAATATACCAAAGAAGGACTATTAGCCAAAGAGGCAATAAACTTTCCTTCATAGGAGACTGGCTTGCCAAAAGAGATCAGAATTAGGTCCTGAGTGATCATCAGGAGATCAGGTATACAGACAATAGTAAATGTTTGCTTTAGTAAGATTAAGCAGCAAAAGCATGTGTTTAAAAACATTATTATTATTATTATTATTATTATTATTATTATTACTTCAGTGAAAACGGCAATGAAAACCTTAACTTTACCAAGAAGAAGTACATATTTGTGGAATTAGGGTTAGTCATTTTCACCTTGAAGCTTCTTCCACTGGTGAACACTTAGTGACCTGTATGGTGTGTCATACCTAAAAGACTGGAACACAAACAAATCTTTGGAAAGATGTGTGATCAGAAAACAACAACAACAACAACAAAAACAACCAAACAAAAGCAACAACAACAACAACAAAAAACAACAAAACCCCCACCAAAAACTACCATCATAATAAAACAGAAAAATATTCTGACTTTATTTTTAACTTTAGTCAAAGGTTTTCTGTCTTTATGAATACCTGAAACAAACAAACAACCAAAAAAAAAAAAACCACACACACACACACACACACACACACAAACAAACAAACAAACAAACAAAAACCACCCTAAAATAAACTCTGGGATCTCCTTGAAAACTTTTCCAAAGGACAACTGACTTCCTCTTGTTCTTTACACTGCTGTTAGTCATGAAGAAAATAATACCCTAAGAAACTCAAGAATATAAAGCAAGAGTAGGCAAAAACCAGCAGAAATAGAAAAGAGAGCAGGGCATATTCAGCTGTGAGGTCAAATTGGATTACAAATTGGATTACAAGGGAAGAAAATGAGGGAAATATGGCTCTTGATTTTAAAAGAGGACAACCTTTGATGAACTGAAAGGTTTGTTAGTAAAGTCAAGTGAACTGAAGAGATCAGAGACTTGCATATGGAAGAAGTCTGGATTTTTTTCATATAAAATGATTAAAACTATTAAGAGTTGTGTATTCCAACAAAGGGAAAAGATTATAGGGAGAATGTAAACCTAAAAAATGACTAAGCAGTTCAAGAAAGATATTGACAATAAGCAGATGGCTTACAAAGAATGAAAAGAAATTATTTACAATTCTGTAGAAAGCAAGAGGATGAGACACTAAGTGGAAATTAATGGAAGTCAACTTGAGGTCCTACATCTTGCTATAGCAAAGTCTGAGATAACAAATCAAATGGAAAAAGGCAATTCAGCCCTCAACATGAAAAGAAAGATGGAAAAAGTAGGGCTTGTAAGAGAGTGAGGATGGAGTAAAAGATATACAGAGGTTAAAGACAAATCAATGGTTTATTTTAAGTATTCAAAATGAAAGATACTATTAATCTTTTACACTAAAATAACATAGCTGCTCATGTTTTACAATGTTAGTCTGTGTAAGATTTTCTCTCTCCTGTGTGGAGAATAGTCCAAGCCAGCATCAAATTATACCTTGTCTACTGGAACAGCTTTGCTAAAAAAGGATAGAAAAAGTGCTGTCAAGATTCTTTGATCCTTCTCAGATTTGAGGAAGGCAAGAGACATATTTGTTCTTCTATATTGCATTTTGGCCTTTACATTACTGTAACATAAAATTGTATACTTGCTGCATACTTTGTTTGTGTATAAAGTTTGTTATACTTTGCCATCTCTCTCCAGGTTTCTGCCTGACTAAGTTGCATTGCACCTCTAATGCTACATCCTGCAGCACCTCAACATCTGAATACTAGCTATGACATTGTGAAAGCTTCAGGATCAAGATAAAACAAACAAACAAACAAACAAATAAAAAACTACTCCAAAATGCATTTTCTTGAGCTAAAGATATTAATCTACAATAAAAACTAAACAAAGAAAATAACCAAACTAAGCAAGCAACCAATCAATCAATGCTGCCCCTTCTCCTTTTCCTGATTTATAGAAAATTCAGTATTTGAAAGAAAAGACATTCAAGTAAGCCACAAGGAAATAAGTGATGCTAAGAAGACTGTATTTTATAATAACACATAAATAATTAACAACATTCCGTATTGGTACTTTTGCATTTGATTCATACATTTCTACAAGCAGAACTCGGGTCTTGGTAGCAATACTAGCTAGCTCTTCCTATCACTGCATCCTGAATAATTTTTTAGAAGATGCCATAGGTAGGGAAACGAAAACACAAGGAGGTAAAGTGAATGAATCATCCAGAGTCATATTGGAAAGGGACTCTTTATAAGAGAGCGTAGAGATAGAACAAGGGGTAATGACTTTAAATTAAACAAAGATAGATTTAGGTTAGATATTATGAATAACCTCTTTACTATAAATTGGTGAGGTACTGGTGAGGCTGAGAAGTTGTAGATGCCCCATCCCTGGAAGTGTGCAAGACCAGATTGGATGGGGCTTTGGGCAATCTGGTCTCATGATAGGTGTCCCTGTGCATGGCAGAGGGTTGGAATTAGGTGATCTTTAAAATCCCTTCCTACCCAAACCATTCTATGATTTTATGATTCTATGATTCTGTGATTCTATGTTATATACCCAATTTAATAAGTTATATAAACTGATATTTGAATGCGTTGCAGATGAAATTATATACTTCACTTGTGAGAAGCAGAAATATATTTTTTGATATAATGCAATGTTCTAACAAAGCTTAATGTTAAACAAGGCAGTGATTCAATACGATTCAAGATCGTAGGTACACAAGATTATTCACTGCATAGATGACAGAGTAATTCAGATGTACATAGGAGACCTTCCTGTTGAGTCACAAAGTTCAGAGTGGGCACTCTTGCATTCTAATTTATTTCTCTGGGATTTAGTAGATGGCTTTGTAGATGTAGCACTTTCCTAACATCTTCCTTGTTAAGTATCTAATCAATACAACATATACGATGATGTAGCTTACTCACAATACCTAGTGAATTCAGTAATGAAACTAGTATTAATTTGTAAGTAATTTTTTCTACTGAAATACAAAAATGGAAGATAGTCTCAATTCATGTACTTCAGTTTTACATTTACAAATTCTGCTTATAGGTAAAAAGTCACCTATCCTTCAACACCTATGAAGATTAAGCTAGTATGAGGGCAATCAAAGCAGAAATTTATCCAAGAGCTTACTTTCTCACCTACTTGTTCTGACTGCAACTCCCTTCCTCTTCTTCAGTATTCCTGTCTTTGCTTCTTTCTTTTCTCCTTCAATCCTTGCTTTTTCTACTCCATTAGTCTTTCAAAACCTTTTTAGGTTTCAGCTTTTATGCTGATAACTTTTTGATTAAACTATTTTTTAAATATTGACACTTCCAAAGTTCAGATTTTCTGACATATGGGTTATCTTTATAATACATGTCAGGGAATTTGAACTATGTCATCACAATATTCCTATTGAAAATATGTTTATCACTTTCACTTGAGTCAAATCCTTTGACTTCAGTATGAACTTGATCCATCAAGTACATAATGTATTATGCAAACTTCAGAACAGAACTTGTTTTTAAGTACAGAAAATGCATGCCACAGTGAAAACTGTAAGTGAAGGATGCTGGCCTTGATTAAAAATGCACATATATTTTCAATTAATTCATAGCTCTTAAGATCTTCATCACCTTGAACCCACTTGATATTCTTTTGTTTCAAAAAAAAAAAATCTTTAGGGTCTGTAGGCTGCAGGAACCTACATTGTTACTATGAAAGAACAGATTCATGCCATTGAGCAACTATTTCCCTGTCTTTATTCTGCGTCTCTGCACATGCTTGGTTAGATGAAAATCAGACTTATATAAAGTCAAAGCTTGTCTTTGAACTTAATGGTGCAGAAATACTAAAAGTGTAAATTTTACGTTCCATAAAACGGTGTTTCTAATTGCTGTCCTTGCTTTCCATCCGAAATGTATGATCAGTTTATGTTCTCTTTTTCTTTCAGGCCTTTTCCACTAGAAAGATTGTCAGGACTGCTGTATAACGTAATATCTGAAGACTGAACTCTCAGTTTCAGCTCAGGAACAAACTTCAAGTGAGACTGAGTGTTTCTACAGCCCACATCACACCTAAAGAGATGTCTTCCTTTATAGGAAATGGTATTGGGAAAGCCATTTAGATATTTATATTTTAGGTAGTGGACAGCACATTTCAGCTAAGAAAACAAACAAACAAAAAAGCCCTTATATTCACATGTTAATGAACTTAGGTAGGTAGCTGACTACATTGTTGATGTTTTCCTAATTAGAGAATGGCTTTGCCTTTGCAAAAGATGAATTTAGCAGAAAAGAAATGAAGCTACTTTTTACGTGTTTTCTGAATCCAGATTATTCTCTCTGAACAGAATACTTACTCAAAATGAAAACAAAATACAGCGATAAAAAATCAGGCAATTAGAAAAATCAGAGCTCAAAACTTTGCTGCTTTAACTGTCATTTGAATCATTTCTTTCAAGGAATTAAGATTGTTTTGTACATCTATCCTTCAATAGCATAGTGACAATAATCTCTTGACAGCTTTCTTGATGATTTAGCTATGGTTTTTCAGTCATTAGGTAATTTAGTTTTCCTTTTCTATTTAGTCAATAACACAATAACATCTTGAAATATAAGACTGGGAATGCCTTTTTACTGGTGCAGGCCTTTTTCCATGTGGCACACAAAAAGTCACTTTACTATTCCTTGTATATACTTGGCAGGAAAAAAAAAAAAAAAAGAGATTCAAATTGCAAAGTTGTAAGTATACCTCTGTGATTTATATTTGAAATGTAGAGCATTAAGTATAAGAACACTGGTTCATGAGCTTTGTGATATACTACTATTTATTAATTCCCTACTTCCAAGAGCTTGAAATCAATAGAGTTTGCAAATCTAATGACTATATCTCTGGTTCCTAAAAGCTAGATTTGAGTTAATTTCAGGAATGATTACCACTAGAATTCTGGATGTTCATAGTTGTGTATTTTTGTATTTACTGGAATTGAATAGTTTTAGTGAAGTTACTGGTTTAGATCTCCATTTGATCTCACAAAATATCACAGATCTATGATGATTTTAAGGTCCCATTTTCAATTGGAAGTAAAGAAAACAACCAAGTCCGGTTTGTATGTTCAGTCAGAGTATTCATAGTTTTACCTCACTTCAACATCAGAATCATAGAATCATAGAATAATTCAGGTTGGAAGAGACCTTCAAGATCATCTGGTCCAACCATCACCATACTACCAATATGACCCCACTAAACCATATCCCTAAGCACTAGGTCCAACCTTTCCTTGAACATCCACAGGGAAGGTGATGCCACCAGTTCCCTGGGCAACCGTTCCAATGTCTGACCACACTTTCTGAGAACTGTCTCCTAATTTCTAATCTAAACCTCCTTTAGCACAACTTGAGGCCAATTCCCCAAGTCCTATCACTAGTTACCTGAGAGAAGAGGCTGGCTCCAAGCTCCCCACACCTTCCTTTTAGGTAGTTTAAGAGAGCAAGAATGTCACCCTTGAGCCTCCTCTTCTCCAAACTAAACAACCCAGTTCCCTCAACCGCTCCTCATAAGACTTGTGATCCAGGCCCTTCACCAGCTTTGTAGCCCTTCTCTAGACATGATCCAGGGCCTAGATGTCTTTCTTGTAGTGAGGGGCCCAAAGCTAAACACAATACTTGAGGTACAGCCTCACCAGAGCTAAGTACAGGGGGATGATCACCTTCCCGGTCCTGCTGGATACACTATTTCTGATACAAGCCAGGATGCATTGGCATCCACATTAAGTTTTTGGTTAATCCTTTTCCTATTTTTATTGTTATTTTTTTTATTTTTTAGTCTTTGTGACAATTTTGATATCACACACTTTTTTCTCACTTAGCAATAGTGGAGATATATGTAACCTCTGAACAAGTGGCTCAGGCTGCTACGTCTAGTATTGGACCATTTTATTTTATGTTAGAATTTGACCTAAAAGGAAATAATTGGGGTGCAAAAGTGGTTATCTTTTTACTTGTCTCCTGAGTGAATAGAGCACTAGATCTTTTCTGTTATTTGTTTATATCCTGACCATTTCAAAACTTCATCCTATATGTTTATGTTTTCTTCACTTGGACATTTTTGTGAGAGAACATGTGAATTAATTTAATTTCTATTTCTCATACAGAACTGGGAAGCTGTCTTTTAAGACATCTGGTTTGCAAGTGACTCTCATCACTTGAGCTGACAATAACAATCTTTCTTTGAAACAAAAATTTCACGGCAGACCACTAACTCTGATTCTTCTGCATGACACTCACTGTGTCTGTACTTTTCTGTCAAGAAAATGATTTGTGTGATAATCAGAGATATTTATGCCAACTCACTGGCATCAGCACTTCAAGTACAGATTTTATAAATCCTGTCCCACTATTTATGCTTCCTTTCTGTTGTCCTCTCTGGAATTCTGATTTTTATTATCAGGTCTTAAAGGAGAAATATTCAATATTAAAGAGGGAAAAGAGATAAATTTGGTGAGTTTCCTTTAAAGAACATCAAAACAAACAAATGAAGGAACAAAATCCCCAGCAACAACACATCACCAACCACCTTTAATCTTTTTTCAGACTGTATAAAAATTAAAATGTATTTTTTCCTACTTGCTAGAGTTCACTCTATTTCATGCAGAAAAATATCATGATTTAAACTAGGAGTGCACAGTCTCTGCCTTAAAGCAGAGGAGTGAACAAGGAATACCCAAGCTTTTGTAAACTCTCAGAGATAGTATACCAGTGATTCCAGTGGTGGTGAGAGAATACAGTCTAAAAAATGACAGTTGTGTTTTCTCTCATATAATACTACCTGCTTGACATTGAAGGCAATAACATATGACACATAAGTATTTCTTTTTCCCTTTGAAGAGGATGGTATTACTCTCTGTACTAATAAGTTTTTATATTACATTAATTACATCTCCACGATGGAGTGTGATGAGTGAAGTTGCAATTAAATGTGTACTTTATTTATTTATTTATTTTAAAGTTCAACAGAAAAAAAAAAGATATAATTATTGGAAATAGGAGATATCAATGGATATAACATACTTCTAATCACACAGAGAAGAACTTGGTAGATATGGTTGCTCTATAAACATTTTGCAGATAATACTTGAAGTAAATAATGGGAAATCTTTACCATTTCTGAAGACAGTAAGAAATATACAGCTTCCAGAAGCTACAGAAAGGCGCTGATGGATAGAATATATGAATATTATGGTAACAAATAAATTTTAAGAGTATTGAAATTACATGAAAAGAAGATTAGACTAGGATTTTTTTTTTTTTTTTTTTTTTTTTTTTTTTTTTATGTGTAAGGGTATGCAAGTTAATACAGGAATGGGAGTGGTCTGAGGGTCTGAGATGAGGTTTTGCAGAAAGAGATAACAAATTAACTCTACTTAGAAAATGAAATGTTCCAGTTTAGCCCCAGCTGCATGATTATCTCTTTGGTACAAACGATATTTTTTAATGTATTTGTCTACAAATCCTATCTAGAAACCCAATCCTCAATCCAAGAATACTGTATATAATCTGAAAAATATCAATCAAGGCTGTATTATCTTGATTAAATAGAGGATTTGAAGAATTGCATAACAGAATCTGCTAAATTACAAGACTTGCCATTACTTAATAGTTATTATGTCTGAAGTAGATTACATTAACTCAAACTTAATTTTAGTCATTTTTATTCTTAACAATTATATCTCTTATTAAGCATTCTATAATTTGATGATGAAGTGATTAATTCTGAAACCCCTGAATCTTATTTAAGACATTAGTCATTTTGTGGTAAAATAGCTTCAGGCTTATTTTTCTTCAAATTTATAAATTCCTGTTGTCTCTGTTTTCAATATCATTGCTTCCTCTGCATGAAGAAAACAACACCTTAGGTGTAAAACTATTGCTGCAAAAATTCACAACATCTCAGTCAGAAATAGCTTTCTTCTCAGAATCTAAAAGAAGAATTCTTAATACCTAAATGGTTGGACTAGTTTTCATTTCTGCTCGTCATTACGTTACCAAGTGAATTTTTTTTTTTTTTTAATTAAAAATATTAAATAATGTACACATGTATACTTGATATGTTGTTAATTAGGAAATTTTCATGCTTAAAACTAGAATTAGACCTCAGTATTTTTTTTTTTTTTCCCAAAATATTTTTTTGGTTTTCTGTTGATGTTTTATTTTTTAACATCTATTTGTCATTTCAAACCAATAAAATTTTCACTAATATTGTGGCTTAATATAACAAGAAAGATTCAACATGAGCAAGGCAAAAGTCTCTTTAAGGGTAGCTAATCAATCGAGTTAAAACGGTGAAACTTGGCTGAATGGAATCAGGTTAGCCTTATAAATACAGGCTGTGCGTGCATTCATCAAACAATTTCTCTAGCTTAAATATGTGCTACATATTTGCTTGAAGAACTAAATGAACCTTAGCATGTCTTTTCCTCCTTCTATTCTCCTGGCCCTTTTTTCTCCCCTCACCTTGCTTTCTGCCTGCTTTCTTATACGGAGGCACTTAATAGCAGTCAACATTTCTTTATGTAGAACAAATTTGGATAAAACTTTTCATTGCAGAGAAAATTTTTTTCTTATTTTTGGAAAACAACAACAACAACAACAACAACACACACACTCAATTTTAACTAGCAAAGATAACTAACAGTAGAAAATATAAGCTATATCAATTTACCAAAAGTTGTAAACAGATTATGCTATAATGCCTTAATAAATATAACAAACCAAACCAAACCAATGTAATTTACTGACAAGCTTCCAAAACCAGTCACTAATTAATAAACATCAATAGTGAATAAGTGTTTTGTTAGTGACAACTTTTCTCAATATAGCAGTTTACCTTCAGTAAGATTTTGGAGAGGATGTAAAAAAGATCTCAAAGTATCAAGGGGAAAATGCTCTTTTTAATGAAAGATTATTGACTCATAGAATGGAGGGATTTTAAAGGTTCACTATTTTAAAGTTATGAAAATAAGGAATGGCAAAACAAACAAACAAACAAACAAACAAACACAAGCAACAAAAACACAACAAAACAAGAGATTCCAAGTTGCTCTTTAACAAAGGTAGTTGTAGTACAGGCTGAGATGTGTTGCAACAGTATCTGTATTTTGAGATTCCATCTGTGAGGATGCCTGAGCACTGGAACAGGAACACATGCTACCAAGACAGGCATGGCATCTAAATCCTAGGAGGTCTTGAATTTCCAGTTCTCTGTGTTCATATGTTCTTCAGAATTCCTTACCACCCAAAGAACAAATGCAGTGTGAGGATTACCAGAAGTAAATAAACAACTAAATAGTAAACATCTTTATATTTGAAGAAATTGATATTGCCTATAAGAAATTCAACTGTAAAATATCAAACAAATAGTTCTGGTTTTGGATAGGGGCTTAAGCATTTTCTCTCAGAATTCTGATGGAAATATAACAAGGATTATGACATTATTTCTAACTGGAAATGCAAATTTTCACTTTTAAGTGATTCTGATTGCCACTTTTTTGTACCCTCATGATATTAAGATGCTTTGTAGACTAGGACAAATATACTAGTATAATATTTGATTTATGCTTGTGGGTATGGTATAAAGAATTTTTTCTCTTAGACCTTTACCTCAACTTCTATGAACTTTGGTCAACTCCTAAATTACTCAGACGAACTCATTAATTGCCTGTCTGATAGTATGGTTGGATTACTGGTAGAAATCGGTAGACTATTGTTGTAAATCTAGAAAAGCTGAAGAATTTCAAACAGAATTTTGCAGACTCTTCATCATTAGCATTTATCTGATTGTTTCTCTTGATGTATTAAGTATGATGGATGAAAAATTCAGATCAATGGTATATTACAATCTTATGTCTAATAACACTTGAGTAAATATTTTCTGTTCGGATTTATTACCTGGAAGAATACCTCTAAATCCCATATAGTGTTTTTATTTCCATAAACAGAAGCACTACTTAAGATAATTCAGAGAATACTGGACTACTTTGTATTCTCCATCAAAACTGACACTCTCATATCCTTTAGGATCAGCTGGTGAAGAACAACATAGTTTCTATAGGATGTCTGAAATGAAACTAGCTGTTCACACATCTAATTGACCTAATTTCATGGTTTTCAAGGGTTGCTGTAAGTGCTGACACATGACACAGCAAGGTGTCTAAAAACTGGGCTTATGAGTCATGTTCTAGCTGTTAAGCATTTATTCTGTGTGTGTGTGTGTGTGTGTGTGAAAGAAGGATATTCTGAAAAGGTATATAAGATACATTTTTATCTTTGTTTAGAGTTGCAGTGTAGTGTCAGAGGTATGTCTTCAGTATTTCAAAAATCAATAAGGTAATTTTTTGGGAGGTATTTAAATCTCTGTTCTTATGTTTCTATGGGTCCTCATCTGAATTTTTATTATCCAGATAGAAAATTGACTAAAACATTAGAAGAGGTATGACATGATAGATTATTTATTTATTTATTTATTTTCAACTCTAGACTTTTCAAGACCAAGGGAAGAGATTATTTGGAAGAAGTGTTTTCTGGAAGTCATAAAAGTGTTAAAAGTGTTGTTTTTATCTATTTGCATTCACAACATACAGAAAAATGAAGACAAAATATTTTCTGAAGGGATCTGCATATACGTAAGTGTATGTATAGAAGTTGACCTAGTTTTTAGCCTACTTTCAGTGTTAGTGCAAAGTCAGACCAAAATCAGTAAATCCAATTGAAGATAAGGATTTTCTAATATAAGCCCCATTAAAGACTAAATTTCTGGGACAAAGCAGCTAGGTTTTCACTGTAAACAGAGGTGCAGGTGCAGTTAATTAAATTAATCAAAATTAATTTAATGAATGTAATTTTTGCAAAATGTTTGCACTGAAGGTAAAGATGTTCTGCTAAGACGTCTCATTTTGTCTTCAGTGTAGCTCATGGAAATTATATGGATGATTTCAATGAATTCAAAACTAGAAAAAAAAAATATGTATGACTCTGTAGACATTATTTATAACCAGGAATAACTATAAACTTTAAGAAAAAATAAAAAGTGTTTCCTCCAGTAAATAGGTTACAATTGATTTTTATAGTATCATGGTACAATAATGCTTCTGTCACTATTACCAATGAGTGATTAAAATAAAAAGAGTCCTGTAGCCTAGTTGGAGCAGAAAGAATTACACTAAATGATTAACTTAAAGTTATGTTTTTTATATATATATATATTATTTATATATATTTTTATATTGTTATTATTATTATTAATAATAATTTTTAGATGGATTGAAACCCCTTGAGATTTGAAGTCCAACAAAAGAGTAGAGAGAGAACTCAGCAGTTCTCAGAAGAGAACACATATTTTTAACATTAACTTACCTTAATGTTTTGCAGTTTTACATTCACAGGAAAATGATACAAATTTAACCATTTAGGTACTTAAAGCTGTACTTCAGCTGTAACTTCAAATTTTGAAACCTTGTTCAGGTGTGAGTTCAAATGAGATTTGACATCTAAAAGTATTCACAACATTTTTAGAAAAAAATAATATTTCCTGAATAATCTTCTATTCAGAAAACAGAAAGATATCCAAAGAGCAGAAAGAGGTAGAGCAGGAGATGGGTTAACTATTTTGTTTATTTATTTTTAAAAATGAAATGGGAACATATAGGGGACTTTTATGTTTTCAAAATGGCCAAGGTGTTATATTTTTGCTCACAAATCAAAACGCTGAGTACCACAAAAGCTTCAATATTGAAGAGAGCTGCTCAGGGCAAGCAAAATGTAAACCTTCCTTTAAAGGTTCAACAATATCCTTCTGTTTCTCCTCTTTCCTACAGGCATTATAATAGCCATTCAAATCCTTGAGATGTATAGAATACCGGCTCTTGTACAGTAGTTAAAATACTGGGTCAACTGTGAATAAATGTAATCTCCCCTCCACCCTCTATCCTCCCCCACCATCCCCTCCCCAGAAAAAAAGGGGGGGGGAGGAATATCTAAGAAAAAAAATTGCATAAGTTATATAGTCGGATGAGGAACATACAGATTTCTTTGGTGTCACAAGAATACCCCCCACTGAATGCCAACATGTGTTCACTTTAATAAGAATAGTTCAGTTTAGCAAAAGAACTCGTTGAGTCAAACATAAATATTAATATAATGCTCACATATAACATCAGCTAAAAATTAAAATATATATATTTCTGCAGAATGAAATCTTGCCGTTGATATTACTGAGTGAATATAAACTTAAAAAGGAAAAAAGAACAACAGTTTTGGAAAATTCTATCATTAATCAAAGTAAATTCTAACATCTAAATATTCAGAATTCTTTTCAATTTTGCTAGACTTTTATTGTCTTGTATGGAATGTAAGAAATTGGTAATGTTTCTTAAATCTAAAATTTGGCAAAAAAAAATGGGTCAGAAAACACTTTATTTGGTGAATTCTGAGAGTATTTCTTGGGTTTAAAAAAGAAATACTTCTACCCCTTGTTTTAAATCAAAACCAGGACAAGCTTTGCAAACCTAGATTAAAGCAAACATTAGAAAAATGTATATTGTTTCTGAAAAATTTCTTTCAATATGTGATTTTCCTCAGAATGTAAAACTAGAGTTGACTATAAAAAAAAGTGTTGCAAAGACCCAAAAAGTGTTGCAAAAACCCAACACTAGAATGATAGAATGATTTGGGTTGGAAGGGACCTTAAAAGTAATCTAACTCCAACCCCCCTGCCAGAGGCAGGGATGCCACCCACTAGATAAAGTTGCCCAGAGCCCCATTCAACCCTTTCCTTGAACACTTCCAGGGATGGGGCATCCACACTTTCTCTGGACAACTGCCTCACCACCCTCTGAGTGAAGAATTTCTTTCTGATCTCTAATCTAAATCTCTCCTCTTTTAGTTTAAAACCATTCCCCCTTGTCCTGTCCTTGTCTGAAGAGTCATTCTCCATCTTTTTATAAGTCCCCTTTAAGTACTGAAAAGATGCAATAAAAAAATAAAAATAAAATAAAATAAATAATAATAATAATAATAATAATAATAATAATAATAATAAAAGATTATTGTATACTAGTCAATCTCTCACTTGGGGCCATGGGAGACAAAGTTCTGACTCAGTAAGCATTTAATAAGCATATAAAAATGGTTTCCCTAAGAAGGAGTGGAGTTATTTACCATACATAGAATATGCTAGAAATTATAGAAGTCCTTGTTCTAATTTAAGTTACATTTTTTTTTTTTTTTTAATAATCAGTGGAAAAAATCTATTTTGAACAGAGATTTTGAATTATGTTAATAATCTGTACCCCAATATTGTTAAACATTAAGATAAGATATTAGTTTTATTAATTATGCACTATGAATTAATGAAACTTAATATATGAATAATTATTGTGTTCATTTTTAGAAGGTGGTAAAATTGTTTTTTGTATACTGAACAGATCTTCTGAGGTCAAGGCTCACTTGCTCTACTTGAGGATCTTCTCTCAATTCACTTTCATTTTGAATACTGACATCACTCTTTCATGATTACAAGGTATTACTGTCTAAATGTTTGTGATGGTTTTACTCAGGTGGGCGGCCGAGTTCCACCACAACCGCTCTCTCACTCCCCCTCCTCAAAGAGGAGTGAGGAGAAAATATGATGAAAGGGGCTCAAGTATTGAGATAAGGATGAGGAGATCACACAATAATTATCATGATGGGCAAAACAGACTCAGCATAGAGAGATAGTAAGATTTATTGCTTATTACTAACAAGCTAGAGAAGTGAGAAGCAAAGGAAAGAAACCAAAAGCACCTTTCCCGCCCCCATCCACCCTCTTCCACCTCCTCCCCCCCGAGCGGTGCAGGGGAACAGGGGAGTAGGGGGGTTATGGTCAGTCTATAGCACTTTTTCTCTGCTGCTCCTTCTGGGTCACTCTTGTCCCCTGTGCTGTGGGGTCCCTCCCACAAGATGCAGTCCTTGCCGAACTGATCCGGCGTGGGCTGTCCACAGGCAGCAGTTCTTCAAGAACTGCTCCAGATATGGGTCCGTACCATGGGGTCCATCCCTTGGGAGCAAACTGCTCCAACCTGGGTCCCCCACGGGCAGCAGCTCCTGCCGGGTCACCTGCTCCTGCGTGGTCTCCTCTCCATGGCCTATAGGTCTGGCCCAGAATCTGCTCCGGCAGGGGTCTTCCACAGGCCGCAGTCTCTGTCAGGGCAGGTCTACCTGGGTCTACCTGCTCCACCAAGGTCTCCTCCATGGGCTGCAGCGTGGAACCCTGCTCCACCGTGGTACTCCATGGGCTGCAGGGGGACATCCTGCTTCACCATGGTCCTCACCACAGGCCGCAGGGGACTTCTGCTCTGGCACCTGGAGCACCTCTCCCCTTCCTTCTTCACTGACCTTGGTGCCTGCAAGGCTGTTTCTCTCTCCTCCCACCCTCCCAGCTGCTGAGTGGCGCAGCGGTTTTTCTTTTTTTTTTTTTTTTTTTTTTTTCCCCGGTCTTAAATATGCTCTCACAGAAGTCAGCAGTGGGGCCCTTATCAAACATGGGGCAGCTTCTAGATCCTTCTCACAGAAGCCACCCCTATGACCCCCTGCTACCAAAACCTTGCCACGTAAACCCACTACAATGTTACACAGTGTTTACTGAGATTGCACAAGTTCATGAATGGAACAAAGAACTAAATTACCTTCTTTATGTCTGCCATTTATCACCCTACTCACTTCTGGTCACTTGCAATGTAGGCAGAGCAACTTAGTATCACTGTATCACTGGGTGCAGGCTTATCTTACTGAAAACAAAATATTAAGGAGAATTCTATAAATAGCTACCTTTTAATTTATTTCTTAGAACTACCATCTACTTTTAACTGTATCATGACAAAACTATCTTCTAGTGCCTGCTGAGCTCGTCTGAATTTGTTGTTTAAAGTTTCTGGCATACATTTGGTGTGAACTTTCCTAAATTTGCACACATTTTTCTCCTGAGACCTAGAACAATGTCCCAGTATTCTACAGATTGTACAGATACATTAAACTCTGTCACGCTAAGTGTACAATTAATTAAATTCCACCTTCTGTTAAATCTACTCATTAGAATGTTACTGGTTGGAATATCTATGGGTCTAGTGGTTGTTTTTATTGTTTTTATTTTTTTTCCCATCGGAAAGTCAAGGTTAAACAACTACATATTAGATTATGATTTCTAACTTCTCTTTAGGTTCACTTTGTTTGTACAATTCAAACTGTAGCAGTCTGAACAACATTATTTCAAGATGCTCTCCTATACTGATAGATTTTGCTGATGAGACATTTGCTATGCTAAACACAGGGCCTGCTTAGTGTAAACTGTTCGCCCATCCAGTGTATCATTATTCATTTCTTTATTGTCAATAAAAATCAATAGTTTAGTGTCATCAATAATGTTTATTAAAATATGTTAGTGTCCTAGGAGATATGATCCAAGATGAAAGATATTCAGTAGAAAGAGGTTTAGGAAAAGAAACAAATATTTATTTTAAAGCATAATTTTAATATAAAATTTCTTCTAGCACTGAGGACTGATGATTTGTATTAAGATATTTTACATCCTAGCAATTCTAATGTGTCTGCTACTGTCTCAGAAGAACCATGAGTTGATCAATTCAATTTGTAATTACATTTGGGAAAAGGGATTATGGAGACAAATATACTCAGCTGTTTTTTTTCCATGAGTCTAACATGAAATTAATCACTGAACCAACCTTCCTCATGCTCTTCCAATATTGATAATGTGTAATCTTTTTCTAAGTCTGCAGAACCTCATTAGAGTCCTCATTAAGGACTCATTAGAGTCCTTAAGAACACAGGAGGCATCAAGAAGAAGTACAGAGTGGTGAGCAGGGGTGCATAGCAACATGGTGACCACCTGGCAGAAAGTCATGCTACCACTTCCTCTGATCTTCCAGTACCCAGTAGGACTAATGTAGCCACTCAGTCACAGCTTCATTTGGTTCATGTGACCACACAGGTTTTGGATGGTTTACTGGGTGTGTCTGGGGTGACTCTTGGAGGTTGAGGGCAGTAGTGAGCACTCCTGTGGAGGATGTGTCCAGAGAGAACTGCTCTGCCTGGTGGCTGAGCTTCAGGAGGAAGTGGGTAAATTGATGAGCATATGGGAATGCAAAAAGGAATTAGATGAATGGAGCTGTGCTCTGCAATTTCTGGTATACGTGTGCCAGTTTAACACAGCAAACACAGAGATTCATCCCGTAACTCTGTTCACAACTGGGGTGAAAACAGAGACTGGTCAGACAGGGAGGAGTGGAAGGAAGTTACTGTTCAGAGCCTCGAGGGAATACCCTCCTTGCCATCCTAGATGTCTTTCCATAATATGTGTGAGACTATGCATAAAATAGATGAGGCACAAGATGAAATGGAGGGAGAGGAATGAGTGAATAAAGTACTAGACCTACCTCCCTCATCATGGTTAGATCAAGCAACCTCTTGCATCAAGATCAGCATCAAGACCAGCACTGAGAAGAAAAAAAGAGGTGAGTTATGGTCATAGAGGACTCCCTCTCAGGGGAACAGAGGCACCCATCTTCTGACTGGACTCTCTTTTCAGAGAGGGCTTGGATCAGGAATGTTGCTAGAGTATAGAAGAGTTTAGTTCAGCCTTCAGAGTATTACTCAATACTGCTGTTTCATGTAGGTACCAATGACAGTAGGTCAAGATGTTTCAGGTCAATAAAAAAAAATTTAGGGCCCTTGAAAGACTGCTAAAGGATTCAGGTGCTGAGGTAGTGTTTTCCTTTAGTCTCCCAGTAACATAGAAAGACACTGTAAAAAAACAGTGAGCACAAATCATCAATGTCTGGTTCCAAACCTGGTGCCTCTCTACATTTTTTTTTTTTTATTATTATTATTATTTTATTATTATTATTTTTTTTTTATCCATGATAGACTCTCCAAGACACAAATTCTGCTCAGGCCTGAAGGGATCCACCTCTCTGGATAGGGAAAGTATTTATTTGTCCATAAGATAGCAGGATGGATTGACAGTTTTAAACAAGGATTGTTGAGGAAAGAGGATACCAGGAATACTCTACACAGGCCAAGGGATGGTGAAATTATCAGGAGTATTTACACTTGTCCAGGGAGAACCAAAGATTTGGGAGCCCATGAAGTGCATGTGTACCAATGTATATTGTGTGAGAAACAAACAAAAGGAACTGGAAACTTCATTCTGTTCTCAGAACTACAATGTCATTGGTACTGGGAAGACTTGGTGGAATGAGTCCCATAATTGGAGTGCCTGGATCGAGGTCTATAGGCTGTTTAAGAGGTAGGGCAGGAGAGTTGCAGGGGTTACAATATATGTAGAGGAGGGGTTTGATTGTACAGACCTCTCAGTTATGAATGACGTGGTTGAGAGCTTTGGGTAAGGAACAGAAGGATGGAGAATGAAACATGTGGGTATCTACTATCATTCCCTCAGCTAGGATGATGTTATTGATAAATTGTTTTGTAGGCTTTTATGTGACATCTCTGGATCAGCAGCCCTTGTCCTTACAGAAGATTTCAAATTCCCTGACATTAACTGGCAATGTCGTACTGCAGTGACAACTAAGTCTAGGAAGTTCCTGAAGTATGTTGAAGATAAATTCTTGTTAGAAGCACTTAGCAGACCAGCCAAGAAAGGTCCTTCTAGACTTTTTTGAGAACAAAGAAGGCATTGAAGCAGATGGAAAAGTAGGAAGCAGACTTGGACACAGTGATTATGAAATTGTGGAGTTTTAAAATTCTTGGTGAAATGAGAAACCAGAGCTGTTGCCCTTGATTTTAAGTGAGCAAATTATTCAGGGAGATAGTCAGCAGGGTATAATTAACTGTGAATATACTTTTGAGGTGTAGGAGTTCATGAGAGTTCATTACTTTTTATGAACTACCTTTTAGAAGCACAGGAATAGGTGTTCACTGTGTTGTAAGTCAAGAAAGTGAGGCAGAAGGCCAGTTCAACTGAACAGGGACTCTTGGAAATCAAGCAGAAAAAGTTTATCATTTCTCTGAACAAGATTAGGCCATACAGAAAAATTACAGAGCGCAGTTTGCCTTTGCAAGAAAACATGAAAAAACAAAGCTCAACTAAAGTTAAAACTTGCCAGTGAGGTCTCAGATAACAAAAAAGGCTCAAAACTGGTTCCCCAGGGCTCAGTCTTGGGACCAGTTCTGTTCAAATTTTTTTTTTTTTTTTTTTTTTTAATTATTTTATTTATTTATTTATTTTTTTAATCAATGATGTGGATTCAGGAGTTGGATGCATCCTTGGTAAATATGCTGATGATACTACACTGGGAGGTGCTACTGACTCACTTCAGGGATGAGAGGCTGTGCAGAGAGATCTAGAGAGATTGGTGCATGAACAACAGCATGAAATTTAGAAACACAGAATCATAAAATCATTAAGGTTGGAAAAGAAAACCAGGATCATCTGGTCCAACCATCAACCTACTACCAATGTCACCCACTAAAACATGTCCCTTAGCAGCAGGTTCCTTGAACACTCCCAGGGCCGGTGATGCCACCACTTCCCTGGGCAACATGTTCTAATGCCTAACTACTCTGTCTGAGAAGAAATGTCTCCTAATTTCCAACCTAAACCTCCCCTGGTGCAACTTTAGGCCATTCACTATAGTCCTATTCCTGGTTATCTGTGAGAAATGTCTGACCCCCAGCTCCCTATAATTTCATTTCAGGTAGTTGTAGAGAGCAATAAGGTCTCCCCTGAGCCTCCTCTTCTCCAGACTAAACAATCCCATTTCCCTCAGACACTCCTCATAGAACTTGTGTTCCAGGCCTTCCACCAACTTTGTAGCCTTTCTCTGGACATGCTCCAGGGCCTCAACGTCCTTCCTGTAGCGAGGGGCCCAAAACTGAATATAGTACTTGAGGTGCAGCCTCACCAGAGCTGAGTACAAGAGGACGATCATTTCCCTGGCCCTGCTGGTTACACTATTCCTGATACAAACAAGCCAGGATGCTGTTGGCCTTCTTTGCCACCTGTGCTCAAGTGGCTCATGTTCAGGTGATCATCAACCAGGACACCAAGATCCTTTTCTTCTGCACAGCTTTTGAGCTACTCTCCCCTAAGCCTGTAGTGTTGCATGGGGTTGTTGTGGACAAAGTGCAGGATGTGGCTCTTAACCATTTTGAACCTCAACCCATTGGCTCTACCCACTGACCCATCTTCTCCATGTCCCACTGCATGTGATTCCTACCCTCCAGTCGATTGACGCTTCACCCCAACTTGGTGTCATCTGCAAACTTACTGAGGGTGCACTCAATTCCTGCATCCAAGTAATTAATAAAGTTATTAAAGAGGATGGGTTCCAACTTTGACCCCTGGGGAACACCATTCATGACTGGTTACCAGCAGAATTTCTCTCTGTTCACCACTATTCTCTGGATTCGGCCATCCAGCCAGTTTTTACCCAGCAGAGTGTACTTGACCAAACCATGGGCTGCCAGCTTCTCCAGAAGAATACTGTGAGACCATGTCAAAATCATTGTTGAAATCTATGTAGACTACATCAACAGCCTTTCCCTCATTCACCAGATGGGTCACCCAGTTATAGAAGATGAGGTTGTCAGGCAGAATTGGCCTTTTGCGAACCCATGCTGACTGGGCCTTATCCCCCTGTTGTCCTGACACTATGTGATTGCATTCAAGATGATTTGTTCCATCACCTTTCTTGGCACTGAGGTCAGGGTGACTGACCTGTAGTTCCCTGGGTCCTCCTTATGACCGTTATAGATGGGCATCACATTAAGAAGTCTCCAGTCATCTGGGACCTCTCCAGACAGACATGACTGCTGATAGATGATGGAAAGTGGCCCAGAAATCACATTCTAAGTTCTACATAATAAAATTGCCATGTTGTGGTGATCATTTTGTATTACACATCACTGAGAATTGTGGGATATTTTCCAAAGAGATAATGTATGGAAAAGGATGAAAACATCATACACACAGTAAATTTATCAGTGGACTTTGGGAGGGACACATTTTATAAGATTACAAAGCAATTTTATTTGTGTATGGTGCAATGCAGGATTTTTAACATTTTGATGGATCAGTGAGGTCATATATTTAAATAGATTTTTGAGCAAAGCATATTCTTGAGTTTTAGTGGGTTTATGTGGCAAGATTTTGGTATTGATTTCCATAACCAGTGCTGCCCTAGGTTAGGTAAGGACAGCCCCCCCCCCCCCAACTGGCCAGAGCTGAGCCAATAAGCAACGTTGCTTGCACCTCTGTGAGAACAGATTTAAGAAAGTGTGTGTGTGTGGTGGGGGCCCCGGGGGGGGGGGGGAATTGTCCTTGGTGTACAACAGCGGAGCAAATAATTTCCATGCTGCAGCCCATGGAGGACACCATAGTGGAGCAGGTAGCTACGTCCTGAAGGAGGCTGTGGCCCATGCTGCCTCTGGGAAGCCCATGCAGGGTCTGGAAGGACTGCATCCCTTGGTAGGGGCCCCACACTGGAGCTGGGGAAGAGTGGCTGAGAAGGAGCGGCAGAGGCAAAGTACTATATAGTGACCACTACTGCCATCCCATTCCCCTGCACCACTCAGGGAGGAGGTGGAAGAGGATGGATGGAAAGAAGGTATTTTTGGTTTAATTCCTTTGTCTCTCACTTCTTTTTCTTGTTAGTAGTAGGCAATAAACCTTACTTTCTCCCTGAATCTGTTTTGCCCATCACAATAATCGTTCAGTCTTCCTGTCCTTATCCCAAACCTTGAGCCCTTTGCATTATATTTTCTTCCCCTTTCCCTTTGAAGAGAGGGAGTGAGAGAGTAGTTATGGTGGAGCTCAGCTGCCCACCTGAGCAAAGCCACCTCATGAGTAAACCAATATATTTTCAGCTTTTCTTAGAACTGGACTGGATTATCAAATCACCAATACAGTTTAGAGAAATAGCCTAAAACAAGAATTAATTTCAGTAGGAACAAATACAGTGTTCTATATTTTTTAAATAGGAATAATTGGCTCCTCAAATACAAGTTAGGGATAACTGACAAAACAGAAATTTTACAAGTTTATTGAGTCATAAAATTAAAAATAATATCATATATTTTTTTTTTTTTAAAAGTTAAATTTTTGAAAGATGTATAAATTCTAAGTAGATGGGACAAGCCTAAAATTTCCATACTACCCCTTTTTGACAGAAATTAACAGCAACAAAAGCAACAGTAGAAGCTCACTTTAGAAGACATAAATACAGGAGTGATTATCATCTAGCAGTCTGATCACTTCCTAAGAGTGTCCTGGGAGATAACAAGAGAAAAAAGAAATGAAGAGGATAGATACAGAGTGCTACTGGATAGAAGAAAAATATTTTTCTCCTTAGGGAGTTGAACAAAATGAATGAGCTTAATCTTCACCAACAGAGATACATGCTGTTCATTTGACAAAAAAAAAAAAAAAAAAAAAAAATCTTAATGAACAGGGTATTGAGCTCTGGAAACAACCAGAAATTAAGATTGTAAAGACTCCATTATTTTAGTTTTTTGTTAGAGAAAATTTTATGGCAAAATACAGCTAATGCTGGTTGTAGTTTAGGTGAGAAAATGGGCAAGATGACACCATAAAGTCCCTTCAGGACTTGCTCCTTTATATCTTCAGAAATCTCAAGAAAGATGCACCCCAGTTGGTATAATTTCACCTTGCAGCTAGTAGCCTAGCAAAACAACAAGTATCACACAATAATAATATTAATATAATTCATGACATTTTTCATGAATAAATCATGAACAACTCATAAAACACTAGAAAAATTCATGAAGTGAACAACTATGTGTGATAAATAATCGGGTCTCAAATAGGATTTCAATCAAAGTTTACAATTTATTAAATGAATAGAGGCAAGCAAACAGTGCTGGGTGTGCTGGGAGTCTCTGCTCCACCAGGACGCACACCTGTTACATCAGTTAGCTGTTTTTTATGCTCCTAAACTAATACAGATTCATCACTATTCCTAGAAAAGGCAGGGTTAGTATAATTAGTTTCCGGAGTCCAAAATTTCTCACGGACACATGTGTATTAGTCTCTGGTGGTCTCTCTGGGGGCCTCTTGTGCTCAAAGCTCATAATCTTCTTCCCAGGCTTTGTCCTTCAACTCCCCCCTTTCTCCTTATTTGGTGGTATTCTTGTCAGATATCCGAGGCTTGCACAGCATCCCATACAAAAGTCAGCAGTTTCTTAAAAAAACTCCTTTGTTCTTATCTCCAAGACCTGAGTCTCAATGTTCATCCTCCAAAGCCTCTATTTACATGAATTGCTGGACCTTTCCTTCTCATGATACAAGAACTATGTACAAGAATCACTCTGTTTTTCTTTGGTAGAAGGTTATATGCAGCCCTAGTATTATGCCATACCAACACAAATCAAATTAACACATTCTACATATGGGAAAAACTGCAAGCAAGTTTTGGGCACCTCATGCTTGTTTGATGTCCCTCTAGGCTTGCAATGTTCAGTTTGACAGTAAATGTGTCATTGAATGGTAGATTTTTAATGCTGATAGTAAGTGCAAAATAATTTGCACACTTTCTGCAAACTCTTGTACGTGTCTTTGTGTATGGGTTTCATCATTTTATGACTTACTTCATTGTTTTTGTTTTTTTTTAAAAGAGAGAGAAAAATTTCAGAAAAACAAGTTAAGGTCAAAGTTTCAATATGATTCTTACATGAAAAAAAAAAAAAACATATTTCCCCCCCATTTTATTTTAACCTCATTTCTTTCTTTAGAAATGTGGATATTATTCTATTGATTGTTTCTAATTTTCTATATATTAAAGTGCTTCTTTATTATTATTATTTTTTGTCTGTGAAAAAGTTGACACAAGTCAAAATTACCTCTTCACTTTGGTTGACTACTTTGTAAAATTTCTGAAAATGAGATTGTCTGAAAGATACTAGAACAGAAAAACTAAACAAAACAAAATGAAAGAAGAATCCCTGCACAATGCTGAATTTTCTAGAGGAAGAAAACAAACAAACAAACAACAACAACAAAACAGAAAACCTTAAAATGAAGGTTGGAGATTTTTTTTTTTTTTTTTTTTTTTTTTGTGCGTGCGTGTGTGTGTGTGTAAGTTGTTCTTTGCATGCCTAAAAATGCAGCTTCTAGCTCAAATATGAAGAATATCACCAGTGTCCCCTGTGGGTCAATTCTAGGTCCCACTCTTCATAACATCTTTGTTTACAATCTGAGTGTACCCTAAATTTGCTGATGACATAAAACTGCGAGGAGTGGTGCCATCCAGAGAGACGTAACAGAGTGGAGAAATGGGCAGGTACTTCATAAAGTTCACAACACACGAAGTGCAAAGTCCCGCCTGTGGTGAAGAATAACACTAATAACCAATCTATAACATGCTAAAGGTCAACCCTTTGTTAAACAGTTTCATGGAAAAGGCCCTGGAGGTCCTGACCAACACCAGGTTAAACATGAGCCAGCAATGTGCCCTTATCACACACAAAGAAGGCCACCAGCTGCCTGGACTACATTAGGGGTAGTGTTGTGCACGTTAAGGGAGATGACCTTTCCCATTTACTCACTGTTGGTGTGGATGCACCTGGAGTACTCTGTCCAGGTCTGGACTCTGCAGTATGAGACATGGACATACTGGAAATAGTTCAGCAGAGGGCCACTTAGATGATAAAGGAGCTGGAGCAACTCTCCTATCATGAGAGGGTGAGAGAGATGGGACTGCTCAGCTTAAAGAAGATTGTGCTCAGTGGGAATCTTATCAATAAATAGCTTGAGGGGAAGGTGTAAAGAAGACAGAGTCAGGCTCTTTTCAGTGGTGCCCGGTGAAAAGACCAGAGGCAATGGGCACAAAGTAAAACACATGAGGTTCCATCTAAACATCAGCAAGTACTTTACTGCGTGGGTGACAAAACACTGGCAGATGTTGCCCAGAGAGTCTGTGGAGTTTCTTTCCTTGGAGATCTTCAAAAGCTGGCTCAACATGGTCTGAGGCAACTGGCTCCCGGTGGTCATGCTGAGCATCGAAATCATACCAGAGGACCTCTGGAGGCCCCTTCCAGCCTCGACCATTCTGTAATTCTGTGAATTATCTGCTTTGTTTTTCCTTTTAAAAAAGTTGTTCTGAAAGGTATTATTTAGCTTTTGAGCACTTCTGTTCCTTTCAGTTTCACAAAATGTTTGTCTCTTTAAATTGATTTTGCTTTATTCTATATATTAAAACTATGTTTCTTTTAACCTTTGAAAAGGCAACAAAAATAGGCAAGATTACTACTTGGCTCTCAAATAAGAACAATTATTGTACACACATCTCAAATGAGAAAAACACAAGTTTAATTTCAGGGTAACCAAGATTAGAAACGTTGATTCTTTGAAAACTTGGTTCTAATAACACTCTTTTTATCTTATTTTATTATATTTTATTTTATTTTATTTTATTTTATTTTATTTATTTTATTTTCTATTTTTAGTTTTTGTGTTTTGAAGAACTCTAATGTGAAATCAAAGAGAGCAGCAGGGAGGTATTGGAACATTGTGAGTGACAGTCAAAAGACACTCCTGAAAACTACTGGTACTTGAGGGACAAATTCTGTCTAAATCCTTAAACAACAGGTAGAGAATGGAATCCCACAAGACACCATTCATGGTCAAATATGTGTTCTCTCTCTGCAGTAGATACTGCAGAGACAAAGCTGATGTGGGCTCTGACGGAGGTTTTTGGCATATATTTGCTGATGTTTCAAAATCCATTTTCAGTTTGGATAATATTTTAATTGAATATGTAGAGAAATATTAATGTTTGGCATCCTTTCCTTCTGATTATTTTCAAAGGACAATGGCTATCATTTGGTGTCACACTTAGAATTCACTCTAATTGAAAGAAACTTAAGGAAAATATGATCAAGGCTGTGGCTTATGAGAACTGCTTTCTAAAAACTTTGTTTTCAAAAGACATCAAGTCTAAATATTATTGGATGTGTTTTACTTATGAGCTTCTTGCTTGGCATGTCATGCAGCAGTGTTTAGATTACTGACATCACAAAGATATTTATTTCCTGGAATGTGCAGAAAATACATACAAAATCAATAATCACAAACTACTATGGAGTTAGTAGGTGCTTTATCATCTACAGACACCCTTACCCTAACCCTTGTTATAGTACTAACAGACACTGTAACAATATATATGCATGTACTTTACCACATTGGATGTTTTTATAGTTCAAACCAAAACTTGCATTATTAGTTTATAACTTTATTTAACAGAATCTAAAAAATTAAATCTATTGGTCATGCCAATTACATAATATATATATATATATATAATAGTTTTATTCTATTCATTTTATAGACACAATCTTCATCCATGTGATGAAATAATCATAACGGATGAAATTCTTTCCAACACAGAGACGAAAGATATTTACCTCCTCTTCAAGGAGTTGAAAAGGTCACAACTCTTTTGCTAATTCCATTTTTATCTTCTGCACAGGAGTGCTTTCTAATTCTTCTGAGAAAAAAAAAAAATGTTTTTTTTAAAAAAGCTATATATGCAGTGCTTCTTTAGCAGAACAAAATATTTATTTCCTGAGGTCATTATATGCCGGAGTGTGACCATGGGAGTCGAGAAGCCCCATGGTTGGTGATAATATCGGACTCTTAACGATGAGGCCATCAGGAATGTAAAGAGTTTAGAGGGAAAAAAGAAGGGTGATTCAGGAGACGCCTTGTTGTCTCGGGTTGTTTGTTCTCCAGCTGTTAAGGCATGGAAATTGCTCGGTGTTTGCCATTGCCGGGCAAAGTTGTTGACCAATGAATAGTTAGTGGAAAAGTAACACTGTGGGGGGAATGGTCATAGAAGAGAGCTTGTCCTCAATATGGGGATGCAACAAGAGAATGAAGTTATGCCCTCAGTATGAGAGATGAAGTTAGGCTCTTGGTAAGAGATATAATGAAGTTATGTCATCAATAAAGAAGTGCCAGTTACTGATCCTAAAAGAACCTTGGTGTACGTGTGGTCATTACGCCACAATTATAGTTTTCCCTACATATTGTTGAGCCAGTTATCACATGATATCATATGATATATTAATTCCTTTCCCTTGTAAAGAAAGTTGATATAGATCCTTTGTTTCACGTTACTCAGCCAAGAAGTACATTGGATTATTGATAACTCCTCTATAGTTATAAACCTGTCAGAGGAATAAAATTACCTGTTCTGTGAGTTGTAGTTGAGGAATGTCATCTAACAAAAAAGACATTCACTTGTTACCATGGCTGTTATCTTAGATTGTTACTGGATTATCCATAAAAATGTACACAGTCGTTGAGGGCATTTATTCCTTACAAACATGCATAACCTACATAATACCAGGATATGACAGATAGTTCAAGACAGATATGGAAATAAAAGAATCTTTATACCATGTCTCTTATCTGGAAACAGAAGCAACTGGATGGACTGTGCTAGTATGTTACTGGGGTTAATTAATTGGCAAAGAAATGTTTGGAAGGTAAAGGAAGGAATGGTATTGAAACATAGGTTTAGAAATTAGAGAGCGATAGATTAAGAATCAATATGTCAGCAACACTCATTGTTTAATATGAGCTACATTTGTGATGTACTGTGCCTGTGCTATGCTTCGGCCTCCAGATAACAGGTGCCCCTGGGACCCCAAGAACCAGATCAAACCAACCTTATAGTTCGGACTGTGACCAAAGGCTCAGAGATAAGGAGGACTGTTCATAAAAGGACAAGATAAAGAATGTCAAACATGCAAGGACTTGAGATAACAGGAGCCCCTCAGACCCCGAGAACTGGACCAAAACCAACCTTGTGGCCCAGACTGTGACCAAGGGCTCAGAGAACATGCACAAGGAGATGAGGTGAAAAGTTTAACCCTGATGAAGACATCTTACTTCATCCTCATGACCCCCAGTGCCCACCACCAGGAGGCACTGCACAAGTGCCAGACAGGAGGAGTTTATGGAAATGACTTCTTGGAGCTAATTTTAAGACTAAGTGGGGATAGGTTGTGCATATGTATAAGTGTACTGGGAAACTTCATGCATATGTAACTCTTTACTGCATATAACCAAAGCATGTTGCCATGTTAGGGCATGCACAGCTTTGGTCGGACTACTCCCCGTGCAGCCCAGTGCTGAATAAACATACCTACTTTACAATCTTACTGGTTGTCGAGTAACTTTTCTGCGAGACTGTATGATGTATTATGAATTTGTGGCTGTGAGTGACACTTTTAGGCAGGGAGAGGAAAGATTTACATGTGATATATTTTCAGAGAGGAATCTTTGCAATGCCATCATTAAGACTGTGAAAAATATCATTTTGATAGAAATAAGAAAGATATTTTATAGGTAATATAAACATGAGAAAAAAACAAACATCTATTATATTCACTAAACTTGACCTAGAATTACACATTTTTCTCCTGTTTTGGTGTACACTTGATTGGTAAAAACAAGACTTTAAACTGATCACACCTCCCCACTTTTTTGATGCTCTCTGTGGGGAAATTATGTCTGAGTTTTGCTTCATGCACTACTTATTCTAAGGTATAATCAATTAGGTTCATTTTCCTCTTCTCCTCATTTAAGAGAGGATATTCTTCCACCTCTAAATATGCTAATGTAAAGATGATGTATTTATTAATGTTGACAATATTCACTCACATTACAGTTAGGATGAATTATTGTGTGCTGAGTTCTTCTGACAATTTATTAAAATCACTGAGAACCTTTAAACTCCCGTCTGCATGGAAGGTAGCTGATTGTAATCAAGTACAAGTAAAACCTAAAATTAAGATGTTATTCTCTCTGTGATCATTTCAGGAACATTGTTTTAAAATATACAGGCACTTTTTGTTTTTATTGTTTTGTTGTTGTTGTTCTTGTTTGTTTCTATGTTCTGTTTGCTCACATGTTACAGTCAAGAAAATCAGTTGGTAAACAATCACCTCAGTGTCTTTCTAATTTGTCAATGTTCCTGAGTAAATGTTATAATAATGTCAGTTGCATTTCTTTTTTCTTTCTTATACTTGCTGTCTGCAGGAAGAGAAGATATTTCTTTTTGCAATTATTAACAATATTTTTGTGTCAGGGTCTGAGATACCGACTGGAAAATCCCAGGTGTCATGAGCTACATTAAAAAAATACATGTAAGGAAGAAGCTATGTTTTCTGGGGCTTCTAGTGTGCTTTAGTCTATCTGGATTCTATAAAGCTGGTCAGCCAAATAACAAACACTTCACCAAAAAAATAATTGCAGGTCTTTCATTTATGGAATTGTATAAGATGATTTTGTGAGAGGACATTTTTTAGCACAGTCTCCAGTCATTAATACATTCTCTTTCCTCACAAACATCAGTTTAAAAATCAGTAATGCAGACACATATATTTCATATATGCAGACACATATATTTCAAATCAAGATTTCATCAGGCAGCTGACACAGAGCCTGCTGCAGTCATGGAAACACTTCCCATTGACCCCAGTGGTGCTCAGATTAGGTCCCAGCTGCCTCTGGTTCTATTGTTCTTAGCAAACCTCGCTCACTCATACAGCAAATGATTCATCTGGATGGTGTTTCTCTTGTAGAAGACTCAGGCCTTACCATGAAAACTCAGTCTGAATAACACAGCTGTAAATCATGGCACGAAGGAGTGAAATATTACATGGTTATTGAACAGTGAGTTGTTTGTTTATTTGTTTGTTTGTTTTACAGTGCCTGAACAGAAAGTACTTTCAATGGCTTTCAAGTTCAATTGCAAGACGACTTAGTATGTATGACACACCACCCTTCTCACAAGTATCGCTAAACATTCCACTACAAGAGTTAATAATGAATTCAGAGTTGTATAGTGTAATGCATTTGTGTTAATCCATGAAGGTGTTTGAGGAAGCATAAAGGCTCTTGACTAGTAAAAGTTTAGCTTCATCTGCTTACTGGTTCATGTAATGACTGCTAGAGTGGTAGATGAGGATTTAGTTTTTACTTGGAAACATAAACGTGCTTGCAAAAAGGCCAAAAGATTCCCCAAAGTATGTTTTTTTTTTCCTGGCTTTTAGTATAGCTGAATGTTCAATGAAGAATGCTTCAGTCAGGAATTCTGCATTGCTAATCACATGATTATGCAGTCAGGGAACAGAAACTCTGCCACAGGACTTCAGCAAACGAAAACATGTTCTACATTTCAAATAACAAATTAGTGAAGTCAGGGGCTCATCATCAATTCCTTAGCTCAGTGCTGTTACCTTTGGTGTTTACTTTTTGTTTAACAATTTGACAATATTGACAACTAATTAACAAGCCTGTATACAGAACCCATTGGGAGAGATGGCTGTATTGCTGTGGTTAGCAGGGATAAACTTTTCAAGCAAGAATCAGAGAGTTCTTAGTAGCTATATTCCAGCTGTGACAGCACCAGAATCCAAACATGACTACTCCAGAAATCCCTAATGCTAAGAACTTAAGCTGGAGTCACATACTGAGAGTCTGATGGGTATATATGGAAACTGTTTGCAGGTATGAATAAACCTTGAAATTTTTAACAAATTCTTTTATTTATTTATTTATTTATTTTTCTATTTAAAGCAAGGTAGATCTAGGGAACTGAATTTATAGTTGGAACTCTTCTGGATGACACAGTTGGACAACAGAAAGTGTTCATAGAATTAACACTTGAACAATCGGAATTATCAAAATGCTGCTTTTTCTTCCTGGAGAAAACTCTATGTTCCCTTCTTCCTGCACACAAGCCAGATGAGCTACACAGAAGAAGGCAGAAGTCCAAAGATTTAGAGAAACCAGTATTTCTCACCAGAATATTTAATTTGTTTGTTGTGATGTGTGTTTATTTTTTGCATCCAGATTCTTTTTTTTGGAGGTGAAAATTGAAGACTGACTGAGATGACTGACTAAAATAGAAAAAAGGTAAGTATTATGGGATTAAACCTTGGAATGTGGAAGTTCAACCCTCAAAAGTTTCAGATATTACCTTTAACATGTAGAATTGAACTCTGAATATCAATGTTTCTGAAGTGGTCAAATCATGTTAAACTAGGGCAGAAATGGTTTTGGCTGGCCTCAAATCGCACGCCAGTATGAGCTATTTATTAGATTAGCGTAAGGGAAAGACAAAACTGTCCATGAGATGAATGTTATATACTTTGGAAATTTCCAACCATTTTATTTCTTATTCCGGTATTTATGAATGAAAATACATGTAGTTTTTTTCTTCATCTTTATCTCAATACATAGTTCACATTCAGTTTTCAAAATAAATAAGGCATTCTTTAAATTACCTGTTCCTATAAACAATTTTGATTTTAATAAAAAATTCTAATTTAGAAGAATTTTAGGATATTCTCATCCAATAGCAGTACTTTCTTTTTCTAACTTTTACCCTCAGCTATTATAGCACCAAAAATTATTTTAAGTTCTTACCAGAAAAAGCAGACAATACATAGCTGGCTTTTTCTTCAAGAGGTAGATGTAACATAAAATACATTCAATGAGAAAAAAAAAGTATCTTCTAATTTTCTGAGGAGTGGTAGATGGCAGATTAAGAAACTGCAAGCTATATTTCTTGGGATGTAAAAATAATTTTACATTCCTAGTTCTTCAGATGAGTACTTGAGATAGCAAATAAAAGGACCAAATTCAAAGTTGTATAATGTGCCATTTCAGATGAGTGTACTGAATAATTTTATTGCAGTACATCAGTGTAATTACTGTACACTGAAAACAAAAATTAAACAGTACATTATCATAAAGGTTGCTTTGAATGGAAATGACACAGTGCTGTGTAACTAAGCAACCTCGTAAGAGTATTAAACACAGTGAAAGTGATAGTATACCATTAAGTCAATCCCAAAGTCCTCTGTGCAAGATTTTACTTCATTTAATTTTGTTCTTCTATTTTAGGTTTCATGTCGGAGACATTATAATCTTATCTTTATCAAACCAGTTTGCTTTTTCTGACTTTAGCAATCAAGGATTCTGGATGGTTGTTCTTAGACGTGATCTCAGGGGAGTGCAGCAGGGCCAGTAAAAAACCTTATCTGGAAATGACAGAGCACTTGGTTTTCCTCTGCCCCATCTGATATCAGAATTTTGTTTCTAATATCTCTCTGTTAACACTGAAGAGTTAGCTGGCACCACACGTTTAGATTCTTCACCACAAGAAGATTAAAAATGAGAAAGTATTTTACACAAATAAGGCTAACAAATATCAATTAAACTATTTTTTTTTTTAATTGTGTTTAACTGATATTGTTATTTCACAGCTCTAGAATAAAGTATAATCTATTGTTAGTCTGCTTCCCAAGAGAATCACCCTGAGAATTTTGAAGCACTGAGACTGGCAATGGACAGTGTTTATTTATTCTGCCACAGGGGAATAAGTACACAATGACCTAATAATGTGATAAGGTATGACTCTAAACAGATGAGATAAAACCATGAGCAGAGCAAGCTCACACATGAGGCTAAGAGGCTAAGAGGAAGATTGTTACAGCCTTCTGCTATCTGTGCCAGGAACCATCTGAAGAGATAATGTTGATAGTGCAGAATTTAACAATGAAAAAAAAAAAAAAAAAAAAGGAAAGAAAAAAAGAACAACAAAAAATAACCCTGCTTCCCATGAAAATATACGCACAGTATGGTAGTGAGCAAAAAAAGATAAAAAAACAATAATAATCAAAAGAGGAAGCAAATGGAAGAAAAGTCAGTAAATAACATTTTGTAATATTTATTAATTTTGCTGAGAGATTGATATTTTCTGAGAAAAGGAAAATGATTGAACAAAGATCTGGTGAAAGGTTTCTAAGTCCCTTTTGGAAGTAGCTAGTATGAGTAACTTATCTTGGCAAATGAAATACGTATGTGTATATATATATTACGGGAAGAAAATAAAAAATGGGAATAAAATATACCCATGCAACTTAGTTAGGAACCATTAAAATTTTACCATCAGTAAACAGGTAGGTCTTCATTGATAGGAGGGACAAGTGGTATCCAATGGTCACTAGCCATCAGAATGGAAGAAGCTGCTATGTCTTCAACCTTTTTTTTTTTTTTTTTTTTTTTTTTGAGACTACCGTCTCCTTCTTCCCTTCCTTCTTTCTCCTTCTCCTTCTCCTTCTCCTTCTCTAGAAACCTGAAGAGGTGTTTTTGTTGTTGTTTATTTTGTTTTGTTGTTGTTGTACTTCAAAAACTTCAAAGACATTAGAAGTAATTCACTGTAGTTCATCTTTAGGTGTTTAATTTCCGAATATGTACAAAGGACAAGACACTTTCTTACTTTGCTTTTCTGAAACTCTCTCTTGCTCAACACGCAGATATTTCTTGTTCCTGATCTCAGCTGAACACTTACGCACAACATTAATCTCTAAATTCCATATTCCATTATTCTCTAAAGTCCATGGGTTAATTTCTTTAGCCTACTTTCTAAGGTTTTGTTGTTCCGACTAGTTAACTATTTTTGTGACTATAGTCCACAGAATAACTCATAGGTTAAAAAGGTTCATTAAGAAATGTCCAAAAGCACCTGCAAACTGCATCATCTCTCCTCAGCATGTCCCAAAGCTGAGTCAGACATACAACACTTTCCTCCTGAATGCTTTCAAATGTCATCATATGTTATATAGAAATTTTGTGCTGGAAAATCAGGATTTCCTAGTCATTTAAAATAATTTTTAGATTTTAGAAATCTTATAAAACAGCAAAATTGATTTGATAATGATCTTATCAGATACTTAAGTATTGCTTTATTGTGATAATGTGAATGACAGTAGAAATTCTGACAGTGATGCCCAAACCAACAGGAAATGATCTGATATACATTTTAAAATAAATGTGATTTATTTCTCTCACTGAAATTATGGTTGTTAATGAAAAATAGATTAATACTACTAAAAGAAGATTCTATTCTGTGCACTAGTTGGACTTTAATGGAAATTTATGATGCAGTTGCTGGAGCAATGAAAATAAATAGACCTCAATGTCATAAAACGTTGATGCAGATAATACACCCATATGAAGGAATGGAACGAAATTAAATATAAGCAGTCAAGATGTTGACAAATTAAAAACATTATTGCACTCACTTTTGATCAAATTAAAATTTTTAACTGAGTCACATAGATCTTGTCAAAACAGAAATGCTGCAGTGGTTTTGAAAATTAAAAATCCAGCTAGCACACCATTGAAGGAAACTATCAATAATGCAGGATGTGCTGAGAATATTATCTTCCTCTCTCTCACAGAATGCATGGCAATATTATTAGAAAAAATGTGCTCAAATTACAGCTGCATTATTTTTGTTTTGTCTTTTTTTTTTTTTTTTTTTTTTCTCCACAACATGGTGAAATGCATAATTTTGTTTCTTCAAGCAAAAAGTAAAAATCTATTTCCTTCTCTGACCCACACAAAAGTCAGTCACCAACCACTCATCCAGAAATGACAAAGAGATTAAAGAACATCAATGGCTTAGCAGTGACAGAGTATTTATTCTCTAAGGCACTACTTAAGTCAGATTTCTCTTTGTACAATGGCTGGAATGAGACAATACTCCCACGCCACTTAATTCCACTTAAAAAGTTGATCAAATCTATGTAGATAGAGCATGATGGAAATACACATTTCCAATGCCATCTCTGCTCAAACAAAATTGTCTGTTATGTGTTTAAACTAACAGTTCATAAAATATAGATTTTTGCATTTGTTTCTAATCTCCTTTTTGCTCCATTATATATATATATATATATATATATATATATATTCACCCATTTCTTTTTTCATTCATCTATGTCTTGACTGGCTTCTTGAATGAACAGGGAAATTATTTAAAATGTCTTTGAAAACCTTTTTATGCTAGTAAATATATGAAAATGGGATGATCACAGAAAATTTAGATTTTGTGCTTGGATAACAAATAAAGCTAGCAAACAAAACAAAAACTAGTGAAAAAAAAAAAAAAAAAAAAAAAGAGTAAGAGGCAATCATTTATTTCTTAGGTAATGGTAGCTAGTAAGAAATTATAAATCCAGAATCGGAAACATCTAAGTTCATTCGCACAGTTGCACATTTTCTCCAGTCCATTTGCTTTTTATGCTAGCTTCTCCTCTCTTTGTCATTCCTTGCCCTCTTGTCAACTCCATGAACAGCCCTAATTTTCTTCTTCCTGGTTCTGGTTTTATGCAGTTTGGCAGTTGAGCTCTACCACAACTGCTCCCTCATTCTCCGTCCTCAAAGGAAAAAGGGGCAAAAATACAATCAAAAGGGCTCAAGGGTTGAGATAAGGACAGGACACTCTACATTTATCATCATGGGCAAAACAGATTCAGAATAGGGACGTTAATGTAATTTATTACCTATTACTGGCATGCTAGAGATATAAGAAACTAAAAAAAAATAAAAATAATAATAAAAAAAAATACCCACCCTCCCTCCATCCTCTTCTACCTCCTCCCCTCAAGCAGCACAGAGGAACAGATAATGGGGGCTGTAGTCAGTCCCTAAAAATTCTCTTCTGCCACTCCTTCAGAGTCACTCTCTGTCGTCTCTCCAGGATAGGGTCCCTCCCATGGGATGCTGTCCTTCCCAAACTGATCCTACGGGGGCTTCCCACAGAAAGCAGCTTTTCAAGAACTGCTCTAATATAGATCCTTACCATAAGGTCCATCCGTCAGGAGCATGCTGCTCCAACCTGGGTTTCCCATGGGCAGCAGCTCCCCCAGGTCCCCTGCTCCTGTGTGGGCTTCTCTCCATGGCCTGCAGCTCCAGCCTAAGGCCTGCTCCTGAAGTTGCTCTCAATGCAACTCTCTCCTCCAGGCCACATCCACCTGCTCCACCATGGTCTACTCCATGGGCGGCAGCGTGGAGATCTGCTCAGCTGTGGGACCCATGGGCTTTAGGGGGACAGCATTCTCTACCAGGGGCCCCTCCACAGGCTGCAGGGGAATTTCAGCTCCAGTGCATGGAACACTGAACATTTCCTTCTTTACTGATTTTGGTGTCTGCAGAGCATTTCTCACTCCTCTCTCCCAGCTGCGGTTGCACAGCAGCATTTTTTTTTTTTTTTTTTTTTTTTTTTTTTTTTTTTTTTTTTTTTTTCTACTCTCCCAGAGGCCCAACCAACATCTCTCACTGGCTCAGCTCTGGCCAGCAGCAGGCTCCTTTTGGAGCCAGATGGAGATGTCTCTTATGTGATTTATGACAGCTTCTGGATTCTTCTCACAAAGACCACCCCTAGAGCCTCCCTGCTAACAAAACCTTGCCATGTACACCCAGTACAGTTTATCATTCAATGCTGACAAGTTGGATGTAAAATTGAGTATAGACTGAATTTAGTCTTTTTACTTTCTCAACTACTACCACAGCAACACCTCATTGCTAGTCATAATCCAGTAGCATGTTAGTTACACTCTGGCTATAGTGCATGTGGGAAGTCTGTATGAAGGAACAAAATCAGGCTCAGGAGGAGCAACCTTAATAGAGTTTGGTCTCCAAAAAGGAATCAGCTTCTATGAAGTAACTGTGACTCTCTCAGAGGTATATATTTAAGAGTTAAATTTGTTTACTACCTTGAGGAAAAGCCTAGAGGCTTAACCATATCTCAGTGGAAATTCCTTCCCATCACATTAATCAGTAAAAAAATCTTCTATCTGATTAAATTTTTTTCAGTGCAAAGACAACAGCTTTTCTCAATGAAATAAGTGTCAGAACATTTCAGTGTGAGTGTAAACATGTTCCTTCTAAAATCTTTATCAGATATGAAGATGGTGAAGGGCCTAGAGGGGAAGACATACAGTGAGAGGCTGAGGTCACTTGGTCTGTTCATCCTGGAAAAGAGGAAGCTGAGGGGAGACCTCATTGAAGTCTGCAGCTTCCTCATGATGGGGAGTGGAGGGGCAAGTGCCTATCTATTCTCTTTAGTCACCAGTGATGGACCCACAGGAATGGTGTTAAGCTACAGCAGGGGAGGTTCAGGCTAGACATCAGAAAGAGGTTCTACACTGAGAGGGTTGTCGCATACTGGAACAGGCTCTCCAGGGAAGCTGTCATAGCACCAAGCCTGTCAGAGTTTAAGAAGCATTTGGACTGTACACTTAGTCATATGGTCTTAATTTTGTGGTAGACCTGTGTGGTGCCAAGAGTTGGATGGGATGATACTTGTGGGTCCCTTCCAACACAGGATATTCTATGATTCTATGAAGTGGGTGAAACATTCTATCTTAAATACCATGAAAATCCAACGACAGCAAAAATAGCTTTAAAAAAAAAAAAAAAATAGTTTAACACTAAGAAACTAAACAAACACATTAAAGTCACATAAAGGAAAACCATGGGTGATCCTAAATGATAACATACCTTGTGGGTATACACAGTCTGAAAACATGATGGTGTATTATACTCAAATGTGTTCTGTATAAAATGTAGATCTCTTTTTCCCACTGTCATAAGCAGCATTTTGTTTTATTTCAGAGTAAATAGAGGGTCCTTTTTGAGGCTCCTTGCGGTATACAGAAAATGATAACCATAAGACTGCATAAAAAAAAATATAGAGAACATTTCTAACATTTTTATAAGATTCCTAGCTCTATAGGGCATTTTTTCAAATCACCACTAAAGAAATTCTTTCATATCTCCGGCTGCTTCTTATCATCATTAAAGAAATTATAATATTGTCAGCTTCACTGTTGTAACAGGCTCAATCCTCTCCACTCTAGGATGAATATGTTCTGTCTTGATAAAATCCTAGGTCTTCTTCAGTTCTTTTCTGACCCAGAAAACCAGAAAACCCTGAGTCTCTTCCGCTGTTGTTATGAAAAAAATATATACAGCAACACTACTACATAAACCATTTCAGATTAAATCTAAACAAGATTTTTTTGACACAGTGACCCGTATCACAGATGCATACATGCACACACTTGCACACTTACACACTTACATATTTATACACTTGCACACTTGCATGGAAAAATAGAAAATGCTTGTAAGCCTTCAGCATTGAAAGGTTTGGCTTTACAGTCGAATCTTTTTGGATAAATACATAATTTACTTCTCCTTCCTTCCCTTCCTTTCCTTCCATCCAGTGCCAGTGCCAGTAATTGCAGCTCTGTATTTGTTTTCAGAAAGCTTTTCAGAGTCCAACAGCACAATAAATAAAATAAAATAAAATAAAATAAAAACCACCATGCTTCTCTTGTCAATAAAACGGGTCCCTCATTATCTTAATTCTAGCCTGAATCTGGGTCAAGGACAGATCAACATGCTGAGCTGTAATATCTGAACTCTGACTTTTATACTGTAGCTTACATGATAGACAACACCCTTAAAATTATGAATGACGGCATGTAAAAGATATGGCTTGCTATGTGAGCATGGATTTGCCAAAACAAAAAGCAAAACACAGTAAGTTGAAGGAAAAGGAAGTAGAAGAAGCTTCTTAAATCTCACCTATAAACTGTTATTTTTTTTTCTCAGCATTCTCTAACATCCTATCTCTTAACAAGGCATCCATGAAAAATTAACTATAGCTAATTTCTAGGCATGCTATTGACTTAGTATCACTACAGATAATAAGACTGTCATTCTAAAGAAAGACCTAAAGAAAGTCTTTTTGTAGCTCATCATTTAGCTAACTAAAATAGTAATAGTAGACAGACAAAACTAGTGTTTTAAAAGTGACTAATGAATTTAAATTCTATTTCTATCTATATACCTTGTGACAACTAATAGATTTCCATAGGTGAAGCAAAAACTTTTTTTTTTTTTTTTTTTTTTTTTTTTTTTTAATATATCATACTATTAATAAGTCTGAAGTAAAACATTCAAGAAAACAGGTAATGAAAAATGACAAGTGGTTTAAAAAATGATATGTAACATCGTGTTTGGGTCACTCACTTTTTTCATTTCACATTTTCTTATTGGTGTCTGGGTGCAAAAGATTAATGCATACTTAGTAAATATGCTGATACTACACTGGGAAGTGCTGTTGACTCTCTTCAAGGAAAGAGGCTTTGCAGAGGGATCTAGAGAGACTGGAGCCTTAGGCCATCAGCAACAGCATGAAGTGTAATGAGAACAAGTGCCAGATCCTGTACTTGGGATGGAGTAATGCCGAACATAAGTACAGACAGAGAGATGAGTGTCTGGAGAGCAGCCTTGAAGAAAAGGATTTGGGCATGTTGATTGGCAGTAGGTTCAGCATGAGTCAGCAGTAAGCCCTGGCAATCAAGAGCTTTAGCCCTCCTGGTTTTGTCCCTGAAGAGCCTCCCAAGAATTGCAACCACAATTCTTGTTCAGTATTTCAACTTTCACCAGAGAAAATGAGTGGCCATCCACTTTCCTTTGTACTATCTGTCTTTGTAAACTGTCTGGTTTTGATGGGATACTTTCCAGTTAGTTCACTTGTTGGTATTATTCTCTCTGATCCCCTTAAATTTTGAAGAAATAAAATAATCTTTTCTCTCCAGGCTGAATTTGGACAAGTCAGACAATACTTCTTCCTTAGGCTTTTGGCTTGAAGATATTCAAGGCTGTTTCAGTGCAGGCCAGAATTTAATCAGCCAAATGATAACTTCTGGGCATAAAGGTCTTGGACCATAGATTTATGTATGATGCCAGCCTACCAGCTACTCAGTTCTTTTTCTACCTTCCAGCTTGTGTAAATCAGCTGACAGCACTTCAGTGTACTTTAGGCTTGAGAAGTCTGGAATTTCTTTTAAAAGAACAATACAACCTCAGAGACATGACCAAACTATTTAAGCAAAGCTTTCACTCATTGTAACTCAGTTAGCCTGTCATGGAACAGCATTTAGCAATATTTAGATTTCTTTAGTATTCTTAATTTGGAATCTAGTTCTCAAATCCAACTTCATCTGTTTAGAACCAGACAAAGGACAAAGCTAGACTTGCACAAATTTCGTAAATTTTTCAGTTCATACATGCCATATGTTCACATGCATGTGGATCTATATTTATATTTTTCCAGTCATAATAGGGAAAGTTCCCAGGCTAAGATGTCTTCTCATATGCTTACAGAGTCTTTTGGTACATCTCAAAATTCTCTCTTCCTTTGCCTTTTGATTTCTCCATAAAACCTCTCTACTTCTGTCTTCTTGCAAAAAAATCCTTGTGTTTAAATGATGATTTATGCTAACAGTAGCCGCAAAGTTGATAGTTCTTTGCTTAAGGAAGGAATCAAGTGATAATACACCTCTGCTTCACATAGGTATTTAAGTGATACATTTCTTAATACCTGCAAGATGTTAAGAAATTTGTATAATGGGGGTGGGGTTACATAATCATTCTTGTACAGATAGATTCCACAATTCAAGTTGTTAATGCAATGTGTGCTGAGGACTAAACATGTTGTTTTTCTTTATTTAAGATGTATTTGCTTACAAACAATGCTGGTGTTTGGAATGGCTGATTTTGTTCTTAAATTGTTCATATGGATACTATGTTATATTCATTTCCACAGAAGAATTTGTTTCATTTTTATGCCATTATTTCCATTAGTTAGGAAAGTGCAAATGTTTGGTGGTACATGTGTTTTTTAAAAGTTCTTTAGATTAAAATGAAAATTTGTTTCTGAAATGTGCATATCATACATTTCAATACCTATCAATAAAAGGTTAATCACAAAAAGCAAGATTATGTTGAGAACTATAGCTCCTTTTTAGAGACATATCTACTCAAAAAAATTGTGTCTACAAGTCCCTAGGTACCAAAGTAATCTTTCTTTCTTTCTTTCTTTCTTTCTTTCTTTCTTTCTTTCTTTCTTTCTTTCTTTCTTTCTTTCTTTCTTTCTTTCTTTCTTTTGGATAATATGATAAAATGATAATATGGCTTTTTATGTTCCATGTTCTAAAGGATATCAATGAGGTCATGAGATTTCCTGATAAAAAGTTCAAGTGGAAGGCTAGTGACAGGCAAGTTTTGATAAACTTTTAAAAAGTCAAAAGGTAGGATCCTCCATCACTGAAAAATACTTTATCTGTAAACAAAATAGAGCAGATTCCAGTAAGCAATATTTCAGATTTTGTCACAATATTCTCTACATCTAAGAACGTGTTAAACAGACAAACTGACTCTCTTCAACTGATTGTTGAAGAGAGAAACTGATTTAAATATAAGGTACTCAACAATAGCACAATTCTCATTATTCATTTCTGTCCTAATTACATTTTCTTCTCTCTCACTGACAAAATCGTTAATGTGTATAATTTTTCCACTTCTTTTACATATTTATTTATATAATTTTTCCCCCATCCAGGTTCTATATGCCTATGTTTAATAGAGTCATAGAATCACAGAAACATACAATCACAATGTCTGAGGTTGGAAAGGATCACTGGAAGTCACAGAAGCACAGAATCACAGAATCACCTAGGTTGGAAGAGACCTCCAAGATCACCAAGTCCAACCGCTAACCTAACACTAACAAATCCTCCACTAAACTATATCCCTAAGCTCTACATCTAAACATCTTTTAAAGACCTCCAGGGATGGTGACTCAACCACTTCTCTGGTCAGCCTATTACAATGCTTAACAACCCTTTCAGTAAAGAAGCTTTTCCTAAAGTCATCTGGTACTACGTCTTCCTGCTCAAGCAGGGCTACCTAGAACATGGCACCCAGGACCACATCCAGATAGCTTCTGAATACCTCGAAGCAGGGAGACTCCACAACCTTTCTGGGCAGCCTATTCCAGTGCTTCCGGATGTTCAGTCCAGAGAATCTTACGTTCCAGTTTATGACCATTGTCTCTTGCCCTGGCACAATGTAGCACTGAAGAAAGCCTGTCTCCATTCTCTTTGTACCCACCCTTCAGATATTTATACAAATTAATGAGATTCCTCATGATCCTTCCTTTCTCAAGGCTAAATAATCCCATCTCACTCAGCCTTTTCTTTAGAAGACTTGCTTCAGTTCCTCCATCATCTTTATCACCTAATGGATTCTTTCCAGTACATCCATGTCACTCATGTACAGGGAAACCTAGACCTGGACACTGTACTCCAGGCGTGGCCTCACCTGTGCTGTGACGAGAGGATGGATCACCTCTCTCAGCCTACTGCCAACAGTTTGCCTAATGCAGCTGAGAATATGGTCAACCTTCTTAACCGCAAAAGCACATTGCTTGTTCATGTTTAACTAAATGTTTATCAGGATTCCCAGGGTATTTTCTTTAAAGCTTCTTTCTAGTTGAGTACATGTACTAATGCCTCAGATTGTTTCTCCGCAGTTGAATCACAGTATAACAGAATGGCTGAGGTTGGAAGGATCTTCTGAAGGTCATCTGGACCAAACTTCCTGCCTAGCGGGGTCACCTAGCGCATGTTGCACAGGATCGTATCCAGGTTTGTTTTGAACATCTCCAAAGAAGAAGACTCCACAACTTCTCCAAGCATCCCGCTTCAGTGCTTTGTCACCCTTACAGTAAAGAATTGTTTTCTCACATTCAGCTGGAACTTCCTGTGTTTCAGTTTGTGTCCACTGCCTCTTGCCCAATGCCTCTCCTGTCTCTGGGCACCACTGAAAAGAGGTCAGCACCTCTTGACATCCTCCCTTCAGATATTTGTGTGCATAGATAAAATCCCCTCCCAGTCTTATCTTCTCCAGGCTAAATAGGCCCAGCTCTCACAGCCTATCCTTGTAAGACAGGTGCTTCAGTCCCCTAGTCATCGTCAAAGCCCTACTGAAGAATTTTGTGTTTCTTCTTGAACCTCACAATATTTTTTTTTTTTTTTTTTCATCATTCTCCAGCCTGTCCAGGTCCTTGTGGATGTCAGCACAACCCTCTGGTGCATCATTCACTTCCCCAGATTTAGTGTTCTCTGCAAAGTTGCTGAAAGTGCACGCTGCCCCATCTTCTAGTTCATCAATGAAGATGTCATAAACAAGATAGTATTGTCCCCTGGGTTACAATACTAGTCACAGGACACATCACAAGCTACTGGAAAACAGAGACAACTGAATAGACATTTAGAAACTGCTGATTATGTAGAACATGCATGAAATTTTAGAAATAACTGGAGAAGAAACACAATATATATCAGTAGTTTGCTCTTAGACTGACAATTATAAGTCAGGCTACCATTTAGTCTGTGGAAGACATCGGAGATGATGCAGGCATATGTATTAACAATAAGCAAGAGGTATGTTAGCTCTTAACTTTATTTTGGAAAAAAATATTTAAAACACTGTACAATGCGAATGATATATATGTAGAGATAACTGCAAATGCTGTTCAGCTGATGAATTTGTTATAAAATTGTATCATGACATTAACAATAACAATTCAGAGATTTAGCTTAGACATATGTTGTGGTTTAACCTGGTAGGCAGCTAAGCACCACACAGCTGATCATTCAACCCTCCCAGCAATGGGATGGGGGAGAAGATTGGAAAAAAGGTAAAACCCATGTGTAGAGATAAAGATAGTTAAATAGTACAGAAATGGAAGGGATAATAATAATAATAATATATACACAAAGCAATCATAGGATCAGAATATCCCAAGTTGGAAGGGACCCATAAGGATCATCAAGTCCAACTCCTTGCATTGCACAGATCTACCCAAAATTTTAGACCATGTGACTAAGTGCACAGTCCAATAACTTCTTAAATTCAGACAGGCTTGGTGGAGTGACTACTTCACTGGGGAGCCTGTTCCAGTGTGAGACCACCCCCTCAGTGAAGAAACTCTTCCTTATGTCTAGCCTAAACTTCCCCTGCCTCAGCTTAACACTGTTCCCGTGGGTCCTATCACTGGTGATTAAGGAGAATAAGTCACCTACCTCTCCACCCCATCTCGCGAGGAAGTTGTAGACTGCGATGAGGTCCCCTCTCTACCTCCACTTCTCCAGGCTGAACAGGCCCAGTGACCTCAGCCACTCCTCAACTTCCCTTTGATCAGTTTGGGTCAGCTGTCCTGTTCATGTTACCTCCCAGCTTCTTGTGCACCCCCAGGCTCCTTGCTGTCAGGGGACAGAATGAGAAGCTGAAAAGTCCTTGACTCTGTATAAGCACTGCACAATAACTAAAACATCAATGTGTTAGCAGCACTATTTTTTATCTTAAATCCCAGATCTGTGCCATCAAAGTCACACAGTCCAATATACCCATCTGTCCTTTTCCTCCAACTGGTTGAAGGCAGGATCTTTCTAGTCCTGGTAATAATACTAATTTCTCACTTCTTGTAAATGGGAATCAGATAGACTGGAGCAGTCATTTTCCTGGAAGATCCCCCTTTTGTGATTGCTTTTGTTGTTGTTGTTGTTGTTGTTTTTTGTTTGTTTTTTTTTTTGTTTTTTGTTTTTTTTTCAAAATCATTGTACTTCTCTCATCGAGGTAGGTTTCCCATATTCTCTCTGTGGTCATGCAGATAAAATCTCAGGGTGGCCTGTTGTGTGTTCCCACTATATGCTCACAGATCACCAAGGGATAGGGGTTGGATGGTTACTGCCTCACTTATGAGTTATTCCTCTTCCTCTGCCTTGTCTCATGATGGCCCTGCTTTGGAATAGCCTGCCTTGAACTCTTTTTTCTCCTTCCACTTCTTAGTAGGTGTTTTTCCTTATTAGATGAGCTGGCTTTCCCATCTATTTCATTTTATATATTGGGGTGACTGATACCAGCAGGGTTGGTTCTCCAGTTAAAAGACAGTCCCTGCTGTGGGGGGCGTGTAGTAATTAAAGTGTGTGTTGTGGGAGCTGGATGAACCACAGGGCTTGTCACCAGACTGGATCAGATCCAGAGGTATTTTTTGTCCTTTGATGGTTCTGAATAATAGTGTTTGACAGGAGCATGCTAGACCTTAGCATGCCACTGAGAGCTTTAAGTCTCTGTCATTACCAGGGTCAGGGCATATCTTTTTGAATCTCCACAGAATCATAGAATTAATCATTTAATGGTTTGGGCTGGGCCTTAAAGACCATCTAATTCCATCCCCCCTGCCACAGACAGGGACACCTCCCAGTAGATCAGGTTGCTCAAAGCCCCATTCTACCTGGGCTTGAACACTTCCAGGAATGGGGCATCCATATCTTCACTGGGTAACCTGTTCCAGTGCTTCACTATTATATGAGTAAAGAATACCTAAGTAAAGAATCCATATGTATATTAACTCTACCCTCTTTTAATTTAAAATCATTACTCTTTGTGATATCACTACAATGCCTGACAAATGGGGGAATGCTTTCTTGAAATCTCCCCTGCTTTCCTGAAGGCTCCCTTGAGGTACTGGAAGACTGCAGTAAGGTGTCCCAGGATCCTTCTCTTCTCCAGGCTGAACAACCCCAAATCCATCAACTTCTCTTTCCTAGGAGATGTGCTCCAGACCTTTGATCAACCTTGTGGCTCTCCTCTGGACTCGTTCTGATATGTCCATGTCCTTCTTGTGCTGGGATTCCCAGAGCTGGATGCAGTACTAGAGGTAGGGTCTCATGATGTCAGAGAAAAGGGAGAGAATCACCTCCGTTGATCTACTGGCCATTCTTCTTTTGATGCAGGCCAGGATATGGTTGGCTTTCTGGGCTGGAAGTGTATTTGGAGCTCATGATGAGCTTCTCATCCACCAACACCTCCAAATCCCTCTCCTAAGAGTAGCTCTCAACCTATTTGCAATCCAGCCTGTATCTGTGCTTGGGATTGCCCTAACCCAGATGCAGTACCTTGCACTTGATCTTGTTGAACTTCATGAAGTTTGCACAGGTACACCTCTCAGACTTGTTCAGGTCCCTCTGCATGGAATCCTTTCCCTCCAGCTTGTCAACCACACCACATAGCTTGGTGTCATCAGCATATCTGAAGGTGCACTCGATCCTACTGCCCATGTCACTGACAAACATGTTAAACAGTTCCTTCATTAACCTCTGAGGAACACAGAATCACAGAATAGTCTAGGTTGGAAGAGACCTACCACTGACCTAATGCTAACAAGTCCTCCACTAAATGAGGACTACATAAGCTCTACATCTAAACGTCTTTTAAAGACCTCCAGGGATGGTGACACAATTCATTACTGATTTCCACTTGGACATTGAGCTGTTTTCTGCAGTTCTTGGAGTATGAACATCCATCCAATTCCTTACCCACCAAGTGGTCCATCAGTCAAATCCATGCCTGTCCAATTTTGAAAAAAGGATATAATGTGGGACAGTGTCAAATGCTTTGCATGATTCCAGGTAGATTACATCAGTTGCTATTCCCTTATTCACCAGTGCTGTGACCCTGTTGAAGCAGGCCACCAAACTTGTCAGGCATGATCTGCCTTTGGTGAAGCCTTGTTTCCTGTTACCAATCACCACCTTATTTTTCATGTACCTACTTATAGTTTCCAGGAGGATTTGCTCTATGGTCATGCTGGGCATAGAGGTGAGACTGACTGGTCTGTAATTCCTTATGTCTTCCTTTTTTTTTTTTTTTTTTTTTTTTTTTTTTTTTTTTAACTTGTTGCTTCCCCTATTCAAGTATTCCAGTCAATGGGAACTTCACAGAACTGTTTATTCTATCATTTTTTTTGGGATTCCAACTTTGTTCAAGGGCGAGTTCCAAAACCATCAAAGGTGATAATCATGATAGATACTTGCCCTTATACTCCCACACACCTTCCCACCCATAACCATCCCTGCCTCTGGGCAGATTTCTTTTTTTTTTTTTTTTTTTTTTTTTTTTTTTTTAAGAGTTTTCTAACCACAGACAAAATTGGAAACACATGTATCTGTAGGACCACGCCAGTTTGAACAACCTAAGTGAATACAACATTTTCAAAAATTATTTTGATTCACCTGGACTAAAGAGTATACTTATTAATATTCTCCATGACAAGATTCCTGAAGTGCAAGAATGATAGCAATACGGAGTACAAATACCAGATTAAGTTCACAGCTGTTGTAATATGAGCACTTGTTATATACAAACTGGCAAAACAATAAGCAAACTTAGGCCAGCCTTCAGAGATAGTAAACAATGAGGAAGGAATTAACAACTTTGAAAGCACATAAAATAAATATTGAGACCACAGAATCACAGAATCATCTAGGTTGGAAGAGACCTCCAATATCATCTAGTCCAGCCTCTGACTTAACACTAGCAACTATTAAACTTTTACAATGCTTGTCACAATTCTTGTTTCAACATGTCCTGGTCAGATTGTCATTATCTTAACCCTTTAAGCCTCATACTGGGTGCCAAAAGCGACTGTTGTGGTTTAAACCTGAAAGCAGCTAAACACCACAAAGCTTTTTCCCATAGTGGAAATCAGATAAAAAGGTAAAAAAGTGTTGACATAAAGACAATTTAATAGGACAGAAAAGGTGAAGATAATAATAATAATAATAATAATAATAATAATAATAATAATAATAAT
>CM021797.1:32139588-32157911 GCA_011076525.1 Nettapus auritus | reverse complement strand
ATAATAATAATAATAATAATAATAATAATAATAATAATAATAATAATAATAAAAGTAATAATATACACCCAAAGCAAATGTACAATGTACATGTTCTCTACCTGCTGACCAATGTCCAGACAGTTCCTGGGCAGTGTCCACCGTCCCTACCCCCACCCAGCTCCCTCAGTTGTTATAATTCCACATGATGTCATATGATATGGACCATCCCTTTGGACTAGCTGTCTTGCTTTTGTCCCCTCCCATCTTCTCGTGCATCCCCAGCCTCCTCACTGGTAAGGAAGCACAAGAAGAAAAAAAGACATTGACTCTGTGTAATCAATTGCACAGAAACATCAGTATGTTATAACCCTTATTTTTTCTCCCAAATCCAAAGCACAGTACCATACCACATAATAGGAAGAAAATTAACAATTAACTCTATCCCAGCCAAAACTAAGATGGCATATTGTAAATTACCTGAAGTTTTGTTTTATTTTATTATTTTATTTTATTTTATTATTTTATTATTATTATTATTATTTTACTGTTTGATAGCCATCAGCTGTTGCTTTGGTACTCTAATGGAGAAAATGGAGTTACCAAAGTTAAACAACATTAAAGTGGACAGCTCTTAAAACAAGTCCAACTGGTGCTATGCTATACATTTTTAGTTAAATCATTCCACATGATGTCATATTTACAATATATTTCAATTTTATCTCTTGCTTTAAAGGCTTCTGTCATGTCTTGGCTTATAAAAGCTATAAACAGTATAAGACTTGACTCTTAACTTTTGTTGCTTTATCTCCACATCAGATCTGTGCAAGTGATGACAGCAATTCAGACACAGATGACCTTTACCAAGAATTACTACAAAGTAAAATTTTCTTTAAAAAAAATTAAGCTGTGGCCTTTATTTGATAAAAACTACCCTCCTGAGAAAGGCTGTTTTTGGCTGAAATTTTGGCTCTGCCCTCTTGTACAAACCTTCTCAGGAAGTGAGAAACAAAGTTATACCCTCAGCGTTACTTTTTAATAAGTTTTCTTCCTCACTTGTTATGCTCTGGGATTCCTTTCATATTAGCTATCTAACCTTTCTTATTAGAACAGAGGATACAGGGGTTTGTATTATACTTGCAATCGCTAGATGTCTGATAGATGCTAGTTTTTCACTGGGCTAATTTCTGTAATGTAGACTCTCTCATTGTTTCCCTTGCAGAGAATCCATAACATGAAAGCAGAGACAAATTACAAGTCCATATGTATAGGGATTCATACCTCTGTATATATTGTAGACTAACTACTAGGTTATTTCTTTCATCTTCAATTAAGCCTCAGACTAAGTTTTAAATGTTGAAAATTGTGTGGTAATTAAATTGAACCTTTTTATTTACTAAGGAGACTGCAGAACTGTTACGGTCACTCTGCATTCGGATTCTTATCCAAAGCTTTAAATCCCACTGACTTCCATACATCTTTGATGGAGTGCTTGCTGCATAAGAACAAATGAATATGTAGTTTTGGTACACTCTATGATACAGTTCAGGTAGGTAAATTGTACTTGTGCAGTCTGCATGCACAAGCAGAGACAAAATGCTATGTGGAGTACATGCAGGGCTGTATTCCTCCTGAAAACAAGATCTAACTCCTTCACCCTTGAAATTATGCTACAAAGTACAAAGGAAAAGGGTGTCATTCTGCTAAGGAGAGCAAAGTATTAAATCCTTTTTATTTGTGTCTAGGGAAGGAGAAACCTCTCTTTTTATCTTTCCTTGCACTCTGTTTAAAAACTATTATCTGCTAAATTCTTTTGAGCTTGTGGAATCTTGTTCATGATTAAATTAATAAAGATGTACATATCTATGTATTCTACATAATGCAAAGGCAGAGGGATAAAAAGGTAGTCTAAAGTATATTATAGCTTTTTATTACAAAAAAAAATATATATATATATAATAAAATAAAAAAAGAGAATATAAAAATTATCCATGGCCAAAAATAAAATATTGTTTCTTTACTTGTTTCAAAGGTTGTTTTAGATGCTTTCATTTTATTAGTAAGTCCCTATTTACTAAAATGCCCCATGATATTAAGAATTATGAAAAAAAAATGTTGTGCAGTGACAAAACAAAAGATCATCTACTCAAAATACCCTCAGACACCTGTGTTTCCACTCATTGTGCTTTACTGTAAAATGATGGAAGAGGTATATTTCAATTAGTCTATACTTAATTCACCAGGTCTAATGGTGATTGCAAATAATTTCTTCTGCACAATAAGATCCATAGAAAAGTATTTTTTCTGAGTCAGGTAGAGCTTTCAACAGGAATTAAATACCAAAATAGAATTTAACACTACTCTAAATTACTAAAATAACTTCCCACAGATATAAGACATTGGGAACTTAATAATATATATATATATATTGTTTAAAGTGTCACATTGTTTTACGTATGGATATTGCATTAGAAAATAAATGTCTAAAATGATCACATTTTCAAAGTACTATTTGGTGTTCAAATATGGAAATGTTTGGTTCAGAAGAACTCTTTAATAAATTTAAAGTAAATAAATGAGAAAAAATGCAATAATAGTAATAAAAAATATGGAATATTCTGCTTCAGAATGATGGTGATATTTACTCATCTCTAAAGCAGTAATTTGAATTTTGATGTTTTAGTAGAAGAAATTATTTCTGTAGTGAGAAATTGTAAGATTTTTACCACCATACTACTTGGTTCAACTCAAGCATATATTAACGATAAATTTTCCTATCTGAGAAACTAGTATAACAATGTTTTGTAAAAGCAACTAAGAAAAATATATGACTTTCTTTAGTGTTCCTGTATTTGCCCATGTTATGACCCTTTAATTTCACAAAATGATACAATGAAAAAAAATTCCGCACAAGGTCACAGAATCACAGAATAGTCTAGGTTGGAAGAGACCTACAAGATCACTGAGTCCAACTTCTGGCCTAACACTAACAAATCTTCCATTAAACCATATCCCTAAGCTCTACATCTAAACGTCTTTTAAAGACCTCCAGGGATGGTGACTCAACCACTTCCCTGGGCAACCTATTCCAGTGACTAACAACCCTTTCTGTAAAGAAGTTTTTTCCTAATATCCAACCTAAACCTCCCCTGGGGCAACTTTAGCCCATTCCCCTCATCCTGTCACCAGGCATGTGGGAGAACAGACCAACCGCCACCTCGCTACAGCCTCCTTTCACGTACCTGTAGAGTGCGATAAGGTCACCTCTGAGCCTCCTCTTCTCCAGGCTAAACAGTCCCTGCTCCCTCAGCCGCTCCTCGTAAGACTTGTTCTCCAGACCCCTCACCAGCTTCACTGCCCTTCTCTGGACTTGCTCAAGCACCTCCATGTCCTTCTTGTAGTGAGGGGCCCAGAACTGAACACAGCACTCGAGGTGAGGCCTCACCAGAGCCGAGTACAGGGGGACAATCACTTCCCTGGACCTGCTGGCCATGCTGTTTCTTCTACAAGCCAGGGTGCTGTTGGCCTTCTTGGCTACTTTAGCACACTGCTGGCTCATATTCTGCCAACCACTACTCCCAGATCCTTCTCTGACAGGCAGCTTTCCAACCACTCATCTCCCAGCCTGTAGCTCTGCTTGGGGTTGTTGTGCCCCAGGTGCAGAACCCGGCACTTGGCCTTGTTGAACTTCATGCAGTTGGCCTCAGCCCATTGGTCCAGCCTATCCAGATCCTCCTGCAGAGCCTTCCTACTCTTGAGCAGGTTGACACAAGCACCTAACTTGGTGTCGTCTGCAAACTTACTGAGGGTGCACTTGATTCCCTCATCCAGATCATCAATGAAGATGTTAAAGAGGACTGGCCCCAGTACTGAGCCCTGGGGGACTCCACTAGTGACCGGCCTCCAACTGGATTTGACTCTATTCACTAAGACTCTCTGGGCCTGGCCATCCAGCCAGCTCATAACCCAACGAAGCATGCGCCAGTCCAGGTCATGTTGTTTGGTAGATTTTGCATGTGATACCAGACAGTAACAACCATACAGACATGTTTCCACTTTTGTCTTGGCTTTACATCTTTCAATATTTCTTATTACAGTCATGTAAGAGACCATCATTCAAATCATCATCCATAGTTTTTAAAAATGACACAAGAATTGTCAACAAGAAAAAAATTGAGGCAATTTACAGACTTGTCAAGTGCAGATAAATGCAAAATCAACATACAAGACTGAAGAATATAAGCCATTCCTTTGGAGAAAGAAATTCCAGCCTGGGAAGAAGTAACTGTTAAAGATTAGGAAGTAAGTTGACCACAAATGGCCAATGTACAAAAAAGACTATTGCAATCCTTACCTGTATAAGCAGTCTTGTTAGAAGACTGATATATGTCTATTAAAATATACTGTGTCTGTTCTTGGTTATGTAACATCTTGGGATGGTGGGCATAATAAGCAGCGAATGTTCATAAAAACTCACTAGAAAAAATCATGTTTTAAAGCTTGTATAAGTAAAATCACTTAATGTATGATAGAAAAATATAAAGAAACAATATGTAGATAAGCAAATTTTATAAGTACTTAACTTGAAGAGAAATTTAAGATTTTTTTTAACCTAGTAACCCGAATTTAAGTTAAATTTATACAAATTTACGCTAATGGTGAAACATACTTTAATGAGCATTGTTATCTAACAGAACAACTTTTATTTCTGATGAATTCTCCACATTAATAATTTTTAGTCCAAGACTAAATACTTTTCTAAAAGAGAAACTCCAGTTCAAATAAGAATTGATTTAAAGAGCTCCTACAGCATGTGCTACACAAAAGGTCAAACTAGATGAAACCAGTGTTCTCACTAGTTTCAGTTCAGATTGTAAGTTATACAACCTATGAATTACTTCAAAAAAACTTATTGCATCTGATAATTTATTTTATGTCAGTGCATCAAAGGAATAAAAATATTCTGCAATGCATTAAGCTAACGGTGTAGGGAAACTTAGTTGCTGTTCACATCAATATGATGACTTGTGTAAACAGACAAGCAAATTTACTGTAATAATTATTGCTGACCATATCATCTTAATAAAAAAGCATTTAGAACAACAACAATAAATAATAATAATAATCATCATCATGGTAATAATAATAATAATAGCAACAACAACAATGGTTAGGTGACTACATAAGACTGCCTAAAACAACAGTTACTTTTATGATAAAAAATTCCTCTGTTTGATCAGCTACTGGAGACATCCTCTTCAGAGAGCTGAGGTGGACATTATAAAAGAAAGTAAAAAAAAAAAAAAAAAAAAAAAAAAAGTTGATATTATTGTTTCTATATCTTTATGTGTTTGTAGTAAATTACTGGTAGAACTCTACTAAATGAAATAACAAAGATATATGACACCGTAACTTGAAATTGATACTGTTGACTTTGAGGTTTATGGAGAGTTTAATCTCTGCAGTCCTCTTAAACTACGCTTGTTTTTTTCAGCAGTACTGTTTAAAGGCTTTAGAAATGTTTCCTCAGTTTCATAACATGAGTCATATACTGTTCAAAGCTGATAGCTGAAAGCTAAAACATAAAACAAATTATAAAGATAGTGTCAAGAGACTTCTGTTTAATACATTACTTGTGAAAGGGAAAAAACAAACAAACAAACAAACAAAAAACAAAAGCAAAACCAAACAAAAAAATGCAAAAAATAAAAATAAGAAGTATAGAATAATTGAAGACTATCACATATCAATGACTTGTAGTTTTATGACAAGTATACAGTTTAAACTGTAACAAAATGACAAGTATTATCTGGATAATAATAATTATCTGGATAAATGGCTAATGATACAGAACAAGAGTCCTAAATCCATATATCATCCTGGATGTGTTTTATGTATGTTTTATTCACATATTATTTACAGGATTTTAAGAGATTTTTCATGTAATTGCTTACATTTTACATGCAATTAATTTGAATTTTCAACTGACATGGTCTTTTATTTTTCTAGTGATTAATCTCAGTCACCTTAATTTTTTTCTCTGAAATTTTTGGAAACGTACTATCTAGCAACCTGGCTTTTTAAAACAATGGTAAGTTTTAAAGTTCATTTTTAAATGTATGAATTTTGATGCACTGAGTTTTGAGTGAACAGATAGACATCATAAGAAGTAAAGGAGCATTTGTTAGACTGTCTGAGGCAGGCTTTCCAAAACAAGGTCCATCCCAAAACACAACTCTTCACCCTACTGTTTTGCATGGTACTGCCAAGCCATGGTACAGCAAGAAACAGATCACGGAATATGAGAATCACACAATGGTTAAGGTAGAAAGGGACCTCTGAAGACTTGAAACAAGTTTGAGAAAATAGATAAAAGACTTTGATTACTGTCCATCATGATATAGAGGAAATACAAGTGCTATGAAATGTTGAATATCCCTATACGATACACATGCGCTCAATAATCGTCATCCTGAGAATGTATGCAATATACCTGACCCATTTCAAATGTTGTGAAGCGTGAGTGACTATATTCATGGGGTGGATTATGTGGAGTAATTGCCTAAACTGACTAGGAAAATTAAACTAATACTCAAAATGTACAGCATTTAAGAAGCTTTCAGGGTGGAGTTACCACCCTGAATTACCTAAGCATTCTCTAGGCTTCCAACCATAGATGTTACCACACTAGGAGAACTTGGAGTGCTGACTCTAAGGAACAGTATGGAGAGTAGAGAAGAGTGGAGACACCACAGCTAAACTCTGTAAACAGATGGGGACTCGATTGTTCTTGTGCACACAGAGAGCTAAATATTTACTACATTGAGCCAACAACCTGTCATGTTTTTAATAAAATGTACTCCAGAGAACTTTTGTTCATTATAATATCATTGTAATACCAAGCCACCTCCATCCCAAAAGCTACCCACCTCCAAGGTGTGACTACCACTCTCTGAGCACATGCTCTGAATCTCTTTGAGCCTATATCTTTAAACAAAAGTGAGAAAAATTTTACCAATCATAACCAAAATAGGCATAACTAGAGTCTCTCAAGCTCCACCTAAAAGATAGAAAATAATATAAATTGGCTTAAGTGAGAGGAGATGTTATGGAAGACACCATTGTGACTTCTGGTATAGGTTGACAGGCTAAGCCTCTCTTCCCTCCCCTCCTCCCCCCCTCATTGTGATGCTGTAGGGTAAGATTTGAACACTTGGTTATACCAGGTGTCTCCATGGAAACGTAGAAATTTCTAGAGGTTTTGTACCTTTTAACACTTTAATAGCCAGGCTGTATACCTGTGTATTTCATGCATGCTAACTTGCTTTTGCAGACAGTGAATTTATCACCAACAATCCAAAGAACCTGTGTACCTGTTGCTGTAATATATTGCACTTAACTGCATTTTTTCTACCCCTCACAGTTCTCATTGAATGCAACTAGAGGGAGGGTGTGCTACATTATTAGTGAATCCATGACCATGATAGTTCCATACCCTGAATCCGACTGAATCCACATCAGTTAATATGTTATTGGTGAATCCATGACTGTCATAGTTCAATGCCCTGAATCCAACCAGACCCGTAACAGTTAATCAGCTACACCCCTAAACGCGACAGCATGGAAACCTGCTACACCATGGTACACCATGGGCTGCAGATGGACAACCTATTTCACCATGGTCCTCTCCACAGGCCACAGGGGAACTCATGCTCCAGTGCCTGGAGCACCTCTTCCCACTCCTTCTGCACTGACCTTGGTGTCTGCAAGGCTGTTTCTTAATCCTCTCTTTCTCCCAGATGCTGCTGAGCAGAAGATTTTTCCTCTTTCTTTAATTTGCTCTTACAGATGTGCAAACAACATCATTTATTAGCCCGGCTCTGGCCAGGGGTGGAGCACCCTTATCTAACCTGGGGCAGCTTCTGGATTCTTTTTGCCAAAGCCACCGCTATGGCCTGCTGCTACCAAAACCTTGCCACATAAACACACTACAAGAGTTTGTTCCCCTTGCTTCTTTTCCTGGCACTGGTTGCCACTGAAAATAGCATTGTTCCAGCTTCACTGCATCCTCCATTCAAAGAGGGGAAGGATGACCTCTTTTGGACTCTGGAAATACTTCACCTAATGCAGCCAAGAATACTATTAGTCTTCTAGGCAGCAAGGACACAATGTCGACTCAATGAGAAATAGCAAGGAGCTTCTTTTACTCTTGCCCTGCTTGGGCTTCTGCTCCAGCACTAGGAATACTCCTACTTTGCTATCTTTCTCTTGACACTTCTTTTCTGCATCTACCGATTGACTTTCTCTCCTACCCAGGCATCTTTCTATTTGTTACTTGCCTTTTCTCAGGTTTCAGCTTAGTGTCATCTCTTTTGTGTGTCTCTTCATGTCTAGGGTTTAGTACTTTTTTTTTTTTTTTTTTTTTTTTTTTTTTTTTTTTTTTTTAATTTTGCAGACTCTTTTTTTAAACATATTTTTGCAGGACTCTTCTGCCTGCTTCAGAGACAGCTGTAACTGGTAGTCCCAGACCTCCTCTTGCAGCCCATCACCCACCACCAAAACTTATCAGTTATGTCTGATGCATGCTTAAATAGAATTTCTTTCATTTTACTTTTGGTCCTTTGATTCTCAATTTTGTTGCCTTCACCTGGTAAGTCTGATTGCTTGGGGGATCAGAAGTCTATAAGGAGTTCAGAGAAGAAAATATCCAGACTACTGGTAAAGCAGATGAAAATACAAAATCAGTCTTTTAACTGCATAATTCATTATTTACCACATGGCTTTTATTCATTATCAGGTATAGGTTATGAAGTTTCTTTCAAAACATGTAGAGCTTTGAGGGCCTGGCCTACCTTGTTAATTGAAACTGACTTGTGTCTGAGATGACCTGAGCTCAACACTTCATATTCAATTTCAACTTTCTCACAGTATTCTTCTGGAGAGGTTGGCAGCCCATGGCTTGGACGGGTACACTCTTTGCTGGGTTAAAAGCTGGATGGACGGCCCAGACCCAGAGAGTATTGGTGAATGGAGAGAAATCCACTAGTCATGAGTGGTGTTCCCCAGGGGTCAGTGTTGGGGCCCATCCTCTTTAATACCTTTATTAAGATTTGGATGAGGGAATTGAGCGCACTCTCATTAGGTCTGCAGATGACAAGTTGGGGGGAAGTGTTGATCTGCTGGAGGGTAGGAAGGACCTGCAGAGGCACCTGGACAGGTTGAGTTGATGGGCAGAGTCCAATGGGATAAGGCTTAACATGGTTAAGTGCCACACGCTGCACTTTGGTCAAAACAACCCCATGCAACATTACAGGCTTGGGGCAGAGTGGCTAGAAAGCTGTGGAGAGGAAAAGGATCTGGGGATGTTGGTTGACGCTTGCCTGAACATGAGCCAGCAGTGTGACCAGGTTGCCAACAAGGCCAACAGCATCCTGGCTTGTATCAGAAATAGTGTAACCAGCAGGACCAGCGATGTAATTGTCTCCTTGTACACTGCTCTGGTGAAGCCATACCTTGAGTACTGTGTTCAGTTTTGGGCTCCTCAGTACTAGAAGGAAGCTCACCAGATTGGTCAGTCATGATTTGCCCTTGGTGAAGCCATGCTGGCAGTCTCATGTCACATCCTTGTCTTGCATGTGTCTTAATTTTGCCTCCAGGAGGATTCATTTCATGATCTTCTGAGGCACAGAGGTGAAGCTCATCAGTCTGTAGTTCCCCGTGTCTCTCTTTCTACCCTTTATAAAAATGGGAGTGATGTTTCTCTTTTTCCAGTCACCGGCGACTTCACCTGTCTGCCGTGAGTTTCCAAATATGATGGAGATTTTCTTGGGAATTATATTAGCGAATTTCCCCAGGAGCTTGGGAATCATGTCATCAGGGCCTATAGACTTGTTAAGTTGCATCAAGAGGTCCCGAAATCACTAGCTGGTTACAGTGAGAGGGACTCTGCTCCCCCAGCCCCCACCTAGAGGTTTGGGGACATGAGATGTGGGAAGCCTGACCACTAGTGAAGACTGTAGCAAAGAAGTTGTTAAGCACCTCTGCTTTCTCCACACCTGTTGTTACCAGTTCTCTGTCTTTATTTGTCAGAGGCGCTACACTCTTCCTGCACCTGTATATAACTCTGGTTATCCTTTGTATCCCTTAATTTTATTTTTATTTTTATTTTTATTTTTAGTTTTAGTTTTGTCAGTGCCTTGGCTTTCCTAATCCTGTCCATGCACATCTGGATAGCGTTTCTGTGCTCTTCCCAGGGCTCATGGCCCTGTTTCCACTGTCTGTGTGCATTTTCTTCTTCTGCTTAAGTTTGATCATCAGATCCTTATTTAACCATGTGGGTTTCTTACCTTCCCTGCTTGATTTATTGTGTATGGGATTAGAGAGCTCTTGCACTCCAAGGAAAATATCCTTAAAGAGTTGGCAGCTCTGATCAGATCCTCTATCCCTAAGGACTGTGTCCTTAGGAAGTTGGATCTTCTGAAGTTCAGGGTCCTGACTTTGCTCTTAGCAAGGTCTCTATCCCTTGAGATCACGAACTCAACCAGGGCATGGTCACTGCAACCCAGGCTTCCTCTAATCTTAACTTCTCTAATGAGCTCTTCCACATCGGTAAGCACCAGGTCCAGTAACACTTCTCCTCTAGTTGGTTTGTCTAATACCTGGAAAAGGAATTTTTCCTCAGTGGTCTCCAGGAGTCTCCTGAATTGCTTACTGGCTGCCATGTGGATTTCCCAACAAACATCTGGGTGGTTGAAAACCCCCAGGAGGATGAGAGACTGTGCACACAATGTTTCCTGTAGTTGGAGCAAGAAGGCCTCATCAACAGGCTTCTCTTGATCAGGCATCCTGTAGTAGACCCCAACCACAAGACATTTTTTTTTTTTTTTAGTCTGGTCCTTAGTTTTTACTCACAAACTCTCAGCTTGCTCTTGGGTGTTTCTTAGAGGGAACTCTTCACAATCTATACATTTCTTAACATAGAGAGCAACACCCCCTTTATGATTAGAGCAAGTGAATGAATCAAAAAAGCACAAAAAATATTCCAATTTATAGCTTGTGAAGATTTAAATTAGATTTACATCGCTTTCTCGTAATTAGCAGTTATGACACTTATGCTTATGTTGCTATAATGGCAATGCAATAGCAACATAAATTTAAATACTATTCTTGTTATTTATAGTGATAGTTTCATATCCACACCTCATTCTTCTAGCATTTGGGCTCCATGGAAACAGCTTTTAACCCTTGAAATTTGAATCAGTGTTCCATTACCACACAGAATTGTTATTATTATTATTTTTTGAACAGAGATCTTATCTATTCTTTACAGACACCAAATATCTTACTCAAAAAAAAAAAAAAAAAAAAAAAAAAATTCTAGCATTTGTGATCCCTGTCATGTGATATCATAGCAGTATAGCAGTTAATCCTTTATAAATGCAAGCATGAATTCAGACCCACTGTTCTACAGATTTCTTCCTATTGTTTTCAGACTTCTGATCTGCCTCTCAGGAAAAGGCTGCAGTCTTGAAAACTTCTCCTTTCTCTTTGGATTTGTTGCCCTTTCTTTTTATTCTTCCTCACAGTCATTGAGGACTGCCAATCATTATTACTATACACAGCAGGGGACTTGTTCTCCTTCTGAATGTAAGCACATTATGCTTCCTCTCCAACTTTACCTTCTAGCAAAAGGTTAAGAACCCTGGAGAGGTGAGGGCAAAGGGCTTCACATGGCTTACAACTGTCAGGCAGCTAATATCTAATGCCTTTGCAGCTCCCTTATCTCATTCCCTTTTCCTTTCTTCATATTCAGCCTTGGTACATGTAAGTTCTCTTATATACAATCTTCACAGGCTTGTGAGAAGCAAAAAGAAAATTCAACTCCAGCATGCAGTGTAAGTCAGGAGGATATTTTAAAAAAGGACTAAAAGAAAAGGGTACAAATGAACTTCTGGAATGCTGATGAACAAGTTTTGTAGGCTGTGTAGAAGGGCTGAGAGACAGCATTCCTGGTCTGTGATGAAAGTGGACTATTAAAAATTAATGAAGATCTATAACATGACACGAGGAACCATTAATTTAGAAAGTATATATATGTATATATGAATACAAAAAAACAGCACACACACACACAACCTTAGAGCCTTACTATCAATCACCAATTAACATTATATATATTCACAGTATAACTTTTTTTTTTTTTTTTTTTTTTTTTTTTTTTTATTGAGTGAAATACTAACTCTTCAAAAATTCCAAAGTTGATGATAGATCACCTAATAGGGCACATAATAACCATTTAACCATTTCTGGCACTTTTTTCTGATCTCGTGAATCGACCATCCCATCCTTCATCTATAGAAATGGGTTCCTTTTGCACTTCTAAAAGATCTTTATGTAGAAAGAGCTGTTTGGTTCCCAAGAGATTTGAATGGGGTTTCAATCCATCCTGGAGCTGAATAGCCATGCATATGCCTAATGTAATTGCATGTTCTTTTGAGCACATTGCAGTTGCAGATTATTGCCAGTGAGCTTGGACATTTCTTTCCACTATAAGCATATCACTGTATTTAACAAGCACTGAGTAACATATAGAAGATAATTATATGATTAATGTTCAAGCTTCCAAATTATGTTTAAACTACAAAGGAAATCCCCTGGAAAGAGTCCAGTGGAGGACCACAAAGGTGATACAGGGCCTGGAGCATCTTCCCTATGAAGAAAGTTTTCTGTTCAGCCTGAAGAAAAGAAGGCTGAGAGGGGATCTCATCAATGTTTATAAATACCTGAGGTGTGGAAGACAGAGGGATTAGGCCAACCTGTTTTCAGTGGTCTGTGGGGACAGGGCAAGGGGAAATGGCTACAAAATGGAGCAGAGGAAGTTCCACACCAACATGCATAAGAACTTCTTCACAGTAAAGGTGATGGAGCACTGGAACAGGCTGTCCAGAGAGGCTGTGGAGTCTCCTTCTCTGCAGATATTCAAGGCCCATCTGGACACCTACCCGGGCAACGTGCTCTTGGGAACCTGCTTTGGCAGGGGAGTTGGACCCAAGGTACCTTCCAACCTCTACAATGCTGTGATTCTGTGATTCTGTGAAGAAAAAAAAACACACTAATAAAGTATTTGAATCACAACGTCACATTTTCCTACTTCATTTAATTTACATAAATTTTAGAGCAGGGTACAGTAAAATATTTAATTAGAATCTAAAGAAATTCAATCTAAATTGATAAGTCTTCTTTCTATCAAAGTGCTATTTATTATCATTATTTTGACTGAGAAGGAAAAGATTATTTTCACTATACAGCTATACACTATTTCACTATGCAACACCTATAGCAACCTATGTGGGAAATAATAAGGGCAGCCTTGGCTGCAGTGGCAATGAAATGGAGCATTTTAAGATCCTCAGGGCAGTGAAGAGGTATAAAGGTTCGGTCGGTTTATTCCATAGTTTTTTTTTCTAGCTGTATAAAAGCACATTGGATGCCGCAGTTATTCTTATGGGAAGTAATATGAAAGAAACATTTTCTACTTTGAGCCAAATCCAAATTTTTCTAAAATCATCTGAAAGTTCCCAATTGGTCATAAAACCATAGCAGTTAATAGACACAGAAAAAATAGTGATATAGATTTACATTTGTTCAGATACAAAATGTACAAAGAAGATTTTATTATTTATTTATTTATTTATTTATTTATTTTTCACAAGGAGTAACATGTTCAGTGTGTCTGCAATAAACTTGGCTTCATGAAAAGAAAAATATGCAGTATGAACTCTCAGGCGGAGTTTTAATGCCAGGTTATTTTATTTAGTTATTTATTTTTTCCCTAAGAAGCATATTTTTTCCCCTTTCTCTCTAAGAAGAATCTTGAAGAAGCACAAACCATCTTAAGTATACTGGCTTCCTCTTGAACCTCTAGAAGAATGTAGACAAACACTATTATTATAACAAAAAATACTATTAATATTGTTTCAGTTGTACTGTTGGTTTTTCAGGTTTGTGGAGTCTCATAATCTTGTATATACACCTCTTTTTTTTTAATTTTACTTTGATACAGAACCATTACTGGTGGAATGGATAGGTAAAACTAATGACCCAAAACACATGGTAAGAAAAATATGTTAGGAACGGAACTAATTAAGAAAAGAAAGAAGTATGGTATGAGGTTTGCACAAAGTGAAGGTACACCAAGAATCTATTAGTAAAAACTCTAACTTACAAAACCAACTCAATTGTTTAATGCTGCACCTGTACCATCTAAAATCAGACAGTTGAACTGATTGGAAACTAAGTTTAGACAGTGGCTACCATTCATTCTTAGTCACTGGGGCAGATCTAGAGAGGAAGTAATTTCAGTGTTTTCAATCATTTGAATATTTGGTATTTTCAAGAAAACAGAAAAAGACTGTTACTTAAGCATTGAGATTACTAAAAAATCTTGCTTTCGTTTAAAATGAAATAAAATATGACAGCTGTTAATTATACAAAGAAAATCTCTCTCACAACTTAAAAAGCGAGAGATTATATGCATATATATGTGTATATGTATATTAACATGCATATGCATATATATATGAAAAATATAAGGGGATAGCTAAAGTGCAATCAATGTTACATTGTCTTGTGAGTGTCACAGGAGAATAAACTCAACGATACAAAAAGACTACAGTGTAAAGTTCTGAGTTAATTAGTAATACCCATGTTCTGGGAAGTTTTGTATTCAGGTAACTGTTAGAAATTAGTCCAAGTGAAATGGAAAACAAAATAATAAACTGAAAAAAAAATCACACAAAAAAACACTAAAACAAAACAAAACAGCCCAACCTACAAACAAAACAAACAAACAAACAAACAAACTAAACAAAACAAACAAAACAAAACAAAACAAACAAAAATACCCTGTTTCCAAGTAGGAAAATATGTAGTAATTCTTCAGAGCCTTTTGAGGAAGCTATGAGAAGAAGAAACTATTCCCATAATTTAGCATTAGAGTTGCATTGCTAAGACAATGCTGTGACCTGTGAAGCTCATAAGGAACAAGAAACTAAAGGATGGTTTTTATAGCAGTACACGGGAAAAAGTAGGAGGAAATGCTGTAGTGAACTGGGTATTTCTAAGAGAGGTATGTTCTATTAAGTTATTTGTCTGCATCGTTTTTTTTTCAAATACTGCTTACTTTGGTATATCCTACCCTGTTTTACTTGTTTGTTTCTTATTCCATATATCTGAGAATTTGAGGTGGGTGGAAGGAAGACTGAAAGAGAAAGGGTGCCATATAAGATACTACTGAATTGTGAGCTAGGAGACATTGGGTAACTCGTTATTATGTTTTGCTGACAACTCACAAGAGCAAATTCATTACTTATGTCTGCAATCAAAGCCAGTGTTTCCTTCTGGAAACTCTCTGACCTTGTTTTCTCAATACACTTATTAGCTTTGTGTTTTTGCTTTGTCTGCAAGTCAGTCTAAGGGCTAAAAAGCAGGTGCCCCACAGAGTATCTTGTACTAGAGACTGAACATGTCAGCTTCAGTATAGACATGGTTTGTTTTCTGAAGAGCTAAACAAATATCCCCTCTACAGCAACAATGGCAGTAGTTTTAACAAAACACATACATAATTAGCAGTTGATACAGAACACAAGCCAATTTTCATGGGTTTGTGGAATCAATTTTTTATGAGTTAGGCCATATGAATCTCTTTGGTGGACATGCACATCTCAAACTGTAGGCATACATGTCTAAAGCTACAGCTAAAATCTGTTAGGAAAAAAAAGATATTCACTGAGAGAGTGGTCGAACTATTGAACATGTTCCCCAAGGTAGTGGTCACAGCCCCAAGCCCATCAGTCTTCAAGGAATGTTTGAACAATGTTCTAAGATACATGGTTTAACTCTTAGGTCAACTTGTTTGTAGGCTGAAGTTGGACTTGATGACCATCATGGGTCATGATCAGGATGCTCTGTGATTCTATGGTTGTTAAAGATACGATTTACTTTATTTATTTATCTGTGAGTAAAAGCAAGAAAAACAAGTAAAAAGTCCCAGGAAAGCCTTGACATATATAAACAACTAGTATGGTCTTCCAGCATATTTTTACTACACCAATGAATAGTGTGAGTTCTAATATTTAATATTTAACACTTAAAGGTAGATTTTTATCAGGCCTGATAAACACCTGAACTTTAGTGAAGTAATTCCAGACAAACACAGCAATTAGTTTAAAATCACCCTGAAGTAATGAATGCCTTGTAATTAAAATAAAGGTGTTTGAGATGTAATGACATGGAAGTATAAATAATGGAAAAGAAAAAAATACAACACCACTTGTTCCCTCTTTCATTACAATCTTTCAGCCTTTCATTACACACGTTCCCTCTTTCATTAAGGTTAAATAACATTTCTTGTAATGAATTATCTGCAAGAGTGGCATGGCAGGAAGAAAATCTCAGAAGGAAAATGAAAAGAAAAGGCAATCAATGGGAAGTCTTTTCTTTTCTTTTCTTTTCTTTTCTTTTCTTTTCTTTTCTTTTCTTTTCTTTTCTTTTCTTTTCTTTTCTTTTCTTTTCTTTTCTTTTCTTTTCTTTTCTTTTCTTTTCTTTTCTTTTCTTTTCTTTTCTTTTCTTTTCTTTTCTTTTCTTTTCTTTTCTTTTCTTTTCTTTTCTTTTCTTTTCTTTTCTTTTCTTTTCTTTTCTTTTCTTTTCTTTTCTTTTCTTTTCTTTTCTTTTCTTTTCTTTTCTTTTCTTTTCTTTTCTTTTCTTTTCTTTTCTTGTTATTATTAAATAGTAACTGGTGTCATCCTAAACTCTCAAAACTTACTTAGAATGGTTATATAGAGTACTGTAAGCTAGTAGTTAGTGGAGTCTCCAGAGTGAAGTTCTCATTTTAGACAAACCTTTTAGAGTAGAACTGTGGGATTCAGCTTTCTCTGGCCAGAAAAATAATGAGATTTCATGGGGATTTCTCTAATAACGCTTTTGACAAGCTTGAATGGTTACCACATAGAAAGTAACAACCAAGGTTTTCTATCTGAAGGAACATGCTCTTCAGGCTTGACTCTAATAGAATGATAACAGATCTAAGGACTCCAGAGAACTGATACAAAATTAGAAGACAACAAACAATAAAGAAAGGTGAATGGTTATAGATTATTTTAAAAACAAAATATAATAATAATAATAATAATAATAATAATAATAATAATAATGTTGGCAATTTTTTTTTTTTTTTTTTTTTTTCTTTTCTTTTTTCTTAAAGTTGATGTGATCAGAGAAGTACTGTGAATAGTAAGAACAAAATGTTGGTTCCACAACTTTGCTGACTGTTGTAACAATTTCACAAAAAACTCTGAGCTTGTGACTGCAGTACTTTTAAGTAGGTCTTGCTGACTATATAACAGGGAGTCAAAAGCATAGATTTTTTGTTCAACTGCAGCAGCTTAATGTGAATCCTGGGAACAGATATTTGTTATTTTTCTCAGTGTGTATTAAGCCACTTGGAAACAGGAGCAATAACTGTTCTGGCCTTAGAAATCCATAAATCTATACCACAAATAGGGCACAGAACTTCGTAGGTCAGCCCAAATAGTTATCCTAATTCTATGTTTCATTTGAAAACACAGAATACTTTGCAAAAAAACAAACAGACAAACATACAAATAAACAAACATGCATCTCTTTAAAAGAATTCAGTAATGTATATAAAAAAGAAAAAAAAGATACTAATTTCAAATGACTTTATGGATTATATTAGTTTTATTTTCTTTCTTTTACTAGCGAATAGGTGTGTGTCACATTAAAAACAATGTTTAATGATGTTAAATAACCAGACTGACTATTAAAATCTTGAGATTTAAGATCTAGATCTACCCAGATCCACATTATAACTGAAAATGTTCTCAGATTTTCTCTTTTTTTCCATAATAGGTTATAAATAGTTCAAGGTATTATTCATCAAGTATTTTTCTTAAAGAAATTATTTTACTTTATGTAAAGTTATTTTTTTTTTTTTTTTTTTTTTTTTTTTTGTTCTGTTTTCCTTCTGGATTTTATTTGTGAAAGCAACAAGATTTCTTTAACTTCCCTTCTTCAATGGATTTCATCTATAAAGAGCTAGCTACTTTTCATTATGTTGGATATATGAAAGCATAACAAAAGTGGGGCAAGAAAAATGAGTATATATTTCAGGAACAGCTGGGCAAGGAGGTGAGAACCTATGATGAAGTCACACTACAGGGGATGGTTATGCCTTGTGGCTGTGCCTAAAGCTATATAGTGCTTGGAACAAGAGTTTAAAGGGTCAGTGTGCAAATTAATCTGAAAAAAAAAAAAAAAAAAAAAAA
>CM021797.1:32106452-32139488 GCA_011076525.1 Nettapus auritus | reverse complement strand
TAAAAAAAAAAAAAAAAAAAAAAAAAAAAAAAAAAAAAAGTAGGACATTCAAATCCAGATTTACCTTGTCTCAGTTTTATTTTTAAACTCTGTCAAAACCCACTGTGCGGGATTTTTACTGAGCTAAGGCTTTCTTTCTTCTTCTCTCTTCTTTTGTCCTGCATTTTTAGAAATCAACCACTCCGCAGCTAAGTTGCTGGAATGTTAAATGATATTAGCACAGACAATTGTCCTTGTACATGGCATTTCTCTCTCTCCCTCTCTTTCTCTATTTTTTATAAATACAGACATTTATGATTTTATTGGTGGAAGTAAACTTTATTCAAAAACAGTGCAAAACAGTTGTTTTTCTAAATCACATACACAAACTAAATGGAAACACATCATTATGATACTGAACACTAGAGAATTGAAGTTAGTATTTTAATTTCCCTTAGTTCTCACAGTAGGATTTTGCTATCATTTTGCTTAGGATAAGTGTGGAACCGCAAAGCACTGGGAAAATATAAGAGAGAGAGCTTACATGTTAAGAATGTGCACTTAATGGCATCCTGTAAAGGTAAAGATACGTTCCCGTTTTCAACCCATTGTGCAGTGTGGTGTGGACAAGGCTTAAAACTACTTCAGTGTTTCTTCTACTTGCACACATCCTGAAGGAGATTTGGGTGCTTGAAAGAAGCTTGGTGTATGAAGGGGTAGCTGTATCTCAACTTCTGCCTTTTCTGAATTACTTACCCAGTGCAAAGAGCCTACCACACTGTAATTTGTATTGGATATAGCATTGATATAGCATTTTTTACCTTCAGGAAGGAATACTTTTCAGTAAAGACCCATATGTTCACTTGTAAGCACAAATTGGGAATTGTAGTCTTCCTTTACTCCTAACAAACTAAAAGTAGCAGGAAAAAAAAAAAAAAAAAAAAAAAAAGAAAAAAAAAAAAAAGGAGAGAGAAGAAAGAAGAAATCTAAAATGTAAGAAATATAATTAATAGAATGAAAGATGTACAATACCTTTCCAGCATATAAAATTGAGAATAAAAGGAATACTGCAAAACTGGTGAAACCCTTGCCAAGACTAGATAACAAACAGTGATATAAGTAAAATTTAAGTGGTAATTCTATTGAGGAAAGATACATCAAATGATATAGAGATAATGCTATGATTTTTTATTATAATTAATATATAGTAGTACAATAATAAAATTATTATTATTATTATTGTTATTATTATTATTATTTGTGTGTGTGTGACAAAGTAATAGGTAGCATTAAGTACTATGTGATAATGGCAGAACCATGTTTGTCAGAGACTGGCAGAAAAATTAATGCTGATAGAAATGTTCTAGGGTCCTGTTTTCCTGTTTTGTCTGCTGTCCAGTTTCTCTACTAACTAGACACAGGAGACATAGTCCAGCAGACATTTGCTCTGCAGTGTTAAAGGAATTTTAACAGCATGTTGTGGTATCAGTAGGAAGGTGTAGATGTGAACTCTCCTGTATATCTGTTTCCTGGTTATCAGAGCTTGTCAAAGTCTCAAGACCTAAGTGAGTCTTTTTAATCTTATGTAGAAATTACACCTATATAGAAATTTCCCATTCTTTCAGATCTATGAGGAACTTACGTACTGGGAAGATAGACATAATCTGGAGAGAAAGAATAGCTAGGTTATTTTTGTAGAAAATGATACAAATTTTTCACTAGTTCACAGAGATGCAAGGTACACTTTCTCGAGCAAGCTAAGAATGTACAGAAGTTTGTTGAGTAATTTATCTTTGCAAAATATACTTTTTCTTCAGGTTCCAGATACCATCAAAGGTGGTCCTGTGATTTTTGCAAGTTTAAGATTGACAGTAAAATCTGAGGAACATGGAAGTTCTGGAAAACAAAACAAAACAAAACAAAACAAACAGAAAAACAAAAACACAGCAAACAAACAAACCTATTTTCTCAGTAAGCCTAATTTTGAAAAACTGTAAAGTAATTTTAAAACCTGAGTTCCTACTGGGCTAAATATAGTAAGGAAATGTTAAGAATTCTGTAATGATATCCAAATCCTCTTTTTCTCTCCTCAGCAGTCTCCATAGTAGTACTATTCATACATTTACTGCCAATCTGAGCAATATGAAGAGAAAACAACCTGTTTGCTTCAAAAATAACAAGACATATTATTAGCTAATCCATATGGGAGAAAGCTGCAGTGCTGCTTACTGTACTAAATCTGTTTCAGCTTTTACAATGATCTATTATATTTAGTAGGCTTTACTTTTCTATTTTTAAATCAGAACAAAACAAAACAAAAAATCCTTTGTGCGTCTGTATGTTCTGCTTAGGCTCATTTTGTGGTTCACACTAGATTCTGTTTGTCTAAGGAACTTGCAGAGGAGTGGACTGAGGAAAAAAAAAAAAAAAAAAAAAAAAAGGTAATTTCTTAACATTTACTGCTTTCAATTACCCTGTGAAATAAAGTTGACACTGATATCAGAAAAAAACACCACTGCACTATTCAATAGTGTTCAATTGCTACTTTGAACATAAAGCACACTCGCATGGCTGTACTGGAATGTTATTAATCATCAAATTAACAGTTAAATTAATCTAAGTAATATCAGCTGCATGTAAAAAATAAAATAAAATAAGTAAAAAAAATTATTTTGTATTTGAGAAGATTTCACTGATCTTGGATTGAATCCTTACCTACTGTTGTAAATGTACTACAAACCTTTCCTGACTACTGACCATTAAGAGGCTACATCATGGGCAAACAGTGTACTCTGGACGTATTTCAGCAATAATCAGTGGGAAAGTTCAGTAGTCATTGACTGTAAGAAATGACTTGAAATGACATGACACCATGATTTTTAGGGCACAAATACAGCTATAAGGACTGATTTAGTCACTCAAGCAAAAATTAAAAAAAAAAAAAAAATATTTCAACTGTTTACTCCTATTTCATAGTTTCAGTTAATTTTTTGTACCTTACTTGAAAATAAAATTTATTACATTAACTCATGACATTAATAGAGTGCTTTTTTTTTTTTTTTTATCCCAGAAATAACTGATTTATTAATGAACATGAAGAGGAATCTATTTGGCTAGCTGCATGAGCAAGTAACTTGGCTTGTGATCAGGAAAGACAGGTGATTTTGCATCATTGTAATGTTCTTTTGGATGACCATTACAAATTTTTAAACTGGAAAGGAAAACACTAAGAATCTGAAAGCAACTGTGTTGACAAGTCTTGAGGGAAGAATCCTTGTGCAAGAGCTGTAACAAGAATCTGCAAACCAGACTTAGACAAAACACAGAGAAATTCAATAAAAAAATTGAGAAGCAGCCTGTAAAAGACAATTGATCATAACAAAACCTAAATCAGATTCAGAGCAGAACCCTTTACTTTTCCTGTATGGGTTATTTATATTATGTCTAATTACTTCTAAAGCAAACTGTGCGTTTTCTGTTCATGCTGTCCGGATTAACAGAGCATGTATAAATACTACTGCCATGGAGCATGGTGGTAATGAGAAGAAAAGATGGACACACAAAGGTTGGAAATTGGAGCATCTAATTCAAATTTCACTGCAATTTTTTTTAATAGATATGCTTAGTCAGAATGTGCAGTTTCCACCTGTCTGTTCTGCTATAACTTGCTACTGCTACAGCATGAGATAAATAGTCCAGATGGAAAGCTAGACTCAAACTGGGAAAAGAGAAGAAATGTGATGATTAAATTAAAACTTCCAGGATGTGCCACAAGAAGAAATTATTTGGAATGAAAATACTTTTTTTTTTTTTTTTTTTTTTTTTTTTTTTTGATTAAATCCAATGCCATGTTATCAATTTCCCTGTGTAATGGGTTTACATGGTAAGGTGGTTTAGGTAGCAGAGGGCTGGAGGGGTGGCTTCTGTGAGGAGAATCTAGAAGCTGCTCCCTTGTTAGATAAGGGCTAGTTTCAGCCAGCTCCAAAGGGACCGACTGCTAGCCAGAGCAGAGCCAATAAGTGATACTGTTTGCTCCTCTGTGATAGTGTGTTTAGGAAAGGGAAAATAAAACAAACAAACTGCGTCAACAGCAGCTGGGAGAGTGAAGAATGAGAAACAGCCTTGCAGACACAGAGGTCAGTGAAGAAAGAAGGAGAGGAGGTGCTCCAGTCATGCAGCAGCAGTTTCCTGTGACCTGTGGAGAAGCCCATGGTGGAGCAGGCTGTCCCCCTGCAGCCCATAGGTCCCACAGTGGAGCAGATCTCCATACTGCAGCCTGTGGAGGAGCCCCTGGTGGAGCAGCTGCAGGTGGCCTGGAGGAGGCTGAAGCCCATGGAGAGTCCTCGCAGGAGCAGGCCCCGGGCTGGAGCTGCAGCCTGTGGAGAGGAGGCCATGCAGGAGCAAATGACCTGGCAGGAGCTGCTGCCCATGGGGTGATCCAGATTAGAGCAGTTTTTTCCTTATGGATGGATCCCAGTGTATGAACCCATATTTGGAGCAATTCTTGAAGAGCTCCTTCCAGTGGGAATCCCATGCAAGATCAGTTTGGGAAGGACTGCATCCCATAGGAAGGACCCCACATTGAGCAGGGGAAAGGATTGACTGAGAAGGAGTGGTGGAGATAAAGCTCTAAGGACTGACCACAGCCTCCATTCCCCAGTTCCCCTGTGCTTCTTGGGGGAAGGAGGTGGAAGAGGGTGGATTGGGGGAAGTTGTTTTTAGTTTCTTTCCATTGTTTCTCACTTCTCTTGCTTGCTAGTAAGAGGCAATAAATTTTACTAATCTCCTTGCACTGAGTCTGTTTCGCCCAGTCATGGTAATTGTTGAGTGATCTCCCTGTCCTTATCTCAACCCTTGAGCCCTCTTCATCGTATTTTCTCCCCCTTTCCCTTTGCAGAAGGGGAGTGCAAGAGAGTTGTGGTGGAGCTCAGCTGCTTAACTGGCTAAAACCACAACACCTTGATAAAGACCTGAAGGATTTTGGCAATTTTCCAAATTCACCTCACGCCTACATAGTTTAATGTGACACTGAATCCACATGAAACATTTCACTTTTCATCTCTAAATTTTCCAGAAGGTTCAATCAATGAAAAAAAAAAAAAAAAAAAAAAAAAAAAAGTTATTTGTATGCTTACATATTTATTTGGTCTTGCTGCAGGACAAAATTGAATTTCAAGTTACTCAGTGTGCACTGATAAGATCAAGTAATTAGGAATCACTAAATCGTTTATGTAGGAACCACATCTTGGGACACTTATCTGATGTGAGCAAGGGTACAGTTTATTTCTGGAAGCTGAACACATCACACACACACACACACACACCAAAAAAAAACAAAACACCAAAAACAAACAAACAAACAAAAAAAAAACAGAGAGAGAGATTCTCTTCTTCCATAGCTGCTTTGTCACTGATTTTTTAAGTATTAAATTACTGACTAGAGGTCATAGTTGGATGGGCAAAGAGAGATATCTTGTAGCATTAAAACATAACAGACACTAAATGTCCACTACATGATTAAATTTATAAAGTACTGATTTAGATGCAGTATAGAAACTGCGTCAGACATAAATTGACTTTTTCTTCCTGCTATTTAGATTTCAGAGTGGAAAGGTTTAGAAGTAGGTCATGAATTAAACATCAGAAAACATTAGCAATGAAGAGTTAAGAAAATGTTTTTTTATTGTCAGAAATGCACACATCAACATATCAGCTGCAACGTCATTAGTTATAAGAAAAGAGAATAAGGTTTATTTGCTCCTTTAATTCTTGTATATTAATAATTGCTTGCACTGAGTCTTAAAAGGGAATATTTAGTGCTTTGTTTACATACACAGTGATATGTATACCTCATAAAAAACTGTCTTGTAAAAGGTCTGCAGAGCTGTGCTATATCAGTCATCTCCCCCCCACAGTTCATGCTTTGCCCATCAAGGTTCCTGCCCAGCTGCAGTGCAGGGAACATGATTGTGGAAACCTTGTTAAAGACATTCAACCACTGAACCAAATTTGATTCAGCCAGCAGTACCTTTGTATTGGGAAACTAAAATGAGGCGGTGCTGGAGCACAGTCCTTTTCTTAAAGTCTTTCTTGACATTCTTGATAGCAGGTCACTTTATATACATATATATATATATATATATATATATATATATATATATATAAAGCTTTTCTTTAACATTGAAAAGAACAAAGGAACCTCTCAAACTGTGGTTTGTTCTGTTTCAGTATGTTATTCCAACAGCACATATTCAGAATATGGTCAAATAAACCAATTGTATTGTATTTTTTCAGGCATCTTTCTCCCATTTGGAGATATTTCAGCGTCAAAATGTGCTGATTATATACAAGTAGAATACAGAAAACAGAAATGAGGAATTTAAATCAGCAGGGTGACTCTTTAAAAGCCATTCCCATGCAACTTCCACGAGAGAAAAAGGATGATGTAATGTGTCTGGGAAACAGAAATTAAAAATAATAAATAAATAAATAAATAAATAAATAAATAAAATAAAAATATCCCGTTCTCTCCTTCTCTTTTTGCCTGACGGAAGGCAGACGACGCCCCTCCGTTTCTTAACTGCGGACCGCAACGACCCTAACTGCCGTCGCCCTACTGCGACCAGGGCGGCCCCGCCTGCGCTCCGCCTGCTGGCCACCAGGTGGCGCTCCCGCACGTGCAATCGCCGTCGGGCGGATCCTACGGCCTTCCGCTGACCCTCAGCGGTCGCGGTGCCTTGGCGCGCCTTCTCGCAGCCTTGAGCTTGTCCCGCCGCCGCCACTGCCAGGCTTTCTGCAGGGAGCACGCTTCGTGTAGGTCGTACCGGCAGGGCGGCAGCGCTCCCCTGGAGACTGCCTGCTGCGGGATGTAGCACGTTTTCTGCGGCAGAGCCTGCAGTCTGGTGTCCCCCGTATTACCAGTCCAGTCTTCTGCCCCTTCTGAAGTGAGCTGTTCAACTACCATTTATATGAAGTAGTGCTCATATCAAGTCAGACTTTGTATGAGTCTGCCTTTGTAATCACCGTATGATCTCAGAGAGACATACCTTTACCCTATTATCTGGGGTACTTCCTGCTGACAGATATATATATATATATTAATTGTATAGTCAAACAGAAACTTACACTGACCAGTAATTTGAGGCTAAAGAGAGACAAAATCATCAAAGTTTCCAAAGCAGTTACAGGGCCATCAAATAATTTTATGTTAGCTACTATATTTTTTATCTAGGAGACTACACTGCCATTGTTTCTCCATTTGAAACAAACCTGACAAGTAACAATCTACTCTTTCTCACACAGTGAATCTAGTGAATCTAGTTGTGTGTATCACTTTCCACAAATTCTAGCTGCTGACTAGAAGAAGCTATTAAAAGTAGTTGTTATGGTTGCTAGTACAAAATCAGTTCTGTTCTTCATACCTTTTCTAGCTGTGCCAGCCAGACTCCAGAAGATGCTATAGCAGCAGGTTGCAGTTTATTATTGTTGTGGCATTATTCAAATACTTTAATTGTGTGAGATCTTTCCAATAGTCTGTCTCCACCAAGAAGGAATACTTAGTCTATAACTACTGTATTTAAACATGTATATTTCTTTGCACAGGTGAGCTAGCCAAGTTCTACCAACAGAATCACTGACAAACCAGCCATAAACTTCTTGTACCATGTAATGCCAACATAGTGGGGTAAAGAAAAAAAAGAAACAGAACTGTGTAGAAAAATAGTGGAAATAAAAGAGTTCTGCTTGTTGTAAACATGCTGTTGTGACATGTTTCAGTCTCCTAAAATAAGTGGGTTTTTGATGGTATTTTTTGTTTAGAGAGATGAAGGACCTATTTGCATTCTCTTTCAATAAAATTGAAGCATCCTATTTCTGTCAATATCTAGAGTATTTTATCTGCATCTTAAAGAAATTTCTGTTAACACCTATTGAGCATTTAATGTTTTGTTGTGTTAAATATAGTTGCATAAGAATTAAGCATAGATATACCTAGAAGAAAACCTCTAAATCAGGTAAATAAATATAGATATGAAAAATATCTATAATATTGTGTAGAACTTTAATTAGAGTTAGTGATACTGAGGTGGGTTTCAAAACATGAAAATGTATTCCAAATTTATGAGCTCTCTGGATGTTAATGGAATATACTTGTAGTACTCTATGTTTAACTCCCCAGTAGCTGAGAACATGAAAAGTAAAATCTGTACAGCTTCAATGAAGTGCTTGTCTGGTATTGGGGTACAAATTTATTCAGACCCCAGACTTCTGTTACTGTCCTTCTGTCCTTTAGTTATATGCATTCAGGTTCTAGTTAGCATGGAGAGTTCTGGTTGGTTTAACAATTCATTAAGGAGCAATTATGATACAAAGAACTTAATAACCCGAATGATCAGTAATGATCAGTTTAAATTCATTACTGTGGGTTCCTAAACTATACACCTGCTTCAAAATTTCCTTCCTGTATGTTGTTTTAAGAATATTATTTGCAGCATTGATTCATATATTTAATCTTCAGCTCTTCCTTTTTTTTTCTTTTTTTCTGGCTTCTTCCTTTTCCTCTTTCGTGCTTTTTCACATTCACCCACATCATCTTCAGCTCTCTGACATTTCAGTCTGTTGATGCACACAAATTTTCTGCCAAAACAGGTTAGCTAGAAATAGTGCCATCTTCAGTGACTGCTCTGTTTTCAGCACAACATTGTAGCAACTGTGATTGACAGGGTTCAAGCTGTCAAGCCTAATAGTACCTAAATGGTGATTAGCTAGGCTAGGGATATCTGGATGAGGCTTAATGGACACCTAACTTTTCATTGCACTAATTCCTCCTATATCCGGATCCTTTGCTCTTTCAGAAATGCCACATTAGATGACTTAATACAATTTACTAATTATTGTGGTCGTTTGGCTGTTGTTTGCTTTACCATTACTTGCCTTTCTTGTGAAATCTGCAGAGTCTCACCCTGTGGAAATATAAAATACAAAAGCTGCTTGTTGGTAAGTAGAATTGAAGAATAAATAAATAAATAAATATAAATCTGAATAGCATCTCCCATGAATCTGATGTTTAACAATATGAAATTGCAACTCAAATTCTGCAGGTCAGAAAATAAGTGCTGCACCTTTGTTCCAAAAACACAAAAGGATTTCTAAGAACTGTGAAAGTCCCTGACAATATCTTTACAACTATGTTTCATCTTTCCTCTTCTATCCTTTTGCTGTTTCCCTCTACCGCACTCTAATTATCCAGGCCATAATAACCCAAACTCTTCTTACATCCTTCCTTTCTTTGTTTACTCCTGTCTGCACATTCCAAAAATAAAAAGAATATTTTTGAACATCTAATTAGCCTTTAATCTGTATTCATGAGTCATTTTAAAACTTCCTTTATGTTTGGGTTTATTGAATTTATTTTATCTTTGAGTGCATTTGGTCCTACAAAGATATCAGTGCTCTAAACAGAATTGGTTATTCCAGGATGACAAGTAACATATAAAGCTGTTTTGTAGCACCAGAATGCTGGAACATGCTGCATGTACAGCTTATGGAAGAGAGGAGTATCCGGAGCTGGCATATGTTCTCACCCAGTAAAAATCTGAATATCAGTTTAGGAAAAAAATGTAGAAATTTGAGGAATGAAACTCAGAAGATGTAATGAAAATTACATTCCTGGCACTTTTTTTTTTTTTTTTTTTTTTTTTTTTTTTTTTTTTTGTCACGCAAACACTTTGGGCATGTGTGAGGTACAGTTTTGACTAAGATCAGGAGTGTACTTTTGAAGCAGCAATTGATATTCTATGGTTTGCATTGTGGAGCAGGTTTTTCTTAAAAGTTCACAAAATGGATTCTTCTTGGATGGGCTTAAAGTTTTTAGGTGAAATGGAGTTGGACAGGAACTTCAAGACTGAACAAGAATGCAATTCAACATATAATTGGCTTCAGTCTATGGTTCTCTGAGAGGTCTACACAACACTGGATTTGTTTGATGGACTGCTTATCACCAGCTGTAAGCATGACACTCATGAGGAGAAAACAGTCCATTAACTGACTAGTGCACAAGAATATTTCAACATGAAACAAAGCACAAAAAGAAAAGACTCTTAGATAAAGACTGTATTTAGTGGGTCATCTAATATGACACTGGAGAAGGTATATCAAATGAAGTTAGGAATTTCTCAGGATAACAAATCAACAGTCTTTCCTCAAAGCCATACAACTCAGTTGTTTTTGAAAATTAATATCACACAAACGTCACTCCAGGTCATTTTCTTCACTTAGCAAATTTTCCAGGAATTCAGTTAGTGTCAACATCAGATTATTTGCACCAGCTTTTGAGTACAGCACAATAGGTTTGAGTCTACAGACTCAAACCTATTGTGCTGTACTATTTATAAATGTAGACTTATCCTTAAACAATTGTCATGATTCAGTTCCTCGTCTGTACACTAATCTCTGATACAAAGGATTTTGTGAAGCTATGGTCATTGACATTTGTGACATGCATTTATTCTATAAATAGAATAACCCACTATGCCTTTGGGAATACTGCAGTTTATTGTTATTTTTTTTTTTTTTTTTTTTTTTTTTTTTTTTTTTAAGTTCAGCTTCTGTAATATTTGGTAATAGTGCCATTTGCATGCCGTGGAATTTAAAAGGGAAATTGCTGTTTTCTGTTATTCTCTTTTAACAGCATATGTATGCAGTAAAATTATATATTGCATGATTTATATGACAATATGAGCTCAGATTAATAATACTTATTGGAAATTTGCAGTATTTATTGTTAAACTGTACTACCATAAATATAAACATAAAGACTCTTAGAAAGAGATTTTCATCAACAGAAATATTTAACTATATACATATGAAGCTGAAAAAAAAAAATCATATAATCATAGAATGTCTTGGATTGGAAGAGACCTTAAAGATCATCTAATTCCAAGCCCGTGCCATAGGCAGGGATGCCACTCACTAGATTAGGTTGGCCAAGGCCCCATTCAACCTGGCTTTGAACACCCCCAAGGACGGGTCATCCACAACTTCTCTAGGCAACCTGTTCCAGTGCCCTTACAGTAAAGAATTTCTTCCTAATATCTAATCTAAATTTGTCCTCTTTATAAAAAGAACTTTGAATCATCTTTGAGTCATAATGTTCTTGTGTTTCTTTCAATATTTTCAGTGCTTATAGGAAATGGCTTAGGACATTTATTTTCTAAACAGGTTGACTGCAGTTCTCATATCATGGTTTGACAGTGCTGTGGTAGTAAAGTGGTTATTTCACCTCATTAGCCACTTTTAGAGACCCCTGCAAAATACACAAATAAATAAAAGGCTGACTAAAAAAGAAACATATAGGGAAGAATATGAATTTACATAGGAACATTTTGTCAATGCTGGAGATACTACAAGCATACACCTGAAAAATGTAAGGGTCTTTAAAAGAGTTTATTTAAGCAAGTTTCTTCCATCTCTATTAAAGCTGAAATTATGAGTCATATTTACTTTCTTCCATTACATTTTGTAGATTATTTATTTATATATTGTGGGAGTGTGGCCATGGGGGTCGGCAAGCCCCATGGTTGGTGATAACATCGAACTCTTAATGATGAGGCCATAAGGAATGTAAAGAGTTTAGAGGGAACAAAAAAGGGTGATTCAGGAGACAACTTGCAGTCTCTGACTGCTTGTTCTCCAGTTGTTAAGACATGGAAGTTGCTGGGTGTTTGCAGTTTCTGGGCAAAGAAGGGAGCTTGTTCTCAGTAAAGATAGTGGGAGTTGAAATTATGTCATCAATAAAGTAGTAACATTTACTGATCCTAAAAGAACCCTGGTGTCCATGTGGTCTTTACACCACAATATATATTTATATATATTTATTTTCAAATATGGAAATGCTTTTATCTCACCAGTCAGCCTTTCCGGTAGAAACTGTAGCAGGTAAGCAGTAACTAAAGCCTCGAATAAGTGAGTTTGAAAATTTAGGTTTGATTCTTGATGCTTTCTTGTAAAATTGCTATGTAAAAAGCTACTAATTCTTTGTCAATATCCTTCTTTACTCTGTTGAAACTTTTTCTTCAATATAATACCATTTTTAGTCATGCTGAAGAGCTAACTGTTTGAAAGATTATTGCTCTGGAGTTAAACTCTTGGCAGAGGCTATCAATAGACAAATGGCAAAACCTCAGACATCCTAATAATGACAGGGCAAATAACTAGAATCAGAAAAAAAATTCTTACAGTTGCTTCCTACAGGGTGTCATTTTGTTAACTGTGAAAATATGGAATCATTTAAATTGAACACTGTGGTTAATTCAGCTCTGTATAACTTATGATACTGTCATGTTATCTCATTCCCTTGTAAAATAATGCAAATTATATTCTTCATTTGAGGACCAGGGTACTGTGAAAATTCTATTTAAAAAGCTAGTATGAAACACAGTAGAATGTAATACTTAATATACTAGCTTGTTTGAGAAAGATGGGTGATTGATTGGTTGTAAATATCTTTCACTGTTTCTATTCCTGAGCCAGATTTTGACCTTGCAGTTTAAGTTATATCTGTTATATGGTCACTTTAAGTTTATATCTGCAGGTTGTGAAATATTTAAATATATTTACTTGTTTAGCTATAATTTTGAGATATATAAGATGTATATATTAAAATTACTTAGCAAATTAGCAAAATCTTACCTGTCACTTTAAATATGCCCTAGCATTTGGCAACATAACAAACTATACCTTTTCAGAAGACTGTAAGAGTTAAAGTCTGTGTCCACTCAAAAAAAAAAAAAAAAAAAAAAAAAAAAGAAAAAAAAAAAAAAAAAAAAATTCAACTTATAAAAAATTTCTCCTTATGTCATATGTCACCATTCAAGTATCTTTCATTAATCATATTCAAGTCCTTTTGCAAATGGTGAAGACTATTGTGAGTCTTACACTGTGAGATGTAATGTTAAATTAAGATAATCAGTTTAGGTTAGTACATTTTTCTTCAGAAAACAGTGAAAACTGGATATAATGTGTGACTACTGTTTAGTCTTTTAGCATTATGCTGTTATTTTATAAAGAGTAAAAAATTACACATGTAACTTTGTCTGATGTGAAGCGGTCAGTGATATAGGGTCTCGCTGACCACTGAGACCTGCAATTAAAAAAGAAACTTTGATCATAAAGAAATATCTCCAATGTAAAATATTCAATCAGTAAGTCTACATGAGGCACATTTCTATCAGTACATAAATATAAAGTAAATATCATTATTTCATTTGTATTAGAGAAAGAAAATCTGCTGAATGGTATACTTTGACTTCAGTCCTTAGAACTATTGTAATTCTTAAGTAATTCTAACTGGGACTAGAGACTTCTGACCTGTGAATTATTCTGTACATCTGGGCCTAAGTCATTCCTTCTTGTACACTAGGAAAAAGTTTCCATGACCAGTGTGGCACACAGGTTGAATGTTAAGATAAAGCCTTTTCTGAATTATTCATTCAGCACAGGAAGAGTATACACTTGTTTACCATTTTGTTTCTTTATCAGGAGTTTATTTAACAGGAATAGGAAGAGAGGATAGAAACCAGAATACCTATGAGGCTGAGCAGTTCCTTATCTCCACACTATAAGCACTCTGGATGCTTGCTTGTGTTAACTCACTCGGTTACATTTTTGATCTGCCTGCCTGTTTTAAAATTCTGTGTCAAAAGGATTTCTTATTGGCCAAAGATGGAAAGATATCCCTAGGGCTCTGTCAGGATAGAATTACTAAAATATTCCTTTCTATGCCCCATAGCTTAACCAAAAGAGGCATCAGGCTTGTCTCTACTGTAGTCTTCTATACCACTTTTCTCCACCTTGGAGGTGAATCTGTGAAAGTCTTGTACTTTGCTCCACATTAAGCTCTGGTAGTTTAATTAAGCAGCTTCCAGGAGTTCAGAATAATCACTACAGCCAGTTCTTTCTGAATGTTTGAAGAAAATGGGCAAAGATTGTAATCCTCAGAATTCTATATTTGGAGTGCATATTACATATTTTAAGGTAGACAAAGTCAAAAAAAAAATCACGACGCTCTTCTGTTCTTTTTTTTTATTTTTTAATATGCATATATATAAATCAGAGAGTCACGGGTGTCTAGTGTTGTTTGGGTTTGATATGTTTTCTTCAGAGAAGCTCATTTGGTGATGTGTCTTGGATTTTTGGTGAAAATAGTGGTGATAACACACTGTGCTGTTTTAGTTGTTGCACAGCAGTGCTTACAGAGAACCAAAGACTCTTCTGCTTCTTGTGCTGCCCTGGAGTGAGGAGGCTGGGAGAAGTCAAATGCTGGGAGAGGAAAGAGCGAGGACAGCTGATCCAGACTGACCAAAGAGACATGGCATATGACATCATGCTCAGCAATAAAAGAGAGGGAAGAAAGAGGGGGAAACATTTGGAGTAATGGCATTTGTCTTTCCAAGAAACTATCACATGATGAGCCCTGCTTTTGGGGAAATGGCTTTGCTTGCATGCAGAACTTTTGGTTTACCTAATAAACTCCCTTTATTGCATCCCACAAGTTCTTGCGCTTTTACTTTTTCTGATTTTTCCTGCATCAGAATGGGGGGGAGGTGGGAATTTGTGAGCAGCTGTGTGGTACATAATTGCCTGCCAGAGTTAAACCAAAGCACAGGACTGTTAAAATTGGAATTGATTTTTGGAGATTGGTTAGTCTAACCCTTTGCTCAGACCAGAGACATCTATAGAAGGTTGCTTGGTGATGAGTCCACTCAGGTTTTGAACAACTCTAAGGATAGAGGCTCCACAACCTTTCTGGCCAACCAGTTCCAATGTTTAACTACCCTCATAGTAAAAAAGTTTATTTATTTATTTATTTATTTATTTATTAGTTGTTTTTGTTTTTTTTTTTTTTTACTTTTTTTTTTTTTTTTTTCTTATGTATTTTCTTATGCATTTAAATTTTTGTCCATTGCCTCTTGTCCTGTCTCTAGGCACCACTGAAAAGAGTATGGTTCCATCTTCTCTCACCTCCTCCGTCATATATTTAAACACATGAATAAAATGTTCCTGAGCCTTCTATTTTCCATGCTGTACAATTCCAGTTCTTTCAGCCTCTTCTGGTATGACAAATGCTCCAGCACCTTAATCATTGCAGCCTTTTGCTGGGCTTTCTAGTATGTCCACATCTCTCTTGTAATGGGGAGTCCAACCCTACAAAGGTACAATGTTGGTGCAAGGTTAGCTTAACATCTATCAAGAAACATAGGTAAAACTACAAAGCAGTCTGCTAGTGCATGGAGTTATTCCTTCCCCAGAGAAGTACTTTGCATTCTTTTTGTTGAATTTCATAAGGTTTTCCCCAACTGTCAGTCTTTCCAGGACCCTCTGAATGGAGGAACAGTCATGGAGTATCGCTCACTCCTCCCAGTTTTTTATTAAATGCATACTTGCTGAGGGTATACTCTGTCCACTGTGCAGGTCATTCTGGACTCAGTGGCAACCCCTGTGGTATACTGGTAGTGACTGGCTTTCAGTTGGACTTTCTGTCACTGACCAAAAAAATTTTGGGCTATCAATTCAGTTTTCATTGCATGTCACTGTCCACTTATATAGCCCACACTTCAACAGCTTGTCAATGAGAACGTTATGAAAGTCAGTGTTGACAACCTTGCTAAAGTCAGGATAAACAACTCTGCTCTCCACCTAGCAAATCAATGCCTTTCATCTCTTCATTGCTAATTCAGTTCTGAGGTTACATAACTCAGACATTGAATTAAATTTTATAAGGAGTCCACTGTGTTAACCCTTACCTGTTCTGGTTTTGGAAGCATGCATACATTCAAATAAGGTTTCTCAAATCTGATCTTGAGTTGTTAAACATTTTGCTGTTTTCATTTGATGATGAATGTGCTGACAGTCTTACAATACTTAGGACTGCACAGAAACAGTTCATAACTTATCAGGCACTGCCCATACAAAGAATTCTTATTCTAAAAGAGTAATGTAATTCCTGATACCATGTTTTTTACCTACAGAACTCTGCTAGCAGAGTAACATTGATCTTCAGTAAGACAATTTCAGAATTCTGGAAATTCTGGAATCTTTTGCAAAAGAGAAGGAAAGAAGAAGTCTTCTGCCAATTACACAGCAATGTAATATAATGGTATTATCAATCTAAATTGCCATTAGTTTTTACTTTAATGTTATTAACCTGATTATATTGTCAAGGTTAAAAAAAAAAACAAACAAAAAAACACGAGAATAGGTGTTTATCACTATGGATACTAGCTGTTGTTTGACAGCCAAGACTTAAGAGTCAAAATCAATTCCCACTGAATTCAGCAGGAATTTTGCCAATGGTCTTAACAGAATAAGGACTTGGCCTTCATTTATGTAGAAAACCACCAAGCTAGCTGTGCTAGCAGTTATTTAAGAGCTGTAAGGAGAGATCAGTTGTCAGGGAGATTTCTTAAAATCTGTGGTCTAACCCTGCAGTCCTAGCACAATGAAAATTCTTTAATTAGCAGTAAATTAGGATAAGAAATCTATAGTTTGTAAGTAAACTACACATTAACAAAGAAAATGATACAAAGTATTACACAGAGGAGATGTAAACTCTTATTTTAGAATATAGGCTGAACACATATGAATTAATGACCCTTTTTTAGTCACCATGAAAAAGATTATAGAGTGAAAATACAAATTTGCAGGTGACTTTAGTAACTGAAAACAAGAAGGTGATTTTTGTTTATAATTGTAGCTTCTACAGAAGAAGTTTTGCATTCAGAGAATGCAAACATGAGAAATCAAAACAGCTAATTTCTTCACAGGATTTAGTGAGTAATGGCTTTTTAAAAAGAATTGCATGCATATAATCATTAATTGATATCCATTAATTTACAAGTCTTAAATGTTTTCTTAGTATGACTTACCGTACGGACACTTTTGTTTTATTTTCCAAATTAACACAGGCAATATACTGTAAACTATAGATTTTATCTCTTAGACTTACTATGGAGCATTTAAGGGCTCTCCACATCACTGAGTGTATCCAGATTTGAAAAGTGTTATAAACAGTGTCCAAAGACTGAATTCATTCACTCTTTGCTGTCTTGAATACAGCAGTAAGGCTTAAGATGAAATGCAAACACCCACAAACCTGAACAGGTAGGTTATCTGTGACAGCACAGCTGTCATTGCAAATAGCAACACAAAGAAACAATGCTGTAAATTTGTGCAGCAAGCTAGTGTCTCGTTGGTAAAGTCACACTTCTGTACACAGTGAAAATGGGGTTGGAGTCCATAGCTTTTACACTAATGTACTAAATTTAACTACTTTTAGCTAAATGTGTCTGTATGTACCCATGATCTGTTTATAGAACTGAGCAGTTCTTTATAGTTTAGCCATTACAGGGCAACAGTACAATACACACTAGCTAAGTCATTTTGAAAACTAATAAAACGTTTATACAGATAAGAATAATACTAATCACTAAGAAATAATATGAGAGTCAATCAGAAAGTGTAAAGAAATCAACTGCCTATAGTGTGATTCAAAGAAATATGGGAAAGAATTTTGGAATAACTACAACAAAGCGAGGTTGTATTTTTCTTTCTTTATTTTTATTTGTCTGTTTGTTTTTTTCATTCCCCACCATTATGTAAATTTTGTAATTTGAATAGGTATTATAGTATTGTTTTAATTTCTGACTGCAGGACTTCAAATGGATACAAAACTTTGTGTTTTGGTGCAAAATTTTAATTTTGAAAAATTAAGATCAAGATTTTTTTAATTTTTTTTTTTTTTTTTTTTCAAAAATAGTAAATTTTAAATAAAATATAATTTTTTTTTTTTTTTTTTTTTTTTTTAATGCAATTAGATGCTTGATCATGGCATATTCTGTATGACTACACAGCAGAATCTATATTATGTATTCTAAGCTTTTACTTGCCTTACTGATAGCAGTACTGGGCAAGTGACATAAGATCAATGTATTTTTCATTCTTTTAACTTCACGTGACTTTATCTTTGGTTTTATTTGTCATGGATTACTCTGCAAGAAGATAATGTGTTAGGGTCCAATGTTACACTTGTTAAACTTACACCACTTTTCTGTGATTAGAAATACATACATTTTATAAAATCTTAGAGATAACAAGACAGAGAGGGAATTGGATTTGCATTATCAGATTATAAACTATAAAAAATACAAAATAAAATGATAACCTTTCGATTTACCATTATGAGAGATCTGAAACCTCATTTTTCACTCAAGCAATTCAAACGTCTGAATTAAGATTTAAAATTGGTAACAATTGTGAATGAGGATACATGCATTTTTCAAATTTGAGGAAATAAAAATTTTGATAATATAATGTACAACGTAAAATAGCATTTGAGAGTAGGTTGCTTATTTATGCCTTAAAGACATGCCAGGGTTTAATTGTTGACATGCTGAGATGTGAACAAATTGGGAAAGCAAAAATATTCCTTCGTTGTATGGCATGACTTACCAAGTGCAAATGTTTCAACAAATATAGTACCATATAAGTAAAACAATTATATTTTGCAATAAACATAGAATTGTAGTATCTGAATGACTGCAGTGTGGAAAGAATTTTGGGATTAATTTGTGAGGTCCAAATATGAAAATCAAATTCTTCTTCACTTAGAGGTGAGGCAAAGCTGGACATCAGGACTATGCCTTTATGAACAATCAATGCTCTTAAGTCATTAATTTGTTGCACGGTCAAGAAACTATCCAAGGAAGTCAACTGGAAAGATGACCAATAATAGCAATAAGTTATGACCAATATGTTTTAAAAGATTGAACAATGAAAAGGTGGCCGTGTTGCTAAATAGGTGAGTGATTTAGTGACAGTGGATGCAGATAAAACAGTATTTCATTCGTGGTCTTACCAAGAAAGAACAGGAAAGGTATTCAAGTAGAAGAAAGGGATGTAAATCAGGAATCAGTAAATCAAGCCAGGAATTACATGTGAGAACTTAATCCACAGTAGTTTGTGGAACTAGACAGGTTGCAGGTAAGGATTCTGAGAGAACAAGCAGTTATTCTCACTGGGTTGCTCTTTCAAAACTCATGAAAATCAGAGGAAATCTGTCGTGATTGAAGAAAAGTAAATGTTGCAGTTTTTATCAAAAATTGCCAAAGAATAAGCTAGGGAAATGCAGACTAGTTAACTGACTTCAGTATCAAGGAAAATCATAGAGTCTTATTGAAGCTGATTTCTGGGCCCATGACTGAGAATGTGACTGAGAACAGTCATCATGGATATATCAAAGGTATATTATGTTTGACAGTAGATTTTCTTCCAGGAAGAAATACCTAGATTTGTGTTATATGGTATTTCTGGTATCCCTAGATAGGACTGCAATGTCATTTACTTCAGCTTTAGCAAGCTTTTGAAACTGTCTTCCACAGTATTTTTGTATCCATCTTAGGATAATACAGCCTGGATGGGAGAACAATCAGATGAATATGAAACTCACTGGATGGTTGGACTCAGCATGTGGCTAGTCATGTGGGTTGTAGTCTACCTGGAGGCTGATAACAAGTGGGATACTGCAGGGCTCAGCATAGTTTAACATCTTGATCAGTAGTCAAGAATGCTTGCTCCCTAGGTGTCCTAATGAAACCAAAAATGGGGAAATGCTCAATATTCTCAAGGGCAGGGCTAATCTCTGAGGGAACTTGGACAGACTAGAGGAATGGTTTGGTGGGAAATTCATGATATTAAGCAAAGAAACACAAGTTTATACAACAGGGAAGAATAAACCCCTTACTACAATAAAAGATTGTCTGAGGTGCAGTTTTTCTGTATGTAGCTTACAGGATGTTTTTGGATAGCATGCAGACTATGGAACTCCAGAATATCTTGGCAACAAGGAAGCCAATAGCATTCTTGACTGTCAGAAGAGTGACATAGCTATCTTAATGAGCAAGGGAATCGTCCCCCTTTCCTGAGGACTCAGTATACCATATATGGAATACTGTACACAACGTTTTGGTCCTCAACAGAAGAAAATGATCAATAAGTAGGATTGAGTTTGGGGGATACCACCAAGACAGTTTGGGGCTGTAACCCTTACCCTGTGAGAAAAGGCTGCAGCACCAGGGATCATTTAGGCTGGAGAAGTGATGGCTTTAGGGAATCTACAGGCAACCCTGCAGTACTGACACATGAAAATAAGGAGATGACAGGCAGGCTTTTCACAGTAGAGCACAGTGGAAGACAAACAACATGTGTGAATTAAATGAGATGGTCTGACTGGACCTAATGAAACAAGAAATTACTGAGAGGACAGTCAAGTAGTAGGAAACTAAAACAATTTGTGTTGTCTTTATCACTAGAAGTTTTCAAGTGACTGGAGAAATCCAGAACAACCCAGTCTGACCTCACAGCCAGGACATCTACTGGGAGGTTGGACTGGAGACTTCCTGATGTCCCCTTCAACTGAATTACTCCATTACTCCATGTTTCTATCCTGTGACCTTGCTCTATGTGTGTGCTGGAATGGCCATGTAGAATAACAGATCAGCTGCATTATAAAACAGGAGCTGCACATTCAAATACAAAATAATTTCTCATGCAAAAAGGCGTAAGAATCTTCCCTAAAGAAATAAAAAGAAATATTCAGAGTTTAGTGAGACATTTTTTTAGTAACAAAAATATTAATTTTCCAATTGAAAACAAATTCTGTTCCCACTTTAAGAACATTTATAACCCATACTTACTAAAGATATTTGGGAACTTGTACTTTGTCATTTAAGAATCTAAGAAAAAAAAAACATGGGTAGCTGTGTTGGTTTTACCGTGCTGGGCAGCTCAACACCACAACTGCTCTCTCACTCCCCCTCCTCAGATGAGGAGGGGAAGAAGTAAAGGAAAGAACAACTCATGGGTTGAAATAAGGGTAATTTAATTAAAGGGAAATATATATATATATATATATTAAGGAAACATTATTAATTAACAATTCAATTAAAGGGAAAAAGGGAAAGGGGACATGGAGGGGGAAAGGGAACAGCAAAACAAAACAAGTAAAGGCTATGTGGAAGTGCAGAGGAAAGAAATTATTCTCTACTTCTCACAAATGAACAATGCTTGACCATGTCCTTGAAGCAGGGCCTCAACACACTGTGTTCATGAGGAGGACAGACGTTTTCACAACAAAAGCCCATCCCTCCCCTCTTCCTCCTTTTTCCTCCTTTTATTGCTGAGTGTGACATCATATGGTATGGAATATCTCTTTGGTTGGTTTAGGTCAGCTGCCCTGGTGATGTTTCTTTCTCACTTTTTGCCCACCCCTCAGGAGGGTTAGAGAGAGTCCTGATGCTGTGCCAGCACTTCTCAGCAGCAGACACAGCACTAGTGTGATACCACTGCTGTTCTAGCTGCAAGTGCAGAGCGTGGCACTGTATGGGCTGCTGCAGGAGAAGTTAACATACCAGCCAGACCCAGTACAGTAGCCAACTTGTTTAACAAAGGTTGCTGGGATTTGTATGCCCTTTGTACTTGGAAAATAATTAAAATAAATAGTCTTTTAGAATTAAAATAAATACTTATGAAAGAAGATACTCAAATCCAGGGTAGGGGTGGGGTGGGGAAAGGTGTTGAGCCACTTTGATAATATTTATAATTCAGAACCTGTGTTAAAATTTGCACTCACTTATATGCATATTTGTAAATATATATATATATATATATATATTTTTTTTTTTTCCAGTCAGTTTTGTAACACAACTGGAATAAGCATATTGGTCTTGTGATTTTTGTTTTGAAACCTGTTTGAAAGATATTTTGCAATATTTGAAGAAAAAAAATAAAAAAAAAAAATCTGTTTTTGCAGAGAAGCCAAGAGTTCAGTCTAAATTCTCCAGAACGTCAAGGAGATACAGAACTCCTATACATCACAAAGGAGTAGTCCAAAGAAAGGCTTCCTGTACTGTAAGAAACTAAAACACTGTTTCTCTTAAAACTTTTACATTAAGATAAAAAAAATCCTCTCTTCTAGTTATACAGGACTTTTGTTGGTAAAATGATTGGCCTTGCCATTATTCTCCTGGCAGTTTTCTTTCATTGCCTTCTAATGTCTGTGATCCTTCTTCATGCATCCAAACAAGTTATCAGAATATCTTGTAAAGAACTTTCTTATTAAAATAATCGGGAATTTTACAAATGAATTCTTGATGAACAAAAACCTTTTCCTTTGCACTCAGTATGACAAGCTAAATAAAAAAAAACCTGGTATATTAAGACTGGACATTTTAAAATAAAGGCAGAAATAGATGCATACATCATACAAAAACATGCATAAATGGTTTTTATGATTAAAGATGTTTTGAAACTTGTATGACATAATATGAGTGAGTATGGGAAAGCAGTTCAAATGGTGCAAACTGATGCAAAAATTAATGCATCAGTTAGGAAAAAAAAATAATTGCTGAAAAAAGCAAGTTTTCTTTTATAAAAATAAATTGGCATTCATTTTTGTTTTACTTTTCTAAACATGTCTCTATTTAATCATCTTCAGCACTGCCTAGTCTGTAGTGTTATCCTTGTGCATACAAAAATATGCATGTAAGAAATGCTTATTTGTCCATGAGAAATAGGAAGAAATAAAAACCACTGAAGACTCCTTTGATAAAAAGGTTTTATAAACTAAATTAGCAGTGAAATATAAGAAATATGTATCTTTAAAGTCCCAGAAAATGCAAGTGTTTTGCTTTCCTAACCAATCAGAATTCATACTACCATACTCTGAGAATTAATTTAGCATTTTTTATTCATATATAGATTTTTTTATTTTAGTTTAACTTTTAAATTTAAAATATTAAAATAAAATATTATTTTTAATGTGTATTTTAATATACTGTTCAGAGTTTGTAATTTTAATAGACTCTTTTTTATGCAAATGCTTTAGGCTGAACAACATTCAAATACTGTGATTTTGGAAATAAAAACATAGAAGCTAGGCAAATATTAAAACATTGTTAGAGAGCAAACAGATATTTTGGATGAAAGCTGTCAGTACATGTTGATCAGGCAGAAACCTGTAATACAATGGCTAAGGTGACTGATTCACCTTCAAGATTCAAGAGATTACCTAGAACATTGTCATTGTTAGGTCTGCTTAGCAGCTTAAGACAAACTCTGGGGGTAAAAAGCTAAAAAAGAAAAGCAGAAACACAGAGATTTATTTATTTATTTATTTATTTGTTTTTTAAAGGTGAAAACTGGTATGAAAATTAAACAGAAACTGGTCTTCAATTTATACAATCTCTGTAATTAATGTGGACTGCCAGATGACAGAGAAACCTATTGATGAAAAAAAATAAACAATCTCAGAAAAATAAATAAATAAACAAATAAATAAATTACAGGAAGCCTCTTTTTACCAGTTTAGACTAGTTCTGTATTTTCTGCTGAAGTGATCAGTTTTAAATTTTGTTTCATTTACATCATCCAATTATATTTTCAGAGCTTTGCCATTTCATTGAAGCCAATGGGTGTTTTGATATAATTGAAGACAGAATTCTGTTCACAGTTTTTGAAGGGCTTTTGCATTTTTCAGGATAAAGGATTCAATATAAATGTAAGATTGTTATGTAGAAGAAGGGGTGTGAACTTGGAAAGCAATTAAAAGAGACAGATTTGAAATTATCATAAGGTTCGTGGAGAGAAGAATGAAGGGTAATGCATCTTTTACTGAAATGCATCTTTTACTGAAAGACTGATGTGTTCAGAGATACAAACTATTTTGAAATGACAGACAAAATTACTGGAGGAGTCAAATAAGGTCTAAATTTTTATGTTATGGGAGAAATCTGGGATTACCAATAGGAATCTGTATGTAAGTTTTTCAAGGATATATATGAGATTTGTTGATACAAATGTTTTAGGTTGTTTAAATATTAGCATGATATATTTCTTCCATGATATCATATTATTATTATTATTATTATTATTATTTATCATCATCATTATAATTACTATTATTTTTAAGGAAATGGAATCTGTGTTCTATACAGGAAATAAGCACACCAGTATTGTTTTAATAAATATGTCTATTGTTCTGGACAAGCTAACAAAAAAGATTTGTCTAAGGATAGAAATGGGATTGAACTTGATTTAAAAGAAGATAGGTAAAAATTTTTATTGAAATATACAACTTTTATTTATCTGTTCGCAAAAGTAAATTTCTCTTTGAACTTTTTAAAACCTTGTTTTCATGAATTTTATTAAAAAGCAGAACTTGTCTGAATAGAACCTTTCTCCTCTATACCTTCAACAAGAAAAAAAAGTAAAATAATAAGTGATATATATATATAAATATATATATTTCCCATGTGTCTATGTGTGTGTTTGGTTTGCCCTTTTTCTTCTTTATTTCTCTTCTAAGACAATAGTTTTCATTAATTCCATGGTTAACACTAGAGCCCTGTACTTTCTTTGTATGTGAGACCACACTAATGCCAAAATTCTCTCTCTAAGCAATTCTATACAGAAAACAAAAATTCTTGAGAGAACTGCTCAAGGTTACATTATGATGCTTTCTACAGTTTCTGAAAGGTTGTAGAGATAACTGGAGAAAGTTAAATGAGGCACAGCTTCAGAAACGTAAAAAAGGGTGATCCAGGAAACTGCAGGTTCATTTTGATACTTGGTGAAATTATGGAGTGAATCCTGTGGGAAGTAATTTGTGGGCACATGCAGGGGAGAAAACAAAAAAACGTACATCAAACAACAGCAACAGCAACAAAAAAACACATACAAAAACAGTGTTTGTGAATAGGCACAATTAATTTCTGAAGGTTAAATCACACCTGACCACCCATCTTTTGTAGCAAAATGATTAGATTTGTGGATGAGTAGAGAGCAGTGAATGCTATATATGCAGTGGACAACAACAAAAAAATCAGAAACACAGCTAGTAAGTAGACTGAAGAAACTGATGAATTCCCTTGGCACCCTTTAGACCACATCTAGAATACTATGTCTAATTCTGCACCCACATCCAGATTATTAATATCTTGGAAGAAGTTTCATTTACTTTAGCTGCTAAGTAGGCCATTACAAAATCCCCCAAGAAAAAAATATCTTTGGTTTTAATTAAGTAGTTACCCGTTTTTCTGTTTAATCTATCTGTCTCCTACCTCCAAGGTGTCCGCAGTTTGCTCACGCTTTTTTGATTTATAACTGCTATTGCTAATGGGAAATAACGGTCACAAGCAGGGGAAGAATAGAATCTCAAACTGAATACTAACAGACAAAATAGAACAAAACAAGAATATAAGAAAAATGCATACACAAATATTTTAATATTTCATTACTTTTCAGTGAGATACTTAGGTATATGTTTAGATATTACACCAAGTTTTTCATTACTTTTATTTTCCTAGCTATTTTGTGGTTTAGAGTAAGGGATGAAATAGAAGTAAACACGAACATAGATTCAGATTTGTGACTTCAACCTATTCCAGTATAGAATAGCTATGGAAGCTTAGACACTTCAAATGAAATCAAATTTGGTTAAAAGTATGAGAGGAAACTATTGTAGAACTGATAGGATATATCAGAAAGTACTGATAAATTAGTAGGAAGGGCACTTATCTGCAAAAGCTGTTAATAATGTTATTCTGCCTATTTTAATATAAAACCATCAAGATCAAATGAATCATTCAAATTCAGACTTGAAATATTATGAATGGTGAACTAAAGCATAAAAACAAGGGAATAGAAAGATAACATGTTATGTATAAAACAGCATGCTCAAAAAATAGTCAGAATGATATTTAAACAGTAAAGAAGTATTTGAATATAAATATGTGAAAAGAAAAATAGAACTACAGAGGAAATATGGACTAGAAAGTCTAGAAATAACAATGTGTTTCAGTTACAGATAAAAGAAGTTTATATATTTCACATATGATCCAAATTTTAGAAAATGTTGACTAATCTTTTTTTCAAATAACAATATACTGACCGATATTTTTAAAAGGCATAGTAGATTTGTAAAACTGGAGAAATCAGCTGGTATTAGATCTTTAGAAAATAGATAAAACTAATACGAAACATTTATTTAGATGATTCCTGTGAAAAAATATCCATACTCCAATGTTAGGTCCATTTCAAGTCTAAATGTTCAAAACAGTAGAACAAGCCTGCCTGCTCTATTGCAGTACCATTCCAAACCATTCCAAGTACTTCCATGACGTGCTGACTTCACAGATTTTTGTTGTTGTTGTTGTTGTTTGTTTTGTTTTGTTTTTGTTTTTGCTTTTTTCTTTACACCTGCGGAGGATATTTCTTATATGCTATTTCCTACATAAAGTACCTGCTGTCTGGTTGGAAAGCAACTTTACAGAATATGCCCTGTGGGTACTGGTGAAACATAAACCAACAGTGTGCCTTTGTGGCAAAAAATGGCTAACAGTATCATGGGCTGCATTAAGACATTAAGAGGTCTGTTGTTAGTGACTGACAGCTGTGATTCTTACTTAAAATAAAAATGAGTAAGGGACTGGAACATTTATCCTGTGAGGAAAGTCTGAAAGAGCAGGGATTTGGGGAAGAGAAAGTTAAAGTTGAAGCGGAAATTTATTTATTTATTTATTTATTTTCCCAGTGGTGCCCAGTTCCAGAGCAGGAGGCAATGGGCACAAACTGAAACACAGGAGGTTCCATCTGAACATCAGGAAAGACTTGCATACTGTGAAGGTTACTGAACAGAGAACCAGGTTGACCAGAAGGGTTGTGAAATATCTGTCCTTAGAGATATTCACAAACTGCCTGGACATGATCTGGGACAACCTGATTTAGGTGGCCCTGCTTGAGCAGGTCCCTTCCAACCTCAATAATTCTCTGTTTCCATGATAAAAACAGTGGTTTAAACACAAGAAACAGAAATTAAAACTGCTCATATCCTATTAGTATTACTTGAAAAAAAAAAAAAAAAAAAAAAAAAGTTATAATTGCAACCACATTATATCCAATTTTATTTTCAGATTTATCTTTTATCTGCAAATATATATATACATATATATATTTCACAAGGCTATTCACTTGCAGAATGTACCTGGAGAAAATATTCAGTCATCTCTCAACATTCACATACTTTTCCTTTGGAGAGGACTACACCTCTTGTGCAGACACATATTACAAGAACCTCTAAACATTTCTGTGGCAACGCGAATGGGAGCATTAATTTGAATGAAAAGAACAGACTATGATAAAGGAAACATACAGGCAGCCTGAAAGATGTAGGAAAACTTGGAGAACAACAGGGTTATCCTTTACCTGAGAGTCCCAATACTAGCAGTGCAAGTGAATCAAAAGTATTGTGGACACCAGAGTGATATATTGACAGAAAAGTTTATTATAATCTTTGATTAGAAAGGACAGGTGTTCTTCTCATGGGCATACCTTACATGTTTGGATTTCTATTGTTTTATACAAATAAAAGTAATTCAGTCTTAAGCAGGACTGTGAGTGATCAGTTAACATTTAAAAACAGCAATAATCTATGTTTTCTATATGTATAGAGAAAATAGGATATAGGTGCCATGCCTGTAACAATAACACCAAAATTGTGCAACATTTTCTGCTACTTATCGCTATAAAAACTGGCTTTAAAATTCTAGATTCTATCCTTAAAATATTCTATTGTTTTTCAAAACTGAATCCTTCTAGTTGTAGTTTTCATGGATAAAATACTTATTAATTGATTCCCTGCAATTCTAATTTGAACAGCTTAGTTTGTTATATTTGCAACATAATGCAGTGATGTAGTGCTCTTATATGAGCAACAGCTCACAGAGAGTGATCACTATATAATGGTTATAAAACTTCAAATGTTCCCATGTGTTATATGTGAGTTTAGCACAACACTAACAAAAATCAATTAAAAATCACAATATCTTTATCACTATGCTTAAATCAAAGAATAAAAATAATTCAATTAAAAGTTATTGTTGTAACATATGGTATTATCTGTTGTTTAATATAGAGTGCTTTATCTTATTTTATATTTGAGTCCCAATTTCTCTGTGTGCTTGCCTTCACTACAATGTTTTTAAGTGATTAATATCTATCGATGATACTCATCATTGCCTAACCTCAGTGTAAATAACCCAACTACAAAAAACCTGTCTGTGCAGTTGCTTTTCCCTTGGTCATGCAAACACCACATCTGGGGGTGTTAGTATCTATTTTCTAGAGTGCTGTAGTCCTGCTCTCTGATTCATTTTGATTCCCCATGAAATGACAGAGATATTGTTGGCCTCATGTTAACCAGTGGAAGACTGTCAGTCTTCAAGTACTTTTACTTGTGTGTGCATTGATGGGCTACCAGCTCTTATGAATGACAGACCAGGTGATGGACTGCCTTCTCAAGAACAAACCCATGGAGTCTTTGTACGAAAGTTTTCTCTACATCAGAAAATTACATTAGAAACAAAACCACCACAAAGAAAATGTCTCCTCAACATTTCCACGTATTATACAGCTCAGTAAGAACAGATTATTTCTTACTGGCTCTTGAGCCATGGCAGGATCTGTGCAAGTTCTGGTCCCTTGTTTGGTTCCTGGTGTATTGATGAAGGATAGAGGCCAGTGTGGAGGCTCATGACCTGGATTCCCCTTGTGAACTCTTTTCCATCTCCCTTCAGACTACTTGAAGGGTATTACTTTTGCCATTTTTTCTCTGTGCTTGCCAGAAATCTGACATCATCAACTTTTAGAAACTTTTCTGTCCTCTGTATGCAGTTTTGTGATCAAAACCTATATGGCAGACATCCTGTGGTTCGCGTGCTTTGTAATAGCAGGTTCATGTTGGTTTCCTCCTTCTATTTGTGGCTAAATTTTAAAAGGAAATTTCACACCTTTCTGGAACTGCTCAAAGTCATTCTTCAGTTGTACATTTAAATAGAGCTAACTTGGCTTTTTGAACTGCTTTAGCCATTGACTTCTATTCTTTCTGAATGAACTAGAAAAGTATAAGCAGCAGGTAAAATACATAAAAAGCTGCATTTGTATGGATCTTCTTTTGTTAAAATGATCGTATTTTTCCAAATTCACTTGAGATATACACAGTACGTCTCCTTCTGACCATCTCTTTGATACTTTTATAAAGTGTTCTTAATTACACTGTTTCATTTAAAATAATCATTTTACCATAACGTAGATAAAAGACTAGTTCAGAATGCAGTTTTCCTCACAGTGTGATATTCTCATTATCAGAATCCTCAGCAGTGGAACAGAATAACTGAAAACATGGACAGAAAGAATCTGAGGTTTGTAGCCTAACATGATCTACATTCACCCTGAGCAGTTTTACAATTGGGTGAGTTACCCTATTCCTCTCCTCTCTTTTTAGCAGTACCCACTATTTTACAGTTTCAGGAGACAAATTTTACCATTATTCTAAAAAAGGAAATAATAAAATAAAAAACAAAATGTTTGTAGGCAACTCTGAGAGGTTCAGAAGCACCAATTTGCCAACTCACTCTCGAGAATAAACATAAGGAACTTGTATTAGAGATATTACTAAGATACTAACAAGTATAACCCACAGACAGTTCTTATTTAAAGCGTCACCAATGATTCTGTCAAGAGCAGACCAACATGAATCATGAAGGACTATGGAGCCCTCAGGGCATCTGGAAGAGCTTTTGGACCTTCTCGTAGTGAGAAGCCAAAGTAAACACATAATTCAAGGTGTGGCATCACCAGAGCTGAGTAAAAACAAACAAACAAACAAACAATCAACAACAACAACAACAAAAAAAAAGCACAGAAAAACACTTCCCTAGCTCTGCTGACCATGCTAGTTCTGATACAAGCCCGGATGCTGTTGGTCTTCTTGGCTACCTGAGCACAACTATGCTGGTTCATATTCAACTGGCTATGGACCAATACTCGCAGGTCCCTCTCCACCGAGCAGCTTTCTAGACACTCTTCCCCCAGCCTGTAGCAATTAATGGGGTTTCTGTACCCCAAGCACAGAACCTGGCATTTAACCTTGTTGAACTTCATACAGTTGCCTGGGCCCACTGGTCCAGCCTATGCAGATCCCTCTGTACAGCCTTCCCGCCCTCAGCCAGATCACTCATTCCTAACTTGGTGTCATCTGTAAACTAACTGAGAGTGCACTTGATCCCCTCATCCAGATCATCGATAAAGATATTGAAGAGAATTGCATGCAATACTGAGCCCTGGAGAGTACCACTTGTGACAGACTTCCAGATGGATTTAACTCCACTCACCATGACTCTTTGGGCCCAGACATACAGCCAGCCTTTAAGCCAACCAAACATACAAATGTCCAAGCCCTCGTCTAATGAATGCATCACCTTGTCTTCTAAAGAGATCAGAATTGTCTGACCAACGACTACAAGTCTGTGGGTCCTGATGACATGCATCCCAGAGTCCTGAGGAAATTGGCTGATGCCGTTGCCAAGCCACTCTCCATCATCCTTGAAAAATCATGGCAGTCAGGTGAAGTCCCCAGTGACTGGAAAAAGGGAAACATCGCTCCCATTTTTAGAAAGGGCAGAAAGGCAGACATAGGGAACTACAGAGTGGTGAACCTCACCTCTGTGCTTTGGAAGATTGTGAAATGAATCCTCCTGGAGGCAATGTTAAAGTACATGCAGGTCAAGGAGGTGACCCAGGAGAGCCAGCATGGCTTCACCGAGAACAAATCAAGCCTGACAAATCTGATGGGCTTCTATGACGGAGTGACTGTATTAGCAAGGGCAGACCGACTGATGTTGTCTACTTGGACTTCTGTAATGCCTTTGACACAGTCCCACACGACATCCTAATCTCTAAGATGGAAAGATATGGATTTGAAGGGTGGACCATCCTGCAGACAGGGAGGCTGGTGACAAGTGGTATCCCTCAGGGGTCTGTCTTGGGACCAGTGCTTTTCAGTATCTTCATCAATGACTTGGGGGTTTTGGTGGACGAAAGCCACAACATGAGCCAGCAGTGCATGCTTATAGCCCAGAAGGCCAAGTGCATCCTGGGCTGCATCAAAAGAGCAGTGGCCAGCAGGTGGACAGAGGTGATTGTCTCCATGTACTCTGCTCCTGTGAAGCCTCACTTGGAGTGCTTGCATCCAGGTCTGGGGCCTTCAGCAGAAGGATGTGGACCTGGTAGAGTGGGTCCAGAGAAGTGTTACAAAGATGCTCAGGGGGCTGGAGCACCTCTCCTATGAAGAAAGGCTAAGAGAGCTGGGGATGTTGAGCCTGGGAAGAGAGGGCTCCAGGGTGACCTTACTGCAGTTTTCAATACTTAAAGGGGACTTATAAAAAAGACAGAGAACAACTTTTTGCATGGACAGACAATATCAGGACAAGGGGGAATGGCTTAAAACTAAAAGGCAGGAGATTTCAATTAGATGTTAGGAGGAAATTCTTCACTCAGGGGATGATGAAGCCCTGCAACAGGTTGCCCAGAGAAGCAGTGGATGCTCCTTCCCTGGAGATGTCCAAGATCAGTCTGGACAAGGCCCAGGGCAACCTGATGTAGTGGGGGGTAGAACTAGATGATCCTTAAGTTTCCTTCCATCCCAAGCCATTCTATGATTCTGTGATTCTATGATACTGAAGGAGTTAGTGGCTCTTACAGCTGGACCCCTCTCAACAACTAACCAAAGTTAAATTTGGGAGTCTGTGGAGGTCTCTGCTGACTGGAAGCTAGCCGATGTTATAGTGATCTACAAGGAGGGCACAAGAGAATATCTGGGAAATTAGAGACACGTTAGCCTAATATGAGTTCAGCAGTGGAAAGTCATGCTTTACTAATATACAATCTCCTTCTATGATAAGGTCACCTGCTTGGTGGTTGAAGGGAAGGCAGCGGACATAATATTTCTGGATTTCAGGGAGGCCTTTGGTACTGCTCCTGACAACATCCTTCTGGACAAATTGACCAGTTGTGAGATAAACAGGTTCACTCCACACCAAGTTATGAACTGGCTGAACAGTAGACCTCAAAGAGTTGTAGTGAATGGAGCTACTTCCAATAACTAACAGGGAACCCCGTGGCTCAACTTGAGGGAGGGTTCTGTTCAACATTTTTGTAAATGATCTGGATGCAGGAGTTGAATACATACTGAGCAAGTTTGCTGATGACAAACTGTGAGATGCTCTTGGCTGTCTGGAGGGACAAGGGGCCTTGACAAAGGATCTACATAGATTGGAATACTGGGCAATCATCAGCAACAAGAAATTCAACAAAAGAAAATGCTGGGTTCTTCATCTGGGTTGGAGTAACGTTGGACTCAAGTACAGACTGGGAGAGAAGAGGCTGGAAGCCTCTTTCTTCAGCTCTGAAGAAAGGGACCTGGGGGCAGTGGTTGACTGTAGTCTCACTATGACTCAGCAGTGTGCCCTGGCCACCAGGAGGGCAAACTCTATTTTGGGGTTCATTAAAAACAGCATAGTCAGCCAGTCAAAAGAGGTTATATTTAACATCAGTGTGCCTTCACCTTGAATATTGTGCACAGTTCTGGGCTCCACAATATATAAATAAATAAACAAACAAACAAATAAATAAAATGATATCAAGATACTTAAAAGCCTCCAGAGGTGGATAACACAGTTTGTGAAAGGGTTGGAAAGCATGTCCTGTGAGGAGGGGCTTAAGACACTTGCTTTGTGTAGTTTGGGAAAAAGGCAACACAGAGGTGACCTCATTGCTTTCTGTAGCTTCCTAAGGAGGGGAATTGGGTGTTGAATTCTTCTCCCTAGTAACTAATGGCAGACTATGAGAGAATGGCAAATAGCTGCACCAGTGGAAGGTTAGGCTGGATATTTAGAAAAAAATATATATATATATCCTTACTGTGAGGGTGGTCAAACACAGGATGAGGCTTTCTCGAGAGCTGGTTGATGTCCCATGCCTGTCAGTCATTTGCCTGAGGCATTTGGAAAATGCCCGCATTTAAAATGCAAAATGTTCTGTAAGTTAAAGAGTTCTATAATTCCACTCTCTTCTCTTCTCTTCTCTTCTCTTCTCTTCTCTTCTCTTCTCTTC
>CM021797.1:32065832-32086168 GCA_011076525.1 Nettapus auritus | reverse complement strand
CCCCCCCCCCCCCCAAAAAAAAAAAAAAAGATTAAAAATGTAGGTATTAAAATTATAATAACAATATCCAAAACTTAAGGGATGCAAGGAACTTGAAAGAGGGAAGGGGATTTCAAAAGCGCTTTACTAAACGAAGAAGATTTGCAAGAGCTTTAGACTTTCAATAGGACATACTGAAATATTCCAATGAATAAGTTACAGATTACTGAAGGTCATCTCTTCTTTGTGACAGAAAACAGTGGGTGTCCCATCTCCTTGACTTAAATGTGGCATTCAAAATGTAGCAAAAATTACCCTTTCAATCCTGCTTATTGTAGGCAACAGACAAAATTGTGACACAGCTTAAAACTTTTATTTATTTATTTATTTATTGTGGTTAAATAATGTGTTTCTGATTTCTGTACATAATTTGTGGTCCAGAAGCTACTTACAGTGTTTTGACAGAAACTTTTATGGCTGTAGTGGTTTTATGCAAGTGGGCAACTAAGGTCCAATACAACCGCTCTCCCACTCCCCCTCCTTAGAAAAAGAGAGAAAGAAAGAAAGAAAGAAAGAAAGAAAGAAAGAAAGAAAGAAAGAAAGAAAGAAACAAACAAACAAACAAACAAACAAACAAAAAAAACAACAAGCAAGCAAAGGCTGAGTGGAATCACAGAAAGAGAGAAAAGAAATTGAAATTGCTGTCTAATTCCCATCAATGAGCAATGTTCAGCCATGTTCTGGGAAGCATAACCTCAATATGCATATGTTTTTTTGGGGAAACAGGCATCTTCATAATGAGAGGACCCCCCTCCCCTCCCCCCCATTCTCCTTTCCTACCTTTTATTGCTGAGTGTGACATCATGTGGTATGGAATATCCCTTTGGTCTGTTTAACACAGCTGCCCTGGTGATGTTCCCTCTCCACCCCTTGCCCCTTGCCCACTCTCTGCTACTCTGCTGCCTGGGGGGTGGGGGGGATTGGGGTTGGAAATTGGAATGAAATGGATGGGAGGTTGGATGGAATCCTGCTGCTATGCCAGTATTGCTCAGCTATAGACAAAAGACTGGTGTATTACCACTGCTGTTCTAGCTACAAGTGCAGAGCACAGCACTATATGGGCTGTTGCAGTCGGCTGAATATGAGCCAGCAGTGTGCTCAGGTGGCCATGAAGGCCAACAACATCCTGGCCTGTATAAGAAACAGTGTGACCAGCAGGGCTAGGGAGGTGATCGTCCCCCTGTACTCGGCTCTGGTGAGGCTGCACCTCGAATACTGTGTTCAGTTTTGGGCCCCTCGCTACAAGAAGGACATGGAGGTGCTTGAGCGAGTTCAGAGAAGAGCGACGAAGCTGGTGAGGGGCCTGGAGAACAAGTCCTACGAGGAGCGGCTGAGGGAGCTGGGATTGTTCAGCACCTCAAAGGAGGCTGTAGCGAGGTGGGGGTTGGTCTGTTCTCCCACGTGCCTGGTGACAGGACGAGGGGGAATGGGCTTAAGTTGCGCCAGGGGAATTTTAGGTTGGATCTTAGGAAGAACTTCTTTACCGAAAGGGTTGTTAGACATTGGAACGCTCTGCCCAGGGAAGTGGTGGAGTCACCATCCCTGGAGGTCTTTAAAAGATGTTTAGATGTAGAGCTTAGGGATATGGTTTAGTGGGGACTGTTAGTGTTAGGTCAGAGGCTGGACTCGATGATCTTGAGGTCTCTTCCAACCTAGAAATTCTGTGATTCTGTGATTCTGTGAAAGTTAACTCTATCCCAGCCAGACCCAATACAATGGCTGAAGTGTGTTTACATGGCAATGTTTTGGTAGTGGTGGGGGGAGGGGGGGGATGAGGGGGGACACATATGGGTAGCTTCTGTGAGAAGAATCCAGAAGCTGCCCCATATTAGATAAGAGCCTTTCTGCTGGCCAGAGTTGGGCTGATGTTTGTACTCCTGTGAGAGTATATTTAAGACGGGGAAAAAAAAAAAACTGCTGCTCAACAGCAGCTGGGAGAGAGAGAGGGGTGAGAAACAGCCTTGCAGACACCAAAGTCAGGGAAGAAGGAGGGGGAAAGGTACTCCAGGTGCTGGAGCAGAAGTCCTCTGAGGCCTGTGGTGAAGCGGGCTGTCCCCCTTGCATCCCATGGAGTGCCACGGGGGAGAAGGTTTCCATGCTGCTGCCCATGAAGGAGACAAAAGTAGAGCAGGTGGACCTGCATTGAAGGAGGGGAGGCTGCGGCCTGTGGAGGACCCCTGCTGGAGGGGATTCTGAGCCGGAGCTGCAGCCCATGGAGAGGAGCCCACACAGGAGCAGGGGATCTGGGGGGAGATGCTGCCTGTGGGGGACCCGTGCTGAAGCAATTTGCTCCTGAGGTATGGACCCCGTGGTACAGACCCATATCTGGAGCAGTTCTTGAAGAGCTGCTGCCTGTGGGAAGCCCTTGCCGGATCAGTTCGGGAAGGACACCATCCTGTGGGAGGGACCCCACGTGGAGCAGGGGCAGAGAGTGACTGTGAAGGAGCAGCGGAGATTAAGTGTTATAGACTGACCACAACCACAACCCCCATTCCCCTGCAACACTTGGGGGGAGGAGGTGGAAGAGGGTGGATGGGGGAAAGGTGTTTATTGTTTCTTTCCTTTGTTTCTCACTTCTCTAGCTTGTTAGTAATAGGAAATAAATCATACTCTGAGTCTGTTTTGCCCATCTCAATGTTTTCTGAGTGATCTTCCCATCTTTATCTCAAATGTTGAGCCCTTTGCATCGTATTTTCTCCCCCTTCCCCTTTGAGGAGGGGGAGCGAAAGAGCGGCGGAGGTGGAGCTCAGCTGTCCACCCGCATAAAACTACCCCAATGGCCAAGTGCCCTACTGTTTTTTTAAATATTGTTAAAAGATAATCAGTGAGAATTCTGAATCAGAGTTATAATTGCAATTAATTTATTACTTTGATGATAAATTATAAAAAGAGAAGGTCTGAGTCAGGACCAAACATCAAAGGGCCAAAGATCTGCAACATAGCAAAAGGGTGAACTCTCAATATTCTCCTTTGACTGTCTCATCAGCACCCTACTGCTTAATCTTCTGTTTAATGAGCACTTGCTGCCAAAAGATGTTAAGACATTGTGGCAGCAAATATACTACAGAGTTGTACAAGCAAAGTGAATAATTTAGACTATTTTTTTCTAGGCACTTAATTCAAAATATAAGAGAGGTAGAGTGGAAAAATATTTATGGAACATAATTAGGAGGAGCAGGTGAGGTAAGCACTAAGACCTTCCCACTGTGAGGAAAGCATTTTGAAGAGAGGTGTTGAGATGTGAGCGGGAAAAGTATTTGAAGGTTCTTAAAAATTAACTTAAAGTCAGTTTAAGTGAAAATGTAAAATACAACATGAGAAATTGTTTCTCCTTGAGATGAAATTTTAGCTTATATGCATAATAATGGGAGGAATGAAGGAAGATAGATGGGTTAAAGAATTATAAATACAGATCCAATAAAAGAGATTATAAGAACTTCAGAGGCAGGGGAAGGAAACTAAATATTTCAGTAAAAATTAAGCAACTTTTATAAGACACAAAAAGTCTAACTATACTTTAAAGCTGCAGTATAAAGGGAAAAAAATATATATCTATTTATTAACCGCCTTGACACATTGTCAGAGAGAGATCAGTGAAAGACATGGACAGGTCATCCACCATTAATTTGGCAGAACTGTCAAACAGTATTAAGCAGAAGAGTTTAGAATACAGAAGACATGGCTTGGCTATGAGCCAGCAGTGTGCCCTGGGGGCCAAGAAGGCCAGTGGGATCCTGGAGTGCATAAAAAGGAGCATCGCCAGCAGGTCAAAGAGGTGATCCTCCCCCACTACTCTACCCTGGACAAGCCTCCCCTGAGTACTGTGTCGAGTTCTGGGCTCCCCGGTACAAAAAAGACAGGGATCTCCTGGAAAGAGTCCAGCGGAGGGCCACAAAGATGATACAGGGCCTGGATCATCTCACCTGTGAGGAAAGGCTGAGACATCTGGGTCTGTTCAGCCATGAGAAAACTGAGAAGGGATCTTATCAATGTTTATAAATACCTGAAGTGTGGGAGACAAAAGGATATGGCCAACCTCTTTTCAGTGGTTTGTGGAGATAGAAAAAGGGGAAATGGCCAAAAAATTGATCGCAGGAAGTTCTGCACCAACATGTAAAATAACTTCTTCATGGTAAGGGTGATGGAGTACAGGCTGCCCAGGGACGTTGTAGAGTCTCCTTCTCTGGAGATATTCAAGGCCATCTAGATGCCTACCTGGGCAACCTGCTCTAAGGAACCTGCTTTGGCAGGGGGGTTGGACCCAATGATCTCTGGAAGTCCCTTCCAACCCCTACAATTCTGTGACTCTGGTTTCAGAAGACAAGAAGAGCTCTGATGTGGCTCTCTGTCACAGTTCAATCTGCATGTCAGAAAATCACGTGGGAATGTAACAGGAAAATTACATGAGTTAAATCAGGGATGGAGTAAGACACTCTAAAGCTATCAATGAAGCAATGGCAGTTTCTTGTTTTCAGAAGTAGCCATCCCCTAGAAAAATAAAATCAACATCTATCACTCTCACCCCCCCCCCCTTTATTTTATTATTATATATTTTTTCCTCTACTTAGTTCAGTATTATCTTTCTGAATTGGATTTCCTTACAGAGTATCCTAACATGCAATGGGTAATCATGATTTTCAGCATTCAGGGCCTTCTCCATTCCTCTAAGGTTTGCTCTCTGCACCTCCTTTGTTTGCCATTTGGGTAAAAAGGGGACAATTTGAAGGCAGACTTTCAAAATTGTTCTCTCAAGTTTCCCTCTGCAGCTTTTAGCATAAGATTTAATTAGGTTGTGGTCAATTTATAACTCCTGGTCTGTAATTTAGTACATCTTGTTTTACTTGATGTTTATAAATAAAACAAGAACATTTGACAATATGTAACAAATAGAAATTTGTCATTTCTTGTTGCAATAAAAGAACAATGAACTGCTTCATTAAAATCTTTTTCACACTACTGTGTCTCTTCTTGTCACACTTAAAGAAGAGGAAATTAACATCTATGCACAGAGCACTGCTGCAACAGTAGCACTTAGACATATCATGTTTATGAAATCTTTTAATCCTTTAGAACGGCAATAAAGATTTTATTTTTTTCTTTTGTCTATTGGCATCAGTAATAATTGTTGTGTTGGGGACTTTTTTTTTTTTTTTTTTTTTTTTTTTTTTTTTTTTTTCTCACCAAGTTAATAAGTAATAGCTGAAAACAGTGGGAAAATACTATATAGCTGAAGTGCTGCAGATGCTGTGCAGTCTACAGTGTCCAACTTTATCTGCTAACAAACACTGAGGTCCTGATTTTCCTTCATTTCAGTTCGTGTGGTGAGGGAGTGGCTAAAATATTTAAGATGTATATTTAGAGGCTGGAAGTATGTCTCCAATTCTGAAGAGAGTGGTCATGGTTAAAATACTTAGACCAGGAGTGGGAGCTCATCAGCTGAAGGTATGTTCTTGTGCCTGTTAACATTCTGAAGGAGAGATCCAGTAGAATGGTATTTATGGGAAGGAAGTGATACAAAAGATAATGACAGAGTAGTTTAATGGCTCTCAGATTTTCAGCTAGTGGAACCACAACATGTGTAACCACAAAGAAAAAGAGCAAAAGGGGAATAACTTCTTTATTCTCAACTACAGTCTCTGCTCTCATTCCGCTACAGGAATCACTTGAGTCATGCTCCCAAGAGGAGATATGAGACATATGGAAGATTTTATTTCTTCAGGTTTCTGTCTGGACACTATATTCCTGACCTAGACATTTTTTCCCACATATTGATAATCATCCCTAAAATCATTCAGCCATGTCTTGCTCTCAAAGCATATGAAAACGTTAAAGACAGATGATGGCTCAAAAACAGCAATTCCACCAGTTTCCTATGGAAGCCTATTCATGTTCCTCAGTAGATTCTTCCTTTCCTTCCTCTTGGAAGGAAATAAAAAGATCCCTTTTCCTCCTTTTCATTTTTCTGAGTGTAAGGAGAACCTTGGCTTTTTTCATATAATCACAGTGTATATTCCTTAGCTAAAACAGAGATGCTACTGAATTTTCTAGGTGTAAATGCTATTATGTTTTTTTTGTTTGTTTAATTTTATTTTTTTATTTATTTTTTAAACTCTATTTTACTTTCCAGCCATAAAACAATTTGCATTTCTTGTGGATGGTAACTATGAGTAACTTCTTGTTCTATCTATTCTGTAAAGGAAAAAAGAAAAAGAAAAAAAAAAACAAAAAAAACCCTCACAGATTTAGCTGTATTCAGTTACAGACATTTTTATCTGCAATGCTTAATGTGCCTACTGTTCTGTGAAGAAAGACTATGATAATTTATTTACTTATTTATTTATTTATTTTTGTGGATTTCTGACTGAGAGAACCTGCTGTCAGATACTTGTGGATATTTGAAAAATATAACTTAAGTGTAAACCTGCTAATGGAGAAATAAAGGCAAAAACTGTAAACCAAGAAAAACTTAACCTAAGACACCATGAAAATATTCACCTCTAATTTCTGATGTATACAGTGAATCTCTGAACATACTTTTTTAGAGTATCAGCAGTGACTGAGTTCTGTTGTTCCTCTCTTCAGTCTAAGTAGTTGTGTGAAACTACTGTGACATTTTTTTCTTTTTTTTTTTTTTATATATCTTTTTTTTTTTTTTTTTTTTTTTTTTTTTTCACTGTAAAGAGGGCCCATGTAAAATAAGACCTGACATCCTCGTAGATAACAAAGTGGCAATAAACAAGCAATGAGATTTAGTGGCAGAGAACATCAACAGTCTCCTGAGCTACACTAGAAGTTGTACTGTCAGCAGGTCAAGGGAGATGATCTTTTCCCTTCTACTCAGCCTTGGTGAGAAACATCCAGGTGGCGTATCCAATGATGGGCTTTCCAGCAAGAGGGACACTGACAGATTGGAGGTAGTCCAAAAAAGGTCTTCATTGTTATTAAAGGCTTGCAGTATCTGTTATACAAGGAAAAATTGAAAGAGCTGTTAGTGTTTGTTCAGCCTGGGGAAGAGAAGGCTAAGAAGACCTGTATAGGAGAATCTGTATAGGAGGACCTGACAGGAGGGAATGAAAAGGATGGCGACAGACTCTGCTCAGTGGTGTCCAGTGACAGGACAGGAAATGAACAATAAGCACAAACTGAAATACATGAAATTCTATTTAAAGAGAATAATTCACTTTATTTTTATTTATTTATTTTTCCTCCAAGTGGACAAACACTGGACCAAGTTGTGGAGTCACCATGCTGGACCTTATGGACAAGTTTTAGTGGGAGAAATTAGTAGTAGGGTGATGGCTGGATCAGATGATCTTGAAGGTATTTTCCAGCCTTAATGATTCTATGATTCTAAGTTGCCCAAAACTACTGTGGACTTACCCTTCCCTTCCCTTCCATTATTAATTTAAATTCTGATCCTGTTCCTGATGATTCAGGGGTGGTGTCTAAAGAAGATGAAGCTGTGCAATCACTTATTCAAATTTTTTTTTTTTTTTTTTTTTTTTTTTTTTTTTTTAATGCAGGATAATGCAGGAATACCAAAACTGAGAAAATATGATCTGCATTTTAATTTTAGTTGTTTCAGTAACTGTGTTTGTGCATTTCTGTTCTCTGCAAGGTGTACTGTTAAGCCCTTAAGAATCAGATAATACTTTCACTCTCTCTATCAAAGTCAAGGGTGAAACCCTTAGGCATCTGTTTTCCTGTCATGTATTTACTCTTGCACATGACAGACTTGCACTGTGTGCGAAAACAGTTCTATTACCTTTTAAGGGATGCTAGGAGAAGCCAAAGCTTCCTGCAGCCCCATCCTAAGACTGCAACTTGCCTGGCCACCAGAGCCCAGCCCAATGCCCAGGGACCCAGGGTTTCTGCCCAGGCTGAGGGATGCAATAACCATTGTCCTGCTTGCAGGTTCAACCACTGGTGAAACTGAGCACATATCCCTAAGAAAGACAAACACACATGAGCATACACACATGCTTGACAATCATGCAGGCATACGCCACCTACTTACATAAAACCTAAACACAGAGAGCCAATTAACCTCCTTTGGCAGATAAAGTTGAAGGATCGCTAATCAGGTTTACAAATATTTATGGATACTTTGAGTACTGACACAGTCCCTTTTTTCTCTTACCTGTTTACAGGTCCCCTAACTGCCAGCTGGTCCAGGTTATTGATTGATGCAAACATATAGTACTCACACCCTCATCCCATGGGCACTCCATACTTGCAAATTCTCCTAGGGTACCGGTACAACATCTCTACCCTCTTGCTACCCAACCCTGGACCACAGGTTCCTCTGCTTCTTAGCTGGCTTAGCCTGAAGTTTGCCAGCGAATTAAATGTGCACACCCAGGTTGGGGAAGGTAAAGAAACCTGAACCCCCTTCCCCTAGTGTCTGGCAGCAGCAACATTGGCTATGATGATGTCACAGTCCTGCTCCAGTTGGAAATTCTGGGCCCCTCACTCACCTTGCTCATACCAGTTCCCCCAGTAGCTAGTTTTCAGAACACACAAGCTATTCCTACCCCACTTTCTGGAGGCAGAGACTCTCCACTCACTTCAGTACTATCTCCAGGCCAGAGGTACCTACGCCCCTGTTCTGACTCCTGTAGCTAACACCAGATTTCACACACAAATACCGTTTCCACCAGTAGCTGGCACTTAGTCCCTGGAGCATAGATACCTGGTTGGAGAGTGAGATTACACAGAATTTTAGTTAAGAAAATATTTAACAGTTATCACAGAATGGTTGAGGTTAGAAGGGACTTCTGGAGCTTATCTACTCCAACCCCTCTGCTCAAGCAGGAACACTTAAAACAAGTTGACCAGGACCATGACCAGATGGCTATTGAAGATCTCCAAGCCTAGACAACCTATGAGGGAAACCTATGCCAGTGGCCCATCACCCTCACAGTAAAGAAGTGCCTCCTCTTCTTATTTAATAAGACAATATAAGAAGACACAACAGACTGCAACAATCAGGCACCACGCTCAGCAAAACAAGCGTACTGACTGGCCCCATTCTACATAAGACTGACTCCCTTTCTACCCCTTTCTGTGTACCCCTTTTTGCTCCTTCCTGCTCCCCCTTCCTCTCATCTGTCTGCACAACTCTGCTGATGCTTCTAACATCCTGGACTTCCAGGTTACATCATTAGTAGTTACCTGATTTTTCCTGATTTACCTGCATTTTCTTGCCTATTAATTAGTGAAACTGACCAGATTTATTTCTGGTTATTGTCTTTATTAATGCTTAATTAGTCCAGTTTTCTTTCTCTAAGTGACCTCTCCCTCCTTTTTCTTATCATCCCAATTTGATAAGGTGCTTAGACAGACAATCTTACTGAAAAATTAAAATCCTCATATTCCACGTCCTCACCAATTAGTGTGACCATTTTTTTTTTTAATCACTACCTCTGTTATCATTTGTCAGCTACATTCTTATCTTTGTATATTCGCTTGCTGCTTCCTCTTTTTTTTCTTTTCTTTTTTTTTTTTTTTTTTCCTTTGAAAAAGTCCTTGACCAGGTATGCTTCTAGGACCAGACATACACTTATGTTATCCATTTTCTTCTTTTGAGAAGCCAGATTCCAGCTTTAAGAAAATCAAACAGCTTTCATATCCAGTCCTTGGTAAGGTTTCAACAGATATCCATTCTTGGTTCTGTTAGGACAAACCAAAGAGCCTGCAATATGTGATGTTATAGAACCAACAGGTTCAAACATCAGGAAAACAGTCACTGTGACATACTCTTGGAGTTTCATGAAAATATGGATAACAGACAGCACAGTAAGTATAAAAGTTATGTATAATAATGTGCTGATACTCATAATGCAAGCTTTAGTGGACTGCAACCTATATACTCCAACTGCAACTTACATGGCTTAGCAAGACATTACTTTAACTGACAGTCTAGGCTCTCCTCTGTGTTCTTATTGCACCTGTAATTAGAAAATCCTGAAAGGCTATCCCTAATGGCAGAACCTGGCAAGCTGTAGATGCTTTGGGAAAGTTTGCTGAGATTAGTAAATTTTAATTGAATTCTAACCCATTGCAAGTAGCAAAATGATGAACAGTTCTGCACATAAAAACCATTTCCCTAGCTGTTGGTAACCTCTCCCGAGAAGCAGGTTTCTTGACAGGTCACCTATGTGCATGGAAAATTTTAAGAGATTCTTGTCATATAAATCTTCTGATTTGATACTAGTACAATGACAGAGCAGAAATACTTTAATAAGAAAATCTGTCAACCAATCTCTGGCTGTTAATAGAATCTTGGAAACATCGACATACACAAGTGATCTGTAATATCTTTTTTTCTACATGAGTATACTTTTTCCCTCTGTAATAGACTGTTTGTTGCATTTATACAGTGGATAACACCTAGTTATTCTCCTATTTGATTAGGACAGTTCCCAAGCTATATAATGATCTGTTATTACCTAAGACAACTGTTGATTTACTTAAAATGAAAATGACTAAACTTTAAATGAAGGAAAGACTACCCTTAAGTCTTTAAATGTATTCTTTTGCTTTAGTTCCCAATGCACTCTGTGCTGTTGTGTAAATACATATGCCAAAGTACTGAGCTGTAAACTGTGTAAGGTACAAACAGGCCAAAACCTATTATCACATCCAGTTTGCAGTTGATGGAATATACCGATTTGGAAAGGATCATGAGGATCATCAAATCCAAGTACTAAGTTATTTACAGATCTGGCAATTCTCCAGATGGTTTCATCTATAATTTTGTCAGTATGATACAACCATCAGTGATATAGCACTGGAGGCAATAGCTGTCTTCCCAGACTCACGTTTTCCTGTTTAAGGTAAATTACTCTTCTTAAGGACTCACACAAATAATTCCAAAATTATGACTCAATATTACTTCTTAATCATAGTGAAACTCATTAACAGGGAAATGGATGAAATTGACATTATTTATCTCAAGCTTCTGCATGACTACCTTGCCCTGTTCTGAAAGATCTCTCCTACAGAGAAAATTCAGATGTCCAATGTTCATGCATGAACATGTTCCGATGTTCAGCATCTTCTCTCTAGAATAACAGATTGAGTCAGTTCAGATGGTCCTCAATGGGAGTACATTTGCCAAAATGCTTGAGATGTCCAGTGCTTGAATGCTTGCTGAAGACTTTAGTATCTCCTTAATCTAGTAGAGAGGTTCAGTTTCCTCAATCCACTGAAAATCTCTGATTTCTTACCTTATCCTTGTCTTTTGGCTCAGCTTAGGCTACTTGATATTTGACCACATTGTATTTCTCATAGTTTTATTTCTTTTTGGCTCAGCACAGACCACTGAAGACTATAGATTTAAATTAAATTAAATTGAATCTTCCTGTATAAAATCATTCCACATTGCAGCTGCTTATGCATCATTCCACTAGTGTGCATGGACCTCTTCTCTAGTCTGAGTGTCATTTTATAAGTTGCTGGAGTCCAAGACAAATTAGTCACACCTGGAAATTGCTCTGAGGTGTCTCTGGCATCAGTTCCATTGTCAGCCTTTAAATGAATTGAATATAATGCCTGTAGTTTCACTGTAGTCACTCACTGTATTTACTGGCCAGTGGATTCTTGTCCTCAACATTCAGTTCATGCATGTAGGACTTGTCTCCTAAGGTATGCTTCCTAATACATAGTGGCATCATTTTTGATATCTGTTCCATACAACCAGTTACTATGCATTTGTCTTCCTGTTTTCAGTTTATACTGAGTACTGTGCCTTCACGTAGGCTGCCAGTGAGGATCATTATGAGCTTGGCACCAGAACTGCTGTGGTATCTGATGAAGAAACAGTTGTTGAAAGACATAAAGTATTCCCCTCTAATATCTCACATTGCTTTTTGTCTCCCTCAGTTTTTCTAGTCTTTATAACCTTTTCTTAGCTCTGAAATATGTCAGCTGGCATCTTCCTTGACAGCAGTCTCTCTTGTCACAAACAGTACAGTTCCATACTGTCCCATGATAACACTTATTTGTAAAGTTGCCATACTTTTCTAGAGCTTAAAGGACTGTAATGAAATTTTGTAGAGTTACCCTTCTTTTGGAACTGTGAGGAAAAAAGTTAATTCGAATGACAGATGACAACTTTATATAATGTTGCTTCTTAATAAGGTTAAAGGGCAGCATGTAATCCTCAGCCTACAACCCTAACAAATACAGGAGAAAGCTGAACTAATTTGTTTTTCAGAACTTGTTATCTTAAATGATGATTTTTTTTTTTTTTTTTTTTTTTTTTTTTTTTTTCCCAAATGATTCAGCACTCACTGATTTTAAAAATAAGTTGTCCTAGAGCTGTAACTGGTAATCAGGCACAACAGGGCTTTGTATTATACTTAGACCCTTTCATAGATTCTGCCTCTGACTCCTAGGGCTTGCACTAAATTTATACAGTGAAATCATGAAATCATGATTTTTTAAATTATTTTTTGGAGAAAACAGTAATGTCATAAACCTGTTGTCAAACATTGTGACTTATTCAGCTCTCAGCAAAGCAGCCACGTGATGTAAAAAAATAAAAAAAAGCAAAAAAAGCTGCACCACACAGCAGCTCGGAGAGTGAGAGGAGTGAGGAACAGCCTTGCAGGCACCAAGGTCAGTGAAGAAGGAGGGGGAGAGGATGGGGAAGATGGGTGCCAGAGCAGAAGCCCCTGCAGCCTGTTGTGAGGACCATGGTGAAGCAGGCTGTCCTCCTGCAGCCCATGGAGTACCACGGTGGAGCAGGATTCCATGCTGCAGCCCGTGGAGGAGACCACAGTGGAGCAGGTGGACCTGCCCCGACGGAGACTGCGGCCTGTGGAAGACCCTTGCCAGAACAGATTCCAGGCCGGACCTGTAAGCTATGGAGGAGACCACATAGGAGCAGGTGACCCGGCAGGAGTTGCTGCCCGTGGGGGACCCAGGTTGGAGCAGTTTGCTCCCAAGGGATGGACCCCGTGTTACGGACCTATATATGGAGCAGTTCTTGAAGAGCTGCTGCCTGTGGACAGCCCATGCCAGATCAGTTCGGCAAGGACTGTATCCCGTGGGTGGGACCCCACAGCACAGGGGACGAGAGTGACCAAGAAGGAGATGCAGCAAAGTGCTATAGACTGATTATAAATCATATTCCCCCATTACCCTGCGCCACTCGGGGGGAGGAGGTGGAAGAGGGCAGATGGGGGGAAAGGTGCTTTTAGTTTCTTTCCTTTGTTTCTCACTTCTCTAGCTTGTTAGTAATAAGCAATAAATCTTACTGTCTCCCTATTCTGAGTCTGTTTTGCCCGTCACAATAATTACTGTGTGATCTCCTTGTCCTTATTTCAACCCTTGAGCCCTTTTCATTATATTTTCTCACCGTTCCTCTTTGAGGAGGGGGAGTGAGAGAGAGGTTGTGGTGGAGCTCGGCCTCCCATCAGAGTAAAACCACCACAATCCCATAGTCTCTGATGAGCTAGAAGTAAACTTCCATTGTAGAATGTATACATTACATGGCTATACATAGTGGAACCTCATCCATAGCAAAATTATTTACATTTTGAATGGCAAGTTGTAGTCTAGAAATGTGTGGATAGTCCTAGCTGAAGAGATATTAAAGCTAATCATATCTTATTCCTCAATAGATCAATAGAACAGATGGTAACTTTGTACATTTTGCATGCTGTGAGTGCCTGAAACCATAGCAACATCTATCTCATGCTGGAAATCTATTTCTGTCTCCTCTGCTATTTTATGTTCTCTGAAAACTGTCATTGCAGTGTCCAGAATCCACTCTTTAGAAAAACAGGAGACTTACTCATTGCAGAGCCTTAACCCCTTTTATACCTCTGTCACAATCACATAACTTCACCAAAATCATCAGACACAAAGTAAAAATCATGGGCCCAAGTATAAAACTTTTCCTACCATATTTCAAGAAAAGACTCTTACAAAATCTTTTCAGAACATATTAAATCCATAATTAATAATCTGTGATCTAAAATTAATCACTATTCAATAACTGACAACTCAGAGATTAGTGATCACTAGTAATTACAGTTTCTAATGAGTTAGTGATAGAATCCTACAATTGTAGAATATCTTGAGTTGGAAGGGACCCATAAGGACATCGAGTCCAACTCCTGGCTCCAAACAGGTCTACCCAAAATGTTAGACCATGTGACTAAGCGCACAGTCCAAATAGTTCTGTAGTGGGTTTACGTGGCAAGGTTTTGGTAGCAGGGGGGCCATAGGGGTGGCTTCTGTGAGAAGGATCTAGAAGCCGCCCCATGTTTGGCAAAGGCCCCACTGCTGATCAGAGCTGAGCCAATACGTGATGTTGTTTTGCGCCTCTGTGAGAGCATATTTAAGACAGGGAAAAAAAAAAATGCTGCACCACTCAGCAGCTGGGAGGGTGAGAGGAGTGAGAAACAGCCTTGCAGGCACCAAGGTCAGTGAAGAAGGAGGGGGAGAGGTGCTCCAGGTGCTGGAGCAGAAGTCCCCTGCGGCCTGTGGTGAGGGTCATGGTGAAGCAGGATGTCCCCCTGCAGCCCATGGAGTACCACGGTGGAGCAGGGATCCACGCTGCAGCCCGTGGAGGAGACCACAGTGGAGCAGGTGGACCTGCCCCGACGGAGACTGCGGCCTGTGGAAGACCCTTGCCAGAACAGATTCCAGGCCGGACCTGTAAGCTATGGAGGAGACCACATAGGAGCAGGTGACCCGGCAGGAGTTGCTGCCCGTGGGGGACCCAGGTTGGAGCAGTTTGCTCCCAAGGGATGGACCCCGTGTTACGGACCTATATATGGAGCAGTTCTTGAAGAGCTGCTTCCTGTGGACAGCCCACGCCGGATCCGTTCAGCAAGGACTGCATCTTGTGGGAGGGACCCCACAGCACAGGGGACAAGAGTGACCGAGAAGGAGCAGCAGAGAAGAAGTGCTATAGACTGTCCATAACCCCCATTCCCCCGTTCCCCTGCACCGCTCGGGGGGAGGAGGTGGAAGAGGGTGGATGGGGGAAAGGTGCTTTTGGTTTCTTTCATTTGTTTCTCACTTCTCTAGCTTGTTAGTAATAAGCAATAAATCTTACTGTCTCTCTATGCTGAGTCTGTTTTGCCTGTCATGATAATTATTGCACCATCTCCTTGTCCTTATCTCAACCCTTTAGCCCCTTTCATTGTATTTTCTCCCCATTCCTCTTTGAGGAGGGGGAGTGAGAGAGCGGTTGTGGTGGAACTCGGCTGCCCACCCGAGTGAAACCATCACAGCTTCTTAAACTCTGACAGGCTTGGTGTTGTGACTACTTCCCTAGGGAGCCTGTTCCAGTGTGCAACAACCCTCTCAGTGAAGAACCTCTTTCTGATATCTAGCCTGAACCTCCCCTGCCACAGCTTGACACCATTCCTGTGGGCCCCTCACTGGTCACTAAAGAGAATAGATCAGCGTCTGCCCCCCCACTCCCACTCGTGAGGAAGCTGTAGACTATGATGAGGTCTCCCCTCAGCCTCCTCTTCTCTGGGTTGAACAGGCCAAGTGAGTTCAGCCACTCCTCATATGTCTTCCCATCTAGGACCTTCACCATCTTTGTAGCCCTCCTTTGCACACTCTCCAACAGTTTCACATTGTTTTTGTACAGTGGTGTCCAGAACTGCACACAGTACTTGAGGTGAAGCCGCACCAGTGCAGAGTAGAGCGGAACAATCACTTTCCTTGACCAACTAACGACACCGTGCTTGATGCACCCCAGGATACGGTTGGCATAATCACTAGCAATCACTTTACTCAATGACTCTTTTACTTCAGTCTTTACTGGCAAGAACTCTAGCCATGTAGCCGAAGCCCCAGAAGGCAGGTGCAGGGACCAGAAGAATGAAGAACCACCCACTGTAGGAGAACCAGGAAGAACCAGGAAGAACCAAGGAGTTTTGTTTTAGGAAAATGCTAACTTTTGCATGGGACGCTGTGCAAGCCTCAGATATCTGACAAAAATACCACCAAATAAGGAGAAAGGGGAGAGTTGAAAGACAAAGCCTGGGAGGAAGACTATGAGCCTTCAGCATGAGCGACCCCCAGAGAGACCACCAGAGACTAATACACATACATCCGTGAGAAATTTTGGACTCCAGAAACTAATTATACTAACCCTGCCTTTTCTAGGAATAGTGATGAATATGTATAAGTCTAGGAGCATAAAATACAGTTAACTGATGTAACAGGTGTAAGTCCTGGTAGAGCAGAGACTCCCAGCACACCCAGTGCTGTTTGCTTGCCTCTATTTATTTGATAAATTGTAAATTTTAATTGGAATACTATCTGAGACCTGATTATTTATCACATCTTGGGGCTGGTCTGGGATGGTCTTGGTTCCTGAATTCTGACTTGATCCAGGAGGGGTGCCCCACCATTCGGTGGCTCCTGTTTGAGTAGGGTTGAGACTAACACCATCTCAAACCTGAATAAAGGCAGGCAAAGATTTTTTTTTTTTTTTTTTTTTTTTTTTTTTTTTTTTTATAAGCTCTCTTGCTGGCTGCAGCATTATATTTTGACCATAATTCTGCACAGTAAATCTGAATGAAGACGACGGAGTTGTGACTATTTAAAGTGGGTACTGTTTGGTTGGGTGGGATTTGGTTGCCTGTGTCTGTAAGAGTGTGACTGAGATGGAACCTAGTTCCAAAGCGAGTGTGGAGGTCTTCTAACTGCAGCTCCAATCTCCCATGAGGGACTTGGCCAGTGAAGGACCGAAGCGATTCCTATAGGATTCGTGGTTGGGTGGTAGGTCCTAAACCCCCTGCAAGACAGTCTTACTGGGTAATCAAGAGCTGTAGGAATTGCCACAGTAAAATTCCTAGATGGGTGAGACAAAATTGAAGACCCGGGAGAAGAGAAAAGGGAGCAAATTACCAGACATACCACCAGAAACTCCATTAGGAATAATAATTAAAAATTGGAATGATAGGGGCCCCAGAAAAGGAAAAAGTAAACTAAAAATGATTGTATTGTATGTAAATTATGATTCATACATTTCATCAATTGTATGGTAAAATGGCCAAAGGACCCTTTAAGATAGGACTTTTGTCCTGTTTTCAGATCCTTTGAAGACAGGATTTGCCAGGCGTTAAATATACATGTTAATTCAAAGGAACCTTTAGTCAAGAGGAAAGTGATTATGCAGAGTTATGGATCAGGACTTCACATCCTTTTCCAGCCTCAAGATTTACACTAAGAGCAGATGAGAAGTCTGAAGAAGAAAACCAGGAAATAGAAAAAGGTGATAGATTTGAGAACATTAATCATACAGCGAATAAGAGAATCCATTCCCCGAGGGAAAAACATTAATAAAGCATTTAATGAAGAACAAGGGAAAGAGGAATCTCCAACAGAATTGTTGGAGAGATTTATATATATATATATATATATATATATATATATATATATATATATATTCTGGAATTGAGCCCAATAAAGTGGCCAGAACCACACTCCTTAGAATACAATTTGTAGCTAAATCCTGAGGGGATATAAGAAGGAAACTAGAGAAGTTGGAAGACTGGTAAGAGAGAGGATTGGAAGAATTACTTAGGGAAGCATAGAAAGTGTATGTCAGGAGAGATGAGGAGAAACAAAAAAGTAAAAGCCAAAAAGTGTGGCAGCAGTAAGACAAAGTCAGAAAAAACTGACGTCTGGAAAAAGAAGGGAAAAAGGAGTAGAGAAAACGCCTAGGAGACAGCCTTATCAAGAGAGATTCACAAATCCTGTCTGTTACTATTGCAATAAGAAGGGGTGCGTTCAGAAGAACTGTCATAAGAGGGAACAAGATGAGAAAACATTCAAAGAGGACTAAGGGTGTCAGCAGTTATATTTTCTGGGGACTTCAACATCAGTGGAGCCCTTGATAAAACTATTAATTGGTCCTCATAAAGAAGAAGTCTTATTCTTAGTGGACACAGGGGCTGAAAATTCCACTATTCAAAACTTCCAAAAGTAGTAGAAAAAGGAAAAGTTATGTATCAATAGTAGGGGTAAAAGGAGAACCTTTTAAAGTATCTGTCTTGAAAGACATAGAAATAGAAACAGAGAAGAAAATTTGTTTTAATGATGCAATATGTGGATGATCTATTAGTAGCAGGAGAAACTGAGGAAGGAACCCAAGAAGCCGCTTTGGGTAAACTTGTAGGTCACTCGTGCAACTGCCTGAATCACAGATTTGTTACAGATAACTCTGGGTTAGGCCGTGAGAGTGTGATAATAGCCTTGCCAGTATTGTCTGAAGCAACAGGAAATAATTGATGCTCAGCCCTTCCCCTTTGTAAGTGAAATCTACAGATACTTTGACAGGGATGCCAGGAGTGAACATATTTGAATGTGTTTTTCCTCTTTAATGTACATGCTTAATTGAGTTGCTGGGTGAAAGTGCTCTGTACCACAGAGTGGTCAGTGACTGATAAAAAGTGCTAGAAGTGTAACAAAGCTACTTCTTATATCTTTAAATTAAAAAAAAAAAAAAAAAAAAAAAAAAGTATGCTTGTAGCCCAGAAACCCAGACACATCCTGGCCTGTATCAAAAGCAGTGTGGCCAGCAGGCTGAGGGATGTGATTTTCCCCCTCTCTTCTGCTCTCATGAAACCCCACCTGGTGTAACGTTCAGCTCTGGGGCCTCAATATATCGACATGGGAGAAAGGAGCGCTCTCTAAAAATAGGAAAGGTATTCTTCAAGATGAGAACTCACGTCTTTTTTATTCCATCTGATTTTAAATAAAGAATAAACCAGTTATCTTTGAAAATCAGCAAGTATTTTCTGCAATGAAACGCTCATTAAGATGATTCATAGTGTTCTTCCAATGCTCTGCACACTTATATGGGCATATATTCATTTATCTGACTGGGTTTTAGGATGTTTCTCTTTGCTGGGTGTTGTGCAAAGGGTATAATATGGCTTTTTCTTTTTTGCTCTTTTTTTTTTTTTTTTTTTTTTTTTTTCGTCTTTTATGAGATCAGTTTAAGATCAAATAGATTTCAAAAGTTGTGAATTTCCACTCTGCTCTGCCATTCATGTTTGGAACAAGAGACTTATCAATGCAATAGAAAATTGCATATTTTTTTAGGAGGTTGTCTGCTATTACTGTACAGTTATATTTTTGGCATTGATGGAGATATTAACATCCTACATAATTGAACATTAATTTCTGAACATTTCAAAGTCAGAATTGACTAAATTTCCTTTGATGTTTGTTTTGTGTGTCTAGGTGGTAAACTTTTTTTTTTTTTTTTTTTTTTTTTTTTTTCTGTAAATACATTATTTTAAAAACGTTTTTCTAATACATTAGTTCTCTTGCATAAGTATTAGTTCTCACATGGAAACCAGATACACAGAAAACTATTCCTGGTTTCTTTTCGCATGTCTTTCTTAAAACAGGTTACTTAGTGTTGTGGTTTAAAAATGAAATAATAATAATATATCTTGTATAATTAAAATTGAAATTGATGTCCTTAAAATTTACAGTTATTATTGTCAAGCTTGCCCTGTTGTCACAATATTTTTTCTTCTTTCTCTCTCTCTCTCTCTCTATATATATATTAGTGCTTTTTATTTGGAAGCATTAAGGCTATTTTATTATTATTTATCTATTTATTTATTTATTTATTTTCTCCCAGTACTTTTACTGTAACTATGCAAGAAATTCAGGTCAATAGATACGAGAACTGGCCTAAGAGCCAAGGATTTTGTCTACAATATCATTGTAGATGATATTCTGCACTACTCCTGTGCAGAAATAAGAAAAGTAGGATCGTATTCAGTATCATAGTACTCCTACAAGCAGACAGATCTTTTGTGATGTGTGGTACTGTGCTACCTTTATTATCAAGTAGACTCCAGCAAATGTCCCTTTTCAAAGTAAATATTTTAGTTAAATCTTGTATTGCACTAAATATCAGTGTTGCTGGTGTTTAACTATGATTGTTGTTTACAATCATTTAATAACTATTTTTTTCTTTATTAAAGGAAATCTAACTAATTACTTTTTCTTTATAGTAAAAAGAAAATATTTTCTTTATCATGCACATATTATGTAAGTTTATTAATGCCAGATGACTCAAAAAATTAAATTACTGTACCTTTTAAAGTACACTATTTAATGTATAAATGTATAAAGTATAGGAGAATATTTTTTATTAAATTTTGTGATAATTGATCAGCTTCATAAATCTGAAGTGAAAAAGAAAATGAGGAAAAGAAAGAAAAGAAGAAAAGAAAAGAAAAGAAAGAAAAGAAAAGAAAAGAAAAGAAAAGAAAAGAAAAGAAAAGAAA
>CM021797.1:32005274-32045314 GCA_011076525.1 Nettapus auritus | reverse complement strand
AGAACCTGTCCAGAGAAGGGATACGAAGTTGGTAAAGGGCCTGGAACACAAGTCCTATTTGGAGTGGCTGAGAGAACTGAGGTTATTTAATGTGGAGAAGAGGAGGCTCAGGGGAGACCTTACTGCTCTCTACAATTACCTGAAAGTAAGTTGTGAGTATATGGGGGTTGGCCTCTTCTTGCAGATAACTAGTGATAGGACCAAAGGGAATCGCCTCAAGTTGTGCCAGGGAAGGTTTACTTTGGAAATTAGGAGACACTTCTTCTCAGAAAGAGTAGGCAGGCATTGGAACAGGTTGTCCAGGGAAGTGGTAGAGTCAAGAGACCTGGGGGTGTTTAAGGGAAGGTTGGACTTGGTGCTTAGGGACATTGTTTTGTCGTTGACATTGGTAGTAGAATGATGGTTGGACCAGATGATCTTGAACGTCTTTTCCAATCCTAATGATTCTATGATTTTATATTGTCAAGGTTGGAAAGGACAATCCCCAGTTTTGTGACCATCGGCAGGAGGAAGAAAATACGGGTTTTAGTTGTGGGTGATTCCACAACAGTGGGAAGGGGGGGGGGGTCTAATACATAGAAAGGATCCTCCTTGAAGGGAAATCTGATGCCTTCCTGGGGCCTGGGTTAAGGATGTCACCAAGAGATTTGCCAGCTTGGTTCGACCCTCAGACTACTACCCATTGCTGGTACTACATCTGGTAGGAGAAGTGGTAATTCATAGCCCAAGAGCAACCAAAAGGAACTTCAAAATATTGGGATGGATGATCAGTAACTTGGGTGTGCAAGTCATCTTCTCTTCCATTCTCCCCAGCATTGACAGTGACAGGAACAGAAGAATAGTGTCCATTAACATGTGTCTTTGTGGCTGATGTCATAGCCAAAATTTCAGACTCTTTGCTAACAGGAAACCTTACACGGCAACAGGCTTGCTGGCATCCAACAGGATTCATCTTTCCCAAAGAGGGAATATGGTCCTTGGTCATGAGCTGGCAAGGCTCACTGCTTGGGCTTTAAACTAGATTTGATGGGGAAGGAGGGTATCATGAGGGATGCTGGCTATAACGTATGGGATGACATTCCATCCCACTTATGCCAGCTGAACACCAGAGCCAGCAAAGAATGCCCAGAGCCTAGAGAGGGAACAGAACTTAACAGGAGAGCTACTGTAGGCCCACAGGGATGAATTAAAGTTGCCCTATCCAGAAAGGCAGTTGCATTGGGAGCCCAACTCAAATGCTTCTAAATGAATGCATACTGCACAGGGAATAAACAAGGGGAACTGCAGTAGTGCATGCAGTTGCAGGGGTTTGATCTCATTGAAATTACTGAAACATCGTGGGACAGCTCTCATGACTGGAATGTGGCCATGGATGGCTTTGTGCTTTTTAGGAAGGACAGGCCAGGAAGGCAAAGTAGTGAGGTTGCTCTTTACATAAGTGAGCAACAGGAATCTATGCGGATCTACCTAGGGGCAAGTCCAGAGCCTATGGGTGAGGATTAAAGGATAGGGTGACAGGGGTGACATTGTGGTGGGTGTTTCCTAAAGGCCACCGGATCAGGAAGAGGAAGTGGATGAGGCCTTCTACAGGCTGCTGCAAGTTGCCTCATGTTCACAGGCCTTGGTTCTTATGGGGGACTTTAAGCACCCCAATATTTTCTGGGAAGATGACACAACTCAGAACAGTCCAGGAGGTTACTGAAGAAAACTGTAGATAACTTCTTGATGCAGGTGGTAGGTGAACCAACAAGGAGAGGGACGCTGCTTGACCTGGTACTCAAAAACAGAGATTGTCTAGATGGAAATGTAAAGGTTGAGGCAGTCTCAGCTGCAGTGATGATGAGATGTTGGAGTTCAAGATCCTCCAAGGAGGAAAAAGGGCAAGAAGTAGGACCACAACCCTGGATTTCAAGAGAGCTAATCTTGAACTCTTCAGGGACCTAACTGAAGGCATCCCCTGGTCCATGACCCAAGAAGGAAAGTGGTCCCATTAGAGATGGTTAATATGCAAGCACAAATTCCTCCAAGCTTTGGATCAATGCATCCCTACAAGAAAGAAGTAGAGCAAGGGGGACAGGAGACCTGTGTGGATGGGCAAGGAGCTCTTGGGAAAACTTAGAAGAAGAAATCATACATGATATGGAAGAAGGGACAGACCACTTGGGTGGAATATAAGGACATTGTCATAGAACTCAGGGATGCAATGAGGAAGGCGAACGCCTGGTTAGAATTGAATTTCACAAGAGACATCAAGGATAACAAGAAAGGTTTCTTCAAATACATCAGCAGCAAAATGAAGACTAAGGAAAATGTGGGTGTTCTGCTAAATGAGGTAGGTGTCCCGGTGACTCTGGAGCTTGTCCAGGGAAGGGCTATGAAGCTGGTGTAGGGTCTGGAACACAAGTCATATGAGGAACAGCTAAGGGAACTGGGGTTGTTAATCTGGAGGAGTCTCCAGGAAGACCTTATGGTTCTCTGCAACTACCTGAAATGAAGGTGTGGGGAGCTGGGGGCAGCTGCTTCTTGCAGATAACCAGCAACAGAACTAGAGGGAATGGCCAAATGGCCTCAAGTTACACCAGGAGTGGTTTAGGTTAGAAATTAGGAGACATTTCTTCTTGAAAAGAGTAATTAGGCACTGAAATGAGTGGCCCAGGTGGGTGATAGAGTCACCATCCCTGAGGGTGTTTAAGGATAGGTTGGATGTGGTGCTTAGGGACATGGTTTAGTGGGTGATACTGGTGGTAGGGGAATTGTTGGATCAGATCGTCTTGGAGGTTTTTTGTAACCATAACGATTCTATAATTCTACAAGAACATACTAAAACAAAGCAAAGCAAAACAAAACAAAACAAAACTTCCCAGAGACAGAAACATTAGGAGTACTTATCAAAGGGAGAGAGGAAATAGAACAGGGAAACTCTTAACAGTATTAAATAAGTACAAGTGTTATCTCCAAATCATAAAATGCCAGTGTTTCTTAATTTTGATATTAAATATAAAATTACCCATCATTGTATTAGTCAATTAAATATAAAATTACCCATCATTGTATTAGTCAATGAATATTGTTTTATTTATTTATTTTTCTCTAGTCTTCTACTTAGTCTATTCAGAAGGTATTAAAATATTTAAAAAAATCAAATTCTTCATTCCTTTATGTGTGAGTATAGGAAAACTGCTAATGTTAGATTCTTATTAATGAAAAATGTAGATATCAATGACATAGAAATGTATACAAGAGGAAATGTGCTGGATTTTCTTGCAATCATTAGTATTCTGTCCAGGATTTATTCACACAGACTCAGTCCTTTTTATTAGTAAGCTGATGTTCTTAAGGTTCGTTTATATTTTTCATTCATATTATTAATATCCATAGACATATTAATAATGGCATCCACAGTAATCTAATTGAACTAAGGATTATATTTCAATTTTTTTTTTTTTTTTTTTTTTTTTTTTTTTTTTTTAAGTCAAGGAAGCTAGAATGTCTTCCTTGTCTTCAAGGACAGGTGTAATCTCAGGAACAACAGGGAAAGTTTTGAATGGTCCTTTTGACTGGTCCTTTTGACACACAAAAGAACTTTTTATTTTTTATTTTTCCTTTAAAGGGAGACACAACTATAGTCATGGGTGTAATGGAAGACTGGCATTGCAAAGACAGAAATTTCTTTTTCATTCTGTGCCAGACAATTTGTTGATCTTCTTGTGTACCACTTGTTTTGCAAGTACCACATCTGCTGCTATCCACTAAATCAAGTTGACTTGAGAGAGGTATGCAAATACCTCAGTAAATTGATCTGCAAGAAGTTCTTGGAAAGAGGATAGGGAAATACAGGGGTGCATAGGTCAAATAAATGCACAGAGCCCATGGGATCAATAAATCTTGTAAGACTCTAAAAGATGGTAGAAAACAGAGAAGATAAAGAAATGGAATGGGTAGAATGAAACTATAATTGTTATTAGACTTGCTAGAACCAAATTCAGAGGGAAAATCAACACAGTGAGAATGAAATGGGGGATAGGAGACTTGTTTTCAGACATATTTCCAGTCTGTCTTACCAGATCTAATTTTCTCTGAAAGGTTGTCTTTGATTTTGCATTTTATGATGACTGGCTTTAAAAATCTTCTGAATGTTTCAGTTGTACTTGTTTTGGATGGATACCTAACAAACTAGCTTACTAAATAAATGAAAATACAAGTTGTGTCTGAAAACTCTGGAAAATTTGAGATCCCATCACATCAGTCAGGTGGAGAGACAACATCTTCTGGCTTACCTGTAGAGAATGAGCACCAGGGATGTTCTTCTTCCTCAGTATATATGTCCTAAAAAGAGACATAACATTGGAAAATACTAATTAAACACTGTTTGACCCCCACTCTAGAAATGACTGTATATTTCCTTCACTGCAGATGTTATTTTATACTCAGTTCATTTGATATTTTCTTCCATGGTACAAATCGTCTTATGGTCACAAGAATGACTATACCAAGTCAGTTTAAACATCTCTCCGGTTGGTAAATCCAGCAGCATTCAACAAGAAGAAAAGTGAATCAAACCTGGTTATTTTTTGTTACTCAGTGGTCAGGTTCAAACAGTCCACGGAGGTAGGAGCTTCTGTCGATGTTTCATGTGAATTCTAATTTCTTCTCAATGAAACTTTAAAACAATGTACACATGCTCCTGTAGCTCTGGGATGATGACCAGAAGACCCTGGCACACATTTGCCTCAGGTACATAATGGAACAATCCATTGCTTTATCAACCTCAGCTTATCTGGGTTATTCTAATTGTGCACTATATTGCTATACTTACTTGAGAATATTTTTCTGAGTCATGACCAAACACTAGCTGGAGGAAGAATGATGGGGGATCCCAGTGATTTTGGACTCTATGTTTCTATTTCTATTTCTTTGAATTTCTAATTTTTTTTTTTTTTTTTTTTTTTTTTTTTTTTTTCCCCATGTTATACTACTCTGCACTCTTAAACAGCTTTGCGAAGAAGTGATTGCTGTCAAGAACACTCTTCAGTGTATCTCACCACTGTCGTGTTTCTACATTCCTCACCCTTTGGCCCTTCTTTCATCCTTTTTTTTTTTTTTTTCTTCCTGTGATAATTTTTTTATTAGCCTTCTGTGAGGGTGAAGCCACAAGAATTTTAGTTCTCTTTCCCTAATTGGAAAGAACAATACATCAGCAATCAAAAACAAATGTTTAGGAAGAGTGAAAATCTATCATCATATAATCATGGAATGGCACAGGTTGGAAGGGACCTCAAAAGATCATCTGGTCCAACCTTTTATGGGAAAAGGGAGGCTTGGTAAGGTTACCTAGCGATGCATTCAATTGCATCTCGAAAATCTTCAGTGATGGGGATACTATGGCCCAGGAGAAATTGTTACAGTAATTAATTGTTCTCACTAATAATAATAATAATAAATAATAATAATAATATTAATAATAAATCTTCTTTTTTATACCAGCATGAAAACTCTCCCAGTGCAACTTGTATCTGTTTTCTCTTGTCATCTCTGTGTGGCTCCTTGTGAAGAGAAAGGCTCCATCTTCTTCGTAGCTGCCCTTTATTAAATAACAGTATGATGTGATGAGTCCTCCCCAATCCTTCTCTTCTCCAAGGTGAAAAGACCGAACTCCAGGCTTTCCTGATGGGGATGGTTCTCCAGCCCTTTGATCATCATCTTCATGACCCTCCTTTGGACTCCCCTAGTCACTCTGTCCTTTTTTGAACTGGGACCAGAGCTGGACACATTACTCCAGGTGCAGCTTGACAAAGCATTAAGATGATAAGATGATTACATCTCTTTCTCTGCTATTAATGCCCTTGTGGATACAGCCAAAGATTCAGTCTGCCTTCAGTGTCTTCATAATAGTGCTCTGCTAACATGTTTGTCTTGTTGCCCACTGCAATCTTCAGGTCCCTTTCAGCAAGGCAGGTCCTCAACCACACAGTTCCTATATTGTACTGAGTTCTGTGGTTGTGTTGTCCCAGGTGCAGGGCCTTGCAATTGTCTTCATTAAAGTTCAACCAGTTCTTGCTTGCCCACTCTTCTAGTCTGTCCAGGTCTCTGTGAGACAAGCTGTCCCTTCTGAAGTGTCCTCCATCCAGTACTCTGTCAACAGCAATATTCATAAGAACAGGATAGTGACTAACATCGAACCCTTTTTAACAAACTGACAGCCCGAGTCAAAACCATTTATCACCATTCTCTGAGTATGGGCTGTTAGCCAATTTCCTACCCATCTGACAGACCACCCATCCAATCTCTATCTTTCCATTTTGCCTAGGACAAGGCTGGGGTAAACAGTGTAGAACATTTTGCTAAAAAGTAGTTATAAAATACCCACTGCCATCCCCGTGTAGACAGACAATGAGATTCAGTTAATTTTCTTTACAGTGGCTGGTATGGTGCCATGTTTTGGATTTAGGACAAAAATGATGCTCACCACCAAATGTATCTCCAAATAGGAGAAGATAAGATAATGCAGCGTTACCCTACTAAAATACATGCCTTAAGATATAGTTTGCTTAAGCTACATTCTTGGACTCATAATAGCATAATGAGCAGTATTTTGTTGTTCTTGTTATGCCATGTATTATTCATTTTTATTAATTCCAATAAATATATTAGTCTTGTATACTGTGAAGATGAGGAAGTTTAACCTGAAGCAATGAGTTATGATCTGGGTGGGCTTTTTGTTCACAGTCACAAAGTCCCCATGGAAACAAAGTTAACTCATGAAAAAAATCTTAAATAAAAAACAAAATGAAACAACACCAACAAAATAACATCAACAAAAGGCAAGGGGAGATGGGGGAGAGGGGGTAAGTTTACTTCTAAGTAACATGTAATAAATAGTCAGGAATATTTCTACAATAATTCTAAATTAGAAGTACCATTATCCTCTACACCATTCTCCTTGTTCTTTCATTCATATTTAAGACCTTAACTATGTAGAGAGCAGAAAACTATTAGACAAGCCTTCAGCACGAATGTCCATCAACTGTCAAATGTGAAGTACAAGACAATCATTGTGTTTTGTGTTGGCTACAGAGAAACTGATGAAATAAATAGAATATGTAATGTGATGTCTCTTTAATCTATAAAATATCAGCTCAGAGGTTATGCTTCATTAGCTTCAAATGTAGCATAAAGGAAGAAGGCACAACATTCCTTTGATTCATTGTGTGAAAGCTTATCATCTCCCTTTTCAAGTGACAGTTTATTAAATAAGGTGAATAACAGAACATATTCAGACTGGAACTGAATCACAGTGTGACACTTGCTGGATGATTACAAAGTAAATATGACAGCTTTGCACTTCCATTTGTGTAATTAGGAAGTAAATAGGATAAGATGTATGGAGCTCCCTGCAGTGTGCTCACTCATATCTTTTCCCTTAAAAACATTAATTGAGTCAGAAAAATGTTAAAATATTACCTTGGTGTGAGGAACAAGGAATCTTCACTTCCTTCTCATTAGCCACAAGAAAACATACGGAGTGTAAAGAATAGATATCTACAGTAGCTCACCAGTTTTTATAAACACTTTGTAGCATCTTAACACACATGTTACTCCAGGGAGGATATAGTAAACCATTTTCATAGAATCAATAAATTGTGATACATTTACCTAAATTTTATTTGATTAAATATAGAATCATACAATACCCCAAGTTGGAAGGAACCTACAAGGATCATGAAGTTCAGTTCCAGGTTCCACACAGGTCTACCCAAAAATTCAGACCATATGACCAAGTGCACAGTCCGGATGCTTCTTGAACTCTGACAGTCTTAGTGCCGTGACTACAACCCTGGGAAGCCTGTTCCAGTGCACAACTACCCTCTCGGTGAAGAACCAGTGAAGATATCCAACCTGAACCTCCCCTGTTGCATCTTGACTCCATTCCTGCGGGTCATAGTGCTGATCACCAGAGAGAAGTGTTTGGTGCCTGCCCCCTATTCCCCCTCGTGAGGAAGATGTAGACCACGATGAGGTCTCCACTCAGCCTCCTCTTCTCCAGGCTGAACAGGCCAAGTGAGCTCAGCCACTCCTCATATGTCTTCCCCTCTAGGACCTTCACCATCTTTCGTAGCCCTCCTCTGCACACTCTCCAACAGTTTTACATTATTTTTGCACTGTGTGCCCAGAACTGCACACAGTACTCGAGGTGAGGCAGCACCGACACAGAGGAGAGCAGAACAGTCACTTCCCTTGACCAACTAGCAATGCCGTGCTTGATGCACCCCAGGATATGGCTGTCTTTCCTGACTGCCAGGGCATACTGCTGGTAAATAGTCAGCTTGCTATCGACCATAACCCCCAGATCCCTCCCTGTGGGGCTGCTGTCCAGCATCTCACCCCCAGTCTGTATGTATAGCCAGGGTTGGCCCTTCCCAGGTGTTGGTCCCAGCACTTGCTCTTCTTAAACTTCATGCAGCTGGTGACTGCCCAGCTCTCCGATCTGTCCAGATCTCTCTGCAAGGCCTTTCCACACTTGATAGAGCCAACAACTCCTCCCAGTTTAGTATCATCAGCAAATTTACTCAAAACACTTTTTAGTCCTACATCCAAACCATTTATGAAAACATTGAAAAGAACTGGCCCTAAAATGGAGCCTTGGGGGACTCCACTGGCAACTGGCCACCAGCCTGATATAACCTCATTTACCATAACCCTTTGAGCCCTACCCATCAGCCAGTTGCTCACTCACTGTATTATGTTTTTATCTAGCTGTATGCTGAACATTTCCTCTAGTAGGATACTGTGAAAAAAATGTATTGAAATCTTTACTGAAATCCAAAAAGATCACATCAGCTAGCTTCCAGATAGGTGATCTTATCACAAAAGGAAATTAAATGTATTAATATGCTAAATAATGCAATAAAGAACTGCTAGTTTGTATTGCTTTAAATGTTTATCCATTCTTTGAAGTAGCTGGCATTTAATTGGAGGTTTCTTTCTGTGTCTACATAAATAGAGATAATAGTGATTCATGAGTTTGTCTTTAGAGTCAATAACACAATTCTTTCTGGCAAGGCATAGTCATTAATGGGTCAAAAAGGTAATTGTGAAGAACTGTAAAAATCTCTTCGAATCACTGTTTAATCATCATCACTGTTTAATCATCATTGTTCCTTCCAAGATAGGAGACTGGGAATTCCTGAGTTGTTATAATAATAGATGTTGCTATGAGAAGAAAGGAAAAATGAAAGAAAACAAACAAACACAACAAAACAAAACAAAACAAACATACAAACAAAAAAATCACCTCCCATGACCCTAGAATGATAGAATCATGGAATCATTAGGGATGGAAAAGATCTCCAATACCATCGGGTCTAACTGTCCCCCTCCCACCAATATAACCCTAGGGTTATAATGTCCCTAAGTGCCTCCAGCACCCCTGTGGCAAACCTGTTCCAATATAGAATCATTAAAATCATTAACAGTTTTGCTGTTAATGATTTTAACATTATGTTTGCTGAACAGAGAATTGTGGCTTGTTTGTCATCTGTTTGCTGAACAGAGAATTGTGGCTTGAGCTTAGGAGGAAAAGGAGGGTTTATAATCTTTGGAAAAGTGGGCAGGCCACTAAGGAGGACTATAAGGATGTTGCGAAGCTGTGCAGGGACAAAATTAGAAAAGCCAAAGCTCAACTGGAGCTCAATCTGGCTACTGCCGTTAAAGATAACAGAAAATGTTTTTATAAATACATCAATACAAAAAGGAGGACTAAGGAGAATCTCCATCCTTTACTGGATGCGGGGGGAAACTTAGTTACAAGAGATGAGGAAAAGGCGGAGGTGCTTAATGCCTTCTTCGCCTCAGTCTTTAGCGGCAATACCGGTTGTTCTCTGGATACCCAATTCCCTGAACTGGTAGAAGGGGATGGGGAGCAGGATGTGGCCCTCACTATACATGAAGAAATGGTTGGTGACCTGGTACGGCACTTGGAAGTGCACAAGTCGATGGGGCCGGACGGGATCCACCCGAGGGTACTGAGAGAACTGGCAGATGAGCTGACCAAACCGCTTACCATCATTTATCAACAGTCCTGGCTATCGGGGGAGATCCCAGTTGACTGGCGGCTAGCAAACGTGACGCCCATCTACAAGAAGGGCCGGAGGACTGACCCGGGAAACTACAGGCCTGTCAGTTTGACCTCAGTGCCAGGGAAGCTCATGGAGCAGATTATCTTGAGAGTCATCACGCAGCACTTGCGGGGCAAGCAGGCGATCAGGCCCAGTCAGCATGGGTTTATGAAGGGCAGGTCCTGCTTGACGAACCTGATCTCCTTCTATGACAAAGTGACGCGCTGGGTGGACGAGGGAAAGGCTGTGGATGTGGTCTACCTTGACTTCAGCAAGGCTTTTGACACCGTTTCCCACAGCATTCTCCTCAGGAAACTGGCTGCTCTTGGCTTGGACTGGCGCACGCTTCGTTGGGTTAGAAACTGGCTGGATGGCCGGGCCCAAAGAGTCGTGATAAATGGAGTCAAATCCAGTTGGAGGCCGGTCGCTAGTGGCGTTCCCCAGGGCTCGGTGCTGGGGCCGGTCCTCTTTAATATCTTCATCAATGATCTGGATGAGGGGATCGAGTGCACCCTCAGTAAGTTTGCAGATGACACCAAGTTAGGTGCGTGTGTCGATCTGCTCGAGGGTAGGAAGACTCTGCAGGAGGATCTGGATAGGCTGCACCGATGGGCTGAGGTCAACTGCATGAAGTTCAACAAGGCCAAGTGCCGGGTCCTCCACCTGGGACGCAATAACCCCAAGCAGAGCTACAGGCTGGGAGATGAGTGGTTGGAGAGCTGCCAGGCAGAGAAGGACCTGGGAGTGATGGTTGACAGTCGGCTGAATATGAGCCAGCAGTGTGCTCAGGTGGCCAAGAAGGCCAACAGCATCCTGGCCTGTATAAGAAGCAGTGTGACCAGCAGGGCTAGGGAGGTGATCGTCCCCCTGTACTCGGCTCTGGTGAGGCCGCACCTCGAATACTGTGTTCAGTTTTGGGCCCCTCGCTACAAGAAGGACATCGAGGTGCTTGAGCGAGTTCAGAGAAGAGCGACGAAGCTGGTGAGGGGCCTGGAGAACAAGTCCTACGAGGAGCGGCTGAGGGAGCTGGGATTGTTCAGCCTGGAGAAAAGGAGGCTCAGGGGTGACCTTATCGCTCTCTACAGGTACCTCAAAGGAGGCTGTAGCGAGGTGGGGGTTGGTCTGTTCTCCCACGTGCCTGGTGACAGGACGAGGGGGAATGGGCTTAAGTTGCGCCAGGGGAATTTTAGGTTGGATCTTAGGAAGAACTTCTTTACCGAAAGGGTTGTTAGACATTGGAACGGGCTGCCCAGGGAAGTGGTGGAGTCCCCATCCCTGGAGGTCTTTAAAAGACGTTTAGATGTAGAGCTTAGGGATATGGTTTAGTGGGGACTGTTAGTGTTAGGTCAGAGGTTGGACTCGATGATCTTGAGGTCTCTTCCAACCTAGAAATTCTGTGATTCTGTGATTCTGTGATTCTGTGAACAGGTATCATCCTCCTGGTCTGCATAAGATCTTCTACTCCCTTCACACTGCAATATGAGTTTAAAATCTCAGGCAGGTATGAAAGGAAGATTTTAAAAAAAAAAAAAAAAATGGAAATGGAGAGCTTTGTTTTTTGAAAAAGAAACACTGTATAGAAAACTGTGTATCTGCCCGTCAAACTTTTTCAATTAATAAAGGAGAACTAATCTTTAAATGCACATAAAGAAAACAACAATGAGGTAGCTTAGACACTTTTTCATGAAATAAAAGATTAGGAAAATGAAAAATTAAACTTTTACTATTTAGAATATAGGATGTCAAAAAAAAAAAAAAAAAAACATTTAAACTCTATACTTTTTGTTTGATTTCTTTGAAGAGTATAAGCATTTTGGATTTGAAGTTTGCTCATTTTCTGATTTGTTTTAAATATTTCCTTTTCTAAAACTCAAAATACCACAAAGTGATAAAGAAAGAAAAAGCTAAAAAATAAAAATAAAAAGTTTTTTTAAAAAATGTTTTAACTCAATCAACAGTGGATATTGGTAATTTCATTCTATTCAGTTTTCTAAACAAGAAAAAAAGAAGATTTTGAAGAAAATAACATTTTTGAAAAAAAAGTAACCAAGACAAGTTTCCTGATATTAAAAAAAAAAAAAAAAAAAAAAAAAAAAAAAAACACTTGTTCTAGCCATGTGAATTACAAACTACTTCAACAAATTTCATGTTGCAACCAGCTTTTCTCAGCAGGTGTTTAAATAATTGCAAATGAAATGAAATATGGCCCTTGAAAATCAATATGTGCAAAATTTGGCAGCTCTGTTCCTGAAAACAGTTGGATTTTCTGTTTGTTTGTTTTCAGTATGTTTCATACAGAGTGCTAAGTCAACCCATTTTGTTTCTGAATATTATAACAGGCAAATAAATCTTCTAGTGAAATATTTAAGGAACTGTAATTTTATATGACAGTTAACCAAACATCATGAAATTATGGATTATAGTGACAATGTTGATGATGTTGATGTAGTCACCACAAACACAGATCATATCTGGAGATCTGGTGTAGGTGCCAGCATCTTTCCATATGGGGCTTACTCCAGAATCAGGAATGAGAGTGTTTGTTTGCTTGTTTATATTGAATACAGCTGCTAAAGGATATTAGCCAGTGGAGCCAATTTACTCCAGTTGCACATCATTTAGAAGACTTTGTTCCTACCCTCCTTGCAAAAAGTTAATTCAAAGGTTCTTAAAAGAAAAGAAAAAAAAGAAAACAACAACAAAAAAGAAAACAAACAAACAAAAAACTACCAATAACAGAAACATTTAAACACATATTTCTCTGCATATCATTGCACCCAGAGTGAATATTTAAGATTAGAAATGTGCTCCTAAAAATAGGAAAATGTTCCGCTGAGGAATAAATGAACTGTCTGATGACTGATCTGACCAGGCATTCTCAATCTGCTGATTTGGTTGCATAAGCTGTGCCACTGGTTGAATAACAAATGTACATGACTAACAGTTATAGATAATGGTACTTAATACAAACATCAGTATTAGAACATATGAACAAAAGAATTTAGAAACAATTCAGAGAGAAAAAAAAAAAAGAACAATTAATACATAGAGAAAGAGAAGTATAGATGTCTCATGAGCAGAATGAGATGTTCAATTTGATAGCATTCACTTTAAAAAACTTACTTTTTTCTAGTTTTCAGTATTTATTACTTAACACTTTAGACAATTTTGTCTGATCTGATATAAAATGGGTATTACTGTTGTCTAAAGAGAGTAACACTGCTCAGAGAATGAAAAAATCTGTGTTTTATTGCAATCTTGTTTAGTGTTTCAGTGTCTGAGAACAATATCACTGTTCAGTTATCAATAAAGAGCAATTAAACCTTACCTGTCCGAAACCTTTAGCCTGTTATATTAAGTTTTGATACATGATCATTAGCTTCTGCCCACTCCCCACAATATGACAGTAAGAAATACAGCTTTCTAGGCTTGAAATATTTTATTTTCCTATATAAAATATATAATTTCATAAAACCACAGAAAACTCTACTATTACCTCAGGGAAAAGTTTTGCTTTCAGGTAGTCACTGAAGCATCTGTGCAACCCAAGAAAGTTATAAGAAAGCACTTGCAATACTGTTTTACAACTCTGACTATCATGGTGATGTTGAATTAACAATAAATACTGAATGAGAGGATACGACAAAATGTTTCAAAATCTGAACATTTGAAGATGTGAAAGGTGCCTTGAACTTTTTTCTAAGGTAAATAATAGATGCTGTTGAGTATTTAGACCTCTGTATTTATTTGTCTAAGACAGAAATAAGTTTTTGATGATAAAAAAGGTCTTTCAGAAGGATGCAAATGGCCTACTAGTGCAGACCCTTTTGTGCTGCCTGAATTACATTAGTGTAGTGGGGAGTCATGACTGAACTCCAGTTAATCTCTTTGTGCAACATTTTGTGCAGTGATTTACATTCATGCTGAGGAAGCACAAAAATGCCATCAGTTACCATACTTGTTTTACAACACAGGTAAAATCTTATTTCCTTCCTTTGTTCAGGTATAAACAACTACTATTTCTGATGTAAGTGCAGTAATTAATATGACTTGATAGTGTTCTTTACTGACTTTGCAGAACATCTGCAAACAGTACAAGTCAGTAGAAAATTTGACTCAGTGTTGTTATTTATATCTGTTTGATGTCACCACATATCTATTAACATCAATTCAAATTTATAAGAGAGGTTGTTAAATCAATGATTAAAAGTGTATTTAAACAGTTCACAAATGCAGATTGATTTTGTGCTGAGAGCGAACACATCCTATAATGGTGTGCAAGGTCCTTAACATGAAAAAGATTAGAGCTTCATTTCTGTTTGTGAGTCATTCTGGATGAAGGTCAGTGGAGGAGAGAGAACACATGTTACTATATTCCTTTTCCAAATGAGATCTTTTAAGATACATCTGGGATTATGAGACTTAGACTGAAGCAAACTAATTAATTTTGTCTTGATTTAATATGGTGGACTCCCTAAGCTTTGAAAGAATGTATATCATTTCTGGTCAGATTGATAACAGAAAATGTTTTTATAAATACATCAATACAAAAAGGAGGACTAAGGAGAATCTCCATCCTTTACTGGATGCGGGGGGAAACTTAGTTACAAGAGATGAGGAAAAGGTGGAGGTGCTTAATGCCTTCTTCGCCTCAGTCTTTAGCGGCAATACCGGTTGTCCTCTGGATACCCAATTCCCTGAACTGGTAGAAGGGGATGGGGAGCAGGATGTGGCCCTCACTATACATGAAGAAATGGTTGGTGACCTGGTATGGCACTTGGAAGTGCACAAGTCGATGGGGCCGGACGGGATCCACCCGAGGGTACTGAGAGAACTGGCAGAGGAGCTGACCAAACCGCTTACCATCATTTATCAACAGTCCTGGCTGTCTGGGGAGATCCCAGTTGACTGGCGGCTAGCAAACATGACGCCCATCTACAAGAAGGGCCGGAGGACTGACCCAGGAAACTACAGGCCTGTCAGTTTGACCTCAGTGCCAGGGAAGCTCATGGAGCAGATTATCTTGAGAGTCATCACGCAGCACTTGCAGGGCAAGCAGGCGATCAGGCCCAGTCAGCATGGGTTTATGAAGGGCAGGTCCTGCTTGACGAACCTGATCTCCTTCTATGACAAAGTGACGCGCTGGGTGGATGAGGGAAAGGCTGTGGATGTGGTCTACCTTGACTTCAGCAAGGCTTTTGACACCATTTCCCACAGCATTCTCCTCAGGAAACTGGCTGCTCTTGGCTTGGACTGGCGCACGCTTTGTTGGGTTAGAAACTGGCTGGATGGCCGGGCCCAAAGAGTCGTGGTAAATGGAGTCAAATCCAGTTGGAGGCCAGTCGCTAGTGGCGTTCCCCAGGGCTCGGTGCTGGGGCCGGTCCTCTTTAATATATTCATCGATGATCTGGATGAGGGGATCGAGTGCACCCTCAGTAAGTTTGCAGATGACACCAAGTTAGGTGCGTGTGTCGATCTGCTCGAGGGTAGGAAGACTCTGCAGGAGGATCTGGATGGGCTGCACTGATGGGCTGAGGCCAACTGCATGAAGTTCAACAAGGCCAAGTGCTGGGTCCTCCACCTGGGATGCAACAACCCCAAGCAGAGCTACAGGCTGGGAGATGAGTGGTTGGAGAGCTGCCAGGCAGAGAAGGAACTGGGAGTGATGGTTGATAGTTGGCTGAATATGAGCCAGCAGTGTGCTCAGGTGGCCATGAAGGCCAACAGCATCCTGGCCTGTATAAGAAACAGTGTGACCAGCAGGGCTAGGGAGGTGATTGTCCCCCTGTACTCAGCTCTGGTGAGGCCGCACCTCAAATACTGTGTTCAGTTTTGGGCCCCTCGCTACAAGAAGGACATGGAGGTGCTTGAGCGAGTCCAGAGAAGAGCGATGAAGCTGGTGAGGGGCCTGGAGAACAAGTCCTACGAGGAGCGGCTGAGGGAGCTGGGATTGTTCAGCCTGGAGAAAAGGAGGCTCAGGGATGACCTTATCGCTCTCTACAGGTACCTGAAAGGAGGCTGTAGCGAGGTGGGGGTTGGTCTGTTCTCCCACGTGCCTGGTGACAGGACGAGGGGGAATGGGCTTAAGTTGCGCCAGGAGAGTTTTAGGTTGGATCTTAGGAAGAACTTCTTTACCGAAAGGGTTGTTAGACATTGGAACACGCTGCCCAGGGAAGCGGTTGAGTCACCATCCCTGGAGGTCTTTAAAAGATGTTTAGATGTAGAGCTTAGGGATATGGTTTAGTGGGGACTATTAGTGTTAGGTCAGAGGTTGGACTCGATGATCTTGAGGTCTCTTCCAACCTAGAAATTCTGTGATTCTGTGATTCTGTGGTCACCAGGAAGAGCAGCAAGGTATATGAACTACATTTCTTTTCATATAGTTTTTGCAACATTCCATGCTAAGCAAGATGCTTAGAGACTATGAAATTATAACAACAATAATTAGTTGTTTATAAATAATATAGTATTATTTATAACCAGCAGTCTAGACAGGGAGGATGAAATGTGTTCTGAGTTATACTATCTGCTTTGTATTTGATACGGAGAAGAAAGATTTTCTTGCAGTACAATGAGGGAAATATACTGTCTGCTCCTCTTACCGAATCCAAATTGAAATCTAACTAGAATCCAGAGCAGAAAATTCCCCGTATTCAGAGTTTTCTGTACTGATGAATACAGCACTTTAGTTATCATCTTTAAAACTTGATGGAGGTTAGCTGTATTCCAATTTCCATGCTCTGTCTTTTGTTGTGATATTCCAGTGTCCAAATGATTTCAGAAAAATAGCTAATTAAATATCCACACTGGCTGGTAGTAAACGGAAGAGCTAAATTCTGGCCTGGAGAAAAATACCATGTGTTGCATGTCTGAGTTCACTGCTCTAAGGAGCTGCATTCTGCAGAGATGGAGGAACTCTTTGTGCATACACGTGAGTATATAGTCAGCTGAAGACTCGTTTACCAGAGTCTAGATCTTCCTTTTTTAAAAAGGTGAGATTCAGTTATCACTGCCCATATGCTCATGCCCTCATAAAGTTCCGTACATTTGGATATCTGATGCAAGCCACATTTTGGTTTTCAACTCTTTGTGAGCTTAGTCAGGGCTCAGTCATTCTTTAATGCTGATAGGACTCAGATAGCTGTTCACACTTTTTTAGTTCCTTTAAGTGATAAAATGAGTAGATTTATTTTGATATACTGGAAAACAGACACTTACTTGACACTTAATTTGGTATAATGGGTGAAACACTTATTTTAGTATATGGAAGACTCCTATTAATTTCAAATATTTCAGAATGCCTTTTGATTAACTCATTTTTGTTCCTTTGATAACCATGGCTATTAATAAGCACACAGAATAATTTCAATGATGTATTTCCTTTACAAAGTTCTGTTTCAAAATAGGTAACATGATAATTGGCTGCTGAAAAGTGTTTTTTTTTTTTTTTTTTTTTTTTTTTTTTTTTTTTTTTTACTGTATACTAAGGACTCTATCCTTGTCTACAAGCTTAATTAATGTATGGGAATTGGACTTCAAACAAAAATAGTACTCACAAATAACTTCTCATATCTAGAAAAACAGTTTTAAAATTTAAGTAAAGGATAAATCACTTTAGCTGACAGCTAGTACAGATTCTACAGAGATGTAATAGATTTTAAACAATGGCAGTATAAATAAGGATATCATACAGGCTTGCAAAAAATAGATGCTAATTAAATAGTTTTATTTTATTTTATTTTATTTTATTTTATTTTATTTTATTTTATTTATTTATTCTGCATTCCGTCTGGCATCTTTTGGTATCTTTTATCTTTAGTGTCGTCAACACATACTGCAAAGACCTGATTAACATAAAAAATTATTAGTACAGAAACAGGGGATTTTTCCCAGAGGATTTTTCCCTCCCTCCACCATTTCAGGAAATGTTTTTTAATCAAAGAGTCATGCCCAATCTCTAAGATAACTAATTAAATCCAGGAAGATTGAACAGTGAATATATTAATGTTGAAAATGTTTCTGTTATATACTTAAGTAATATATGAGTAGCCCATTGAAGAAAATGATAGGTTTTATTAAAAGATTATTATTATTATTATTACTATTTTATCTAGGGAGTAGGGCAGGCTGACAATGATATTTTGTCAGAAAAGCAGCAGTTTTAATACATCTGCTGATGTAGCAGCTGAATTAGAAGACAGAGGGGTCTGGATTGAATCCTGATCGAGGTTATTTCTTTCATGTTTTTGCCCTTTCACAATGCACACACACAGACCAATCACTTCTGTGAATAGCAGAAGGATTTTTCAGGATGTAGTTAGTCATATACTTTTTTTCTCTTCTCTCTCCCTTTCAAAGTGTTTTGACACCGTCCTGATTTTTTTCCACAAAAACCCCTTCCAACCATTTGAACAGAAGATATATATTTACTCTAAATGCTTTTCCTCTCTTTTTGTTCATCTATAATTTTGTATAGTATTAAATTACCTTTTTCAAGGAGATTCACTTACATTGAGTTTCCAACAATAATAAGATCTTTTAACAATTTCAAAATCTGCAGGAGGGGGTTGGGGGGTGGGGGAAAGAGAGAGATGGGGAGAAAGAGAGTGAAGTGCATGTTTTCATGATCTTCAGTCTGGGGCACTGAGGTTTCTTTGATCTACAATCTTTACACAATGACAAAGAGTACCAGAGATTTTAAAACACTATGACAATCCCAGGCTACTTCAAATTGTCTACTGCAGTCTACTAGAAACATTATCAAAGCAAGTCTCTTATTTCTTTGTGATTGCTCACAGGTACATTTATACTTGTAGCAAATTATCCAGAATATGTAACTGCAAAAATGTTTTTATATGGATTGAGCTTATATGTTTGAGTTCAAGTATGCTATTAACCCTGTATATACTTTAAAAATAGTACTGAATAACTGATATTGCTGCTGTAACTTTCCTCGTGATCATTTCCAGTCTAAGTGCATGCAAACAGACAGTGTGCAAATGAATGAGGTGTTTGTGAAGTTTCCTTTAACATAACTCAGGTGAAAGACTGCATACACTTGCAAATAATATCATAAGTGGTGATAGTCAAGTCAAAGCACAGAAGTGAATGTTACTTCTGTCTTAAAATAATAATGATGAGTTGCTGGTTTATGTTCTTTTGTTTGTCAGGCAACAAACTTTTTGAAACAGATTCAATTTTAATCAATATCATGTAAGGCAACATTTCACTGATTAAAAAACAAGGTTGTGTCTGATCATCTATGTTATCACAATTGATATTTTAATTCCTAATAGCTGTGGAAGATTCCTTGACAACATTATTTATTTGTACTTTGAAATTCTCCACAATCTCAGGATTTTAATATGAAAATAAACAAAATAGGAGAAAGATGGTAAAAATAAATCTATTTTCAAATATTCAGCTATCTCAGTCATTCAATATTCAGTCATATCAATAAAGTACAGGGCTATTATTGTCCATTCAAGACCCATTTTTCACCATCCTACACTAACATACTATGCTTGTGGGAAATAAGGTATGTCAGATGTCACAAATGACAATGGAAACTATTGCTCTTAAAAATGTAGGCCAAAAAAGAGAACTGATGTTTTTGACTTGCTATACCTGTTAGTCCTAAAACAAAAGGCATCTTCCAATAAGGCAACAGAAGGTATATATTGTAAAGGTTTCTCTGCATTTATGTAAGCTAGAATAAATAGATACCATTGTTCAGTTAATAATGAATAGGCACTGACCTGTTGTCCCAATTCTCAGCCCATATTCTGTTCATCTAACAAAATTTAAATTGATACCATGTGAAGAAAAGACAGGGAGAAGACACCTGTCTGTATGCTGGTTTAAACATACTCTACAGCTACGAGATCTCTGTTCCTAGCCTCCACCAAGGTGATGATCTTCACTTCTTTGGGGCCAGCTCTCTGGTGGTGCAGCACTGTCACTAGCTGCAATCAGACTGTAGGGATCAGCTATGTCAGGAGCCTGGCCCAGATCCTCCATGTTTCAGATGAAGAGCCACCCCTGAGCCCGGGTGTGGTCTGGAAGCTAGTTAGTGACATGCCTGGCCTTGCTGGTCCTTACTTCACCTTGCTGCCTTGACTTTAGTTCCCTTGCACTGCCTGCTGCATCCTGACACTTCCTCATTAAATGGTCACTTATTTTTAGGAACATCAAGCCCTTCATATTATCAAGGGTATTATATCATATAAAATATGCTAACAGCCATCACGCTAGTAAGATACATACCTATATTGGCATGGAAGCTAGGCAGCTCTTAGGCAGGCAGGAATTAAGAAGGACATCAGGCTAAGCATGCTGTATTTCCATATAAAAAAACAACCAACCAACCAATCAACCAACCAACCAACAACAAAAAAACCCTGAGTATGGAAAAAGTGGAAAAGAAATGGAAAAGAACAGGACCTGTTTCTTAAAGTGAGAATAAATAAATAAATAAATAAAATCTAGCTCCCCCCAGGACAATTTGGGTTGTAGGGTGCAACCAAACACCATATAAGATCTTCATCAGCAGTTATTCACTCTACAGCCTTGAGATTTCCTCATTCACTACCCCTTTACTCAACTGTACATACAATTTCCACCTATATTTTCAAAATAATAGATTGACAAGGCACAGCATTTATCATACAAGATTTGGAGCTACATGCTGTAGGCTAATTAGCAAGATAGCTGAGTGAGCAGCTGGCAGGCTAAACTTCACTTTGCAGCTTTTTACTCCCCTGAGAGTACTAATTTTTATCCATCACTCTTAAGCCATCTTCTTCACAACTATATATATATATATATTAATATATATTTATATATATTTATATATATATATTTTTTTTTTCCTTAGGTTGTACCTCTCCAATTTTTGTATGTGTTAAATAGGTCAAGTTTCAAAAGTATTAGGCAGATGAAATTACAATCATAGCATAACTATAAGCCTGATATCTTTAGGAAATCTTGTTTAAAAATGAAGACTGCATGTGGGATTTCCACAGGTATTATTTACATGAATACTAAGAGAAGACTGCAGAGAAATTGTGGTCTTCAATTCTCAAGAAATAGAAAGAAATGTAGATACTAACACATAATCATAGAGTCATAGAAATATTAAGGTTGGAAAAGACCTTCGAGATCATCTTGTCCAACCATCACCCTACTACCAATGTCCCCCATTTAACCATGTCCCTGTGCACCAGCTCCAACCTTTCCTTGGCTACTAAGATGGAAAAAGGACTAGAGGGGAATACATATGAGGAGAGGCTGAGGTAGCTTGGACTGTTCAGCTAGGAAAAGAGGAGGCTGATGGGAGATGTCATCAAAGTCTACAGCTTCCTCATGAGGGGAAGTGGAGGGGCAGGTGCTGACCTATTCTTGTTTTTGCCCAGTGATAGAACCCAGAGGAATGGTGTCAAGCTACAACAGGGGAGGTTCAGACTGGATGTCAGGAAGAGGCTCTTCACTGAGAGGGTTGTCGTGCACTGGAACAGGCTCCCCAGGGGACACAGTCATGGCACCAAGCCTGTCAGAGTTTAAGAAGCATTTGGACTGTGCACTTACTCATATGGTCTGAAATTTTGGGTAGACCTGTGTGGAGCCAGGAGCTGGACTTGGTAAGGACTAAAGGACGAACAAATAAAGGGGATGTTGTTGTGGGAGTCTATTACAGACCACCTGGCCAGGATAACAAGGCCGATGAATTATTATTTGCAGAACTGAGGGATGCCTCGAGATCAGCTCCCCTTTTCCTTATGGGGAAGTTCATGGAAGTCATAGGATCATAGAATATCTAGAGTTGGAAGGGACCCGTAATGATCAAGTCCAACTCCTTGCACCACACAGGTCTACCTAAAAGGTTAGACCATGTGACTAAGAGCACAGTACAAATGTTTCTTAAATTCATACTGGCTAAACAGGCCCAGTGACCTCAGCCGCTCCTCATACATCTTCCCCTCCAGGCCCTTCACCGTCTTTGTCACCCTACTTGCCAGACGTCAACTGGGATCACCGCACGGCTGACACGAGCAAGTCCAGGAGATTCATAAAGCACCTAGATGATAACTTCTTGGTGCAGGTGCTGATGGAGCCGACTAGGAAAGGTGCCCTCCTAGATCTGTTGCTGGAGAACAGGGAGGATCTTGTGGGAGATGTGGCAATTGGCAGCCGTCTCAGTCATAGTGACCTTGAAGTGGTTAAGTTTAGAATTTATGGTGACAGAAGGAAAACTGCCACCAAAACTTCAGCCCTGGATACGGAGAGAGCAGACTTCAGGCTGCTCAGGTCCCCTGAGAAAACTGCAAGGTTCCCCTGGGAAACTGCTTTTGAAGGCATTGGTGTCCATCAGTGCTGATCAGTCTTTAAGCACTGACTCCTAAAAGCACAAGATCAGGCAATTCCAAAATATCAGAAGTCAGGCAGGTGGGGCAGGAGGTCATCCTGGCTGACCAGGGATCTTCTACTGGAGCTTAGGCAAAAAAAGAAAGTGTATGGCTGCTGGAAGGAGAGTCAGGCGACGAGGAAGGAATATAAGGATGCTGTTCATGTTTGTAGAGAAAAAAATTGTGTGCCAAAGCCCACCTAGAGTTGAAGTTAGCCATGTCTGTGGGAGACAATAAAAAAGGTATTTTAGATATGTGAACAGAAAAAGGAAAACCAAAGAAAATATAGGTCCGCTGCTTGATGGGGAAGGTCTCCACACAAAAATGACATAGGCAAAGCAAAGAAGTTTAATGCCTTCTTTGCATCTGTCTTCAATGCTGATGATGGGCTTCAGGACTCAGGGTGCCCTGAGTTGGAGGACTGTGACTGTGGGAATGACAAACTCCCAACCGACCCTGAACGTGTGAGGGATTTGCTGCTCCACCTGGATCCATATAAGTCCATGGGTCCAGATGGGTTTCATCCCAGGGTGCTTGAAGAGCTGGCTGACATCATTGTGGGACCTCTCTCAATTATTTTACAATGATCTTAGGATTGTGGAGAGGTCCCAGTAGAGTGGAAGCTGGCAAATATTGTGCCAGTGTTCAAGAAAGGCAAGAAAGAAGACCCCAGCAATTACAGGCCTGTCAGTCTCACGGCAGTGCCTGGTAAAATTATGGAGAAGATGATCCTTGAAGTTATTGAAGCTCACCTGGGGGACAATACAGTCGTCGGTCCCAGCCAGCATGGGTTCATGAGGGGTAGGTCCTGCCTGACAAATCTGATTTCCTTTTATGTTAAGACCACCCATCTTGTTGATCAAGAGAAACCAGCTGATGTGATTTTTTGGACTTCAGCAAGGATTTCAACAAGGTTTCCCATAGGATCCTACTGGACAAAATGTCCAGCATACAACTTAACATAAACATCATACAGTAGGCGAGCAATTGGTTGACGGGCAGGGCTCAATGGGTTGTGGTAAATGGGGCCCCATTTGGCTGGCAGATGGTCCTTAGTGGGGTCCCTCAAGGCTCCATTTTAGGGCCAGTCCTCTTCAATGCTTTTATAAAAGATTTGGATGTAGGACTAGAAGGTGTTTTGAGAAAATTTGCCCACAACACCAAACTTGGAGGAGTTGTAAACTCTGCTGAGGGTGGAAAGGCCTTGCAGAGAGATCTGGACAGGTTGGAGAGCTGGGCGATCACCAACCACATGCAGTTTAACAAGAACAAGTGCCGGGTCTTGCACCTGGGACAGGGCAACTCTGGCTATCCATACAGACTGGGAGACGAGACATTTGGGAGCAGCTCCACAGAGAGGGATCTGCGGGTTGTGGTTGACAGCAAGCTGAATATAAACCAGCAGTGTGCCTTGGTAGCCAGGAGGGCCAACCGTATCCTGGGGTGCATCAAGCACTGCATTGTTAGTTGGTCAAGGGAAGTGATTGTCCCACTCTACTCTGCGTTGGTGCGGCCTCACCTCAAGTACTGTGTGCAGTTCTGGACACCACAGTACAAAAAGGACATTAAACTCTGGGAGAGTGTCCAGAGGAGGGCAATGAAGATGGTAAAGGGCCTGGAGGGGATGACCTATGAAGAGCATCTGAGGTCACTGGGCCTGTTCAGCCTGGAGAAGTGGAGGCTGAGGGGAGACCTCATCACGGTCTACAACTTCCTCGTGAGGGGGAGTGGAGAGGCTGGTGACCTATTCTCCATAAACACCAGTGATAGGACCCCAGAAGGGGGTGAAGCTGAGGCAGGGGAAGTTCAGACTAGATATCAGGAGGAAATTTTTCACTGAGAGGGTGGTTGCACACTGGAACAGGCTCCCCAGTGAAGTAGTCACTGCACCAAGCCTGTCTGAATTTAAGAAACGTTTGGACTGTGCACTTAGTCACATGGTCTAACCTTTTAGGTAGACCTGTGCGGTGCAAGGAGATGGACTTGATGATCATTATGGGTCCCTTCCAACTCAGGATATTCTATGATTCTGTGATTTCCATGAACACCCCCAGGGACGGTGACACCACCACTTCCCTGGGCAACATGTTCCAATGTCTGACCACTCTTTCTGAGAAGAAATATCTCATTATTTTAACTGTTGAAGAGTAGAGCTCTTTGTTCCACCCTTTGTTTTAGTTGCTGAAGAGTAGGGGCATAACTTTTCCCTTTTTACACTCACCAGTGCAATCACTGACTGCCAGGACTTCTCATATATGATGGAGAGAGGCTTGGAAACTACATCAGCCAGTTCCCTCAGGACTCTGGGATTCATGTAATCAGATCCCATAGTCTTATGCTTATTTAGATTAATCAGGTGGTCTCAAACCTGCTCTTCACTTACAGTGGGTGGGACTTTGATCCTCCAGCCTCCATCTATGGGTTCAGGGAAATTGAATACTTGGGAAGCTGGTCTACCAGTGCAGACTGAGGCAAAGAAGTTTTTGAGCACCTCTGCCTTCTCTATGTCTGCCATTGGCAATTACTGAGATACAGAAACTCACTCCTAATATAAGAAATTATCCAAATATAACCACTTTCACACAACTATTTTCACCCCTCAGTCTATTTCCACAAATGTTAAACATGCATGGTGGCCCTTGGGGACCCCTCCTGTCACCCCAGTGCAGCAGCCTGAAGGAAGTCGGGTCTTCTCTTGTGCTCTTCCTTGAGGCTCTGTGCAGAAGGGATGCCACCTTTTGCACAGGGGCTAAGGGATGGGAAAGAAGCACTCACTCAACCCCTGAGAATCAGCAACACATTTCTTTATTTCCAGGACATCTTGCAGGCAAGCCTGTAGGATGTTCATGGTGTTTGGTGGCTCAGAGAATTTATATATTTATTGTTAATTTTATATATTTAATAAAAGAATAGCAAAGTGTAAGGTAGTGTGTAGGTTACCAAGAAAACCATGAAAAATGGTTTACAGGACAGACCTGACAATTCTTACAATAAATCATATCTTCGCTTTTATCCATACTTTGGGACAGGAAAATCAGACGCTGTGCCAGGATTTGGAAACTGCAGGTTCATTACTTCATTCTAAAATGGTCAATTGCTGTTCCTCCTTGTCCCAATTTCACTATGAGAGTAGACTCTAAAGATTTCTAGGACACACATTATGTCTATTAGGTGCTAATTGTGTTGCCAATACACCTGATGCCTACTGTTTTGTTACTGATCCGTGGAGTGTCATCAGGTTATTCAACATTGACTTGGTATTTACAGTTGTATATAAATGATGTAGTCCAAAAAGTGATGTTTATTTTTGCAATAAATCTTTCTAAGAGTATTATGTTATTGCTATGAAAAACTTCTTATAGCTCTTTCAGGCTTCAGTCTGATCAGTATGGGGTTTTATAGCTTGTCCTTCTGTTCCTGCTTTACAGAGCAACAGTGGAGCTCTGAAAGAGCAGTTCAGAGCAATATAACTAGCTAAATTCCAGTGACCTTTTTATCTCCTTTTTATTCTCTCTCCTCTCATCTTTTCTGTATATATATATATTCATTCATTGCCAGTATGTTTTTTTCAATGATTTATGCAAGAGGATATCTAGGATAAGATAGAAGTCAAAAAAAGTTCCTGAACATCAGCCATTTTTGGCAACTGTCATACTTGTCTAAAAAGTGTCAAAACGTCATAATAAAAAAACGTCAATTTTCTCTTTAATACCTTTTATGCTGACCGATCAAATAAGTAATACCACTCTTGTAGAATGGAGGAGGAAGAAGAGGAGGAAATAATAGCTTTTGCCATAAATATAAATCTCTGTTTGGAAACTAAGCAAAATCTTTACTGAAGTTACTGTTATGAAAAAAAAAAAAAAAAGCCTTTAAAAAATCTTGAGTTTTGCATATTTTTTTGTTTGTTTGTTTGTTTTCACAAATAAGTTGTGTTTTATTGCTGTAGTAGTTGTGATCATATACACTGTTGATGTACTAACACAAAAGCTTGCATGACAGGAAGTAGTTTTTACTAAGTTCTTTATCCTTTGTGTTGTTTATTTTCACCTCAGTTTTATTCATCTTCTACCCTGCAGAGGATGTGAAAGAAATGGAATCATTTGTTAAATATTTTTCATATATATATATATACACATATATATGTACATATATATATACATATATGTATACACATACACATATCTATATTTGAAATGAAAAACTAAACACAAATGTGAGAAAAAATATTTAAGTTAGTTTTTTAAAAAATATAAGACTAGTTAAGACCCAATAGAGGCCTAAAAACTCCCTTTACACTCAGATTCATTCAGTCCCAGTATTCATCAGAACAGGCCAGAAGAGAAGACGATCCATTGCATGGTGTTCACGAAGGTGAAAGCAACGGTTTGACCCACCCTTAAAAATGAAACTTTGTCTTTTTTATTTTTTATTTTTTAAAAAGAATAAATTATATTAAAAAAAGTTTATTTTAGAAATGGTTTGACTCACTGCCCTTGTTTCAGCTGAAACAGAGTTAATTTTCTTCATAGTGGTATGTTGACAACATACCAATGTTTTAGTTGTTGCAGAACAGTGCTTACGTAGAATTAAGGACTTTTGAGCTTCCTGTGGTGCTCTGGCAGTAAGGAGGCTGGGTGTGCACAAGAAGCGGACACAACCAGGACAGGTGGCCAAAACCGGCCAAAGTGTTATTCTATAACATATGGTTTAATGCTCTGCAACAAAAACTGTGGGGAGTTGGCTGGTGGGGTGCAGTTGCTGTTCAGGGACTGTCTGGGCACTGGTCAGCTAGTGGTACATCACTTGGTGTCTGTATATAGTTATTTTTACTTTTTCTTTGTTTTGATTCTCTCCCCGATCACATTGAGGCAGAGAGCAAGTCAACGGCTTTGTGGTGCTTAACTGTCTGCTCGGTTAAACCCCAACAGTAATATCAAAGGTTAAAAATAAATAAATGCAAGCAAGTCTAAGATAAAATACCAACGGGTTGTAGGTGACTGACAACAGAATGATTTAAAAATCATTGAACTAAACTATCAGTAACTCTTTTATAAATATCTATGGATTATTGATATTGTGTAAATCAGAAGGCCTTAAGCCTCTGATCTTCCAGAGAGCAGAAAAGTAGCTTTAATTAACTTCCTATTGGGTTGTGGAAGCCCAAGGAGACAGCATGTGCTACTTTGTGGCAGGGTGACTCCTCAACTGAAGGTCAACTGAACTCACTTCTGACACATAGGTTAAGGGCAAACCAGTGGTGTCTATCCAGAGCAGAGTGGTGACAAAATATGCCCTATTTGCTGGCCTGATGAGGTTGGCTGTCTGACAATTAATTCAGTTTTAAATCTGTGCTGAATCTCAGTACAAAACCTGTACCAAGACAAGGCAGGACAAGCACTTAAAAGCCAGGGTACAAAGTGAACAGATATCCTGTATCTTTTGTGACCAAGTTATTCATAAGTGGTTAAGTGAGTGGGAAAACAAACAGAAGTATGCCATCAAGTAAGCAAATGTGTGTGTTTTCTTCTTTTTCCTTTCTCACTCTCTCTCTTTTTCTTACTTGTAAATGTCAATATCTCGCTGTGCTGTGGAGGTAGTAACCACTTGCAGGACCCAACTGTAATTTGGCAAAAGCCTGCTAAAGATGGGTTGATTGAATGATTAGAGTCGTTGCTGTGTAAAAGTGTCCCCCAGCTCATAAGTGGTATACCAGCTCTACCAGCTCTTAAGTTGTATACCAACTCCTCAGGCTGGGGCCTGGAGTCAAAGCAAGATCTTACCTTTTTATACCTGTGCCTTCCACAAGGCAAGATCATCTTGAATCTTATTTTTTCCATAGTCCCACATCAATTAATCAGTTTAAGGTACTTATCGTACAATACTTAAGTTAATATGTATAGTAATTTCCCTCTCTTTATTGTTATGAATCTAACATGTAAAATGTCATAAACTGTTAAACTACATATATTATACCATTCCAGTTATGTATTATATAAGTCTATCTACTTCAAGTTCTGATAACAAGTGTATGTGATTATGTAGCATATTTCACTTATAAAAACAAAACAAAACTCTTATATTTCAGGCTGAGGCAAAGACTTTATTTATTTATTTATTTATTGCTTTCAATAGCAAATAGCAAATTTCCCCTTGATTTCTGTTTGGGGGTGTGTTCACAATTAATTAAATATTCAGGAAATATTAGACTGCTGATTTATTTTGTGTTTTCTCTAGTAATATTCATATAAAGAAAAACAGTGTTTTTCCGTGAACCTTTTATAGTTTCCTGTAAAAGGAGTAAACTATTCCTTTTAACCACAGGTCTCTCAGAAGAGAAGTCCCTGGATAACTCACATAAATTTGAATTCTACAAGAGGAATGAGAAACAAAAGAGATGAAGGGCATAAAGACATTATTGAGTCAACTTCCTCTACACTACTCACACATATGGAACTATTACTGTTGTTGAATTGTAAAGGTGCTTTGCAGATGATTTATAGATTACACTAAATTAAAGTACAGTGCTTTTTCAGGAACTGTTTTATGTTATACCTTTATCATATCAAATCATCAACAGCACAGGATAAATATAAATAAAATAGAGTGCCAAAATTCTTTTGCAACCCACAATCAAAACGTAATAGTAAGACCACAAAAAGCAATCAGAATCTCTTAAAAACAATGTGCAAACTACAATAACTGACTAGAGCTTTGCTGCTCTTTATCTCACATTCTCTTCCATCATCTGAATTCTGAGTATATGAGCTTCTTGTAGATGAAACCTTGATATATGTCACCACTAAACTGCAGGATATAATGGTGAAGGATTACGTGCTGCTGCTGCATTACAATTTCTCACAGTATTCACTTGTGAGCTGAGACTAGTATCTTTCCCATTGACTACGTAGTTTTTAGCATTACTTCAAATACATCTGGCATGTCTTCCTCTATGGAGGAAATATGAACAAACGAGGCACTGTGCTTCCACAGAGTGATTAGGTACGCACCTTAGTAAGAAAATTCTGCATAGACTGAGTTGGACATTTGAATGACAGATGCACAGCTGGGACATGTTGAGAAGAGACTATGGAGCAAACAGTACTGCCAATTTATAACCGCTGAGGCCTGTGTTTGTTTTTGGCAGTTATTATTTTTCTTTCTAGATTTTTCCATCCTTGTCAGAATGCCTAATGTGGTTACAGGTTGTTGTGGTTTAACCCGGCCGGCAGCTAAACACCACACAGCCGTTCGCTCACCCTCCCCCCTCCCTCTCTGGGATGGGGGAGAGAAACGGAAAAGTGAAACGAGAGTTGAGATAGAGACAGTTTATTAAGATAGGAAACAATAATAACAATAATAATAATAATAACAATAATAATAATAATAGTGTATATGAAACAAGTGATGCACAATGGAATTGCTCACCACCCGCTGACCGATGCCCAGTCTATCCCGAGCAGCCAGCCCCCCCAACCCGGCTAGCCACCCCTATATATTTTTTAGCATGACATCAGATGGTATGGAGTACTCCTTTGGCCAGCTTGGGTCAGCTGTCCTGGGTCTGTCCCCTCCCAGCTGTTGCTGTACCCCGAGCCTGCCTGCTGGCAGGACAGAGCGAGGAGCTGAAAAGTCCTTGGCTTGGTACAAGCACTGCTCTGCAACAACCAAAACATCGGCATGTTATCAGCATTCTTCCCATCCTAATCCAAAACACAGCATTCCACCAGCTACTAGGAGGAAACTGTCCTAACTGAAACCAGAACACAGGATTTTGTCACTCTTGCAGCTCCTTTCAATATTCCAATTTTCATTTCTGAAAATAAGGTAAATCTTTTGTGTGAAACTTTTGTGTGTAATTCTGTAAAGCAGAGGATACCTCTGTCTCCATAAGTATTTTCAATATGATTGTGTTGGTGTTCTGTAAGGCATTTCCTCTTCTTCTGTCCTAGTGTCTTCTTGTCATGTTGTAGAATTTAGTAGATAAGGGGTAGTAAATCATTGCTTTGTATTTAATAGTACCTCAGTTCTGGAACTTCAAAGCAATATATGTAGTACTACCTTCCACAATCACCTACCAACTCAAACAGCATAGGAAAGAATAGAAGTTAATTAAAAGTACTACTAATTAAGCAAGTATTTAGTTTAATTTAGAACACTGCAAAAGGCATTGTAGTTTGAGTCCTCAGAGGAAAGTTATTGTGGAGCTAAGAAACATTGACTTTAGTTTGTGGGGATAAATGAGCCAGAACGTTTTATTTTACTTGTACAAAACTTTCATTGGGATTTACAAACTAAAACTAATGCCATGAGCTTCAGAGTCCACATGAAAGCTACAGTGAAATAGAGAAGCTAAATTTACAAGTTATGAAAATGTCACTGAAAATTGTGTTACAATAAGTCTCTACTTTGAGAAACAAAAGGATAATCAACAAAATCACTAAAAATGATATATAATGAAACACAGCTAGTGTAAATAATATATTTAACTATTGATTTTTTTTATAAGCTGAAGGTGATTTTTGTAATTACTGAATATATATTAAGTAATGTATCATCTTACCTGGAGGTCAGGAACTGTTAATAATGTATATTTCAAGGTCACATATATACTTTAATGAAATGGTCTACATGGTAACCTTGTATACAACACCTCAGTGGAAACAGACCTAGAACAAAATGCCACAATATCAGGTTTGCTCTATATGTTACTAAATACTGTTGCAATAATAGATGATGTTTTGTCTAGTATTGAATGTATTTATTAAATATTACATAGAATCACTGTAGACTCATAGAATTGTTTGGCTTGGAAGGGACCTTAAAAGGTAATTTGGTTCCAACTCCCCTGCCATGGGCAGGATCACCTTGCACTAGACCAAGCTGCTCAATGCCCCATCCAACCTGGCCTTGAACTCTTCCGGCTTCTCTCAGCAACATGTTCCAGTGCTTCACCTCCCTCAGAGTAAATTAATTCTTCCTAATAACTAATCAACTTTATCCCTTTTAGCTTAAAACCTTTACCTCTTATCCTATCACTACATTCCCTGATAAAAGGTCCCTCCTCACCTTCCCTGTAGGCCCCCTTTAGGTACAGGAATGCCACTATAAGGTCTCCCTTGAGCCTTCTCTTTTCCAGATTGAATATGCGTAGCTCTCTGTCTGTATTCACAGGAGAATTATTCCAGTCCTTTGATAACCTTTGTGGTGCTCCTCTGGGCTTTTTGGAATATCCATGTCTTTCTTCTTCTGGGAACCCTAGAACTCCAGGGGTCTCATGAGACTGGAACAGAGTGGGAAAATCCCCTTCAACCTCTTAGCTTTGCTTATGTTGATGTAGCCCATGATAAAACTTGTTTTCTGGTCTGCAAATGCACACTGCTGGCTCATATACATTTTTTTTCCATCCATGTTCTTTGCTCATATCATACAAGTTCTTCTCATATCATACCATTGCATTTGGTTTACCGTTGATGGAGCAGGTAGTTCCCATTCTTGTTTCCAATTTAAATTCACAAATATTTTTACAGCGTTCAGAGACTAAAACAAAGATCAGTGTCCTTTTGCATTAGGCACCTAGAAGAGACAGAGGCAAACCCAATTCCACAAAAAAAAAAAAAAAAAAAACAAAAAAAGAAAATCTCTAAAGAAGATAAAAATGAGACAAAGCATAACACTCTAAGCTGAATTAGTTAGAACATTTTATTTTGATTTTGACTTTATGATATTACATATCAGTTCTTTATTTAATCAAATATGGTCAGAGAATGACTGGTACCTGGAGCAGATCTAAGGATCAAGAGACACAGCAGAAGAAATATTTTAAAATAGAATGCAGCTGACTACTTTAGTGAGCAAAAGTCTATGTGGGTTATGTTTACATTTTGCCGTTCATGTTGTGGGACACATTTCCCATTCAGCATTCTTCCATGACTTTTTATTTCAGGTGCTATTGTTTGCAGTTAGTGGGTGCAAACTGAGCACTATATTTATTAAGTTGTATTGGATAATAATAATTGTGCTGCTAGACTTAATTTTCTGCTTGTAACACTGGCATTATTTGCAAGCCAACTTTGATTCTCCGAAGCATCAAAGGAAGGTTGCTGCATCCTCTTCCAGCTATGATGTGTGAGAGCAAAGCTGCAGTCTCCAAGGATTTGAGATTCATCTCTTTGCACCTGTTATATCAGCCCTTTGTCACTAGCTCCAGAACACTCTAATAAGGAAGCTTCACAGTGGTTTAGAATATGAGGCAGCCATACAGTACGGATTTGTGGAATAACCTGGATTTCTTTCCTTCCTGTTCAGGCTGATGTGTATGTATTACTGATTTACATTTTTTTTTGTTTGTTTGTTTTTGTTTTGTTTTTGTTTTTGTTTCATATATACAGAAAAGTTTCTCAGCAAATATGTAATAAGATGCATATTACTTAAGCCTTGGGAAAAATGCAACCAGTTAAGAAGAGTTTCTCAGCTGACATAAAAAAACCTTTTCAGCTTTTCTGTCTTCTTTCAGGCAAAAATAAAAATGTATTCAAGAAATTGTATACATAAAATAATAGCATTGAGTTCTGTAAAAAAAAAAAATAAAATAAAATAAAATAAAGTTCACTATTGTCAAAAGAGGTCTCATGAAAGGTTCTTTGGAACTGCAGTGGCCAGTCTCATCAAAAAGTTAAAAAGAATAATGAAGAAAATAAGTCTGAATGACCATAATTCACACTGTTGGACTGTCAGTGATCTATTCTGAGGATTGAGTGTTGCCTGGGTCTATCAGTAATACTGTGAGATACTAGTCTGGAAGGCAGGCCTTCCAGAATACATCACAGATGGCTGTGTGGATTGGGAGTAGAATCTATCAACATGTTAGAATATTTTCACATCTCTAATAAAAGGTGCTAGGCAATCCAGCAAAACATACTGTAGAAAATAAAACAACTTATTCTCTAGGGATGGCCAGACTGCAAAAAGTTCATGCCACACAAGTTTACTACCTACTGAGAAATGAGCCTTGTGTGCAAAATGAGACTTTGTTAACAGGAGACCAAACAATAATCCTGATAGAATTAAGAATTAACATCACCATAATGATTTATGCTTCAGACCCAGGAGAAGTGGCTTCAGGAAGTACATCAAGGAGATATGTCTCTTGAAAAAAAAAAAAAAAAAAAAAAAAGAAAAAAAAAGCTCAGAATAAGTAACAAGTAGAATATGAGTGGGAAAGTAATCAAAAAATACAGAAAGTATTATTTTCCCACTGTACATTTGTAATACAGTTTCAGTAAAAACATGTACCTGGAAATTGAAATATCTTGCAGTTGATAGTACACGTGGCATGTACAATCAAATAATACACTATAAAATTCCATTGTTTCATCTCCACATGGGAATTGAAATAGAAATCAAAACTTTTTCAAATATCTACTCACAGAGCAATAATTAAGCAAATCCAGTAACAGAAATCAAATATGTAAGCAAGACAATCTAAAAAAGTTCCCTGCCTGGCAAATCTTGTAGCCCATGGAAGAGTTGGTGGGCTGCTGTCGTGGTTTTAGAAATAAATAAATAAATAAATAAATAAATAAATAAATAAATAAATAAATAAATAAACCTTGTCTTTCCAACATAAAGGACAATTTGCTGAAACCTGAAGAGGAAGATCACCAGAGGACAGGAACTCAGTCAAATGAGTAAGCCGAAAAAATTCTAATTTAGGTGACAGACTGATATAAGAAATGAGTAGTTCTAGACTGAATCAGCAAACATCTTTATAAAGTAGTGGCAAAACTAACCAAACAGAAACCAACTAAAGAAAAAAATCAGCAGTTAGACCTACCACAACAATGGAATACCCATGTAGTACAATTGCAGATATGAAACTTTATAACTTCTTGACTAACATCTCAATGTAGGACTAAAAATTGGAAAGATCACAGTCTACCAGTTAACGTAGACAACGTAAGATTCATAATATCTTTTGGGAAGAAATCAAGTACAGCTGTAAAATGCACAGATAAAAAAGGAGTCTAGAAAGCATGGCCTATTGTGAAGTAGATTATTTTCTCCTTTTGTACTAGTTTCCACCTTGGATGTGAGAGATCACTACAGAAACTCGCACATGTGTTCCTGTGAAAAGCCTCATTTTGGGCAAACCAGCTTTTTTAAAAAATAAAAGAATGCTTTCCTGGTTGCATGGTGCTTACCTTATGCCCCGCTCTACTTCTTTTTGGATTGTCACCTGTTTTGAGTACTCATTGAAATCTAGAAACTGAGCTTATGGTCTGGTATCCATACTTAGATTTTTCCAAAGGATCATCATTTCATTTATAAGACATCTTCATTTTCCATATTTAATTAAGTTGTTCTGGCATTTGTTAAGATTCATGCTAAAAAAGGAAAGGGATAGAAAACAAAAAAGCAACCACCAAAATGCCAGACAAAACTAAATATGAGTTAGGGGAGGTGTAAGCTGTCATACTGTTATGATGTCACCATGAATAATAGAAATCCAGTCTGCATATTACACAAATGTTCTTCCAGTAGATTTTCTAAACTGCAACCATATGCTTGAAATGCAAAAATATCACAGGGAGTACTGTCCTATTTATTACAGCAAAAACCGTGGTTTTAGCTCTTCTAAGTTAGGCAGAAATACAATGTAGTTAAATCAGCAAAGCATTCCCCACAATATAAAATCCTTGTAAAATTACGTGGTTTCATTGTTCTCTGACTCCTCTAATATATATTTCTCATAGTAACAGGGACCCAGAAATGTTCTTATGTAGAAGAGTGGAGTAGTGAGATAATCTGACTTAATAGAACAATATAAAAATAGTGTCTCTCTTTGTTTGTTTTAAAGTGGTGAAGAGAGAACTGATGAGCAAGGAATGACTATAGGATTTAAATTCTTATAATTACAAAAGCTTTGTGTGCAGAGAAAGTCAGCACATTATTTGAGGATGCTATGGTGACAGCTGTTTCTGTTTTATTATATACTACGAGTAAACCTGTTGGCTTGTGAAATGCCCCTTTCATATTTCTAGCACCAGGTCTGAGCAATTACAGTATGATACTAGAACATATGGCAATATAATTGAAGGTGTGGCAAAAAAATTAGAGTTCGGTACTCAGGGCCATATGTTCCCCTCCAGTAGATAGAGTGAAGGGAAACAGATGGGCATGAGTTAAAGTGAGGCACAAAGGTGCAAAGTCTACCCAGAAAGCAAAGGCAGCTAAGTCATACCTTGGTATGTGTCAAAGTACTGAACCTTTAGGAATGACCTGGAGTGAGTTTCTTGCCTGCTAAGATCTAACTCAAATTTCTGAGTGTCCAGGAAAGCTGTGTATAACATTTCATGAGATGAGTCCCTTTCTCACTAACCTGACATGAGACAGCTGTGAAATATATTTTTCAGTATTTGTTCAGATCTGTAGTCTCTGCTCACTTGTTTGTTTTTCATCCTCTTAACTTGGGAGATATTACACTATTGTTTAACTCCAGACAATTTCATGGTGCTTTTGGCAGAATTTGAAAGTTCAGATTTGTCATGTCCCATTCCATTTAAGTATTATCTTCATTTTTCATTTCCCTTCTAGCTTCTGAAATGGATGTAAAACTGAATTTCAAGTTAAAAGAGCAGATTTTTTCACCAGTCTTATACTAAGCTTTAGACTAAATACATAGGTAAGATGGTAAAGTCAAATCATAAATAGTATATATATGACTTGATTTCAGAATGATATTAAAGAAAAAGAAATAAATAAAACTTTTTTTTTTTTTTTTTTTTTTTTTTTTTTTTTTTTTAATCTATTAATATATTCTTAGAGTATAACCCCTTTCTTCCAAGAAGGAGTCTATTTTGAAGTACTCAATAAATGAACAGAAGTCAGTTTTAAGTCAGCAATTGATTTTAGATCATTGACTCTATCCAATATCACTCGGTATCAGTGTCTTCAGATAATCAATAACACAGTAACTATTTTCAGTATACAATTTACTAACATACATGTCCTGTATATAATCCTTTATTAAGTATTTATTATTTTGACTAACATTGGAAACATATACTGGTTATTTTTCTTTAGAGAGAACTAATCTGTTTTCTGCAGAAAAAATAATAATAATAACAATAATAAAATAAAGTTGTTATTATTTTCACAGAAGAAGAAAAAAATATTTCAGTTTTAAAAATCTGCATTTCTACAGATAGTGAATCATGTAGTTACAGAAACTGAGTTAGCAGAGGTGACTGCCAAACTGCTTTCAAAAACGATAATACAGGACAGGAGAGGTGCCTGAAGACTGGAGGATAGCCAATGTCACTCCAGTCTTCAAGAAGGGCAAGAAGGAGGATCCGGGAAACTACAGGTCAGTCAGTCTCACCTCTGCCCCTGGAAAGGTGTTGGAACAGTTTGTTCTGGATGTCATTTCCAAGGAATCGGAAGAGAAGAAGGTTATGAGAAGTAGTCAGCATGGATTCACCAAGGGGAAGTCATGCTCGACCAACCTCATTGTCTTCTATGATGGCATCACCAGCTGGGTAGATTTGAGGAGAGCAGTGAATGTCATCTACCATGACTTTTGACTTTTGATAGTGTCTCCCATGACTTCCTGATAGAAAAGCTGAGAAAATGTGGGATAGATGAGTGGACGGCGAGGTGGGTTGAGAACTGGCTGACTGGCTGAGCTCAGAGGGTGGCAATCGGTAGTGCAGAGTCTGGCTGGAGACCTGTGACTAGTGGTGTTCCCCAGGGGTCAGTGCTGGGTCCAGTCCTGTTCAACATCTTCATCGATGACCTTGATGAGGGAATAGTGTCCACCCTCAGCAAGTACGCTGATGACACAAAGCTGGGAGGAGTGGCTGACATGCCAGAAGGCTGTGCTGCCATTCAGTGAGACCTGAACAGGCTGGAGAGCTGGGCAGGAAGGAACCAAATGAAATTTAACAAGAACAAGTGTAGAGTCCTGCACCTGGGAAGGAACAACCGCATATATCATCAGTACAGGCTGGGGGATGACCTGCTGGAGAGGAGCTCTACAGAGAAGGACCTGGGGGTCCTGGTGGTTGACAGGCTGACCGTGAGCCAGCAGTGTGCCCTGGTGGCCAAGAGGGCCAATGGGATCCTGGGGTGCATAAAAAGTAACACGGCCAGCATGTCAAGAGAGGTGATCCTTCCCCACTACTCTGCCCTGGACAAGCCTCGCCTGGAGTACTGTATTGAGTTCTGGGCTCCCCGGTCCAAAAAAAGACAGGGATCTCCTGGAAAGAGTCCAGCGGAGGGCCACAAAGATGATATGGGACCTGGAGCATCTTCCCTATGAAGAAAGGCTGAGAGACCTGGTTCTATTCAGCTTGGAGAAGAGAAGACTGAGAGTGGATCTCATCAATGTGTATAAATACCTGAGGTGTGGGAGACAGAGGGATTTGGCCAACCTCTTTTCAGTGGTTTGTGGGGACATGACAAGGGGCAATGGCTAAAAGATAGAGCACAGGAAGTTCCACACCAACGTGCGAAAGAACTTCTTCATGGTGAGGGTGACGGAGCACTGGAAGAGGCTGCCCAGGGATGTTGTGGAGTCTCCTTCTCTGGAGATATTCAAGGCCCGTCTGGACATCTACCTGGGTAGCTTGCTCTAAGGAACCTGCTTTGGCAGGGGGGGTGGACCTGATGATCTTTTGAGGTCCCTTCCAACCCCTTCAATTCTGTGATTCTGTTATTCTGTGATTAATAAGATACATAAGAATATATAAGTTAAAAAAAAAAAAAAAAAAAAAAAGCCAGCCAACAAAAATAACAAATTCACACAAGCCTTTATTGAGAGGAGAGGTTGGCTTTATTATGTATGTATGTATGTATGTATGTATTTATTTATTAAGTGATACCTTCTTCCAGTTAATGCTAGACATTTATGAAAGTGAGCATGTTATATTACAGCAGGGGGCAGCATGCCATGCAGTTTTTTCTCTCGATAGACAGACTTAAGGTATTAACAATGTGATTTACTAATTTACACAGAGTTTTTGTGGCTACAGACTGTTGTGTAAACTCCATTCCTACCAAAACAGGCATAGAAGTGTGAGTTCTATGGACAATCTGTAGGATTTGGCATAGATGCAAGACATCAGTAAAATATCAAAGAGGAAAAATATATATATATAATAGCAAATATTATGGTATGTAGTGTAAGTTAAGACCTCATTTTTAAAATCAGTCATCAGACCTTAGTGAATTGTCACTTAAGTGCTTCAGATCATAAACATCAGACTACTAGTGTTCTTGATGTCTTGCAGAGGTAAGTCTGACACAGTGATAAAACAACACCATTCTCTGCTTGCAAAGCTGATCCAGGCTTTTTATATTATAGTGTCCAGCCCAAATTCTCACAATGAAATCTGTTTTGCTAAAGATTATTACATAATTAAGGCACTGAGTCAGAAAACATGCTTTTGTATTAGATACTTCAGGCAATTGGGAAGATATATCTTTAGCAGTGGTCCTCCCAAGGTCAAAAGTGAACATAATTGTACCCAAAGGCCAAGACTTACTTATAGATCTGTCCTTAGGATCGATATAATTGTTATGCAGCTGTGCTGAGAATGAGGAGGACACTTGCAGTATTCTACATAATTGATTCTACAGTTGATTTAAAGTGCGCTGATTCTTACTTCTTCCCTTTAAATGTCAGTGTCATGAAGGAAAAGATTCCGGTTAATGCTTAAAAATCTCTTTTATTGTATTTGCCATGCTAAATAAACTATTTTTATCCTTATTACAGTGTCTATTAAGTAGAGCAGAAGGAAAATTGATTATTAATTTCCTTTAAAGTAGCAGAGCAGAATTAATGATATCGGTTTTCTGATGAAGAAGGGTATTATCTTAAACTGCACAAAAAAAAAAAAAAAATGACCTTGGGAGGACGCTATAACTGTTAATCAATTACATCTGGATTAGGAGATATTACTAGCAATTAACAGTCATGTAGCATGGAAATCAATGAGGCTTGCCACAATAATGAAACCTATAATATTTTCACTGTTTAGATACTGTAAATTCAGATTATTATTATTTTATCTTATTTTATTTTTTGATGGAAGCAGAAAGTCCCTTACCAAAAGTAAAGAAAGACAAGAATACATTCTGGAAAATATTTGAATGTCCTGAATAGAGGATGGCTTTCAACATTATTGAGCTCTAAAGATTAAAAATAATTAAGAACCGTGCTTCTGAATAGTTTCTGTTTGCAAGGAAATCTATATTATATGTTGTTTATAAATTTATGTTTAATATATATTATATATATATATACACACACTTATTTGGAGGGTTAATTGTATTGAAAGTAGGTCATATTATAATTTTGCATTATGTGAAATATGTAGATTTTAAGGTTTTGACATTAAACCAGGTGATACTCAGAAATTTTGTTTTGGCATTTTTTTTTTTTTAAATATAAAATTAAAAAAAAAAAAAAAAAAAGGATTGTACAATGGATAAAACTGAATAAAATATTGCTCAAAGC
>CM021797.1:31976221-32002963 GCA_011076525.1 Nettapus auritus | reverse complement strand
TTTCTTTCTTTCTTTCTTTCTTTCTTTCTTTCTTTCTTTCTTTCTTTTTCTCTTCTTCCTTCCTTCCTTCCTTCCTTCCCTCTTCCATTTACTGAGGCTGCTACGCTTTTAGATAAACATATACAGAATAAATGGTTGTGCTTCATGTAAATTCTTACTGTCTTTGGGTACAACAAGAGTGTCTGTCACGTCTTACTTTGTTGCTAATAATTTATTGCAGTGTTCCAGGATTTTTTTTATTATTATTATTATTGGTGTGGGAACAGAGCAAGAAGATAGCTTGTAAAAGCAAATGCTTTTATGAATAAAGATGTCATTTATTTTCCAGTGCATTGCCTTCAAATCTCACTCTTCTCTTGATTCATTAGGTACATGCATTGAGAACACACTATTTGAAGACCACAGGGCTTGTTTTTTTCTTAGTTTTTTTGTTACATAATCTTCATTTCACAATAGCAGTTCTAACAAACTAAGAATACAAAGGCTATATTGTATTAAAATAGAGAGTCATAACTTCAGTGCAGTTCTGAGTCTGTGAAGGCACCATGCACCTTTGTGTTTTAAGGGTAAAGTAAAGAAAAAGGATTCATCACAGCAAACTCCATTAGTTGTCTGATCCAGTATATATTTCTGGTCATTGCCTGAGAAGAAGCTACCTCTGCTTTGCTGATTATAGTTGGGGGATGGAGTAAAAAAGAATGAAAAGGTGCCCTTGTAGATGTGTATACACCCTGAATATTTACCTGAATGACTCTCTTGTCCTTGTTCAGTGATCTATGAGTTATTGCATCTTTCACAATGTTTCTGGTTCTGCATAAAATGGGTTACATATAGTATGTTTGTTCACTACTGCCTTCATGAAGAAAGTCAGGGAAATGACCTTTAAACAACGAAGTTAAGTATTAGTTTAATACTGAAGAAGGGTATTAAAAGGATGTGAGATACTTTCAAAACAAATTAGTAAAACATTTCTTTGATTTCATTATAGATTCTGGACAACCAGGAAGTCCAAGCCACAATGATCCTGCCAAGAATCCACCAGGTAAATATAAGTTCCAGAACATGTGCAATCTAATATTGTTTGAGAACAAAGATACTACTGTTAATAGCTAAAGAGAGCATAATTGGTCAGCAACCTATTTGCACTTGTAGGTATAATCAGGACAAGCTGTGATTACTTTAGCTCTTTTAAATTGGCAACGTCTCAATGGTAGTTTCATTAAGATTTATTTAATCTAAGGAATTTTTTGTTTAGCTCATGGCTTTTTGAAGTTTGCAAGTAGTGATGGGCAAAGGAGTAAGGAGACAAGATCACCAAATAACTTTACTTTATAAAAGTCTTCAAATACTACAATTAATATTTTGTCTCGGAGAAAACACAATTGCTTTATCTCTAAAGACTGTGACCTAAGCTACCAGCTTCTTTTGTCCTTTAGTTTAATATTAATTGTACATTTTAAAATGTAAATACTTTCATACTTTCATAATACTTTTACTACATACTTCTGCGGTAAATTTCAATTCTTCAAATTTCTTTGGAATTTCACATGTTCAAATTCTCTTTTCTTTCTCTTTTCAATTATACCAAAGGCTTTCTTATTTTATTTTTATTTTTATTTTTATTTTATTTTATTTTATTTTATTTTATTTTATTTTATTCTGAAATTTTAACTGTTGTATCTTCATCCTCCCCTTTCAGAGTTGTAACATTGTAGATTTTAGCATGTCAGCTTTTAAGGGTGAAGGAGTTTGGAAAATTTTTAGAGTGGAAAAATGAAAAATAAAAGACAGAAGTAGCTAAATGTGAGTGAACCATTACAAGTAATATAGGTTTAATTCTGTTAGATTGGTGGTAAAATGGAAAGAGAAGGAAAAATTAAACAAAAACTGATTTTTTAAAAAAATAACATTTTTCACCGTTAACATATCAGAAATAAAGATAAAATATCTGTATTTCCACTGACTGTTTTTAAGACAAAAATCTTATGACTCTTTGAACATAATTCCCAGCTGAGGTCAACTTAATTATCTGTTGGGTATATAATCAGCTAAAAACTGTATTTCTACCACCCTACTTCCTCTCAAATTATACAGATATCTATAAGATAAATCTTATATTGCTTCCATCATACTCTGGTACTAGACTGTATTGACACTTCAATACTTTCACACTATCAGTAAGCTTAAAAGAGTATATTAATTTATTCTGACATTTCACATAAAAATCCCAAAGATTCCCTGTACTGAGTTTAACAATTTATGTTTGAATAGGGTCTCTTTCAGAGAAACACACTTTTAAAAACTTAAAGCAATGGTGATCTTACTCTTTCATGGTGAGCTATTCTAATGGTTAATTATTCTGACTGTTAAAATTTGCTCTCTATTTCCATTTTGCATTGCTCCAGATTGTGCTCATTCAAGTTGTTTTGATGCTTATCTCAATTAGATTAAAGATTTCTTGTATCTTTGTTGTGTGCTTGATGTGGATTCCTGAGGGTGGTATTCACAGCCTCACAACTCCCTGCCTTGTGATCTACACCTACTAACTAAGCAAAGTCAAAGTGCTATTAAAATAATAGGGGAGTGGAGGGGGGGGGGAAGAAAAAGGGAAAAAAAAAATAAAAAAAAATGCAATCTGAAATAAATGAGACAATGTTGTTGATTTCGTATGTATTATCTTCCTTTATTCATTGGTCTCCCCCAGAAGAAAGCCCATTAACGTTATTTGTCATGTTCTTCCTTCCTGTATTTCAAGAAGAGTTGGCCTCCTTTCATCATTATCTTTATTCTAAAAAAAAATAAAAATAAAAATAAAAATAAAAAATAAACAAATGTCAGTTTAACTACTAACGTTTTTGTCATAAGTAAAGGAAGTTAGAAACTGAATATATTAAATTAACAAAGTAAGAGAACAGCAGAGTTGTGTGATGTTTTCCCAGCCTTTTCACCAAAGCTTTTCTCAATAAAAAATATTCATACTCTATCTTTCTCTGTCAGTGACCTTCAGAATGATGAAGGATGAAAGGAAGTCAGAAACGAGTAAAGCAAAACAAATAATCTTCATTATCTTGTTGCAAAGGACACTATTTAATAAACATAGAAAAGTATGGTGATGTTTTCAGTAGTCTTTGCACCATCCATGACACAAGTGTTCTTAAAAAATCCAGAAATATCTGCTGCTACCAGGACTTCATATTGCCACTTCAGAAATAAAATAAAATAAAATAAAATAAAATAAATAATAATAATAAAAAAAAAGATTTATTTCTGAGTAGATGGTGGTATATGGTAACAGGTGCTAGTTAACTGTAGGAGACCAATAAATTCAATTGAAAACATTCTGCTATATTGACGATTAAATAACTGGACAAGATGTTTATCAACAGTGCATTGCAGAGTTCTGGCACAAAACAAGTCACACCTAGATATTCAGTAACATAGCTCAGCCACCACAAGTGTCATAACTACCTAAATGTCTCACTCCTCTTTCACTAAAGAAACTTGCTTCTTGGTTCTGTATCTTGCTCATCCCCTCGGTGTAACCAAAGCCTTGGGCAAGGGGGCTTACCTAATATATTTTAAATAACAAAGCCACATATATTTCACAGCTTGTTAAGTATGACTGTACCACCAAGACAGTTAAACAGGGTAGGAGTCTAGGCATACGTGTATCCCATGTAACCCTTTTATTATCTTTTATTTTATCTTCATCTTTTATTTTAAATTTTTATTTTATTTTATTTTATTTTATTGTATTGTATTTATTCTATTTGAAAATATATTTATCTCTTATTAAAATACTACTTTATATTTTTTCTCTTGTTATTTATCATGGTAATTATCTAGATATCTAGAATTAATACAAGTAACTTGAATAAGGTTGAATCGAAGGAAACTAAGTTTGAAGTTCAGTCTGAAAAACTGTTTTCATGCAAAACATTTGACACTGTTGTAGTTTAAAAGTAACAGTAAAACTACGAGACAGCAAAAATTAATTTTTTTTTTTTTTTGTAAAAAACATTTTTTCATAAATGCAACTAGAATCACTCATCATGGAAGAGTTTTGATGTGGTTATTCATATTACAAGAGAAACGACATTTGTGTTATTAGCGTTGTTTGGATTTATCTATCAAGTATGACCTACACATTCAACCTTGAAGACACCTCCTGAATATAGTGAAGAATATTTAATTCACATTTCCAAGAAGAATCCAAGTCATAGGGGATCCTTTGATAGTTCTTTGCAATTTCTCTTACTTTGTGTGTACTTTGTTTTGTTAAATTTCAATTTTATTTATTTTGCTGAGGAACTATGATTTATTTGGAGAGAGAAGGTCTTCATAGGAAACTTACTCCTACTTCTTGACATAATATAATGAAATGAATGTTTTCACAAAAAACGCTATCCTTTCAGACGGTAAATATAGGGGACTGAGAGGCATTTTTATACTGCTGCTCACATCTTGATGCTAACATGCAAATAAAATTCAGACTACTATAATATTCTTCAAATTATCATTCTCTAAACTACACATTTCTGTGACATCTCTAGGAAATGAATCAACCTGCAGTGATAATGATAAGCTAAAATGTTAATAAAGGTTGATAACCAGAAAAATAAATAATAAATAGAAAACTTAACAGATGTACTTCAGTTGTATGATTTTGAAATCTTAAAAGAACTGGAAGATTAGATAAATGTCAACACCAGAGGAAAAACTGCCCTGAACTGTCATTGTGGATGACTTATCAGAAAATCCATTTCCTTGAAAACAAGATGATTATTTTTTGATTATTTTTTAAAAAAAAAAAAAAAAAAAAAAAAAAAGGATGTATGGAAGAAAAATAATGTGGGACAGTCCCAGAACATCACATTATTTGCTATATAAAGCACATTTCTAATAGGTAGGAGTTGACAATCACATCTCTTTACGAAGAGGAGTGAACTGACCTTTTACATATTTGCCAGGTGCTTTTATCACTGAGGAAAGAAAGAAATAAGAGTGAGGAAAGAAATACATTTTCCGAGTAATTTTCTCCTCTTACCTCAAGCTAAAATGCTATTGTCAAGCTAAAATGCTTTTTTTTTTTTTTTTTAGGAAAAAAATAATCAGAAATTAAAAATGATTGCAACTATGGAGGCTGAAAGACATTTTTTTTTGTTTTGACAAATACAGTACTTTAATATTGATGTCTACTGATCACTAATAGCTACTAAATTGAGAATAAAAAGTTTAATATAGGACCTCTTCATCTAAGTTCTCTATTGCTATGTAGTTAGTCATGAAATTTAAATACTTTCTGTTTTTTAATTTCTGAAAAAAAAATCCTGCAGGTACTATTCATTAGTAATTTTATCCCTGAGTTTTGAAATCACATTAAAAACACTTAGGTAGAACATTATTTTTTGATGTTTAAAATTCTATTTTTCTTTATTTGGTGATGATTTTTGAGATTAAAAAATCTGAAAATATTTAACTATATTTTAAGTGGAAGAAATAACAAAATCCACCTCATAAATCTCATAAATAAGTTTTTCTAAATGAGGTCTAGAAGACTAGGTTGATTTCAATACAGATTCTGCTGAATGTTCATACAATTGTGACAATATTCATTGCATGATTGTCATTAGGAGTGTTTTCTGATATAATTCCTCAATACATGCTATTTATACTACAGTTTATTAATATAACTTGTGTTTATTTATTAAGGTTGCTTTAAACACAATGTAATATTGACTCATTTCTGAGTTTCTGTAAGTGCACTTACAGATATGCTTTTGGGTTAGTTGTAATTTCTTAGTGCATGTTGATAATACGACAAACTAAGGAGCCTACATGAAATTTAATTAAGCTCTTATTCATTTGTATCGTTTATTTGTTTATTTATTATGGGAAAATACACAAGATAAATGGTTCAAATTGAATGAACTCTCAGGCCACAGATCTGAAAATGTATTGATTCACTGGTTATTTGTCTTTGAAATTATTCCCTAGGAAAAAAATAATGTTGTTATATGCTCAAATAAAGGTATGAATATTTTGCTAAGCTTCCACCAGGAAGTAGTAAGTGTCCTAACCAAACTCATTCAGCTTCGTTTCCCATTCATTTTTCCATCAACAGCATTACCGTCTATTCCCACTGCAAGAGCTCAAAAAATGATGAGTTTTTTTCTGAAATACAAAGTCACAAGCTCCATCTTTCCCATATTTTCCCTCATTTCCCATAGTGACTAAAAAGAAGAGTACATATTTCATATTGATTCAGATATTTGTGTCAATGTACTTTAAATGTGGACCCCATTTCAGTTTGAGAAGCTCCTATCCATTGGGCTTTTTTGCAGAATTGGTTAGAACATATTTTGTGAAAAATGATTCAGCTTTTTTTTTTAATGTATAGGCTGATTAAATATTAGTTCTTAGTATAGCTTTTAACACATTTATACATAGTAAATATCCAGCATTTATTCTTATAAAATATTTGAAACATATGGGATTGTTTAACTCTATGTTTTCTCTTTGCCTTTGGCTACTGTTGATGTAGTTACTTGTAAGTTTTCAGTTCCTTTGTGTTTTGTAAACCTTTTAGGCACTAAAAGTAGATTAGTCACGGTAAGAATTTCACTTAGATAATTATTTATTTGATGATTGCATTTTTTTTTTTTTTTAACTCCTCTCCTCCCCAGCTCTTTTTAAACAGGTTTTATGAACTGAACTGCCTACAAGAGATTCTATAGCAAGAAAGAAAGACACAGAGAGAAAGAGGGAGAGGAAGAGAAAGACATTGATATATTGCATACAATAGTGTCTGAGCTTTAAGCAGTACATCCTTTAACATGGATTCATGTGGGAGATACATGGTAAGATCAAATATTATATTTCAGTTAACGAGGAACAAATAGTTGGTTCTCAGATAATGCTGAAATCAGGCTGAAAGGATGCCATTAAACATGTTATTCCAGGAGTGGTAGTCAGTAACCAGTCTATTTCATGAACAGAACATACAGGTCATCCCGGTGAGCATTGCTTATATTTGTTCACTGATAGCAACCCATAGTCCTTCAACACTATATTTAATTGCTCTGTGAAAACAAAAGACAACAAACATGGTGAAGGATCTAGAGGGCAAGCCATATGTGGAGTGGTTGAGATCACTTGGCATGTTCAGCCTAGAGAAGAGAAGGTTAAAGGGTGACATTAGCACAGTCTGTAGTTTCCTTTTAATGGGGAGTAAAGAGGAAGGTGCTGACCTCATCTCCCTTATGACCAGCAATAGGACCCAAGGGAACAGAATGAAGCTGTATCAGGTTAGGTTCAGACTGGATGTTAGGAAAAGTTCTCCTCTTAGAGGGCAGTTGGACATTGGAACAGGCTTACCAAGGAATAAGTTATGGTATAAAACCAGTGAGAGTTCACAAAATGTTTGGACCATTCTCTCAGAGATATAGCTTAATTTTTAGGTTTAGGTTTTATGAGAGGTGTTTCCACTCAAATCTTCCATGAAGACTTTTTTACAGGGGAAAAGCTCAGAAGTGGGATGATATTTTCTCTAGAAAGAAATTGATTACATATTGTCTATTCTAGCACTTTACAATTTCTTTGACATGAAGTCTCCCTTCCCTGGAGGACTGGCCTAAAGGACAGGGGCACATCCCAGGCTTCATCCAGGGACACAGAGAAGACCAAAATCAACAGAACTCTGGTATAGCTACGCTGCATACAACAGAGTGTACACTACAGATGAGGAAGGAATGAAGTTAAGAATTTATTATTTACATTTTCTGTTTTCTATTCTCATCCTTTGCTATGTGGTTTCGACCACTATTAGAAATGTGGTTTAACCAGAATGTCTAGTTTTGCATTTTCAATTCATGCAGTGATTCTAGGACCAAGAGATAGCTAAACATGACATTTTCTTCAGTACTGTTAGTTAAAAGTAGTAGTTCGTCTTAGCTACATCACTCTGAAGGACTCTTTGCTCATTGACTTTGCTTCCAGTAACAGGAGATTATTGCAAACTGAGAGATAAAAAAAAATTTTAGACAAGTTTTAAAAAATCAATATAAAATAATATTTGTAACTTTTATTTTAGAAGTGGTGTTTAAATTCTTCCAGAGCACTAAACTTCTAATGACTTAATAGCACTCCTAAGAATTTAGAATCGAAGATGTGGACAACCACTTGCATAAATTATCCATATAAACATTTCTGAAGTGTTACAAACAAAAAGGAATTTGTGTTTCAGATCCCTCTCCTTTAAAAAACAGAACCTTTAAAAAATAACTGTTCACTCTGTGAGTCATCTTTTGGTGTTTGTTGCCTTTTCTTCCACAGAGCGTTTAATGGCAGAAAATTGGTCCTTATGGATCAGGGAATATTTTATCCATTGAAAGGAAAACAGCTTCATCAAAGTGGTAATGATGAATGTGTGAGCCATAGTGCTATAAAAATGATTACAACACGCTGGTGGAAAACAGGTATTTACAGACTTCCAGAAGGAAATTTTTCTGGAAGAATATATGATTAAAAAGTAATCGATATTTTATCATCTGTGCTTTTAAGTATGTCAATTGTGCTATAGATACTACCCAGATCAGGATCTGAGGCATGTCAGAGATAGTTTATATTGACAATTGAGGTTAGAGATTACCAATGAACAGTAGATCTAGAAATTCCCAGAAACTTTTTTGTACCTTTAGGCTTTTAATATTGAATATATTAAAATATTATTATATTAATAAACAGGGATTTAGAAACCTTCAGTTGATCAACAGTTTTGAAGATAATACTGACATATTAATCCAATGCATCTGCATTTTCTATATGCAGAATCCATTAACATAGATAGTAAAGAAGAATTCATACAAAACAAATGTATCAGAGGGGGTATTTGTCCAGGAATACATAGGTGAAACACTGTGCTAAATATATCTGTATCTATAGATATAGCTATATAAACAGTCAGACATATATTTTTTCCTTATAAATGAAATTGCATAAATAATAATTTAATCTTGTAAGGGTCAACGTCATAAAGTTTGTTTAACTGCAACATAATTACTAATGAAAAAGGGTTAATGAGTTACATTACCTGATGTGACTGATTTGAAGCACTAGCTGTATTTTGTGTTCTAACAGATATAGTACTGTTCTCTATACACCAGCAAAATCTTTGCATAGCTTTTCAATTATATCACCTACTTTTCAGAATAGGTGTCATCTGAATAGAACAAAGTAAAGAGGTAAAAGATAATATATTGCTCCCAAAATATCCACTTAATCAAAAATTTTTATTAAGAAAATAGGTATGAGAAGTCAGCAAAGTATCAGAGAAACAAAACTCCATAATGAAAAGCTGAGTAAAAACTGAAACCTAAACAAAGCAAGAAAAAAAAACAACATCACCTAACGAACAGAAAGAAAAACAAAACCTTAAAAACAACAATGATGACAAAATAACAAAAAAACAACAAAGTGAAACAACTTTAAATCCTCTAGTTAAGTGCAGTCTCAGACTACTTCTAAACTTTCTGATTTTTTAAGATTTTTCCATTGAAAATCTTTTAGTATTCTGTGAACTTTTTCCTGAATTAGATAATCATCATTAAATTTATGGAAGTACAGGATCAAGACTTTGGAAAAATATCTGATTAAATTCTGCATACTTTAGAGAAACAAGAAAATCACAGTAGTTAAAAAGAGATAGAATTCCTCAGGGACAACAATTTAAGTGATTTTATTTATTTTTATTTATTTATTTATTTATTTATTTTTTTTTCCCCAGAATATTATTTCTTTGTGTTATAATCAGGATTGCTACCCTATTCTGTTCCATAATAACTAACTTTTGCACTAGTTAGTTCAGGATGAACCTTCAATAAGGTTGTCCAGAGATTCACAGCCTAATATCATGCGTTGCTACAATGTTCTGGCATGCATTAACAGTATATTTTTTGCTTTTGATATTTGACTAAAGATAAGGATCAAAGTATAGTTTCATTTAAAAAAGGTTTATATGTTTTTCATTTGCTCATCTATCATCTCTCTGTCTGTCTATCTGTCTGTCTATCTATCTATCTATCTATTCATTTTTGCTCAGTCAAATACACTCAGCAAGATGATGGGAGATGTCATTCTATCTATATTTTTGCAAGATTGCTGTTATACATTCTCTCTTCTCTCTTAAGAAAATAATGAAAGATTTTGGAGATAAGATAAAATAAATTTATCAGCTATCATTATATAGATTTGACTTCCTTGACAGAAAGTAAGAAGTTTGTTAATATTACAATATTTATTTATTTATTTATTTATCTTTCATCAGATATAATATAGTATAGTAGAAAATATACTTTTAAACCTCTTCATCACATAGCTAGTTTTCTATTCACTTTGCTGGCCCTATGGGGGGCTTGCTCTACATCTCTGTGAAAACTGCATAATCAACAAGAATCCCGCTATTTACAAGACATAGTCACAGCAACCTGAAGAAGGGAGAATGCCTTTGTGATAGGACAGCCAGTTAGCACAAAACCTGTCACTCACGTTAATGATCTGTTACAGAGCAGTTCACTGCTCTCCCATCATTTTAAAGTAGATATACACTGAAAGAACTAAAAGTATAATATATAGTTGCCAGAGAACAAAAGTACTAGGACTGTAGTTTTTGAAATCTGAAGAACCATTCTTGACTACAGCATTAGATGTGTCTGAAAGACACGTTTTGTACTTGAGTTAGGCTAATCAGTGGTAAAGCATCCAGAAATCATATCCTCTGAGTGGAGATGATTAAGGAGGAAATCACATACTAATTATGTTTATGAAAACAGAGAATTAAGTAGAAGGATTAGAAAATAAAATCCAGTTTAATTGCTTGAAAGTGAAATATTTAAATTTCTGTCCGTTTACATCCATAAATATGTCATTAATATTGCAGTAGTTCCTCCGTTTGACTGATTTGACTTTCCTGGAACAAGTTCTTAGTAACTGAAATGTAACACTATGTCTTTAGAGTCCACATAAGAGTCCAGAAATACTATCAACACCAGCTACAAGATGTTATTTATTTAGCTTTTCAAATGGATTTCAGATATTGCCACCTTTTTAAGAGAACAGCACATTATTATGTCTGGCAATGGCCTAACAATGTTTGGTTTTGACCTGGTGTAGACGTGTTATATACCTTAATTTTAGTAGCTGCTTTTTCTCCATCAGCATCCAGAGAACATAATCTTCATAGTACAGCATGATATTATGAATTTCAAAGACAGAAGAGGAATGCATTCCTTTTCCAAGAAACTTGGAACAGTATAATTTTAGACAAGACATGGGAAAAAAAAAAAAAAAGAAAAAAAAAAAAGAAAAAAAGAAAGAAAGAGTGGAGAGTGAGAACAAAAGTAATAGGACAGCTGCTGATATCACTTATTATTATACTTGCTGGTAATCATAAGCTACAGAAAAAAAAAATAGAAAAGAGAAAACAGAAAACATTAGAATTGTCTCTAATTCTTAGTATCATCACCGTCTATGTCACAAGAATGGACTAATGTTCTGCCATTTCTCTTTTTATTTGTAATCTTTCTCATGAGACACAGACGTCATAATTTGAATAAGTCATGTTTTCAGGAAGTAACACTGAAATATTCTTCTACTTTTTTAGATTGAATAATCTGCCTGAGAATAGTTCGTTCCTGTATTCTTTTCCTGTTTGTGAGCTTTCTAGGCAATGGAGCCTGGAATTTAAATATTTATCAATCAAAGCACAAAACAGTAAAAAGTTAGAAAGCTACGTAGAAAGACTTAAGGTTTTGGTGACACATTCTCATGAGAAAATGGAAACAGAAAACTAATACCCTTTCTGCCAAAGTTTGAAACAAGAATGGAAAAAACTGTCAGCTTGAAATTTAATGATCTGAATACAGATTCACTGTTTTCATCTTCTTCAGATCTCAAGTAGGCTTCAAGATTTTCCCTTTTCTTTACTTCACCGAAAGTGTACATGAATTCTCTTGTAAAAAAAATAAAATAAAAAATTCATAAAAAAAGTCAGACAGTCATAGACCAGCTTCAGAGTGTTCAAACAAAAAATAAGTTGCAATGAGAGTTTGTGAAGATTTTTCTTATATAGTAGGTAAACTATTTACAGTTTAGCTTCAAAATTTCAAGTTATGTTTCTTATGACTGAGCATTTTAACTGCTGCTGTGTCATTCAGCATGGAAGATGTTGTGTAAGTTTTAGTGACAAACAGGAAGAAATGGTCTAAAACCTTCAAGTATTAATAAAGGTGATCTACTTTAACACATTGGAAAAGGTAACAAATTCTGAATGAATTTGTTATGAATTAATTCTGAATACTTTGTCTTTTCCTTAAAAAGATTTTAAATAAAATAGGCATCAGAATTACAGAACCACAGAATGATGGAAGGGTCTTCTAGAAGTCATTTGGTGTAACCTCCTCCTACTCAAGTGGAGCCACTTGCCCAGGACCATATCCAGGCAGCTTTTGGGTATTTCCAATGAAGATGACTCTACAACCCCTCCTGGCAACCTGTTCCAGTGATCCATTACCCTCACTATAAAGAACTGTTGTGTTGTTGTTGTTTGTTTGTTTGTTTGTTTAATATTCAGACAGTACTTCTTGTACTTTAGTTTTTGTCCATTGCTTCTTGCCCTGTCAATGGAAACCACTGAAAAGAGGCTGGTCCCCTATCCTTTACATTCTCCTTTCAGATGTTTGTACACATTGATGGGTTTCCCTCTAAATTATCTATTCTCCAGGCTAAACAGCCATAGGTCACTTAGATTTTCCTCATGGAAGAGATGTTCCAGTCCCTTCATCATTATGCTTATTTTGGCTGGGATAGAGTTGATTTTCTTTCCAGTAGCTGCTATGGTGATGTGTTTTGGATTTAGGATGAGAATAATGTTGATAACACACCAATGTCCTTGTTGTTGCTAAGCAATGTTTATACTAATTCAAGGACTTTTCAGCTTCTCACACTGTCCTGCCAGTGAAGATATTAGGGGTTTACAAGAAGATGTGAGGGAACACAACTAGGATGGCTGACCAGATGTGGATATTTCATAACGTATGATGTCATGCTGAAAAATAAATTTAGGGGAAGTTGGCAGTTGGGAAGTGGCTACTGCTTGGAAAAATTCTGAACATCAGTCAATGAGTGGTGAGCAATCATAATAACTTGTTTTGTTTATTATCATTATTATTGTTGTTGTTGTTGTTATTCTCTTGTTTTTCTGTCCTATTAAGCTGTCTTCATCTCAATCCATGAATTTTACATTTTCTATTTTACTTTATTTATTTATTTATTTATTTATTTATTTATTCTAATTGTCTCCCTCATCCTGCTACAGTGGAGGGAGCAAGCAGCTCTTTGGTACTTAGCCATTTGCTGCGTTAAATTTGTTATTTAACCCAGACACAACAATTATTTATGTCTCTATGAGGCAAGAACGGTTGAGATTATGACAAGTTTGAAAAGAGTGTGTTAAAACATTTGTTATAAGTGTAGTATTAGCTTAATAGTTGATTTTGACAATATAGATTTAATTTATTTTTATTTTACTATATTTTGGTTGTTTGTTTGGTGTCAGGGTAGTTGTGCTTGTTCTCGGAGTTGTGTTATATAGTACCTTACTTGTTATCTATGCTCCCCATCATGCTATTTATCACTTCTGAGAGCTGGTTTAAGGTTATTGTTTTACTGTCTTGTCTAACACTGCTTCATGGTATGATTAAAATTACCAGTCATGAGACTAATCTGACATTTGTACTCAACACAGCTATCATCTTCAGATTTCTGGAACCATCCCACATAAACTATTAATAGCTACACTTTTTACTTGTTATAGAGACAATATAAGAGTGGGACAAGGGAGGACACCTTCCCCTGCTCCTTCAGGGACTTCAGGGCACTGGGACAGGTAGTGGACTGAATGGGTGCACAAGTGGAGTTTTCCTCTATCCCTTCAGAGGTGGGGAGGGATACTGAGTGAACCTGGAAGGCTCAGCTTATTAATACATGGCAGATGGGGCCATCACAGGATTATTTTACTGTTATTATTTATTTATTTATCATAGGAAGGTTTACGTGGTACCTGGCTTGATGGCTGAAGATGGGTTTCACCTATGGAGCGAATGGACTCTAGCCCAGGAACTGGCAGGGCTCATCAAGGGGCTTTAAACTAGGTACAAAGGTGTTGGTGGGGCAATGAGTCTCAAGAGAGATGAGCCTCAAGAGAGATGAGTCCCAAGGTTGGGGGTGAGGGCAATTTCACAACTGAAGTCCATCTACACCAATGCACACAGCATGAGCTACGAACAGGAGAAGCTAGAAGCCAATGTGCAGCAGGCAAACTATGACCTAGTTGCCATAACCGAAATGTGGTAGGACCTCTCCCATAACTGGAATGCTGCAATGAATGGCCAGAAGCTCTTCAGAAGGGGCAAGCAACTAATGAGGGGTGGTGGTGTGGCTCTCTATAATAGTGTATTGATGCTGTTGAGCTCAGGGTTAGAAATAAGGTAGAGTCCCTATGGATAAGGATCAGGTGCTGGCCAACAAGGCAGACAGCCTGGTGGGGGCCTGATAAAGACCACCAAACCATGATGAAGAGATGTTCGAGGTGTTCTATAAGCATCTCACAGAAATTGCTCAATTACCTTGCTTGTTCTCATGGGGGTCTTTAACTTCCTGGATATATGCTGGAAATACAATACAGTCTTGAGGAAGCAGTCTAGAAGGTTCTTGGAGTGTGTAAAATACAGCTTACCAACTCAATTGGTTAGAGAACCTAGCAGAGGGTGTGCCCCTCTAGACCTGTTCAAGAACACAGAAGGACTGTTGGGAGATGTGGGAGGGGGCAGTTGGGCAGAGTGATCATGAAATTGTAGAGTTCACTGTTCTTGGTGAAGTCAGGAAGGGGGTCAGTACAACTTCTGCCTTGGACTTCCAGAGGGCAGACTTTGAATTGTTCAGTACACTGGTAAGGAGGGTCCCTTGGGAGTCAGTCCTGAAGTGCAGAGGGGTGCAGGAAGGCTGAACTCTCCTCAAGAAGGAAGTCTTAAAGGCACGGGATCGGGCTGTCTCCACAAGCTCTAAGATGAGCTGGAGGGGAAGATTTATGTGGTTGAACAGGGAACTTTTGCTATGTGTCTGGGAGAAAAAGAGAGTTTATATCCAGTGGATGAAAGAACAGGCAATTTGGGGAGAGTGCAAGGAAGTTGCCAGCAAACACAGAGAAGAAAACAAGGAAGGCCAAAGCCCAGTATGAACTCATCTTGCTCACTACAGTAAAGGATAAAAAAATGTTTTTATGAATATATTAATGGCAAGAGTTGGGCCAAGGAGAATCTCCATTCCTTACTGGATAGAGAGGGGAACATGACTACTGAGGATAAAGAAAAATCTAAGGTTCTTAATTCCTTCTTTGCATCTGTCTTTACTAGCCAGACCACTTACCTTCAGGGTAGTCAGACTCCTGACCTGGAAGTCTGGGATGGGGATCAGAAGAACCCCTCCACAGTTCAGGTAGAAACAGTTAGGGACTGGATGATCCACCTGGACCATCATAAGTCCATGGGGCCAGATGGGATCCACCCAAGGGTGCTGAGGGAGTTGGCAGATGTGATTGCTGAGGCTCTTTTTCTCTGGTGAGACTGCACCTCAAGTACTGTGTTTAGCTTTAGGCCCCTCACTACAAGAAGGACATGGAGGTGCTTGAGCAAGTCCAGAGAAGTGCAATGAAGCTGGTGAAGGGCCTGGAAGACAAGTCCTATGAGCAGAGGCTGAGGGAATGGGGGTTATTTAATCTGGAGAAGAGGAGGCTCAGGGGAAAACATTACATTCTACAACTACCTGGAAGGAAGGTGTGGGGAGCTGAGGGTTGGCCTCTTCTTGCAGATAACTAGTGATAGAGCTAGAGGGAACAGCCTCAAATTACACCAGGGGTGGTTTAGGTTGGAAATTAGGAGACGTTTATTCTCAGAAAGAGTAGTCAGACATTGGAATGGGTTTCCCAGGGAAGTGGTGGAGTCACCATCCTTAAGGGTGTTCAAGGGCATGTTAGACCTTAGTGGGTGGCATTTGTAGTAGGGTGATTGGGCCAGATGATCTTGGAGGTCTTTTCCAATCCTAATGATTATATAATTCAATTCTAATTACCTTTTTCTGATTCTGTCATTGTTGTCCAATGTCACCTAACTGTGTTCACCTTCTGAAGCCAATGTGATTTGTTTTACATTTAGCCTCAACAGAACCTAAACCTGAAACAGCAAATTTGTTGGTTTATTGCCTTTGTGACAGAAGTAAGTGTTGCTATCATAGTCTAATAGAAAATCCATTCCCTTGCTGCTAAAAGACAATGAGAAGAAACTGCATCTCAGGAAAGAAATTAGTACCTCTCATTGTTTCATGTAGTTGCTTCTAAAACCACTATACTAAATAGTTTCTCTTTAAAGTCTGAACTTTCTTCCAGAGCACACCTGGGATGAGCAGGTACATGAGTGCTTCCCTATAAAGCAGACATTACTACCTCAGCCTGTTTCTTGACCTTTTGTAATGTCTGTTACTACCTCTTCATGTTCTCTTGCAATATTCATAGTATATGAAAAGAACATGTTAAGCCACATGATCGAATCTGTCAAATATTTTGTGATAGTTTTGTATGATTGAATAATTCAGGACTCAATAATTGTTTTGTTCTGTGGAAGTTCCAGGACAGGTTGCACAACTTCTTTAATGAATCAGTTCCCCAAGGCTAATGATACAGTTTTAGTCCCAAGAGAAGCTTTGAATTTCATTAATGGATTGGACATTATTTATAGTGGAGCAAGACTCAGATACAACTGCACAGACACTTGCGTAAGACTTTATCTTCTGGGAAACCTGTGGGATGGGAAGTGACTGACTCAGAGGCCTTCAAACCTTCTTAGGGAGCATAAATGGAAACACAGTGGGGAATCAAGACACAGTCTTATAGCCTGTGTTAAGGCTAAACTATGAGATCTACATAGCACTGCTTTTCAAATATTGTCTCAATAACTGCAGCTCACATTTAGTTCATATTTAACATGGTGGATTGTCAGTGGCAGCTCCATGTATTTCACTCATGAAATACATCACCCTTTACATGTAGCTATGTTTAAGTGTTTGTTTCTCCTGGAATATCAAAGATAATTTGGGAATAGTTCAGATTTTCAGAGGCATCTAATCTCTACCCTGACAATCAAAATTTTCTAAAACATCCAATTAGTGTATTAATGAAGAATAAACCAGATAGACAATGTGAGCAGCAACTCAGTATATACACTCTAATGATTTTGCTGTTAGTCTTGTTAATGACTAAAAAAATATCAACTGTAATTATTTTATTGAGCTTGGATATTAATTCTGTAATATACTCCAGTCCTTATTTTCTGTATGTTTCCAGTTTTTTAGATTTGACATATTTAGAATCTGATATAAACAAATTGAAAATAAAACAGAAAACGTAGTTTTGCACCTCTCTAAAATTCAGAAAATAACTGTCGTAATAAAGAGGTTTTAGGTTTAATATTTTTGTGCCTCTAATCTTCATCTGTAACATGAGTTTAATCCTAAACTCACTTAAATAGGTAGTTTGAACAGCAAAATTTCATGTATTTAATCATTAAAGTAAGGCTTAAAAATATTCTGTCTTCTTACTCCCTTTAAAATATTTCCCACAGAATTATCCAATACTTTTAACCAGTCCAATCCCTTACTTATTCTTTCTTCCTAAAAATATATTTTGTTCCTTTACTCTCCAAGCCCTTACACCACACCTTGGAATTACAAAAAATTCAGGCTGCTTTATGCCTACATAAATGACAATTAACTAACAAACTTGCAATTGTTGTAGAGCAAGAGCTTGCACTAAGGGAATTCTCACAGACCTAAGGAGACTTCAGAAACTGGGAGTGGAGGTGAGAGAGAAATAAAAGGACAGAAAAAAATCCCTATCCTTTTGAGCAGCTTTTCAGACTACCTATGCCTACAGCTAGATCTGCTCCTCAGAGGAGTGTTTTAAAACAGAAAAAGAAAAAATATTATAACTGATTGTGTTGAACTCATAGCACACCCAGAAAGCATTTAAATATTTCTGAATTGTATAACATAGTCTGAATAGCATTCAATAAGCAATTCATGGGGCTAGAGTATAAAAATAGAGTAATTAAATATATACATGTTCATTAATGAGGACTTCTGCCCCAAGTCAAGAGTCCTCTGGTGAAAAGAACATGTTATTAGTTGAGATTCTTAATAGATATATATGCAGAGGAGCTAAAGAAATAAATTTAGTACTGTGAAACTTCTGAAAGTCTGATTTAGTAACTTTAGTTTTGTTTCATCATATACGTATATTGTATACATGATGATATATTTTAATAGTATCAAAAAACAGCTCTTTTCAAAATAAATAAATAAATAAATAAATATATAGAAGTAAATGTAAAGTAACATAATGAAAAAGGAGTAGAAAAATTCCTCTTAGACCTTGGGAAGTTAATCCTAATACATACTTATATATAGGTTGAATTCTAGTTGTGGAAAATGCTCTTGAGAGTGAAAAATATTGAAAAGAAGACAAAAAGTAAAATAAATTAATATGTTCTGTTTACAGGGCTTAAATCCTCAAGAAAAATGATTGACACATGCAGACAATTAAACTGAACAACATACAAAAGTGTCAGGTGCACTGTTACTATTTAAAGCTTTGAACCTAAAGCCTTAAAACAGTAATCAAATATTAGCTTAATTATTACTCTATTTTAAGGGATCTTGCAGGTAAGTTCATTGTTTTCATCTTCAAAGTACAGTTTTAGAGACAAGATAGTTGGATCTTGTTGGTCTGGTTGACTATCCAAGTAGGTATTCATAAGATCCTCCCTCATGTAAATATTCACAAATAATGTCCTAGACTCTTTGCTGGGATACTTGACATGGTGTTAACTTTACCAGATACAGAAGTTAAAAGAAGGAACTTAGTTTGTTCTGTGTTCTCTCTTTCCACCTTCAAACAAGTCAAACAACAAAGATTTGTGGATGACACCAAAGATATTATGCAGATCTCAGAGGCTATTGTAAGAAACATTTTCATTCAGAACAGTATGGAAGGAAGAGGAGTAGGAAAGAATATTACTGGTGCTGAGAAATTTATTCAAACCAACTCTGCCATAGGAATTAATAGTCATGAATGAGGACTTGGGAAGAATGTTCTTTTCCACTAATTTAGGTTTTGCCCTTGAGTAAGTGATTTCACCTCTAATTACTTATCCAATCAAAGAAAGATAGTGGAAATTATGCTCTTTATAAAATACTTCAGAGTCTGCAAATGAAAAAGACTACTTAAGATTTATTAACTTAGGAATCAGGAAGCAACAAAAGTGGGCTGCTTAGGGGAGGTGAACCAGGTTCTCCAGTGTTTCTCCAGCACAGTACATGAAATAGGTGAGGAGAGTCAGCTGCACAGATGCAACATATGAAAGAACTGTCTTGGATAACATGCAACCAAAAACCTACAATGGGTGGCTTCAGTCAGTGTGCAGACAGCTCCAGGAAAACTTGAATCACAGAATCACAGAATGGCCGATGGACGTCTGAAGTTCATCTAGTCCATGTGTATTTGGTCTGGACTTTTGTTTTACAATACACTTTTTTATATGGAAGATAATATAACTGTGGAAAAAGGGAAGAAGACTACAATAGGTATTGCAGGGTCATAATATTTTGTAAAGACCACTAGAAACACCAACAGCTTGCCACTGATTTTACTGTGGAGGATAAACCACACAAAATCACAGAATGACCGAGGTTAAAAAGGACCTCTGAAGATCACAGAATTACAGAATTGAGTACAACAGGATTTGGAAGGGACCTTGAGATATCACAGGGTCCAACCTCCCCCTGCCAAAGCATGTTCCCTAGAGCAAGTTGCACAGGTAGGCATCCAGACAGGTCTCTCTATATGTCACTTCTATTTGTTTGTATTGATTATACTCATATATTATATGGACCATACTGGCAATGATTATGCTGAAAATGACAATAAAGATTGAATTACATTATGTATCTGATGAAAATGTGTGTGATTCATCATCTGGGATATGGCTTTGAAGTATTCTATCGTATTTCATTACAGATGTAAATGTTAAATACACATGCACACAAAGACACAACATTGTTATTAGTCTTGAGGTTTCTTTTTTCAGCAATGGTCTTTCCTGCTGATAGACAAAACTGTAACACACATATACACACATGTACAAATGCATTTTAACAAAAAATAAAACAAGACACCCCTCCTCCCCCCAGCTATATCTGTGATTTGATCTTTACATTAGTGTGACTCAATCTCTTTTATTAATTTATTTCTTTCTTTCCACTTTGGTCTTCAATTGTATTCAGATTGTGCACAATGTTTCCTACTTTTCTAATGAGATAGACATATATAATGACATAATAGAGATGCCATATTTCACGTATTTCATAATATTTTGTTATAATGTGTGTCAATGTTTCACTTGCAGAAGTATTTCAGAAATATATATATTTTTATTATTATTATTATTATTTTTACCTTCCTTTGCTTACAGATTAGACATCTTTACTGGAACTCTAATCAAAATTACTCTACCTGAAACCTTGACATGCGTCTCTAAGTTCATTAATGTAAAAACTTACATATTTATTGTCATCAACACTGGTAACAGCAGTTGAAATTAAGCAAACATTATGTTAGACAAGAAAGACAGTGGAGCAAACATCACCCACTAGAGCTACAACATTAAAAATAAAATGTACGTATTTCTGAGGCCTCTCTTGGATATACATTGTATATGTGCTCTCTGGGTTCTTGTCACAGATTATGTTGCTGATTGATTTAACAAATAGCAGCTGAGTCTGGAACATTACTTTGCTCCAGATTGTACAGCAACTAGAGGAAAACTGTCAGGGAATGAAAATCCAGCCTGGAAGTACGTACTGCTCTGTACACCAGTACAGCTTATTCCTCCTTGCCCTCCTCATCCTCTTCCTCTTCCTCTTCCCCTTCCCCCTCCCCCTCCCCTTCCCCTTCTTCCTTTTCCTCTTTCATCTCTCTACAAACTAATAGCTTAAAATTGATTACTATGTGGGATTCATCAGCCCCTTAGTGCTGTGTATATTCCCATTTCCCCCTTCCAAAGAGATGACTGTTATCATTCTTTTAACTAAAAGCACTTGATTCCTCAAGGGAATATATATACACAGGGTAAAGGCTATGTGTGGTTCATGTCAGGCCTGGGAAACAAAGAAATCAGAAGACAAAAAAAGAAGTGAACATTGCTGGATAGACAGGTTCTTATTGTGGTGTTGATTTTCACTCAGACATTAAAATAAGATTAAATAAAATAGCTGAGTGTTTTAAGAATGAGACAGCAGCCTGGAATCATTTAGTATAGTCATACAAGAGGGTGGTTCTCCAGAGTAAACTAAATTAATTCAATGAAAGACAATTGCATTATTCAAATTAAACAGCAGGTTTCTCCATAACTAGGAACTATTGATACAACACAGTTTCATTTATCTTAAGAACATGTAAGAATTTATTTAAGGTCAAAAAAATTCCTGATTTTTTTTTTTTTGTTTTTTTTTTTTTTTTCCTGAATGGAATTCAGGCATATAGATTAAAATTACTGAAAAAAAAAAAAAAAAGAAAAAAAAAAAAGAAAGAAAAAGAAAAAAAGATTAAGTAGTTTTCAGTTACACTATATGTGTTTTTATTTATTTATTTATGTTTATCTTGCAAAATAAACAATGTTTCTTTTGTTTCACTACAACATCCTCGAAGGAAAAAATACATTTTTAATTTACTGAACTATCATCCTCTTGTACATGTACACTCAGTTCAATTCAATTTATGTTGCACACAGAAACACAACAGTATTTATCTTTATGGTAGGGCAATATGAACATATCTGCAATGAAAGTTATTGTATACATTTAAGCACTTGGTTGATATTTTAAAATATATTTTTAAGTGAAGTCTTCAACAGACATTTTTCCCTATGAATTTCTGAATGTGTAATGTGTTGATGAATGTAAATAAAACATCTGATGGTTTATTAACTGTAAATTGCTTTTTATGCTTGCATACTAACAGAAAAAAATAATAAAAGTAAAGGTTGAGATACATACTACCTTCTTGTACTTGGTCTTTATTAGTAAAACTACTTGTTCTGGGGTTACCCATACTGCTGAGGTGGAAGACAGATGGGACAAAATGAGGCCTTGGGTTGGAACTAGATGATTGTCAGGGTCCCTTCCAAACTGTTTGGATTATAATCCAAACAGAAATGATCAGCAAACTACTTCACCATATCACATACAAAACTATGGTGCTAGACGGGATCCATCCAAGAGTGTTGAAGAATCTAGTAGAAGTTCTCACCAAGACACTTCCAATAATTTACCAACAGTCCTGGCTAATCCAGGAGGTCTCAGATGTCTGGGTGTTAGCAAATGTGACACCCGTCCACAAGAAAGGTAGGAAAAAGGATCCATGGAAGTACCGAACTGAGTCTGACCTCAGTTCCAGGAAAGGTCATGGAGGAGATCATCCTGAGTACCAACACACTGTATGTACAGGATAACCAGGAGATCAGACCCAGTCATCATTAGTTTATGGAAGGCAGGTCCTGCTTGATTAAGCTGATCTCCTATGAGAGTATGACCTGGTTAGTGGATGAGAAAAAGACCATAAATGTTGTTTACTTGGACATTAGGAAAGTGTCTGATGCCACCAAATCCACAACATTCTCTTTGGGAAACTGTCTGCTCATGACATGGATGCAAGTACTGTTCGATGATTAAAAAATTGGCTGGATGGCTGGGCCCAAACAGTCACGAATGGAGTTAAATCAAGTTGGCAGCCAGTCACATTTGGTGTTCCCCAGTACTCAGTACTGGGAGCAGCTTTGTTTAACATTTTTATCAACAACCTTGATGACGGGATTGGGTGCATCCTCATTAAGTTTGTAGATAGCACCAAGTTAGGTGGGATTGTTGATGTGCTTGAGGGTCAAAAGGCCCTGCAGAGGGATCTGGATAAGCTATACAGATAGACACACCCAATTGTATGGCGTTCAACAAGACCAAATATCATGTGCTACTCTTGGGTCACAACAATATAATGCAGAGACACAGGCTTAGGGAAAAGTGGTTGGAAAGTTGTCATGCAGAAAAGGACCAGGGATGCTGATCGACAGTTGGCTGAAGAAAGTTTAAACACATGATTTTATTTTTATTTCCCACACCCTCCCCCAAAGTTTCATAATGATATTTAATATTACATTCCATACTTGGTAAAATCCTTATGTTAGCAGCTGGAATTTTGCATTCTCTTCATGAAGACCTTGAGACAGTTTTATTATTTAGGGAAGATATTTATTTCCTAGTATATGAAAGTGAGAATGAGCATACAGTGGTGTTGATAAACATTTTCAAAATATTTATTTAAGAAATACATCTTTTCTAGCGAAGCTGAAGGTACAGATTTCATAGTTTTAACACAGAGAAACGCACACACGCACACATATTCTGCTGTGTTAAGAATCTTGGAGAAAATCTTAAAAAGAATATGTTCATTTAGAAAAAAAAAAAAAAAAAAAAAAAAAAAAGAACAATATATGTAAATTATTTTAGACACATTCCTCAGATGTGTCTTCAGACCTCTGTGTCTTCTTTAATATGTTTTGAGTTTTATGGCAAAAACACATATTTTGTGTTTAATGCTTTCTTTAATAAGATATGGTTTATTAATGTGTTCTTTAATGTGATCTTTAATAACACATTTTTATTTTATTTTAATGTGTTTTGGGTTTTAACTTTTTCATGACGTTCTTAATAAGGAACTAAAATCTTTACACAGGAACTGGCCTGGAACGTATGACTGTTCTACCAAAAACAGATTAATGTATGTAAAGAGTAGAATATAATACTTTTATACTTGGGGGTGAACTGCTGGAGTGCAGCTCTGCAGAGAGGGACGTGGGAGTCCTGGTGGACAGCAGGCTGACAGCAGTCAGCAATGTGCCCTTGTGGCCAAGAAGGCCAACGGTATCCTTGGGTGCATTTGGCAGAGTGTTGCCAGCAGGTCAGGGGAGGTGATCCTCTCCCTCTGCTCAGCCCTGGTGAGGCCACACCTGGAGTCCTGTGTCCATTTCTGGGTTCTCCAGTAGAAGAGAGACATGGAGCTACTGGAGGGAGTCCAGAGGAGGGCTACAAAGATGATTAAAGGACTGGAGTACCTGCTGTACAAGGACAGGGTGAGAGAACTGGACCTGTTTAGTCCAGAAAAGAAGACTGAGGGGAGACAACATTCATGTGTATAAATTTCTGAGGGGAGAGCATAAAGAGGATGGAGCCTGTCTGTTTTCAGTTGTGCCCAGCAACAGGATAAGAAGCAACAGGCACAAACTGAAACACAGGAAGTTTTTGACTGGATTTGAGGTCACTTATTTACAGTGAAGGTGACAGAGCACTGGAACAGGTTGCCTAGAGAGGCTGTGGAGTCTCCTTCTCTGGAGATATTCTAAACCCATCTGTATGCCATCCTGTGCAACGTGCTTTAGGTAATCTGGTTTGGCAGGGGGGCTGGACTAAACAATCTTCAGATGTCCCTTTTAACCTCAGCCATTCTGTGATTCTGTGTGATTTATCCTTCACAGTAAAATCAGTGGTAAGATGTTGGTATTTCTAACGGTCTTTATAAAATAGTATGCCCCTACAATACCTATTGTAGTCTTCTTCTCTCCCACAATTATCTTCCATATGAAAGAGAGTATTGTAAAACAAAAGTCCAGCCTAAACATACACTTCAGACTGTACTGATCAGTAAATCCAGAGACCACATGCACTGTTCACAAAACACATTTCCTTTAGCTCACACAGAGATGAGTCATACTGAAGAAAGAGGTGGAGAATTTTGAAGAATCCTTAACTATAATTAGTCCTGGCCCAGAAATCAAAACTGTGGAATAAACTAAGAAGAATACTTTTCATTTTTATTTCCTCCTTTTTTTTCTTTTTTTTTTTTTTTTTTTATGGTACTTGAATTATTTAAATACCATGTTAAAATTAATGATATTTAAACATTTAAAATTCATGATATTTAAAATGTGGCATTTATACCATATATAACAACAAAATTAAGATACACTTGAATGTTTAAAGGATTAAAAAAAATGTAGATATGAGCAAAAAATACTAATCTTGTATGAACATTTATTCTGTTATTTTCACTGAGAGTGGTTCACAAAGACTTGACATTTTACCCATAATATTGTATGAAATATAATATGATGAAACTAACAGATATGATCTTCTGTTTGTCTAATGGAACAGGTATGACTATTTACAGACAGAGCATTTTGACTCATATATTTTTTCACTAACACAGACAGGATGAAGATCAAGAATTTAGAAAATAAATCATTTCAAGTTAAGGAATGAACCATGGATAAAGTGGATTTGACCCTAAGAAGTACTTAAAAGATTTTAACTCCATAGAGATGAAATTCCATACTAAAAAATATTCCAGATTTTTACTAGTTTGGGGAACTTCTGAAGAGTATGCTGAGACTATAAAACTATTTATATGTACAATTTTTAATGAATATAGTTTTTGTCCAGCTAAGATTGGAGCTGATACAGATGATTTGCAGATCTTTGGTCTCTATAAGCACTGTATCACATCAGATTCTTAATTCTTGTGAACTGAGCTAACAGTTTAAATGATCAGTGTGATGAATAATGCTTTCCTATCATGTATTAAACTGGCTTTAATGAAAATGATAAAGAATCTTAATTTCTTATATTCAGAACTATCATTGATCTTGACAGCAATGGTTAAGCTATCTGTCACAATTAAGTTCTCTTTTAATGCTAAAGGTGTTCAACCTGCCACCAGGTGATGGATTAGCTGAGGTTCAGAAGCAGTATGCCATTATCAGATTTCCCACTGTATTGCAATGTGAGATGACCTCCTGCAGAATTTAGAGTATTTAATAATGAATAGTAAATTAATCTTTTTTTCTTCTGTCCTTCCAGTTTACGAAGATAGAATCTCCCAAAAGAAATATCTAGAAAAGCATATGTGTAAACTGTATACAATGAAAAAAAAAAAAAAGCTTAGCTGTTTTTTTTTTTTTTTTTTTTTTTTTTGAAATCATTTGTACCCTTCTAAAGCTTCTCAGCATTTCCAAAAAGTGTAAATGGATCATGGTATAAACAAGAACCAGATATTAATTAATTTCTAATTTATAAGCAACACTGAAAGTAATGCCAAATGTCAGAAGATAAGAAAAAGAGCTGGAATATAATTAATAAGAGTATTTTGAATTGTCAGAAGGCAAGTTCCTGTAATTTTCTAAACTCACTAATATTAAAAATATATGTATGTATAAATTAAAAAAAAAAAAAAAAAAAGTTACTAATTCTTTGCTAGTCATTCACTGAGGTTTTGTTTTGCTTTGTTTTGTTTTGTTTTTTCCCTTGAGATGGTAACTTCAGAGACTCACTTCTGGAAATTAGGAAATCCATATGCCTCCAAATCTAACAGTATAGAAAATACTACTGTGTTATTACAATAACCCTTATCTACTGCCTGTTACCTGAACTCCAGGTACCCTTTGAAAAGAACAACACAGAAATTGTTCATTTGTT
>CM021797.1:31961186-31976121 GCA_011076525.1 Nettapus auritus | reverse complement strand
ACAGGAATATCACTAGCCTACTTATCTTCTGTGGTATCTAAGTACTTGCTTGATGTTTCTGTGTGCCATTCATAGCACTTGGTCCACTTTTTCTAATATCTTGTTCTAGCTTTACTTTATATAACTATATATAAATAAATATATATTCATAAGCAGTCATTTGATGAGTTGATAAACACCTGATTATATACAAATTATCTGTGTGGGACATTTTGTGGAGTTTTGGTTTTACAAGTGGAGGTTTTCTGTTTCATGACTAATAATATTTGCATCTGAAACATAGTGATGCAAAAATATGCATTATTTGAAGTGTGGTGTTTGGAAAACATTGACTTACATGTATATACATATATATATGATTAGTGCTGTTACACATTTTACATAGCATTTGTATACTTCAGAAGTTACTATTTGCACAAACACACACACATACATACATACATACAATCACACAATGTATTTTCTTCATAGAATCCTGGCCAGTACTAGAAAATAAATATGAGCCCAAAATTTGATTATAGCAGCTTAGAATGTGGAGTATGGGATTAAATACCTCTGAACTCTGTAGCAATGTAAAAGAACTGTACACATATAATTTAGAAGAAATGTTGTCACAAATAGCTTACATCTTCCAGACTGAAATCTTTATGTAGGGTTGGCTTGTTTTAGTTACCTGAAGGGAGATACATAGAAAATATCAGTAGCTAGCAGTGCATAATGTTAGTCGCGGAATGTTTCCTTCTGAAGCAGGAATATTGCAACACTACCAGAATATGTTATTTGTGATGAAATTGTCATCTTCATTTGAAGAAGGCATTTCTTTATTTGTACTATATTGTATTCTATGTATTGTGTGTTATTTGTGATGAGACCATATCTCTTTGTTATGTACATTCATCAGAAACAGAGGACTAAATTGCTATTAAAAAAAAAAAAAAAAAAAAGTTAAATATGGAAATTCAGTTAATTCAGGGGGCAAACCATTCTTTGGGTAAAATATATGAACATAGCCTAATTGAACATATACCAAAAAATAAAATAAAAATAAATAAATAAATAAAAATGAGTAAGGCACAGTCTTAATTTCTAACAGTCTTAATGTATATTTATATCACTATCAGTAGATGAACGTATAAACTTGGCTTAGAAATGGAGGTTAAAGCACTTGAAGCCAAAACAAGTCTGTACATTTTTATATGTAGTCAAATATCCCAGTCAGTGCTATATTTTTTTTCTTCCTTGTCAAAAGAATACACCTTACCTATTATCTTTAGGTTTAACAAAGCATTAAATTTTGTCATATAAGCAATAGTTCTCAAATTTCTCATCAGAAATTGCTTTATTTTGTAACTTATTGCTTGATCTTCTGTGCACATTTTTCATAGACTTTGGGTTCTTTAAACAGAATTATCATTCAAAATATAAGATGTTATTTGCATAATGCAGGAAAATAGTCCATATCTTTGGTCCTGCTATTGTACCTACTGAGGTGTTTCACAAATTCAACTTCTAGCATTTTACTTCCAAATTGTTACTCTTATTTCTGTTATTTCCTCAACATTTGTCGTATGTGTCATATGTTTCTGAGTGACACATTATTTTCTACTTTATTGGGAGATAAAACAATATCTTTGAGGCCAGATAAGTTCTCACTTCCAGTTTCTCTGGGTGAGTATGACATGACATGTAAAATTTCACACCATGTTGTTACATACAGAAAAATGGTTGTGACCAGTTTAATTGCTGATTAAAAATAATAATAACAATAATAATAATAATAATAATAATAATAATAATAATAATAATAATAAATAAATTATATTTCGTACTTAAATCTATTACCTACCAAAATCATCTTATGCCAGAGTCCTCTACAGGAGGAGTCTGACATAGCCTTGTGACCCAAAGGCAATAGGCATATATAAAGAACAAGACTTTAAAGAGACATATTATATATTCACAATACATATTTGATAGTCGCAACCAAAATAATGACTTTCAAGGAGTGAAAATTATTTTTGAAATTGATGGCAAATGATAAAAATAAAAAGTGTCTTTCGATACATATATGGTGATTATGTTACAATGTTAACTTCAGTCTTTGCAAGATGAAGAAAATAATACTACTTGTGAAACTGGAACTCGGTGGGAAGATCAGTGTAGGGGAAATACTGAAAAATGTAGAGGAAAAAAAAATAGATTTTTAATTTAAAAAAATCCAGAAGTTCATAATCAGTGTAAATGCCTGACTAAGAACATGAAGAGAAAATAGAACAAGAAAGTAATCAGTTAAAGGGGCTATTTAGCTGTGAGAAAAGAAGAAACTAACACAAGAATGACTTAGCACATTTAGGGCAGTGCAGAGCTCTGTGTGGGAAGCTGAGTGAAATGGAACAAAACAGTTATAGCAGATGAGATCAGAAAGATGATTTTTATTTATTTCTTAGTCTTATTTCGGAAAACAAAACAAAATAAAGCAAAACAAAAACTGAAAAGCTAGTTCAAGATAGAATCTGCATATGATGGGTATAATGAAGAAAAAATGGTATAGCAAATAGCAATCTACAAGGGCCCCAATTTGGTTTAAGTCAACAGATAAATATATAATTTATTAAGGGTAGAGAAGGGAGAGGGGAAAGGAGATAGCTATTTTTTCCTTCTGAAGCAAATGCTGAACTTCCTTTTGAACCAATGCAAGAAAGGGAAGGTCAGCCAGAGTGAGTGGCACCATCTCCATTGCCTAATCAACTTCTGTACCTGACAACAAGATGGGGTAAGTCAGGACAGAAACTTTTGAGAATGCTTACTGGAGTTAGTTTATTTTGTTCATTCAGGTCCATACCCTGAAGGAAAGCTCCAGGACATGAGTCCAGAGCCCTAAATCTTCATTGTATCTTCAAAATATAAAAGTAAGGATGGCACTTGTTGGTTTTCTGTCTTGATCCATGCTCATGAGATTGGTGGCCTGTCTAACATACATTGCATGCTTAACACTGAATTACAATGTAGCATTAAATGGAAAATACCTGCTTTACCACTGTAGACATGTTCAAGCATGCAAAGTTAGTTCAACGATTTAAGTAGACTTCATTTCATACAAGATCTTTTATGGAAAATAGCTCTCTTCATATGAGCTTTTTAAAATATGATGAGATAATCAGTTTGACTTATAAAGTTATTTTTAGTTATCTATGGTTCAGTCAGCACAATGGAGGAAGAGATGATGTCCAGAGGGATCTGGACAGGCTTGAGTAATGGGCCTGTGAAAAATTCATGAGGTTAAACAAGGCCAAGTAGTAGGTCCAGTAGACCTAGAGTAGAGCCAGCAATGTATGCTTGCATCCCAGAAAACCAACCATATCCTGGGCTGGATAAATAAATAAAGCACAACAAACATTTTGAGGGAGGTGATTCTTTCTCTCCAGAGTACTGAATTCTGTTCCAGGACACCCAGCACAAGAAAGACATGCTTGTGTTAGAACAAGTCCAGAGGAGGACCACGAGGATGATTAGAAGGCTGGAGCACTTCTCCTACGAAGACAGCCTATGAGAACTGGGGTTGTTCAGCCTGGAGAAAAGGAGGCTCTGGGAGACATTATAGCTGCCTTCCAGTACCTCAAGGGGGACTACAAGAAAGCTTGAGAGGGACATTTTATAAGGGAGTATGATAGGACAAGGGGTAATGGCTTTTTTCAAGGGTAGGAAGGCTCTGCAGGAAGATCTGGATAGGCTGGACCGATGGGCTGAGGCCAACTATATGAAGTTCAACAAGGCCAAGTGCCGGGTCCCGCACCTGGGGCACAACAACCCCATATTGGTTGATAGTTGGCTGAATATGAGCCAGCAGTGTGCTCAGGTGGCCAAGAAGGCCAACAGCATCCTGGCCAGTGTGGCCAGCAGATCCAGGGAAGTGATTGTCTCCCTGTACTCAGCTCTGGTGAGGCCGCACCTCAAGTACCGTGTTCAGTTTCGGGCCCCTCACTACAAGAAGGATATCAAGGTGCTCGACTGAGTCCAGAGACGGGCTACGAAGCTGGTGAAGGGTCTGGAGAACAAGTCTTATGAGGAGTGGCTGAGGGAGCTGCGACTGTTTAGCCTGGAGAAGAGGAGGCTCAGGGGCGACCTTATCTCACTCTACTGGTACCTTAAAGGAGGCTGTAGTGAGGTGGCAGTTGGTCTTTTCTCCCATGTGCCTGGTGACAGGTTGAGGGGAATGGGCTAAAGTTGGGCCAGGGGAGGTTTAGGTTGGATATTAGGAAGAACTTCTTTATTGGAAGGGTTGTTAGTCACTGGAATAGGCTGCCCAGGGAAGTGGCTGAGTCACCATCCCTGGAGGTCTTTAAAAGACATTTAGATGTAGCGGTTAGGGATATGGTTTAGTGGAGGGTTTGTTAGTGTTAGGTCAGAGGTTGGACTCAGTGATCTTGGAGGTATCTTCCAACCTAGAAAAATAAAAGAAAAAAAATAATAAAATAGGTTTAGTTTAGATATTCAGAAGAAATTCTTTACTCAGAGGGTGGTATGACTCTGAAACAGGTCACCTAGAGAAGCTGAGGATGCCCTATCCTTGGAGATATTGAAGGCCAGGTTTCATGGGGCTCTTAGCAACCTGTTCTGGTAGAAGTTGTCCCTGCCCATGTCGGGAAGGTTGGACTTAGATGGTCTTTAAGGTCCCTTCCAACCCAAGTTATTCTATGATTCTGAGAAATGAATCAGAGAAAAGTTGTTTATTTATTTGTATATTCTGGAACTGCTACAAAGCTAGATTTACTTAGGACAGCTGATGACAAATGCTGGAATTGTAAGACAAAGAGTTCAAAAGAGAAGCTTGGTATTCCAGCCAAAACCATTCTGTGATTCTCTGAAAATATGTTCAGGCTCTTGAAAAAAACATTTATATTATTTCATCAAAACTTGTTCTTCAGAAATTTTGTAGTAGAAAAAATCAAGATTTAGATAAAGGTAATTTTAAAAGCTTTTGTTTTACAAATCTGAAAAGCAAGCTGAAGATAGATCAACATCAATCAGATTCAATATGATCTCTATTCCTTACCTAATTCTATTTAATATTTTTACCAAAGATATAGAAAAAGATCTTCAATTATCAGTTAATTTTGAAATAGGTAAAATGTCTAATAGTAACGAGGACCAGTCAATTCTTAGAGAAATTCAGTCATACTGTAAATAAAACACAAGCATTCATACATAGATAAAAAATAAATACAGGAATGAAGAAATGCAGGTAATATCTCCTGTATGACGGAAAGTATTATGGAATAAAAAGCTTGAAAAGCACTTACATGAAGGTGCTGTTAAAATTAAATTTAATTTGCTAACTGAACCTCACTAATCTTTATTATTTTGTAATCTTTTCCAACCATGGAAGTAATTTTTAAGTAAAAATGGTATACTTGGAAATGAAGATCATCTTTAATTCATTTTTTTGACCTGACACAAAACATGAGGTGGAGTCAATTTTTCAGTACAGTTTTCTTCTTGATAGCCATGTTTTCACTGCATTTGAAGCTAATTAGCAATATTTTCTCTCGCTCTTCATTTTGAATTCGTTATTTTATGATTGTATTAATTTCCAAAAATGAATATCATACAAATGTTTATCCTACCTTATATCTGGAGTAGGGAGGGATTAGAGGGAGAGGGAGAGGGAGAGGCAGAGACAGAGGGAAGAGTTGAGGGTGAGGCAGAAGGAGAGAGGGAGGGGGGAGAAAGGGAGAGTAGAAAAAAAAAAAAAAAAAAAAAAAAAAAGAGAGAGAGAGAGAAAATAAACTTAGGGATCATTATAAAGTTTATTTTCCTGTGTTGTCATATAGTAAGTTCCAGATAAAGAAATACCAATAAATCACTACTCCCTATACATCTAATATATATACAGACTCAGCCAGCTGTAACTACAGCAGGGAACCTCAGCTGAGTTGACCTATTTTTTGCCTAGTGTAAAATTTCCTGTCTCCTTCTCCACTAATTATACCTTTAGAGACTGTTCGTGTTTGCTAAATATATGTATGTGTGTCTGTGTGTATGTGTGTGTGTGCATATGTGTGCATATATGTGCATCTGCTTTTTCTTTTTTTTCTTTTTTTTTTTTTTTTTATCTTGTTGCTGATACTAAACTTTTTTTTTTTTTTTTTTTTATTTTCCATTTTTCCTTCATTTCTTTAATGAGAAGTCTTTATGCATCATTCAGAAAATTCACAATTCTGTGAAAAAAAGAGAAAGAATTCTGTTCCCCTGATGGTTTTATACTTGTTAAATACGACATTTTTATTTCAGTTCATAATAAGAGGATGTGTGGTTTTGGTACATTTCAGAGAAAGAATAAGATCTAATGTGTAAATACCAGAATCTAAGATTAGAAATTAGATTCTTTTGTTAAATCTTAGTATTTTTCACTGTCTTCATTCTTACAACTGTTCATCTTTACTGTTGTATCTCAACAGGATAAAATACATTCATTTTTGAAAAACGCTTTGTGAAGCATTCACAGTCTAGTACAGAATGAAATGTCTTTAATGGTTATTTTAGCTTCAGAATAGATGTGTTTGAACACAATGCACCACAGAGGTGAAATGGAGGAGAAGGAAAATGAACAGGAAATATGATATTCTCTGTAAAAGTGTGTGTTCTTGGGTCACAGAATCTTTGCTTTTCTATAGAAGAATTGTTTTCCTTTATTAATTATTATTATTATTATTATTATTTTTTTTTTTTTTTCTGTCCCATTTTAGAGATAAAATCTGTGTAGGACACAGTGAAGGAAGAGGAAAAGATTGAGGGAGGGGTAGTGGGTTGAGGTAAGCAGAGAATAGTATATTTCCACCTAGTTCTGTAAAAAGGCTGGGGGTGTGGGCTCAGACAGACCCAATCTCATTTTAAATAGTATCTGGGGTAATGATATTCTCTACACTTCCCCTGGTATGAAAGTCATCTTCTTTGTCAGAAGATGCCATTTCAAGTGAGACAGATGGTATGAGCTGAACTGCGTGGAAAATGTGTTTGTACTTTCTCACCACACCTAGAAGTATTGCACCTAAGTATTGCTGAACTGAAGTTTCTGAGTGGGCAGAGCCTAAAGTAAACTCCTAAAGAGGGCTATGGTTTTGCTTACTCGGCATGACAATTACCAACTGAAATTTCTACTGCAGCTCCTTTGTTGCTGAATGCTATTGGAGCAATTATTTAAACAATTTATTTAACGGTCAAATATTTATATATTTATTTCTGCATCCCTCAGGGATCTCTGCAGATGGGATTGTCTAGTTCAGGTCATCTGAACAGTTTTCTGGGCTTCAGAAACTGGCATAGGATATGCACTTCACTTAGTGCCCCTACTGAGATTCCCCAAGGATGGGTAGACTTCATGCTTTTCCTCACATGATGACTGCAATTCCCCACCAATAATATAAGTGACTTTTCAAATCCTGTTGGTGGTTTTTATGTTCCTCTGAAGCTTATAAGAAACATACACTAGTTCAAACAAGCAGAAACCTTCACAGGCCTTCCTGCATCTCTTATGTTCCACCAGAAAACAAAGACCGAGAACACACACACACACACACAAACACACAAATAATAATAATAATAATAATAATAATAATAACAATAATAATAATAACAATAATTAAAAAAAAAAACAACAACAAAACAAACAAACAAACAAAAAAACAATAAAAAGGTTATACTGTCTTTACTGTCTTTCAGCATTCCTCCAAGTAATGACTGCATTTACTGAACTGGTATGAAAACCGGGATCCTGCCTAGGTGAAAGCATTGGAACTGAGGCTGGTAAAGAGTGAATTCTTGCAAATTCTGAGACAGAAACTGCAGATGACATTTGTTTGCATTTTACCATCTGCAGACTATGCCACGTGTTTTGCCCTAGCATTAGCTGCTGCTCACTGAGTCAGGTGGAAATTTCTGGTAGGAAAAAAAGACTCCACATCTTTTCAGATGCAAGCCTAAGGCAGCCAGACGGGAAGGAAAGGAAAGTGGGAAGGAACTTTGGGCATGGATAGACACTACAGGAAGATTTGCCTTTTGAGACCTTTCTATAACCCATTAAGTCGCTAGTTGTTGGACTGAAAAGCAAGACTGGAGGAAAAGACCAGCCCTAGATAGATTGGGCAAGGACAAATTTTTATCACCTCCTCCATTTAGAAGGTTGCCTTGTTCTTGAATTTGTTCACACATCTTAAATCTTGTAAGTCTGAAAAGCTTTTCCTCTGTTTTTGGACAGCTAACTTTCAGGAAAAATATACAAGAAAACATACTGTAAAACCTTGCATATTCATAGTCCTACCTTCACCTGAAACTTCACATTGTCCTAAAAGTTTTCTAAAATTATGCATTTTTACCTCGTTTTCTGAGCTGACAATGTTCCTATATTAGTGATCTACATGAGCAGTATCAATAACATTGTCATTTAGAAATAGGAGTTTCCCTCTGTTTACAAGGCTGTTTATCTATTTCTCAAGCTGTTAAGCCTGGCTTTGCATAAAATTGTTTAGAAACAACCATTTTGCATTCCAAAGAGACCAGTATAATTAGTCCTGCTTAAAAATAAATAAATAAAATAAAATAAATATATAAAATAAAAACGTGTCAATGTTGTGTAGAAAGTCAAATATACCCAATAACACAATTAATGTCTTTCTTCTCAAGCAGAATTTCTTGGGATACTTCCTCTCAGTCATGAAAACAAGAATTACTTTGAAATTAAATGAATATTTTGCTAACATCTTTTATTAGATCAATAGGCTTTCAGATTTGTTTATTTTATAATTTTATTTTTATTTTATTTTATTGATCTTCAAGAGAATTAGAAATGAGAAAAAAAACACTCCAGCTTTAGTCACCAGAAGCAGCAATGTCTTGAAGTCTTTTGGAAGGTTTTGTTGTGCCGCATCAAAATGTCTACACACTTGTCCTCATGACTGATTTTCTACTAAAATGAGGAAGTATGATATGAAGTGGTTTATAATTAACTTAAATTCTAAGTTTATTTAATCCAAATAAGCATTTTGTCAGGGATCTTTAGCACCAGCATACTGAAAGTGCAAGTCCCAGAAGACTGAGTAAGCAGTTCTGCCTGTTTTAAGTACCTGGCATATTGACATGATGAAGAAAGTTGTCTAGAATTTGTGTATTTTCATCTCTAAAGTGACAGTCTTAATAGGAAGTACATATCACTGTCCATATTAGAACATTTATCTTCCTTAATGTAAAGTCTATAGTTTAACCAAGGCTAATTACTTTCACCATTAAGTCACAAAAGATTAAAAGTTACTTTTCTATTGGTCTGAAAATGAAAGGAAATACAAGACAAGGCCGATTGTTTATTAACATGTTTTTTATCAGATTACTTGTTTCCTCCAGAAGTCAAACATTTCTAACATGTTTGTACAAGTACCTAGAATCTTTTAGGAAAGGAGCTAAATTACATAGTTATGATAGTAGTGGTTTAAATTTATGTACAACCTGTCATCTAGCAAATTAACACAAGTCTGACTCTCTTGTTTGAATTTATAAATACATATCCTTTTATTATCTCCCAATGACTTTTAAGGCATTTGCAGTCATTCCTGTTATAATAACTAAGCCTCAAATAACTCAAGTTACCTTAAATCTACAAATATTCACTGATCTTCTTAGTTTACATATGAAATATATGCACATATCATTTTACGTGCTACTGAAATGCATCTGCTATGTAATTCCAACTTTTCCAGAGTTAATGCAATAAGATTAGTACACAATATAAAAAATAAAAACTACAAAAAATGGGTAAACTAGATTAGAGGTGTTACTGAGATTACTTCCAACTCTTTTTTTTTTTTTTTTTTATCAGACTATCCAGACTATACATATGACAAGTTATATGTAAAAAATATATAATTTCCCTAAATAAACCTGTAGCATGTGAATAGTGAAAAATAAATAAATAAATAAATAAATAAAAAATCTTAAAAGTGAAGACAAAAATATTTTCTCTGCCACTTAATTTCATTTTGTTAAGCAGAATTAATAGGATGCCCTTTACTGCTCACCATTAGAAGCCATTACAACAACAAAGATAATAATACAGTCAAATAAAATAAAATAAAATAAAATAAATCATTTCCAGATAATGAGGTTGTATTTTATTTTTAATTTGTGCTATAATGCTGCTTAAAATCTTCAACAAAGATGAAAACTGAATTGTGCTAGGAATGTACAAGTATAACGGAGATGCAGTCACTGCCCTAGAAAGCCTAGAAACACAAGCAGAGAAGTCAAAGACAGAAAATATACATACTCAGATGCTTCTTGTGTGTTCTCGTTGCTTCTCTCTTTCTCTCTTCCCCCTCCTCCCACTGCCCTCCCCTACTCCCCCACCCCCCTATTCTTTTTAAACAGAAGCAGGATTTATGTTGACAGTAGAGAATATGCCTTTCAAATACAGCAGTGTGATGAAACAGTGAACAACTCATAACACTGTGAACAGAGATGAAGACAGGATTGACACTTACCATGGCAATAAGCAGGCAATGTCACAGCAAATTACTATTTCTTCACTTACATATAATATTTTTTATGTGATTATATGAAAGTCAGAATGCACATATGTTCCAAGCCTACAAACACAGATTTAATTTAGTTCAGTAAAAAAATGATTCTTCCCATCCTTCTCCTGTACAAATTTTCTGTCACCAGTAATTATGGCAGCACCATCCCCTTTAGGTATCATCTCCCTCTCATATTTAAATCCAAGTGCTCCAGATGAAAACAAACTTAATGACATTTGTTCTTTCTTTCTTTTTACTTTTATTTTATTTTTATTTTATTTTATTTTTTATGTTATTTTAATTTTTATTTAATTTTTATTAATTTTTATTTTTTTTGTAAGTAGGTTATTTCAGAGTGCTGCAACACATCCAAACAGCATCTTACTAGCAGCATCTTCATTAGAGAAGTTGTGTCTTATGTGTGTTTTGAGGAAAGTCTGAGAATATTGACTTCTCTGTTCCACTGGTTAGTTGTTAATCACAGAAGTGCTCCTGGATGCATGACTGAGTGCCTACTAATGGGAATATAGGATTCACTATCGAGCTGTATAAAAGTAGTATTACTATAGATAAATTACTAGGAATACAAGGGAGAAGGGTTGTGTATATATCTGTGTATATATTTTACAAAATATTTATAACTGAAGTAGTTTTCCATTAGCATATTTTCCGTGACACGCCAGTAATATGACTGGATCACAAGGTCAAGTGCTTCTCCCATTATGGAGATGTAAATCATGAGTAACTGTCATTGAACTCAGAGCAAAATCGATACACAGGAGAGAAGAATGAGTCTCAGTCTTTGCTAACGCACCCTGTATGATCCTATCCAAATCACTTGCAGAATGTGTACTTGTGAAAGAAAAAAAAAAAAAAAAAAGTTCAAAGGATGTGCCTGTTGTAACATTACAGGACTAAACACTGAGAATGAGTTTGTTTATTTAGCTCACTTGGTAAATACACCCTAAAAAATACAAAGCTTAAATCATAAAATGTACCTAGCTGGACTGATGAAATGTACTTTATACCCCTACAAATCTGGGGAATTTAAATCAATCACTCTGAAAAGAAAATAGTGTCTTACCATGCGTTATGTAATGCTTGACAGAAATGGGTCAGCAGAGACTGTTTTTTTTTTTTTTTGTTTTTTTTTTTTTTTTTTTTTTTTCCTAGGTGTGCACATGGTGTTCTGTTGATGTCAGAATTTTGTTCTTCGCTGCTTATGCACAGTTGCCTGGAGGAGCCCTAAAGTCCTGAGGTAAATACAGTAACTTAAAACTTTATCATTGATCATACTCGTGCCAGGCTATTATCAAGATAATAGGCTCCTTTTTCAAGTTATGAAGTCATATTCTGTCCAGATACTACCAGACAATTAACAGAATAAACAGTGAATATCTAATGCAACAGCTGAGCCCACATAGTATATTTCCAAAACAATTAACCTTTTATTATAATAAAATGACAATGTAGAAAAGCATTTCAAAATTCATGTTCATGTTCAAAAACTGATGAATAGATCTACACCTATGGACCCATATACTAGCAGAGCTTACCTCATGTTAAACTAAATTACTTCCTAGTAAATGTACTGCTTCCATGCAATAGAGTTCCTTGCTGGAAATAGTAAAGAGAATATTTTCAATTCTGTTTGAAACAGCAGTAAATTCACCTTATTGTATATGATGTTCACTCATATGGTTAAATCTGTGCTTGGTTTTATTTTAGTGGTTTTCTAGATTTCTTTTTCCTATTGGTCTTCTGGACCTTCTGACATTTATCCTACCTATTAGCTTTGGTAAATGTGCTAGCTGGATGTCATTGGCCTGTGTGAATGATGGTGAAGTAGTATTTTAGGATCATAAAATCATACAGTCATTCATGTTGGAAAATACCTCTAAGATCATCTAGTTCAATATTTAACCTAATACTGAATAGTAAATAAATAGTAGATTTAGTCAATCTGAATATACTCCTGTGGAATCATTCAGTTTTTATTTATTTATTTATCTATTTATCTATTTATTTATCTATTTATTTATTGCTAAGTTAATTAACCAAGAACTATACAGGAGCTATGGATCATTATTTTTGTCCTTAAGCAGCAGAGTCAGTGAACTTGAAGTGTGGGTATAAATTATTGGAAGAATAATGAAGAAATTACTGAGAAACTATAATATCTCTCTGTCTGACATGTATTTCCTAAATCATATGTCTAACACAATACCAAACTTTTCTACTAGTTTTTTCCATCTACTTATTCTGAAATGCATTTTTAGATCTCACCAGCTTTTGTCTCCAGTCCAGTAACATTCAGCCTTCATGATTTGATTTTGGTCTTTTTTTTTTTTTTTTTTGCTATTCTTATTTGCAAAGTACAACTTGCAATACCCTTCTGAGTAGACTTACACACCTGTGCTAGATAATGTTATGAATATATGGATTTTTTAAACACAAAATGTTCCATGTTCTGAAGATGTCTAGGAAGTATAATGTCCAAACCACAAACACCAAAAGAATCACTAAGTTCAATCATAATGCCTTTTATTTATTGTCCCGCTTAGATGTAAAAAAAAAAAAAAAAAAAAAAAAAAAAAAAAATATGATTTTTAAATTGGTCTTTATTATTATTATCTTATTTTTAATTTATTTAGAATACTGCCAATGTATCATAGCAGCTTTTTCTGTTTCTGTGTCTTATTCAGCTGGCCCCGTCTCCTTTCTATTTCAATAATTTGAAGAGTATGTGGCTGAAATGGAAACCCTGTAAAAAAAAAAAAAAAAAAAAAAAAAAGCTGTGTTTCATTTTGCTATATGTGACAAAGTCAGAAATAATTTGATTTATCTCTTTGTGTGTGATGTCATTATGAAGAAGAAATAGAAAGCTTTATCAACCACACATAGAATATTCAATGACTTTACTTCGCAGCTCCTTCATCATAGCAAAATTCAATCAGTCAGTACCCAAATCTATTTATAAAGAACATTTTAAAGCCAGAACCTCTTGAAAATGTTTCCCTCTGTGTTCAGCAGACTGTTCTTCAGTCCTTTGTGGCACAGAAATAAAACAGTACCTCTTCTGAAGGTTAGGAACCAGTGCTTTCCCCCCAAAATTAAAATGAAATAAATATGAGAAGGAGAGAGAAGAGGGAGATAAAGTAAGGCATACATCACTCCACAGAAAAGAAAATAAAAAGAAAAAGTAAAGGAAAACAAAGAAAATGACAATGAGGAAAACCAAAGGAAAACAAAGAAGCAATGGAAAAAAACAAAGGAAAAGCAAAGAAAAATGAAGCAAAGGAAAAAAAAAAATGCATGTGAAAATAATAAAAATCAACAACAACAACAATGACAAAGAACATCCCAAAGCCTAGCAAAGTCTTACCTGTGTGTTTGGTGGTAGCTGCTACTTCTCATAAAGGACTTTCTAAGTGGCTTTTTAGTTATTTTCAAAGAAGGGTAACCACTACCCTTACCTATTACAATGATATTGTATCCAGCCTGCACTTTTACATAAATTTGATATTCGTTGTCAGAATATTGAGCAATACTTTTTACGTTTGCTTCTTTTTTTTTTTTTTTTTTTTTTTTCTGTATATACTTATAAATATAATAATTTTTATATGTATATATATATATGTGTACACATAAGTATATATATATGCATATATATTTACATATATATTTGTACTCAGGAAGATTATGAAATACACCGTACTTAATTTCTCACATTTATTCACAAAATAGACACCAGAGATAACACTTGAACGTTCTCCAGACACGTACAAATTTGACTAATTGACATTTAGGCTGTGCTAGGTAAATATTAGTGACAGGCACATAGAGGTATGTGATAAGTAAAATATGCACTGACAGTGTTAAGTCAAACTAGGAAGTTGGAAAAAAATTTCTCTTTCTCTCATGCATATTTAAGAACAAAGAGTTAGGACATTAATTTGTATACACAAAGTAAGCAGCTAGTCAAACATCTTATGTTTCCTATTTAGTCCGGCAACTTTTGTAGATTCACTATGAAAGAGATGTACATGAGGATTGAAAATTTAGCTCATTTTCTTATTTATTATTTGCATAACAAAAGAATACATCTGCAATAACTAAGATTCCAAATATTATATATATTAAACATAGATACCAAACACTTCCTTCTCTGATACATTTATAGCATCAGCAAAAACACTTTGTCCTGGTGAGTTCAGGCTGTAAAGTGACAGGAAAGTCAATAACGGAGGCAATGGAAGCATTACCCACATCTTAGAGTCAGGAAACTAGAGTAGAAAAATCTGCTGAATTTGTCTGCTAGGCACCCAGATGGTGAAAATCTCATAATAAAATGTGAAAGCTTTTTTTTTTTT
>CM021797.1:31945174-31961086 GCA_011076525.1 Nettapus auritus | reverse complement strand
TTTTTTTTTTTTTTTTTTTTTTTTTTTTTTTTTTTTTTCCTACAAACAGGATTTGAAACAGAGCATCCATTTAGTTTACTAAGATCTTGTTGGATGTTTAATAATGAGGATTCTGTAGCACAGGTGTTCCGTGAAACAGAAAACGAACAAAAAATACAAAAAATTCTTCATGAACATTTTCTGTCTGCCATCAAAGTGTACTGATTCAAACCCTGCCAGCCATGTCTACACTTGAACTAATGACTTAGAAGTGAAAAGACTCTACAGTCTATTAGGAATCTCCAGAAGTGAAAAGACTCTATAGTCTATTAGGAATCTCCTAAGTCATCTGGGCTTTCAAGACTTTTTTAAAGCCATATTTACTGGGATCAGAACAGTTGCCCTTTTTAGAATAGACTTTATGCTGCAGCCCATGGTCCAGAGTTCAAGAGGCTTCTATTTATAAAAGAATGTCATACTGTCTCTGTGCAGGCATTTTCTGACAGCAGAGCAAAAACTCACCTGTCCAAATACTACAATATAATTAAAATTTCAATCTTCCATGTTAGGCATCTCAGCTTTCCAGGTATGCATGGAGTGTCTTCTATTTTATAATATATTTAATTTATATTTATTTATATATATATTATAAATTTATATTTATTTATATATTTTTTCAAATATTAAATAATTACGTTTTAAAATAAATTATATATATATATTCATTATCATGGTTGCTACAGGAACAAAAGAGAAATTTGGATTTAGAGAGAGAGGTAAAGATATACAAGAGAATAAGACTATTTGCATTGATAACTTGTGCACATAAAAGTTACCATCCATTTTAAAAAGATAATGACAATATATTTCACAGGACATATGGATTACGCTTTTCTATTTTCTGCCTTCTGACATTCAGAACCATTCTGCATGTTCTGGACTATTGCAGTATTTGAGATTGAAACTAACTGTTATGTGCAGTTTTAAAAGATCCCCATTATATCATGCCCTTCGTATATGTTTTTGTGGTTGTTTATTCAGCTCGGCAGTTGAGCTCAACCACAACTGCACTGTCACTCCCTCTCCTAAAAGGGAAAGAGGGAGAAAACATAATGAAAAGGGAGGGCTAAGGGTTGAGATAAGGACAAGGAGATCACTCAACAGTTGTTTTGATGGGCAAAACAGAATCAGTGTATGGAGGTTAGAGAAATTTATTACCTATTACTAACAAGCTAGAGTAGTGAGAAATAAAGAAGACAAACTAAAATAACTTTCCACAATCCACTCTCCTCCTCCTCCTCCCCTCAAGCAGCACAGGGGTGTGGGGAATGGCATTTGCTGTCAGTCTAGAGCACTTTGCTGCCGCTCCTTCTCAGTCACTCTCTTCCCCTGCTTCAGTGTGGGGTCCCTCCCAGCCTTCCCAAACCGATCCTATGTGGGCTTCCCACAGGCAGCAGCTCTTTAACAATTGCTCGAATATGGGTCCATATCGCAGGTTCCATCTGTAAGGAGCAAACTGCCCCAACATAAGACACCCACGAGCAGCAGTCCCTGCCAGGTAACCTGCTCCCTCATGGTCCAGCCCAAAGTCTGCTCTGCAGTGATGGTTCTCCCCAGGCCTCAGCCTCGTTCAGGATAGATATATCTGCCCCACCATGAGCTCCTCCATGAATTACACAGCATGGAGATCTGCTCTGCTGTGGGACCCACTGGCTGCAGGGGGACAGCCTACTCCACCAGGGGCTTCTCCACAGTCTGCAGGGGAACTTCAGCTCTGGTACCTGGAGTGCTTCCCTTCTTTTTCTTCACTGACCTTGATGTCAGTAGGGATGTTTCTCACTCCTTGCTCTCTCAGATGCTGTTGTACAGCAGTGTCATAGCCATCCATTCCATGCCCCCTTTCTTAAATCTTCTCTCCCAGAGGTGCAAACATCATCATTTATTGGCTCAGCTCTGGTGGATCCCTTTGGAGCTGGCTGAAATTGGCCCTTATCTGACCTGGAACAGGTTCTGGGTTCTTCTCACAGAAGACACCCCAGCAACTCTCCACTACCAAAACCTTGCCATGTAAACCCACTACAGTTTTGAAAGTCATTCCACATCTTTTTAAGCCCATGGGTGTGTGCTTGTGTAGTGTGCATGCACACAAGTGATTTCACACAAACACATTTGTGAGTTCAGATGCTGAAATTCAACACAACTCAGCAAGGGGGCAGGAGCTTCTTGCGTATGTTCACACAGCTTTTCTATAGTAAAGAAGCAGTGGACAGAAGCAGTTTTACTACAGTATATGACAAATTAAAATTATGTTAACCCATAAAAAGGAATGTGTTCTTGTAATAGCTATAATAGAGAATGTACTGTCATAAAGAAAAGTTGCATGAATAGGAAAAATAGCATTTCCTTCTAACAGTGTGAGTAGTCTATTTGGCATAAACCTGCCCCAGCTTCTAGAAATATCCAGTTCTTACCAGAAATATAGTAGATTCTGTAGTCTTAGTTAATAGCAGTCTTGTATCATACTAACATGTTGTCATTTTATTTCTACTGTCGTTTCCATGGTCATAACTGATATTTATTCTTACATAAGTTTGACAGACACCTAGAAAAAAAAAATCTGCACAGTTGCTAAGTGCTATCGCAACAATTGCTCTTCTTTTCTAGTAAGCACACTAACATATTGTGTTGGAACACTGCTCCTTTGAGTGTTGGAGAAAGTTGCTAAAATCAGGAAAGTGGAAAGAAACACATAAAAAAGTTTATTTGTGCTTGTGTTTCCCAGTATATCCAGCTTTCACAGTATAACCACATTGGTAGTCTGGGTAGCTTAGATTGTCACTCAAGACTGAGTACTCAGACCATCGTAACCTTGGTGCAAGTATTTATCGGTGTCTAGGGAGGTACAACATCTGTGGTCTTTTAATTGGGAGGGTCCCCAGTTCCCCATTTACTCTTCCCCAGTTCTCTGTGAGAGATTTTGTATGTTATTCACATGTATTTTTACTTTTCTGATGTTGCAAGATCTTAGCAATGGTAATCTCCCAAAATTCACCAAAAAAATTCTTAAAGTAAAGCTGATCTGAAGTGCCAAAATGGTGTTTTGCAAGATTAGCTTTTAAGCCCTTACTATGGAACCTTTATGTTATGGACTCTAGGGTAAAGCTACCCAGCATATGAGTTGGCTGCCACTTGTTAGACTTTGCAGGAATGTACTTTATTCAGAGCAAAAGGAATAAAATCCTCTGCAGATCTTCATCTCCAGTCTTTAGGCTGTCCCTCATGCTCTCTTCTTTTAATAATAAAATACCCTGCTCACAGTTCTCACAGTTCTCACCCTCATTTACATTGCTTTAGGATTTGGTTCATAAACTGCAGTAGAGACAACTTCTCCCTTCTCCTTTCTTGTTTTAAATAATTCATATGTTTGCCATTTTATGCTTGGATTACATGCTAGCAGTATGCCTGGTAGTCCTAAAGAGTCTGTATGCTGACTTTGTAAGATCTGGAGTCCTTTTCTGTTTACCACAAGACATCACTGAGACCACAAAAGAGAATGGTTTGGGTTTTCTCAGAAATTAACTTCTGAGAAAAAGAACACTGTCACAATCAGCATTTCAAGAAGAGGTTCACAGTATTTTCTGCTGCTAATGAAGAGTGGAGACTAACAGTGGACTATTGTGGCCTGAATGAAGTGACGCCACCACTGAGCGCTGCAGTGCTGGACATGCTAGAACTCCAGTATGAACTGGAATTAAAGGCAGCTAAGTGGTATGCCACAATTGATATCGCTAATGCATTTTTCTCCATCCCTCTGGCAGCAGCATGCAAGCCACAGTTTGCTTTCATTTGGAGGGGCATTCAGTACATCTGGAATCGACTGCCCCAGAGGTGGAAACACAGCCCTACCATTTGCCTTGGACTGATCTAGACGCCACTGGAGCAGGGGGACGCTCCTGAACACCTGCAGTATATTGATGATATCATCGTATGGGGTAATACAGCTGAGGAAGTTTACAAGAAAGGGAAGAAAATAATTCAAATTCTCCTGAAAGCTGTCCTTGCTATTAAACAGAATAAGGTCAAGGGACCCACACAGGAAATTCAGTGCTTGGGGGTAAAATGGCAGGATGGACGTCACCACATTCCGACAGATGTGATCAACAAAATAACGGCAATGTCTCTGCCAACTACCAAAAAAAACCCAAGCTTTCCTAGGCCTTGTGGGATTTTGGAGAATGCATGTTCCAGTCTATAACCAGCTTGTGAGTCCTCTATATCGAGTGACTCTTTCAAGTGGGGCCCTGAGCAACAACAGGCCTTTGAACAACTCAAACAAGAAATAGCTGGTGCAGTAGCCCTTGGGCCTGTCCATACTGGACCAGCTGTGCAAAATGTATTTTACACTGCAGCTGGGGAGCATGGGCTCACCTGGAGCCTCTGGCAGAAGACCCCACAAGAAACTCGAGGTCGACCTCTAGGTTTCTGGAGCCGGGGCTATGGAGGATCAGAAGCCAATTACACCCCAACTGAAAAGGAAATATTAACAGCATATGAGGGGATTTGAGCTTCTTCAGAAGTTGTTGGTACAGAAGCACAACTCCTCTTGGCACCACAGCTACCTGTATTACATTAGATGTTCAAAGGGAAAATCCCAGCTACAGATCATGAAACCGACACTACGTGGAGTAAGTGGGTAGCGTTAATTACACAGCGGGCTTGAATGGGGAAACCCAACCACCCAGGAATTCTGGAAGAGATCATGGACTGGCCAGAAGGCAGAGATTTCAGAGTACCAACAGAAAAGGCACCACCATATAATGCGTTGCCAGAAGACAGAAAGCAGTATGTGTTGTTCACTGACGGATCCTGCCTTGTGGTAACGAGCCATCGAAAATGGAAAGCTGCTGTGTGGAGTCCCACATGACAAGTTGTGGAGGCCATGGAAGGGGAAGGTGAGTCAAGTCAGTATGCAGAAGTGAAAGCTATACAACTGGCCCTAGAAATTGCTGAAAGAGAAAAATGGCCAGTACTGTATCTTTACACTGACTCATGGACGGCGGCAAATGCTCTATGGGAGTGGCTATGGCAATGGAAACAGAAAAACTGGCAGCACAGAGCTAAACTTATGTGGGTTGCTACCCTGTGGCAAGATATTGCTGCCCAGGTAGAAAACCTGGCTGTAAAGTTATGTCATGTAGATGCCCACATGCCTAAGAATCGTGCCACTGAAGAACATCAGAACAATGAAGAAGTGGATCGAGCTTCAAAAATTGAAGTAGCTCAGGAGGAGCTGGACTGGGGGCATAAGGGTGATCTCTCTGTAGCTCGATGGGCCAATGAAACATAAGGACATCTAGGGAGGGATGCTACATGTGCTGCAATCAAATGAGCCATGAGGGTAAAGTCTCCCTGGAACAGGGGGAGATGGCTTGGATTTTGATATGGTGAGGCCTGGCAGAATGACTACATTGGACCACTCCCACAAACCCGCCAAGGCAAATGTTACATTCTCACCATGGTAGAAGCAACCACTGGGTGGCTGGAAACATATGCCGTAAACCATGCCACCACCCAAAACACTATCTCGGGCCTGGAACGACAAGTGTTGTGGCGACATGGTACACCAGAGAGAATTGAGTCCGACAATGGGAGTCACTTTCAAAACAATTTTGTCACCTCCCGGGCCAAGACACATGGCATTGGGTGGCTGTATCACATCCCTTATAACCCACAAGCCTCTGGGAAGGTTGAGAGGTACAATGGATTGTTAAAAACTGTGTTACAAGCATTGGGTGCTGGGACGTGGAAACACTGGGACATGAATCTACCAGAGACCACTTGGCTAGTTAACAACAGGGGGTCTGAGAGCCGTCCTGGTCCTGCTGAAACAAAACCCCTACGCACTGTGGGAGAAGCTAAAGTCCCTTTAGTGCAGGTAGGGAAGTGGATGGGGAAGGCGGTGTGGGTTGCTCCTGCCATGGGAAAAGGCAAACCCACTCGTGCGATTATCTTCGCCCAAGGACCAAGGTATACCTGGTGGGTAATGCAGAAGGATGGGGATATCAGGTGGGTGCCTCTAGGAGATTTAACCTTGGGAGAAAATTAATCTGTAATCCAAGTTATGTGTTGTAGGAGAACACTGCAGAACCAATGACAGGTCAACTTTGCAAGGAACCAGGAAAGTGCAACAGTGACATGAGCTAAGCTGGTGCTGGTGCCAAGAAAACTAACTTTGCGTGCCCTGAGTGATGACTTTGACAGATAAAGCTGAAACCATCAGTAGTTTTTACGGTGTGGGACCTGAGTGCGGCACAAATGTTATGGAATAAGGTGTGGAGGTTGTGTTGGGTCTTTTTGGGATGGAGTCACTTCTCCCTGCTGCAGCCCACACAGTGCTGTATTCTGCACTCATAGCTGGAACAGCACTGGTATCACTCCAGTGTTGTGTCTATTGCTGCATAGTGCTGGCACAGAATCAGGACTCGCTCCAAGCCCCCAGAAGCCAGCATGCTGGGGGTGGGCAATTGATGGGGAGGGGACATCACCAGGGCAGCTGACCTAAACCGACCAAAGGGATATTCCATAACACCTGATGTCACACTCAGCAATAAAGGGGGGCTCTCATGGGGGAGGGCAGTCCTCCTAAACAACTGGTACTTGTTTTGAGGCCCTGCTTCCCAGGACATGGACCAACATCACTTGTTGATGGGAAGTGGAGAATAACTTTTTTCCTTTCTCTCTGCACTTCTTCACGGCCTTGTTGTTTGTTTTGTTACTTTTTCTCCCCATTCCCTTTCCCTTTAATTAAATCATTCTCATCTCAAACCTCAAACTCTGTCTGTTGACGTTTCTCCCCCTTCCCCTTTGAGGAGGCAGGGACTGTTGTGGTTTAACCCGGCTGGCAGCTAAACACCACACAGCCGTTCGCTCCCCCTCCCCCCCTCCCTCTCCGGGACGGGGGACAGAAACGGAAAAGTGAAACGAGAGTTGAGATAGAGACAGTTTATTAAGACAGAAAATAATAATAATAATAATAATAATAATAATAAAGTGTATGAAACAAGTGATGCACAATGCAATTGCTCACCACCCACTGACCGATGCCCAGTCTATCCCCGAACAGCCGGCCCCCCCATCCCAGCTAGCCACCCCTATCTATTTTTAGCATGATGTCAGATGGTATGGAATACTCCTTTGGCCAGTTTGGGTCAGCTGTCCTGGGTCTGTCCCCTCCCAGCTGTTGCTGCACCCCGAGCCTGCCTGCTGGCAGGACAGAGCGAGGAGCTGAGAAGTCCTTGGCCTGATGTAAGCACTGCTCTGCAACAATTAAAACATCAGCATGTTATCAGCACTCTTCTCATCCTAATCCAAAACCTAGCACCTTACCAGTTACTAGGAGGAAAATTAACCCTGTCCTAACCAAAACCAGGACAGCAGTCCAGGGGAATGGGCGAATGGCAGGTGCTGTTAATTTACAACCCTTCTCTGCCACTGTCAACCATCACTTTCTGCCCCTGTTCTATGTGCGGTTCCTCCCATGGGATGGGAGGAAACCTAAACTGATCCTGCAGGTGCTTCCCACAGGCTGCAGCTCTTCAAGAACTGAGCCAGATATGGGTCTGTACCACAGGGTTCATTCATCAGGAGCACACTGATCCAACCTGGGTCCCCCACGGGCAGCAGCTTCTCTGTGGGCTCCTCTTCACGGGCTGCAGCTCCGACCCAGGGCCTGCTCCTGTGGGGGCTCTCCAAGGGCTGCAGCCTCCTCCAGGCCATATCCACCTGTACCACTGGGGGCTCCTCCACAGGCTGCAGTGTGATTTTTTCCATGTGGGACCCATGGGCCGCACAGGGACAGCTTGATCCAACGGGGTCTCTCCACAGGAGAACTTCAGCTCTGGTGCCTGGAGCACCTCCTGCCCTCCTTCTGCACTAACCTTGGGGTGTGCAGGACTGTTTCTTATTCTCCCTGCTGCTGTTGCACAACAGTTTTTTTGTTGTTGCTGTTTGTTTGTTTGTTTTTTTCCCCTCTCTTAAATCTTCTCTCCCAGAGGTGTAAACAACATTGCTTATTGGCTTTTCTCTGGGCAGTGGTGGGTCGCTTCGGAGCTGGTTGAAACTCGACCTCATTTAGTATAGGGCAATTTCCACATTCCTCTCACAGAGGCCACCCCTGCTGCTCCCCACTACCAAAAACCTATTCACACAAACCCACTATAGAAACATAAAGTAGAAGCTTCTCATGAAAATCCGGGCCTTTGACAGGTCAGTGTATATCTTTAATTTGTCCTAATATGATATTAGGATGTGACGATCTCATTTACATTTTCAACTGAAGTTCCTAAGTGCAACCACATTTCCCAGTTTAGGTAGATCTGGACTGCAAGTTTTACCAGTGGGGACCAGTTCAGTGCTACTTACACTGCTCTCCAGCTGGTTAGCCTTTACCTTCTCTGGTGCACACACACCAACACATGCACCCTCATTCGTTCCTCATTTGTTTCTGGTACCATGGACACACAGACCTGATCCATAGTCCCACACCATGGCCACTACTCACTGCTCTGCACACACACATGCTCAAGACAAAGCCTCTCACACAAGAAACAGAAAAGGACATCACATAGAAGACAGAATGATGATTAGATGCCATTAGATGCCATTTGAGCATGGCCCCACAATTGCACAGACCTGACACTGCTTACACCTCTCCAGCACTTTTTATCCACTTTCTCTTCTATTTTTCAACAGTTGTTTGTCCTCAGACTATCCGGTGCTGACACTGGTTGGGAGTTCACTTTCTCCAAAGCAGCCTATATAGTGTGCTCTGCATCTGTATTTAAAAGAGCATTGATATCACACCAGTGTTTCCCCTATCACTGAGCAGTGCTGTCACAGCATCAAGACTACCTATCCATCCCCAACCTCCCCACAAAAACTAGTAGGCTGAGAGTGGGCAAGAAGTGGAGAGTGAACATCATCTGGCCAGCTAACCTAAACCAAAGGAAGGGATATTCCATACCATATGCTGTCATACAGCAATAAAATCTGGGGGTGTGGTATGAGAAGCAAGGGCTCTCGTTACAAAAACATTTGTCTTCCCGAGCAACAACTAGACATGTTGAGGCTCTGCTTCCCAATACGTGGCCAAGACTGTTTGATTTCTTTCAAAATTGTTTTCTCTCCTTGTTGCCATGCAGCTTTATTATTATTATTATTATTATTATTATTATATTTTTATTTTATTTTATTTTATTATTTTATTTTATTTATTTGATTTTTCTTTAATTAAACTGTCCTTACCTTTTTTCATCTTACTTTCTCCCTTGCTGTTTTGAGAAGGGGGAGTAAGTGGAGAGTGTGGTAATGTTTAGCTAGTCATCTTTATGAAACAACCACACACCCTGATCCCCACCTTTTGTGTCCTTTCTTCCTTCCCTTGCATACCACGATAACTCTTGAGCCAGCCTCCTGCCTCTCATGACGTGTTACACACACCTGGTCTGTGAGGGATTGCATCTAGTCTGCTTTTCCATGGTCAGCGTGGAGACAGTGAGTCTCCCTGACCTACACTGATGAGTTAGCTCTGGCTCATGGTACACCCCTGGGAGGGTCTGGGCAGAAGCTCGAGCTTCTGGCTAGGATATTTCCCACCATCCCCATTGGGGTCCTCCATGGGAATCATAGTAATCTATGAGTTCCCTGACGTGGTCTTCTGTGTGCCTCTCTTTGTGCTGAAGCAATATATATATATATATATATATATATTTTTTTTTTTTTTTCACATAAAAATGTTGTCATGTTAAAGTATAAATATTAAATATATGTTGTGTCCCTCTGCAATAATATTTAATTTAAATGCAAAGTGTTTTGTGGTTCCTAGCTCAAAATGACATCTGAAGATAGTGTATTGGGAGTTCTACAGTAAGTTTGTATTGCATATGACTTCACATGGAAAAACAGAGTATGCTTGTCTCTGTTCTAAAATGTTTTAGAATTATGATTATATATGCTGCAGCAAAATTACACTTAGATTTCATTAGACTCTATAGGAGTGTAATGGCCTGACTTCTGATTCTTTTCATTAAGAAAAAAAAAAAAAAAGAGAGACGAAAAATCTGTTTCAAGTAGATTATGTTCAAATAATTAATAAAAATTGTACCATGTTTTGAGGTTCTTTGAAGTCAACATAGAAAAGGACCTCATCCGAGACTTACTCCTTACTCCAGATACTCCTTGGAGGGTGGCTGAGATTTACAATCTGACTTGTCTGCAAAAGTCAGAAGCCTACATCAAATCCTAAATGACACCCAAACCTCAGCTGATGTTGTGAGTTTTTCCACCCTGTCAGCAGCCTTTTCTTTCTGGTTATCCTGAGTAATCCTGACAGCTCCCAGAACCATGCTGGCAGGAGTGACTGTGTCAAGTATTTCTTCTAAGCTTATTTATATTAATGCATGAGTTATGGCTAGTTCCTCCCCTCTAACATGAATTTTCATATGCACATTGCCCACAGTCTTCTCACTTTTCTGCAACACTTCAAGGAACAATTGAAGTAACAGCCTCTCAGTTCTGTGGAGGTTTGGGTGAGACACCAAAATTCATATACTGAGAAACCTACTTTAGACATGTGCTGGTGAGTTTCAGTAAGTGAAGTAAACAGAATCAAACACTATGAAAATAAGCATATATCTCTCTGTCTCCCTGTCAACACAACTCTCTGTATTTCTCTGTCTCTGTCTCCGTCTCTCTCTCAGAAAAGGTTAGCACTTTGCCACAATTTACTCTTGTTGGAAATTAAAATGATATTTACATCACTTATCTAAATATTCTTAGAGAACAATTTTCTTTGTATAGGATGATTAACAGCTAAGGAAACAAAACAGGGAACAATTGGAAGAAAATACTCTTGCTGAGCTAACACGACACTAGATGACTGAATCATAAAATTATAGAATCACAGAATATCCCGAGTTGGAAGGGACCCATAAGGATCATCAAGTCCAACTCCTGGCACCACAGAGGTCTACCCAAAAGTTTAGACCATGTGACTAAAAGCACAATCCTATCTCTTCTTAAATTCAGACAGTCTTGGTACAGTGACTTCTCCACTGGGGAGCCTGTTCCAGTGTGTGACCACCCTCTCAGTGAAGAACATCTTCCTGATGTCCAGCCTAAACTTCCCCTACCTCAGCTTAACACCATTCCTGCGGGTCCTATTACTACTGATTATGGAGAATAGGTCACCTGCCTCTCCACTCCCCCTCATGAGGAAGTTGTAGACCGTGATGAGGTCCCCGCTCAGCCTCCTCTTCTCCAGGCTGAACAGGCCCAGTGACCTCAGCCACCCCTCATATTCCCCTCTAGGGCCTTCACCATCTTCGCCGTCCTCCTCTAGACACTCTCCGAGAGTTCAATGACCTTTTTTGTACTGTGGTGCCCAGAACTGCACACAGTACTCGAGGTGAGGCTGCACCAGCACAGAGTAGAGCGGGACAATCACTTCCCTTGACCAACTAGCTTGATGCACCCCAGGACACAATTGGCCCTCCTGGCTGCCAGGGCACACTGCTGGCTCATATTCAGCTTGCTGTCGACCGTGACCTCCAGATCCCTCTCTTCAGGGCTGCTCTCCAGTGTCTCGTCCCCCAGTTTGTATGTATACACAGGGTTGCTACATCCCAGGTGCAAGACCCGGCACTTGTTCTTGTTAAACTTCATGCGGTTGGTGATTGCCCAGCTCTTCAATCTCTCCAGATCTCTCTGCAAGGCCTTTCCACCCTCAGCAGTGTCTACAACTCCTCCAAGTTTGGTGTCATCGGCAAATTTGTTCAAAACACCTTCTAGTCCTACATCCAAATCATTTACAAAAACATTGAAGAGGACTGGCCCTAAAATGGAGCCTTGAGGGACCCCACTAGGGACCATCTGCCAGCCAAATGGGGCCCCATTTACCACAACCCATTGAGCTCTGCCCATCAGCCAATTGCTCGCCCACTGTATGATGTTTATGTTAAGTTGTATGCTGGACATTTTGTCCAGTAGGATCCTATGGGAAACCTTGTTGAAAGCCTTGCTGAAGTCCAAAAATCACATCAGCTGGTTTCTCTTGATCAACAAGATGGGTGATCTTATCATAAAAGGAAATCAAATTTGTTAGGCAGGACCTATCCCTCATGAACCCATGTTGGCTGGGACCAATGACCGCATTGTCCCCCAGGTGAGCTTCAATAACTTCAAGGATCATCTTCTCCATAATTTTACCAGGCACTGCCGTGAGACTGACAGGCTTGTAATTGCTAGGGTCTTCTTTCTTGCCTTTCTTGAACACTGGCACAATATTTGCCAGCTTCCACTCTACTGGGACCTCTCCAGATTCCAAAGATCATTGAAAAATAATTGAGGGAGGTCCTGTGATGATGTCAGCCAGCTCTTCAAGCACCCTGGGATGAATTCCATCCGGACCCATGGGCTTGTATGGATCCAGGTGATGTGTACACACTGTAATGTGTGTATTGCCTAACTTTGACATACCCCAAGAATTTCTAGAGGAAGGTAGCTTACAGTCAGAAATCTCTCTCAGCAGTTAACTTTTCAGGCTGTAGGTATAATTCAGAGTGAAGTGTATACTGTAATATATATATATATATATATATATATATATATTTCCAGGCAAAGATGAATGTTAAAATTAATCCTTGTAAACAATCAATCCAAACTGAGGTAAGCACCAAATGGACAGGAACTATAATATATTATTTCATGAGTATTCTTCTATATTTTTGTCTACAGTGATATAGAAGAAGTTTACAGTGCATAGTCTGTTTAGGTGGAAGCTAAAGCATTTATGACAAAAAGATAGATCTGAAAAAAAAAAAAAAAAAAAAAAAAAAGAGAAAAAGCAGCAAGCAATAAATAATTACACTTAAATTTACACTATAGATTCTTCTATAGACCACTAGGTTTAAATAATGAAAAACAAAACAAAACAAAACAAAACTTAATTTCTTTGTGATGCATGCATGCAAACTCACATATATACACATGCAAGTAAGCACAGAAGTCTCTGGGTCTAAAAGTGTACCTTGTATAGAAATGTTCTTTGCTCCTGATGTGAAGGAGAGGCCTGACAGAAAAGTAGCATATCTGAGTTGGAAATTTTTAAATGCACCAAAGCTCTCAACAGTATATCTATACTTATGTCAATGCATAAAATGCTGTGAAAAATGGTGTGAATTCTCAGTAAACATTGTGAATAGCACTTAAGTATAGTTAAGAATTTGTACTGAAATCTTGTGTTAATAACTTTATGTGTTAAGTTTTATAAACCTCCATCTTACCAGATCAGAGTCTATTAATTAAGATAGTACTCTCCACTGACAGTTTTTGCTTTATAATTGAAAATTTCATGCCCTCAGAAAAAGACAAAAAATTTTCCAATGTTTCAGCTTTGAGTGTTAGTCACCTAATCAGAAGGAGTTTGCTATTTGTGTCCTACACATGCCTTCTCTAATTTGTACCTTATTTAAATATATATTCAGGTGAATACTCTGAGTGTATGCACGTAAAGAAGTAATCCCCCACACCTCTTCAATTACAGGGTTTCAGTTTATTAAATTTGTCTAGCCTTAATATGTTCTGTGTGAGAATTAAGCATTTATGAAATGAGAGTTGGTACAACTAAATATAGATGCCTACTGATACTCTCTTTCTCATCCATAAATTGCATCTTCATGTTACTTATCAAAGTGACCCTAAGTTAAAACTTGTTTAACCTACTTTCATTGCTATGCCAGATGTTTTGATATTTGATACAGGTAATGTCTGTCAAAGAACGATACATAGGAATCATTGTATTCTTTCTTTCTTTCTTTCTTTTTTCTTTTTTTTTTTTTTTTTTTTTTTTTTTTTTTTCTTTAGTTATTTAATTTAAGAAAAGTTAGAACCCAAGGAAATGACATGAGGCTGCATCAGGGGAAATTCAGGCTGAATGTTAGGAAAAGGTTCTTCACCAAGAGAGTTGCTGGGCACTTGAACATGTTCCCCAGGGAAGTGGTCATGGCACCAAGACTACCAGAGTTCAAGAAGCATACAGACAATGCTGTCAGAGGTAAGGTTTAATTTTTGGGTGGTCCTGAGTGGAACCAAGAGTGGGACTTGATGATCCTTTTAGGTCCCTTCCAACCCAGGATACTCTATCATTCTATGCTCCTAAACGTGAATTTTCTGGAAAAAAAAAATAGATAAACCTTTAAGAAGATAGGAAAAAAAAAATAAAATAAATAATTGCATTAAGATATTTTATTTGTTTTCATAAAATATCTTGTAGATAAGGCTTTCAATAATAACATGCTCTTGGTATATATCACTGTCATATATTTCTATTTTTATCTCTTAGCAATGTTTTAAGTCTTCAGGTATATCTGTGAGGTACAGAAAAAATGAAAGTTATCCTCATGCCACAGTCTATAAATTTAAGTAATATTAATACACCTGAGAAAGCATAGGTGAGGACTACAGTGCACAGGCAGCTCCTAAGAACTGTACAGGAATATTTTAGGGACTGTTTATGAATATGTTAGGAACTTGTTTAGTCAAACAAAGCCTACAACGTCCTCTCTACCCCAAAAGTACAAGCATCTAAGGTTAAGGTCAGACTTGATAAAGAGAAACAAGGTTCATTTTGGATGAGACTTCTGTGAAAACAGAGAAGTTTTGAGACAGAACTGTATGAGAACCTTTCCCTTGGTCTTGGGATCTACTGGCATCCTTGCCTAGTGTCCTAGCCTAAACAGTGCTACAGGCAGGCATGCCACTGCCCGTCTGTGCACCAGGCTTCCTGGAAAGTCCTTGACACCCAGTGGCTGATTTGTCCCTATCTGCCATGTGTTGGGGTCACTTTCATTTTCCTGGCCATGCAGAGCAGCACCATTCTTATGCCTTCCAACATTCAGGCAGGTGGATGGAGGCTGTGATTCAGTTTTTAATATTGTGCTGAGAGAAGAAAGTCTGTCTGAAAAACCTCAGGGAATATATATATATATATATATAATGAAGTATTTCTAAAGGGTAAATAGTGGAAACCCTAGTTGTCACACAGTAATGCCAGCAAAGAAAAAAATATAAAAACCTTTAACAATGGATAATGATGATTGCGTTTGGTGGTGGTGGTGGTGTTTTGTTTGTTTTGCTTTGCTTTGTTTTTCACTGTGAGACCACAACCAAACATCCAGATGTGAAGCAATTACTGTACTGGTTCTTCCACAGAATCTGTTCACTGTCCTGCTGGTATAAATTTTGTCCTCTGATCTGCCTGTCTGCATTTCTTATATATAACTTACTAATCCATCCCTGTTTAAGCAAAAGAGATTAACTGAAACATTTGAAATAGTAGATCTTTGCTAATCAGGCTCATTTGGACAGAACCAGCACAAGGAACACTCACACAAACAGTTGAACTGTTTAGTCAGATGCTCTCAAAGTATTTGTTCCATAAAATGGAATGGCTCTATCAGAGCTAGCAGTTTACCCAAGTGGTAAATGCAAATTTGGTACAGATCTCTGGTGAAGAAACAAAGTAGAGGAAATGAATGAAAATACATAGGGGAGCCAAAAAGGAAATGGGGATGGTGCAGATTATGTACAGGAAACATTTTGGGTGTTTTCAGAAGTAACGTTCAATAGATGTCATTGTTTGACAGTGCTGTAATTATCTTTGAAAATATAAGACTTCAATGGACTGATACAACTTAAGGTTATGGGAAAGACACACTGAATTTCAAAAGGGAAGATTTTAAATCTACAAGAAAATATTCTTTAAAAAGTCTGAAGAGCAAAGCAGAAAACCTTAGATAGTGGTTAAAGCCTGGCTATTTCTGGGCGCCTTTCTCAAGGAGTAAGTAGTTTGCATACTGCTGAGAAAAAAAAAAAAAA
>CM021797.1:31910487-31937218 GCA_011076525.1 Nettapus auritus | reverse complement strand
ATGCCTTATTTAGGAAAAAGATATTTTCCCTGTTTGGGAAAATATACCAAGAAAACCGGCTAAATCTAGTTCCAAATTAGAAATACTTCCATGCTTTTGTCAAAGTCAAAAATACTGCCCTTATCCTCACCTCTTTCACCTGGTTGGACTGAGGAGGTATGGAAACAGCAAACTAGGTGAAACACTGGAGGGATATGAAAAATAAAGTTAAACTTTACCAGTGGAAACAGGCAGCATTTGTACTGTTCAGAAATATGTTTGGAAGTTTTACTTTTTCATGAAGAGACTTTTAATTATATCGAGCAATATTTTTCATTCAGAGTATATTTGTGTATATTTCATCTGTCAGTTAGGTTGACATACAAATATTTTGTATTCATATAATGGACCAGTTATTAAAAATAAATAAATAAATAAATAAATAAATAAATAAATAAAATGATACATTGAACATGGAGGACAGGAAAAACAAAATACCATCTTGATACATCTTCTGGTAATTTTCAGTATTTAGGTCTTCCATATTTGTTCCAATCACTGCTGTATAGTATGCAGAGATTAAATTGCTCTGCAAAGGAAGAAAGCACTTGTTCTCTAATGAGTTTAAATCTTATACCAGACCACCTCTAATTGATCTTGCTCTTTGGGAGAAATACCCTTCTTAATGATCTTCTTATTAGATATGAGCAAAATTACCTTGTAGTTTTTCAAGTGTGAGTTCTTGATGGAGTCTTAATGAGTAACTTTCTACTATATTTCTCTTTTGAGTTTATCACAAGCTTAACACACGTCTAAAGTTAACAAGATGTCTGACAATGTGCAACCTGCTGTTTTATTTAGCATCATTTAATTGGTAGGTTTTCTTTGTTTGTCTGCTTGTTTGTTTGTTTTGTAATATTGATTTCCAATATCACAGAGAAAATGGGTATGTCTTCTGACACTAGTGATGACCTGTAAGCGTTTCTGTCTCAGCAGTGGTTTTGTGGAAATATATTGATATTAATGTCTGCGACTAACCATAGAATGGCTTAGGTTGGAAGGGACCTTAAAGATCATCTCATTCCAACTCCCCTGTCACAAGTAGGGATGCCACCTACTAGATCAGGTTGTTCAGGGCCTCATCCAGCCTGGTCTTGAACACCTCCAGGAATGGGGCACCCACAACTTCTCTGGGCAACCTGTTCCAATGCCTTATTACCCTCCGAGTAAAAAACATCTTCCTAGCATCTAATCTATATCTCCCCTCTTTTAGTTTAATGCAGCCTGTTTTCCAGCCTCAGATAGAGAGTTCCTATGGAAGCAACTTATAGAAGGTTGAGAAAGTTTTTGGAAATCAAAAGAGAGTTTGAAAAAGAGGCCAACAAAATATCAAAGTGTGTTGTTTTCATGCTAATGACTAGTTAATCTCCACCACACTGTTGTTCCACTACCATTTCTCAAGAAAATGTGGGAAGAAGTTATGATGGAAAAACTGTTCATGGATTAAGATAAGGAAAAGCAGATTACTCACCAATTACTTTCATGGGCAAAACAGTCTCAGCATAGGGAAATTAATTAACTTTTTTTGTTTGTTTGTTTTGTTTTGTTTTGTTTTGTTTTTTAATATATCACTAGCTGATTAGAGCAGTGAGAAACTAAAAGAATACTAAAAACACTGTCCCCTCCATCACCCTATTCTACCTTCTCCACTCAAATGGTACAAGGGATCAGGCAAATGGGGCATTTCAGTCAGTCCATAACGCTTTGTCTCTGCTGCTCCCTCACTCTCACTCTTTTATTCTGCAATGGGGTCCCTCCCAGGATATGCCATCCTTCGTGAAATGATCATATGTGTGCATCCCACAGACTGCAGTTCTTCAGGAACTGCTCTAGCATGGATCCATACCATGGGATGCAGTCCTTCAGGAACAGACTGCTCCAGCACAGGTTCCCCACCAGTGGCAGCTCTCATCAGACAAGTTGCTTCACTGTGTACTCCTCTCCACAGGCTGCAGTTCTGGTCCAGAGCCTGCTCCTGCAGGGGCCCTCCATGGGCTGCAGCCTCCTTCAGGCCACATCCACCTGCTCCACTCTGGGTTCCTCCATGGTATGCATTGTAGAGCTCTCCTCCACTGTGGTACATCAAGAACCGCACCAGGACAGCGTGCTCTACCATCAGCCTCTCTGCAGGCCACATGAGAACTTCTTCAGAGCCTAGAGCATCTCCCCACAACATTACTGACTGTGGTGTCTGCAGGGTTGCTACTCACACATTCTCTCACTCCCATCTCCTAGCTGCTGTTGTTGATCAGCAGTTTTTACTCTCTTAAATATGCCTTTACAGAAGTTCAACCAGCATCACTCATTGACTCAGCTTTAACCAGTGGCAGGTCCATTTTTGAGTCATCTGGAACTGGCTCTTACCTAACATATAGCAGCTTCTGTACCCAAAGAGGCCACCCCTGATGCCTTCCTGCTACCACAGCCTTGTCTGGTTAGTAAAGTTATGTAGAAATCTACTTTTATTCCTCCCCACCCCCTCCCCCCATTGTAGAAAAAAGAACTAATAACCAAAGGAAAGACAGTACCTGACCTTTGGATTTTATTCAGAGTGTTGCCAGGCAGTATTCATTGAAGAAATTATTTCTCAAAGTTGAAATGCGTTCATTCCTCCTGTAATTGAGAAACACAGTTTATTCTATCTCTGGAAAATTTGCTTACTAAAAAAAAAAAAAAAAAAAAAAAAAAAAGTATTAAAAACATTCACTTTACTTCTTACAGCTTCTTCATAAGGCTTCTACATGCAAAGAACAGTTGTGACCAGGCCCAAATTTATGACCTGGGCATGATCAGGTACCTTTTTTTATTACATGGACATATAATAACTTATTCTCTAAATCTAAATCTGAACTGGAATCTAGGTGCATCATCTGGAAATATATTAAGCGAGCAACTAAGATAAAGTGCTTAATATACAAAATGATCTGTATACTCTGCAATGCAAAAATAATTAAAAACAAAGAAACAAACAACAACAACAAAAAAGATTAAAACCCATTAATATATGAAGAACAAGGAAAATGAATTTGAGAAAAAAGTAGGACTCGTATATTCATAAATGTAGAATCATAAACAAGAATGGTTATCTACATCTCAAAGATGCCGAGTTCTCTATATCGCAAAGACAGTTTAGAAGGAACAAGCTTATGTGCAAATTGGAGTTACAGGTAGATCACCATATCATAAAATCATAGAATATCCTGAATTGGAAGGGACCAATGAGGATCAGGGAGGCCAACTCCTGGGTTCCTAAAGGACCACACAGAAAATTAGACCATGTGTCTGAGAACCTTGTTCAAACACTTCTTGAACTTTGGCAGGCTTGGTGCTGCAACCACTTTCCTTGGGATCCTATTCCTGTGTCTGACAATCCTCTCAGTGAATAATCTTTTTCTGATATACATCATAATCCTCCCCTTCAAGATGTTCCCTTGGGTCTTATTGCTGTTCACCAGAGAGAAGAAATAAGAGCATGTCCCTGAGCTGGAATTGCCTATTCCTGCACTATTAGGAGGTGGTACTTAAAAAATGACCAACACTGATGGATCCCAATGTCTTTAAAAGCAGTTTCCCAGCATACCTCACTAACTAGTTCCCTGAGCAGTGTGGAAAGGTAAAAAACATATGAAAAGTTAAAGCATAAGGATTAAATAGAAAATGCACAGGTACGTAGTGGAAAGCTGGGGAAAAAGAAATCAATAAACAATATCTTGAGGTTATACAACAATATATAAAAGATGGATTCCATATATTCTCTTACTTGGGTGTTCAGTCTCATACCCAGAACAAAGACAAAGCAGCCTGTACCTGAGAAAAAAGATGGAGAAAAAGTGTTAACCTGAAATTAAAGTTAGATCACAAAAACCCATGAATCAAAAAATGAGATTATATTTATCATTCTTCACTCATTTAAAGGTGACTAGTTTTTGTACAACAGTACTATCAAAGTCATCTGAAGACATTTTTTTTTTTTTAGTAGTTAAACAAGTTGTAACTTTAAGAAAGAAAAAATCCAAAACTCTTTTACTGAGGAAATTGTGATATAGAACTTTATGTATATAGAAAAAGAATGTACATGGTATACAACAAAATGAATAAAGAAACAGTAAATGTCTAAAGCATAAAAAGGAAGAGGATGAAAACAATATATGTGAGCTTGGGGAGAATGTATATATATATATATTTGGTGTACATATATATACACATTACGTTATGAAAACATTTACATGCATCTATTTGTGTATATACATACACATGCTGTTTTATAAATTTATATATATTTTTTATGTATATGGAGAATGGAGTAAATATTCCCGGGGAAAAAAAAAAAAAAAAAAAAAAAAAAAAAGAGATCATTTTTTCTAAATAATTAAATATCTGAATATCTGAGGTGAGGGACATCTAATTAAAGACAATACGGAATAATACTGTGCTATTCTTGTTTTTCTGTTAACTTTTCTACCATATTGTTTTTCTTCCCTGCTTCTACCCTGTCATTTTACAGGCTTTTTTTAATGGGCAAGTGGATAATTGCAATACTACAGCTCTAAATTTACATATTTCAATGTCAGATAAAATTTTACTCAGACCTATTACAGCTAGAGCTGTCACAAGACATCTAGACCTATGTGCAAAGCATTGATAGTAAAACCACCTAAGGAGAAATACGAAGAATATGTTACACATTTGTAAACACCATGTATTTAAGTGTGTCCCATTGGATAAGACAATGTGATGTTGATATCCAAGATATCGATACAGCTTAAGTTTTAAGTCTTAAATTAATTTTTTTTCTTTTCACTCATTGCAGTGCAAAACTATTGTCTAGGTCTACTGATGTGGTATGCTATAATTAGATTTTATATACATTTCTTATAATCATCAGTCCACTTGGCAGTTACATATTTACTTTTAATGTCCCATAGCAGTGCAAAATACATGTCATATGTTAGGAACAGAGAAAGGGCTATCAGATAATCAGTGTTTAAAATGTATGTCTTTTTGAGGTAAATGGATGTTTTACAATTGGATCCAATTATATTATTACTGCACATCAGAGAATTAACTTGTTGTGAAGCTGATTTTAATGAAACAACACAACTATTCGTGATTTCTATATTTGGAACACAAATGAAACTCTTGGCCATATAGTTCATCTTTGAAGAGAATATGTGGAATGTTCGTTTAATTTTAAAACATTGTTTTGACCTATGAAAATCAGAGGCCCAAGCCATCTAGCTTGGGCAATTTTTTCATGAAATTATTACATGAACAAGAAGATGAATTTTGATTACTTAACTGCTGTCAACTTGTTCATTTTCAGCTCCCACAACACAGGTAAGAGGGCCACAAGGAGACATCTACAATTTGGACAAAGAGAATTTGCTGATGACACATGATGATTGTACCTTCACAGAATAAAATAACCAGATACGTCTTTTGCACATTGAAAAGTTCTTTCCTTATTTAAAGGTTGATTTGTTTTTACTTATAATCTTTATATCCCAGCCACATGGCCAAGATACATGGATCTTCTGAACCACAAGTGAGCCAATGCACAAAAATGAAATAAAATATACAGTCTTACAATATCTAGACCACAGGGAGGTCTGTGGTTAGATTTCATTCATGTCTTTGAAAGGAAAATTATATTTAAAAGAGGGCACTTCTAATCTAATCTGGACTGAATCCTCACACTGTGAGCAAATTACAACCAAGGCATTATTAATTAACTTTGTGGTGCATGTAGTATGACTAAGGCATATATGTGAGTCAGTTCAACCATATTATTAACACTGAATTTACTTTTGTGAGGTTAAGAGGGAATAATAGTTAAATTTATTATGCCTTTGAATACATAAATTAGGATAGGATAGGATAGGATAGGATAGGATAGGATAGGATAGGATAGGGAATGGGATAGGATAGGATAGGATAGAATGGAATGGAGTGGAATGGAATGGAATGGAATGGAATGGAATGGAATGGAATGGAATGGAATGGAATGGAATGGAAGGGAATGGAATGGAACAGTTCAAATGGAAGGCACCTACAAAGGTATCAATTCCAACTGTATGATAACTTCATAGCTAATCAAAAGTTAAAGCATATAGCTAAGGTTGTTATCCAAATGCCTCTGGAACACTGAGAAGCATGAATCATCAACCACCTCATTAGGAAAACTGTTCCAATGCTTGACAACACTCATGATAAAGAAATTTTCCTAATATCCACTCTTAAACTTCTCTGACTCAGCTTTCTGCCTTTTCCATGTGTTGTATCATTAGCTACCAGCAAGAAAAGATCAGCACCTCCCTCCCCATTTCCCTTCCTCAGGAAGTTGTAGAGAATAATCAGGTCACCTCTTTCCCCTTTTTTTTTTTTCTGCAGACTAGATAAGTCAAATGTATTCAGCTTCTCCTCCATTCTTTTAACCTGTTTTTTTACCCACAAAATGGATGTTTTTAAGTATCTTAATATCCTTTTTATATTGCATAGCCCAGAACTGCACACAATATTTGAGGTGAGGATACTTCAACATTAAATGTAGTTGGAGAACCACCTCTTTTTACAGGCTGGCTATAATGAGTTTAATGCCACCCAAAATGCCATTTGTCTTCTTTTCTGACAGGTGACTTGGCTGTCAGGTGACTGATGTTGAGTCCACTGTCAAGAAATGGCCCCAGATCCCCTTCTGCAGAGCCGCTCTCTAGCCAATCAATTCAAAGTCTGTAGCTGTGTTTGGCATTACTCCATCCTAGTATTTACCTGTGTTGAATTTCATGCCATTGATGATTAGCCAATGCTACCATATATGTAGATACATCTTCAAGGTCTCTCATTGCTCCACAGAGTCAAGAGCCACCTCCCAATTTAGCATTATCAGCATAATTTCTAAGTATGCATTTACCTCCTGCAAGCAGACCACTGAAAAAAAAATATAAAAATAAAAATAAAAATAACAAACAGAACCAGCCCTAGAACTGAGCCCTGAGGAACACTGCTAGTGAATGGCTATTGGTGAAATGTAGCTGCATTCACTACAACCCTTTGAGGTTTGCAATTCAGCTGGTTTGTCACCCAGCATAACATGATCCTGTTTATCAGAGCATCACAGAATCACAGAATCACACAATAGTCTAGGTTGGAAGAGACCTACAAGATCACCGAGCCCAACTTCTGACCTAACACTAACAAGTCCTCCACTAAACCATATCCCTAAGCTCTACATCTAAATGTCTTTTAAAGACCTCCAGGGATGGTGACTCAACCACTTCCCTGGGCAGCCTATTCCAGTGACTAACAACCCTTTCTGTAAAGAAGTTTTTCCTAATATCCAACCTAAACCTCCCGTGGAGCAATTTTAACCCATTCCCCCTCATCCTGTCACCAGGCACATGGGAGAATAGAGCAATCCCCAGATTGCTACAGCCTCCTTTAAGGTATCTGCAGTGTGCAATAACATCGCCCCTGAGCCTCCTCTTCTCCAGGCTAAATAGTCCTATCTCCCTCAGCCACTCCTTGTAAGACTTGTTCTCCAGGCCCTTCACCAGCTTAGTAGCCCTTCTCTGGACTCGCTCAAGCACCTCCATGTTCTTCTTGTAGTGAGGGGCCCAAAACTGAACACAGTACTCGAGGTGCGGCCTCACCAGAGCCGAGTACAGGGGGACAATCACTTCCCTGGACCTGCTGGCCACACTTTGTCTTATGCAAGCCAGGATGCTGTTGGCTTTCTTGGCTGCTTGAGCACACTGCTGGCTCATATTCAGCCGACTATCAACCAAAACTCCCAGGTCCTTCTCTGACAGGCAGCTTTCCAACCACTCGTCTCTCAGCCTGTAGCTCTGCTTGGGGTCGTTGTGCCCCAGGTGCAGAACCCAGCACTTGGCCTTGTTGAACTTCATACTGTTGGCCTCGGCCCATCGGTCCAGCCTATCCAGATCCTCCTGCAGAGCCTTCCTACCCTCGAGCAGGTCGACACACGTACCTAACTTGGTGTCGTCTGCAAACTTACTGAGGGTACACTCAATCCCCTCATCCAGATCATTGATGAAGATGTTAAAGAGGACTGGCCCCAGTACTGAGCCCTGGGGGACTCCACTAGTGTCCGGCCTCCAACTGGATTTGGCTTCATTCACTAAGACTCTCTGGGCTTGGCCACCCAGCCAGCTCTTAATCCAACGAAGTGTGCGCCAGTCCAAGCCATGAGCAGCCAGTTTCCTGAGGAGAATGCTGTGGGGAACGGTGTCAAATGCCTTACTGAAGTCAAGGTAGACCACATCCACAGCCTTTCTCTCTTCCACTAAGCGTGTCACCTTGTCATAGAAGGAGATCAGGTTCGTCAAGCAGGACCTGCCTTTCCTAAACCCATGCTGACTAGGCCTGATTGCCTGCTTGCCCTGTAAGTGCCGGAAGATGACGCACAGGATAATCTGCTCCATGAGCTTCCCTGGCACTGAAGTCAAACTAACAGGCCTGTAGTTCCCTGGGTATACCCTCTGGCCCTTCCTGTAGATGGATGTCACGTTTGCTAGCTTCCAGTCAACTGGGACCTCCCCCGATAGCCAGGACTGCCAGTAAATGATGGAAAGCGGCTTGGCCAGCTCTTCTGCCAGTTCTCGCAGTACCCTCGGGTGAATCCCGTCCGGCCCAATCAACTTGCGTACATCCAAATGCTGTAGCAGGTCGCCAACCATCTCCTCATGGATTCTGGGGGGCACATTCTGCTCCCCATCCCCTTCCACCAGCTCAGGGTACTGGGCGTCCAGAGAACAACTGGTTTTGCTGCTAAAGACTGAGGCAAAGAAGGCGTTAAGCACCTCAGCTTTTTCCTCATCTCTGGTAACTAAGTTCCCCTCTTCATCTAGTAAAGGATGGAGCTTCTCCTTAGTCCTCCTTTTTGTAATGATGTATTAATAAAAACATTTTTGGTTGTCTTTAACAGCAGTAGCCAGATTGAGCTCCAGATGAGCTTTGGCCTTTCTAATTTTATATAATGATGATGATTTAATAACGATTTAATATATGATATCACACTCAGAAATAAAAATTGGGAAACGTGAAGGAGAGTGGGGTCTGTTGTTATGAAGATATCTGTCCTCTCAAATAACTGCTATGCGTAACAAAACCCTGTTTCCCAGGAAGTTGTCAAACATCATTTCTCGATGGGAGTAGATATCTATATATATATATATATATATATTCTATCTCTGTGCTTGCACACAACTTTTGTTTGATTTTTCTATATTACTTTTCCCTTTACTGAAATTATCCCTATCTTAACCTGTGAGATTTTTTATTTATTTATTTATTTTTTTTTTTTTTCCAGCATACTTTATTTTCCTCCTTTTCTTCTGAGGTGGTGGATTGAGAAGATGGTTGTGGTGGGTGGAGTTTAGCTGCCCAGCAGAGTAAAACTACCACAGTTTTATTATTATTATTATTAATATTTCATTTATATATATATATATTACTTTTTCTTTATAATCTTTGAAGTTGTTGTTTTTATTATTATTATTATTATTATTTTAAGATGTGCAGACAGTCTGAGATATGACTGGTGTGATATCTATCGGACAAAAACTGCCAACACTATAGAAAGATTGCAAATTAAATTTCACTCCGTGAGATAATGCCAATTAATCCCGAAGCAATTTTTTTTCTTCATTGTAAATCTGTAGCAACTAAGAATGAATGTGGAATAGAAAAAGAAATAAATAAATCCAAGATCTAGGAACTGTCAATTTACACTAAAGAAAAAACAAATTTTTATCAGCTTTCTTACATTGAGACTGCTAATTGAGAAACCACATCTTGAGGGTTGTTGGACCCCTTCTCATAGACATGTAAAAGTCCAAGATGAAAGAATAGTTTTTGGAAATGCAAGCAGAAACAACAGATCTGTCACAATCACAATTAGTAAATAATTTGTTTATTAAAATAAAGTAACTTTGGAAGCTGTGTATAAGCACCCTTGGAAGAAAGAGATCAAAGAATAAGTCTCCATAAAACCATATACAATAAACTTGGGTATAACATGGAACTGGGAACCAATGAAGATATAAATGGTAACTAGAGTTCACAAACTCTAATGACCCCAGAGAGAAGAGGAAGAATATGCATCATCAACATCATGCTCCCTCAGCAGAAAACTCGTATTTATAATAACACATCCAAATCACATTCAGCATCCTCAACTTCTTCCTAAAAAAAAAAAAGACTAGTACCATGGATAATAGGACCCAAAGAAACTAGAAAAGTAAGAATGAGCTGAAATAACTGAAAATTGTAGACTGAAACTTTTAGTATCATTGTTACTGAACAAATAGTTCTTAGACAGTAAACACTACAATTATGTATTGTTTATTAAGCTTCACAATAAACTTCTAACTTAAGGTGTCTTTCCTTAATGGTGAAAAACAACAACAACAACAACAAAAAAACAACAAAACAAACAAACAAACAACAAGCAAACAAACAAAAACAGTGATTTGACACCTCTGCTTTTTATCGTTAATTTGTAAAATTTAATTGTAAAACAACTAGAGATAAAACGGGAATCCTGGATGATAATTTGCAATGTAACAGGGAATATTAAAATTTTATTTTCTAACTGGATTATACAGTTATTCCAACATTGCGTTGGGTTTACATGTCGAGGTTGTGGTAGCTGAGCAGGGGAACAGGGGCCAGTGATTTCTATGAGAAGGACTCAGAGGCATCCCTGTGTTAGATAAGGGCCAGTTCCAGCAATCTTGAAAAAAGATCTGCTGCTGGCCTAAGCCGAGCCAATAAGTGATGCTGGTTGCATCTCTGTGAGAGAATATTTAAGAAGGAATAAAAACTTCTGTGCTGCAGCAGCCTAAGAGAAAAGTGAGAAAATATGAGAGAATATTGTGGTTTACTGTTCAGTTAATACATAGATATCTTTTTTCTTTATTTTAGACCACCACTGTGAAATGTCCATAAATGTTCATAAAATATCCGTTCAGCTTTTTTACTCCATGACTTAGGTTCTGTCTGTTATGGTTGTTTTTCAGAGCAGTAGAGGTGGTGTGTTATGTGGATTTATTAGATGCCAAAGCCATCTCAGGTCAGATCACTGCTAGATTTGCACTTTGTCTTGCAAGATTCAACCTTTATTGTTTTGAGTGATTCCTGCTATAGGACTTCCTGTAACTTGTAACTCAGATCACAGGTTACAACAATTTAAAGGTATATCCGTCATGGTGTCCATGCCTGGGACATTCAGACCAGGCTATAGGGTTTAATATTGCTATGAAGTCTTCTCCTTGCTTCTGTTGCAGCCTGGGCTTGTCCATTTACTAGAGTCCATAGAGGTGTACTTGCTCTGGAATGGCTGTATCCATGAATACAGTCCATTCAGAGGTTTATCTACTGTGCCACAGACTAATCCATAGCCACTAATGCTTTCAGGTCTACTTGTTCTGGTGCAGACTTATTATTGGGCCACAGACTCTTTAGAGGTATACCTGCTGTGGCATGGACTTATCTACAGCCAAAGTCACGTCAAGGCGTACCTGCTCAGGTGCAGCCTTTCCCATTTGCCACAATCCCTTCAGAGGTCCCTTCAGACACCTACAGTATCATGGTCTTATTCACAGACACAGAACACTTTGAGGTGTTTTGGCATGGACTAGTCCACAGACACTGCAAGGTGTACCTGCTGTGCCATTGACTTATTTCTAGCAACTGATGTTTAAACGTGTACTTTGCTTCACAGGGGACTTATCCATTGCCAGAGATACTTTGGGGTGTACCCTCTCCTGTGTTGATTCATCCACAGCTCATAGTGCCTCTGACTCAAGCTCAGACTGGAGTTCCAGCCTGCCAAGTACAGAAGCACAGGGAGAGTATCAAACCCCTGGCTGTTGACCTGTTCATGTGGATGACCATAACTCTTATCAAAATGTTCCCAGGCACAGCAAAGCAAGATGATAAGGAGTAGAACAAACAGAAGCAAAAACAGCCTCTAACAAGCACTGAACTCTAACATACAAGAAGGTAAGTAAGCCCCATGGCAAGCACAGAAGCCTGCCAATTAGCAGCTAAACAGCTGTAACATCTATAAATTTGGTCTAGCACACTCCAAACCCCAATCAAATCTGTCATCATCTAAAACACTCTGGGCCCTATGTTGGGTACCAAAAAGGACTGTTGTAGCTTAACACCATCAGACATCTAAGTGCCACATGGCTGCCTGCACATTCTCTCAGGTTGTATGGTGGAGAAAATCTGAAAGGCACACAATGATTTATTGGGGAAAAAAATGCTGTCACTCCTGATGCAACCCCCTCTTTACCCCGTCTTTTATTGCTGAGCATGACGTCAATGGAATATCCCCTTGGCCAGCCTGGGCCAGCTGTCCTGGCTGTGTCCTCTCTCAGGTTCTTGTGTACACCTAGCATGCGCTCTGGCAGGGCAGCATGAGAAGTGGAAAAATCCTTGTCTCTGTGTAAGCACTACTGTGAAACAACTAGAAATATCAGTGTGTTATCAACACTATTACCATCAAAAATGCAAAACACAGAATTGTGTTAGCCTCTATGAAGACAATTAACTCTGTCCAAGCCAAAACCACAACTGAGAAACAACTCTACAGACAACACCCTACCCAAGGAGTGGAAGGAGGTGCTCCAGGCACCAGAGCAAAGTTCCCCTGCAGCCTACTAATGGGGCCATGGTGTGGTGTTTTCACACTGATGGCTAGCTATACTCCACTACGTTGCTGTCTCACTCAACTCAACAAAGGAACAGAAGAAAATACAATGAAAAATGGCTCAAGGGATGAGATATAGACAGAGAGATCACTCATCTATTACTGTCATGGGCAAAACAGGGAGCTTAATTTAATTTGTTCCTTATTCTGGCAGACTATAGCAGTGAGAAATTAAAAGCAAACTAAAAATAATTTCTCCTCCACCTTTTACCTCCTTCCCCTGAGAAGTACAGGGGAATGAAGTACAGGGATAATGTGATCAGTCTATAACAGTTTGTCATCTGCCACTCCTTCATGGTCACTCTCTTCTACTGATTCAGTGTGGAGTCCCTCCCACAGGATGAAGTTCTTCCCAAACTGATCCTGTGGGTTTCCTACAGATTGCAGTTCTTCAATAACTGCTCCAGTATTGGTCTGTACCGCAGGGTTCAGTCCTTAAGGAATAGACTGTTTCAACATGGGTCTCCCATGGGTGATGGCTCCCACTAGATCACCTGTTCTACTGTGGGCTCCTCTCCACAGGCTGTGGTTCCAGCCCAGAACCTGCTCCTCCTCTGCAACCTCCTTCAGGTCATATGCACATGTTCCAGCGTGGGACCATCTACAGGCTGCAGTATGAGTATCTGCTCTGCCATTGGTACACCATGAGCTGCAGGTCAGATATGTTCAAAATACTACTTCAACAGTGACAAAAGTGACACAGTCTTTGCTTGCCAGCTGACCATCTCCCCCAGATCTTTCATACTGCAAGGTGTAACTAAATGTATTTTCCTTAAATCTATAAAGGTATATGATGGTTTAACGTCTCTTTGGTAAAATAAAAGAAAATAAATTCCTTACTCATGCAGATAAACTTCTTTTTAACAAGGATTATTGTGGATGTGGCTAGTGACACCATTTTGATGTGTTTAAACTGAAGATCAGAGTTCACACACAAGTTTTTGTACTCATTAGCATAAATTTATGTGTGGTAATAACACGGAACATATACAAAGATTTAGTAAAACTCATGAATCATAAACTGTAGCTTTTTATTTCTTCCTCTGCAAGGATATAGTACCTAATATATTTAAGAGATCATATTTTAATGAAGAACTTACAGTATCTAAAAACATGCTTAATTTAATATATAAAATAAACACATATAAAACTCAAAACCTGTTCATTAGGATACTAGGAAATGAAATGCCTCTAAATCTAATAACAGCTTGATTTTAAATAGACTATGGCAAATAGTCTCTAATATGAAGTAGAGTTCTCAACAGTAAAATAGCATTCAGAGATTAATACAGAAAATGCAGCAATTTAAATGTAATTTTTCTAAGCAGAAAACATAAATTTAAAGGGAAAGCAAAAAGATTGGGATGACAAATTTAATGCCTAGATTTTCCATCTATCTAATGAATTACCTTGTACATATCTTCTCAAAGAACCCAATTAACTGGAAAAGTGTGAAGGTTCTTTCCAAAGATTCAGACTGTAGGAAATATCTTTTATTAGGATTAAAATTAAAACAGAGAAAAAATTTATCCTAAATTTATACTACTGTTGACTGGATAAGCAATAAGACTATATTTAGAGACAACACCAGGTTTTGCAGATGATACCAAACAGGCAGAAGTCTTGATCTGCCAGAGGGTAGGAAGGTGTTGCAGAGGGACCTGGACAGGTTGGATCATTTGGCAGAGGCCAATGGGAAGAGGTTTAACTTGGATAAGTTCCAGGTCCTGCACTTCGGCCACAACAACCCCAAGCAGTGCTACAGGCTTGGGGCAGAGTAGCCCAAAAGTTGTGCAGAGGAAAAGGATCTGGGGGTGGTAGTCACTATTGACCTGAACATGAGCTGGCAGTGTCCCCAGGTGGCCAAGAAGGCCAACGGCATCCTGGTTTGTATCAGGAGCAGCGTAGCCAGCAGGACAGGGGAGGTTATCACCCTCCTGTACTCTGCTCTGGTGAGGCCTTATCTTGAGTACTGTGTTCAGTTTTGGGCTCCTCACTATTAGAAGGACATTGAGGCCCTGGAGGCTATCCAGGGAAGGGCTATGAAGCTGGAGAAAGGCCTGGAAAATAAGTCCTGTGAGTAGCGGCTGAGGGAACTGGGGTTGTTTAGCCTGGAGAAGAGGAGGCTCAGGGAGGTGGTGGAGGTTGTTGCTCTCTACAACTACCTAAAAGGATGGTGTGGGGAGCTGGGGGTTGGCCTCTTCTAGCAGATAAGTAGCGACAGGACTAGAGGGAATGGCCTAAAATTGTGCCGGGGAGGTTCAGGGAAATTAGGATAAATTCCTTCTCAGAAGGAGTTGTTAGGCATTGGAATGGGATGCCCAGGGAGGTGGTGGAGTCAGCATCCCTGGGGTTGTTTAAGGAAAGCTTGGACTTGGTGCTAAGGGACACAGCTTAGTGGGTAATATTGGTGGTAGGGGGCTGGTTGGACCAGATGATCTTGCAGTTTTTTCAGCTTTAATGATTCTATGATGCTATGATTTTTAAAGATCTTTATCTTTTCAAGTCTTAAGTACCAATGTATGTCAGATATAGACCAGGAGCAAGAAAAAGTCATAAATGCTTCTCTTTCATTTGCTTTCCTCATGCAAGTTACTGTTTTCAGTCTATATTCAAATGGACAGGCATCTGTGTTACAAAATTTGCTATGAAAATTGGCATTGTATCTCAGATTGCGATCGGCTCTGGAGCAGATGCGTTCTGCAGTGGAGCGGGGGTCACAACAGGCAGGGATTTTTTTCAGGCATTGAGGCCACTCCAGGCAGCCGAGGGAGCAACCAGGACCCAGCAGCCCTTTAGAGGGAGGCTGACAAGGCATAGGTGGAGCCAGCAGCACCCGCACCCCCTCCCCGGCTCTTCAAAAGTAGCCCCCAGGGAGCCTGAGTGACCAAGAGCGAGGTGAACAGGGCAGGCAAACAGGGCATGGCATGGAGGGCAGAGCATTCCCCCTGCCCGTAAGAACAACTCACCTAACGGCTGTCTAGCACTAGCTAGAACACTATGGTCCTCACTAGGCAGAGAGTTCTCTCTAGAAAGTCTGTAAACACCCAGACTGACTGCCTGCTCAATAAAGCAGCAGTTCAGGTCTCTGGATGCAGAGAGTGTCAGAGCCTGTTGCTGCCATCTGAGGGAGAGAGCGATACTGTGTGCGTGTGTACATGAGGTGAGAGCAGGTGGATGACCTGGTCTGCCTGGTGGCAGAGCTCAAGGAGGAGGTGGAGAGGTTGAGGGCCATCAGGGAGAGTGAGAGGGAGATAGACTAGTGGAGCAACTCCCTGCAAGTCCCAAAGGAGAGGCGCCAGGGTGAGACTCCCCAAATTGGGGTGGACCTCCTGCCCGGTCACTGTCGGGCAGAGGGAGGGGACCTAGGAGTTGAGGAGGAATGGAGACAGGTCCCTGCTCGATGATGCAGGAAACGCCCCCCCCCCCCCCCCACCTGCCCCACCTTCCCAGGTGCCCTTATGCAACAGGTTTGAGGCCCTGGAGCTCGAGAGAGCAGTGGATGAGGATGTGGAAGGAAGTTTAACCAGGAAGGTGCCTGGAGTGAGGAAGTCCACTCGATGCCTCAAGACTGGCTCCACCAAGAAAGAAAGAAAGGTAATCGTTGTGGGCGACTCCCTTCTCAGGGGAACGGAGGGCACTATCTGTCAGCCTGACCCTACCCGTCTGCTGCCTCCCTAGGACCAGGGTCAGGGATGTTGCCAGAAAGCTTCCCAGCCTGGTTTGCCCCTCTGATAACTATCCACCTTTGAAAATCCAGACTGGCAGTGATAATATTGAAGAGAGAAGCCTGAAGGCTATCAAACGAGACTTTAGGGGACTGGGACGGTTAGTGGATGGAACGGGAGTACGGGTTGTATTTTCGTCCATGCCTATAGTGGCAGGGAGGGATACAGAGAGGACACGCAAAGCCCACGTGATAAACACATGACTTAGAGGCTGGTGCCAACACAGAAATTCTGTTTTTTTTTTTGATCATGGGGGGCTTTACTCGGCACCCAGCCTGATGGCCGCAGATGGGTCCCTGCTGTCTCCAAGGGGAAAACAGATCCTGGCCCAGGAGCTGGCAGGGCTCATTATTTATAACTTTATTATTATTATTATTATTTATGTTTTTCCACTTTTCATCTGCTTTATCTTTTAATTTCTTTTATATTTACAGCACTATCTCTTGAATTTAAATTACGATTATGACCTTATGTCTGTTCTTTCTCTTTGGAGATAGGCATCTTTGTAGGTATTTTTTTTTTTTTTTTGTCAAAATAATATTGTATCTGCAGCTTCTCAGGGTATAAGCAATATATTAACTTTTCCATGTAAAATTATTTGACCCTGAGACAAATTAATCACATTCTTATTGAGTTATTTTTATGGTATTTTAACTAAATCAATTTACACATAAAATGATTGAAACATTTATATAAGAAGATAAGTAGTAGTAAATCTTACAGTAGATAAGTTGTCCTAGTTTTGTCTGGGATAGTGTTAATTTACCTCCTAGTGTCTAGTATGATGTTGTTTTGGATTTAGAATGAACGTAGTGATGATAACACAGAGATAATTTAGTTGTTGCAGAGCAATGCTGCACAGAGACAAGGACTTTTCAGATTCTCAAGCTGTCCTGCTAGTAGTACTCAAGGAGTTGGGAGGGGACACAACCAGGACAGCTGAACTGAAGTGTCCAAAGGGATATTCTATATGATATGATATGATATATTAATATTATGTGATGTTATGCCATGTTATTTAAAATATTATTATAAATGTACAATATGAATTTTATACAATTATATAAATTATATAGTGTATTATTTATTATTTAACATATTGTTATTTATATTTATTATTACTATATATTTTTTTTTTCTATCTTATTAAACTGTCTTTATCTCAACCCATGAGCTATTTCTTTTTTCCAGTTCTCTCTGAAATCCCACTGTATGTGTGGGGGAGTAAGAGAATGTCTGTGTACTGCCTAGCTGCCCGCTAGGTTAAACAACAACGTAAGTATAGGGATATACATGTCACTTTCACTTCTCTTCTAGAAGGTGTTTGCCAAATGTTGCAGTCTCGCAGGTGTTGCAGAGAACTCACAGACCCATGCCAGACCCATGCTTAACCTAAGATGGTACTACTTTAGTCAGTGGCCCATTCCCAAGAGATTATATATGGTTCAACTGGATGAATTTCTGATAGCAAGAAAACCTGACCCTCTACTGCTCCTGCAAAAATCCTCAGTCTATTGTTCTACATTCATTAATGCAGCATGCAGGGTCTCTGGGTCTTCGCTGTTCATTGGCTGTCCTCTGGGAAATCTCCGTATGCGACATTGCTACCCAGTGCTACTACAGTATGATGCAGCAGTTCCTCTCCCCACAGAAGTGAAAATCTCCAACACAATCTCTGACATGACCTTCCTTTAATTTAGCTGTGTCCCCACAGCCTGGATTTATTGCATGCCAGCTGCCTCCCAGATTTATTATTTTTTTAACTAAAGGAGTTAAAAGTTGGTTAGCAAGAAACTGCATCCACTGACAGTTTAGCACTGTGTTTTGTGGTTTGTAAGGAGCAGCTAATGAGTGAAGATCTTACACCTCTCCTCTCATCCTCATTCAAATAAACTGAGGTACTTACAATGTTGCCAACACAGCTGCCATACAATTTAACACATGGAGCATTTTGCAGCTCTGTACATGGCCTTTTCCATTGTCCTGACTAAAACAAATTAATTCACTTGCATTATTATTATTATTATTTTATATATTATTATTATTTTTTTTCCTAACATTCAGATTTTTGCTCAAAACATTCAAAATCCAAACCAAGATGTGGCAAGCACTGATTAGTTTGGCAGGCACTCTAGCTAAGATGTCACATCTTGTTTTTGTTTTATTGTTTTTGTTTTAAAAGTTACATTTTATTGTCATGTTAATCAAAATAAATAATATTTATTTAAAAGAGAAAAAGAACAACAACCACAAGAAAACACAGTTAAAAAACATAGTTCAGTCAAAGACATGTATATCCAGCAACTATGTTTCCCATGTAAAATACATATGTACATATTCTATTTTATTTATACACTCACACAGTTATACAAACAAAATCATAGAACGGTTTAGGTTGGAAAGTACCTTAAAGATCACCCATTTCTAAAACCCCTGCCATGGGCAGGGACACTTCCCACTCACTCAGGTTGGTTAAAGCCCCATCCAAGCTGGCCTTGAGCACCACCAGGAATGGGGCATCCACAGCTTCTCTAGGTAACATGTTCCAGAGCCTTAAAAACCTCTGAGTAAAGACTTTCTTCTGAATACCTAATCTAAATCTACATCTATTTATTTATTTTTCTATATATTTTTTTAGTGTAATGCCATTAGCTATTGTCCTATCACTCTCCCTGATAAAGAGTCCCTCCTCAGCTTTCCTGTAGGCCCCCTTTAGGTACAGGAAACCTGCATATGAGGTCTCTCTGGAGATTTCTCCATGCTAGACAACCCCAACTTTCAAGCTGTCTTCATAGGAGAGGTGCTTCAGCCCTCTGATCATCCTCATGGCCCTCCTCTGGATTTTTTCTAATACAGGCACATCCTTCTTGTGCTGGAGGCCTCAGAAAAGAATGCAGTACTCCAGATGGAGTCTCACTAGAGTAGAGCAGAGAGGGAAAATCACCTTCCTCAAAACGCTGGTCATGTTTCCTTTGATTCAGCCCAGGATACAGTTGTCTTTCTAGGCTACAAGTTCACATTGCCATCTCATGTTGAGCTTCTCATCAATTAATACCCTAAGTCCATCTGTGCAGGTCTGCTTTCAATCCATTCTCCACCCAGCCTGTACCTTTAGTTGGAATTGCCCTGACACAGGTGCAGGACCTTGCATTTGGCCTTGTTGAATTTCATAAGGTTCTCACAGGCCCACCTCTCAAGACTATTCAGGTCCTTCTGGATGCCATCTCTTACCTCCAGAGTGTTGACTGCACCACACATCTTGATATTGGCAAACTTGCTAAGCATACACTCAATCCCACTGTCCATGTAAAAAATAAAGATGTGAAACTGTGTTGGTCCCAATGCCAGCCTCTGAGGAACAGCACTCATCATTGAGCTCCACTTGGATATTACACCATTGACTGCAACTTTTTAAGTGTGACCATTCAGGCAATTCCTCACACATAAAGTTGTCCATCTGTCAAATCTTTATCTCTCTAATTTAGAAATGAAGATGTCATCTGGGACAGTGTCAAATGTTTTGCAAAATTCCAGATTGATGATTTTATTTGCTCTTCCCTTTTCACCAATACTGTAACCCCATTGTAGAAGGCCACAAGATTTGCCAGGCATGATCTGCCCTTAGTGAAGCCATACTGGCTGTCACAAATCACCTCCTTTTCATTTTTCATGTGCTGCAGCATATTTGCCAGGAAGATCTGCTCCATGATATTGCTGTGCACAGAGTTGAAAATGACTGGCTTGTAGTTCCCCGGGTCTTGCTTTTCCCCTTTTTTCTGAATGGGAGGTTATGTTTCCCTTTTTCCATTCACTGGGAACTTCACTGCATTGCCGTTACTTCTTAAATATAATGGACTGTGATTTTGCAAATACACCAGCAATTTCCCTCAGCACCTACAGATGCATCTCTTCAGGTCCCATGGACTTGTGCCCCTTCAGGTTCCTTAGTTGGTCTTGAACCTGATATTCTGCTACAGTGGGCAGCTCTTCATTCTCCCAGTCCCTGCCTTTGCCTTCTGGGGCTTAGGCTATGTGACCAGAGATCTTTATGGTGAATAATTATCCATTTTTCTGGGGCCTCTCTTCTCTCCATGGCTTTGTTCTGTGGTACTCTACCAAGCAGATTCCTGAAGAGGATAAGTCCCAACGTCCAGGTTAGTGAGCTTACTGTGTTGCCTCCTTGCTGCCTTCAGGATCCAAATCTGCACCATTTCATGGTCACTGCAGCCAAGGCTGTCCTTGAACTTCACTTTAGTCACCTCTGCTTGTTGGTCATAGTGAAGTCCAGAATAACAGCTCTCCTCATTGGCTCTTGTATCATTTGGAGAAGGAAGTTACCATCAATGCCTTCCAAGAAACTAAGAAGTTCTCTTATGCAAATATCTATAAATAAATACACACAGACATATTTATTAGGGATAATCTTGAGATGAAAAATATTGTTTTCTTGGCATAAAGTTCAAATATCAAAATCATTCAAGTTTTTGAACACTAATAATTTGGTGATTTTATTTCAGATCAGACAAAATATCTAAGTATTTTTAAGTCAGCCCAGAGGTAGTCAAGACCTATGCAAACTAAGATTTTTTTGTCTTGACACACAAGTCCTGAAGGTGTTCTACTCCATTTTAACATTCAAGATCAGTAATAAAAACACCCATATCTCATAGGTTACTTAAAATTCAGTATGTGTATTCTCAATTGCTTTTATCGTTTTCTGTGGGAGTGTCATTTTTGTTTTTCATTTATGTTGTGTTTTTTTGTTAATCCCACTCATAAAGCAACAGTATAACTCATTAATGCCTGAACCACTTTATCTTAAGAGTTATACAGTTGCTTATGAATTTATTTTGGTTTGATTGAAAATCTATATTTGTGGCTTATTTAACCTCCATATGAAGTAATACATAATTACGAAGAGCTTAGAAAGCAGCCATAAGACTTAATAGAATCAAATTGCTTGTTTCAATCTACAGAAGGCTACATCTTCATGAAAAAATGTTCCAGTCTATCAAAGGTTAAATGTAAATGATTGAAAATTATGAAAACTTCATTGATACTTTTTTTTTTTTTTTTTTTTTTTTTTAATCTGACATCACTATAGTTATTGGTTGTTTAGTAAGTAAAATTCTAGGGAGGTTATCAAATAGACAATCCAAACATTTCTCAATAATAGTCGATTATTTAAAGAAGCAAATATCTAATCAACTAGCTTTCTCTAAGTCATACCTCAATGATCCATGACATTCTCAAAATGAATCATACCCAGTACACAAATGTAAAAGAAACAATTTAAAAGGGAAGATAGTAAGTTCAGAGAGTTTCCTATTGCATATGTAATCACCTCCCATATGATTTTAATGCAAGAAAAACTTCCACTGATTTCAGCTTTATTTCAAGAAATTTTGCTGACAAAAGGAGTGAAACAGTCAGTGATATTTTTTTTTTTTTTTTTTCCTAAGCTAAGACACACTATCAAGATTTATTTATTTTTTCTTCAAAGAACCTCTTTTCTTGTAAATTCTGTCAAAGGCACCCTTCTTTGCTATAGACTTTGGACCATTGAATTCAAATCCGTATTTCACATGTTGATATTGTATTTTGTGACGATGTGTACTCTGAGGTATGTTTGCTCTTTTATAGCATGATTGACCTCAATCCTCATGACAAAACAGTTTTAATTGTTGCATGTCAGCTAGTGTTTAAGGTCAGTTTGGATAAGGCTTTGACCAGCTTGGTCTAGTGGAAGGTATCCCTGCCCATAGTGAGAGGATTTTGAATTAGATGTTCTTTAAGGTCTCTTCCAAAACAAACCGTTCAATGATATGAATCTATGATTCTATAGTTTCAACATTGGCACATATATGATTCAGGATTCCTCAATTTATTTATTTATTTATTTATTTATTTATTTATTTATTTATTTATTTTTCTGTCACTGCGTGCATTCTTTTTCATTTAAAATTAAATTAAGCCTTTTTTTTTTTTTTTTTTTTATTGAGAATAACATAAAAAGAACAACAAAATTCCTCAAAATACCTCAAAGTATTCACTACTATAATGCTCTCAAATTGTGAAAATTCTGCAAAAACATGTGCAGTCATATGTGACAAAAATGTATTACCTTTGTACATCTCACAGCAAGGCCCAGACAGGCATTGGAGGTTGGCTTTTGAAATAGTATGCCATACTAAGCAACAGAAACAGTTATCACAGTACAGAACTGTAGCAATACAGAACCTGTTTAGAAATGTATTGAGTCTCAGTGTACTTTAGAATCAAATGAAGACGTGATGGTCAAGGTTGGCAAACAACGGATGCAGGGTGGTGTGGACAAGAGAGATCTCATAACTGATGAAAGAGGAATAAAGTCAGGCCATCTCAAGAGCATGTACACAAATAAAGAAGGTGGACAGGACAGAAATATTAAGTAAGCTCACACATTTTCTGGGAGATTAGCATAACTGGGCATCCATTTTCTGCACTTATAGGCTACTAATGCATGCAGCAGGGGAAACACACAGGAGAAATTAGAAACATGCATGAAGTTATGGGGCTAAGATATTGGGATCACTGAGTCAGCATGGAATACCTCATGATTGGACTGTTGACATGGACAGATAGAGGCTCTTTAAGAAGGATAGAACTGAAATGGTGATTTCTTCAACTTGTGACAGCTGAAGGGATACATTGCACTTCAGGGAACAGGCAATGAGACAGCTGAGAGCTTGTGGTCCAGGATTAGTGGGCAGTCCAAAGTAGGTTATATGATATTGTGATGGGGGTCTTCTACAGATTACCTTGACAGAGAAGAATAAGCAGATGAGACCTTCAGAAGCCAGAATAACCTTCACTTTCACAGACTGTTGTTCTCATGGAGAACATTAAGCCACCCTGGTATTTTCTGAAGGGACAACAAAGCAGGGCATAAGAAATCCAGAAGGTTTCTGCAGTGCTTTGGTGTCAGTTTTATGACACAGGTGACTGAAAAGCCAGTGAGTGTAGGTGTTCTTCAGGACCTGATACACTGGTTGGGTACAAGCTAAGGGTAACCAAGAGATAGTGGATATGGGGACCTCAAGGAGGGAACCAGCTTAGAAGTTGGTAAGGGAGGATCAAGTTAGAGAACATATATATGAACTGAATAGACAAAAATCCTTGCACTTGATGAGATGCACTCGCTAGTGCTGAGTGAACTGGGTGATGTCATTGAAAAGCCTTTTGAAAAGCTTGGTTGTCTTTGAAAGTTCAGGCTGATGAAACAGGGTTCCTGAGGGCTGAAAGAAACAGGCTTCCTGAGGGCAGAAAGAAATCAAATGTTACACCTATCTCCAAGAAGACCAAGAATGAGGATGTAGGTTAAATGAAGGATCTGAGTGCTTGGAAATATCATGGAACTAATAAACCTGGAAACTCTTTTCAAACATATTGAGAATAGGAAAGTGATTGGGTGCATGTCAGCATGGATTTATGAAGGTGAAGTCTTGCCCCACCAATGTGATAACCAATGTGATAGCCTTCCATGATGATGTGACTGGCATGAAGAATTAAGGAAGAGCAGTGGATGTTGCTTATGTCAACTTTAGCAAGGCCTGTAACACTGTTTCCCATAATACCCTTGTAGACAAACTGATAAAATATGGTCTAGGTAAGTGGAAAGTCAGTTGGAAAAAGAAATATCTGAAGAGCCATGTTGAAGGTGGTGTGGTCCGTGACATTTTGAATCTGTCCATCTGCACATCCATCACTAATAGAGTATCCTAGAAATCAACACTGAGTCTAATACTGTTTAACAGCTTCATTAAAGTTTGGGATGGTAAAGTGGAGCGTATCCTCTGCAAGTCTGCAGATGATGTGAAAGTGGGAGGAGAGTCTGATAACACCAGATAGGTGGGCTGACAGGAATGTCAAGCAGTTCAGTGAAGTTAAGTGTAAAGTCCTTCACCTGTGGAAGAGTAAGTTCATGCCAGCTGGAAAGCCAACTTTACAGGAAAGGTTCTGAGGGTACTTGTGGACACCAAGTGGAACACAAACAGCAATGTGCCCTTTGTTGCAAAGAACACACTAAGAAACACTGGAAGCAAGTTCATGGAAGTAATCCTTCCCCTCTCCTCACCACTAGTAGGTCACACCTGGAGTGCTATGTCAAATTCTGGGCTTCTCAGTACAGGAGAAACATGGAGATATTGTAGGGAGTCCAGTGAAGGATGAAAAATTTTAAGGGATTGGATCATCTATTAGGAGAGGCTAGGAGCACTGACAATGTTTAGCAAGGAGAAGGTTCATGGGATCTTCTCTGCATGTATTAATACTTGATGGAAGGGAATAAAGGAGACAAAGCCTGACACTTGATGGTGCCCAATGTTAGAAAATAAAAGCAATACTCAAATACACAAATTGAAATACAAATATATATATATATATCTTTTTAAATGGAGGAATTTTATTTTTATTTATTTATTTTCTCAGAGAAGCTATGGCATTTTCATGCTTGGAGATATTGAAACCTGCCAGAAGATGGCCCTGAGGAACACAGCTCCATGCAGGATTGGGACTGGAAGATTTCCAGAGGTTCTGGCCAATTTCAGCCACTTTGTGATACTGGAGTGCAATGGTGACAAGCGTTGGTAAGGCAGATAAGAAAGACTCAGGTACTTCCATACAGCATATTTGTTAGGATTCAGGAGTGTTATTTTGGTGGAACCTATTCTCATAACTGTGCAAGCAGGTATGTAATCATAGGACAATGTTGAAGTTTTACAGATTAGGAGGGTTCCTTGGTGATAAATATGAAAAACTGAATAAAAAGCCCTAATTAAACTGTTTCAAACAAAAAGGTTACTAAAAGACCTTTGTATCTTTTCATTTACCTCAGATTATATTATTTGTTTTGAGGAACTAGGTTTGCAGTTGATGTATTTTTTTTGTGTGTATGATATAATGAAGTTATACAATTTTGAAATGAATTAAAACCTGTCTTGTTATTCTACTTTCTTTACTTTTTAAAATATATATATATATCTTTTTCTTTTAACTTAATTGTATATATTCATGGAATTCCACAGATGTACACACAAACACTAAAATAATTATAAAAATACTAAGTTATCCTTTTGAGGTATTCATCGAGAGTTCAATCTAAACACTTATTCAATGTCTGAAGGGCCTATTCTATTTAAGATGGAAAAAGATCAAAATGATATCATATGACTTGCAAAATATTGATAAAAGTAAAAGTTGAACTAGTCCAGAAGAGAGATAATGCGTAGTGACTACTCAGTCAGTACTCTCCAAAGAAACAGCAGGTAGGAGTGGGACAGAATAACCTAGCCAAAGGACTTAAAGCCCAGGAGCTGCAACAGTCACTGTTTTGGCTATTGCTATTGCTCTTAAGAAAGGAAAACTGTTATATTACATGGCAACAAGAGCAGGAAGGAAATAGACAGAAACTATCCAAAGGGGCAGTGTTGTGTGTATTACCACTCAACGCTTGTGGGTAACAGTCTTGTTTCTTTCAGTCCTCATTAACAATCCCTTTAGCAACAAATTATTTTAATTATTTATTTAAATAAATGTTACTAGCTCTTAACTTTGAATATTCAAATGTATCTAGAAAACAATAAACATTTTCATTGCTACTGAATATTTTTTATTACATGTATTTAACATTAGTACTCTAACTTTCTGCACATAAAAATCTACATGTGCAAATACATTTATCTTTCCAAAAGAAAATTTATAATGGAAAAAAAAAATCTGGGTAATTATGAAGGACGGTAAATCACTTTGAATTCCTCTGAAGAGTGAGTGCCTGGATGTCTAAAAGAGTTACATATTCTTAGCCATAAAAAGATATTTATTTCCTCCACATGGATCTGCACAATTCTCGTATGTGTTTTTGTGCCTATTTTGCTCCCATATTTCCATAGGCTTTTATTATACAATGTCCTTTCAAAGAAGCATATAAGTGCCTGTTTGCTATTCCAGTTCACGCTCTCGATAGAATGATTCACAGGAGACTTCAGTTTCAAGTTGCAGATGGCCTGCAAATACTAGAAACAGTGAGCAAAAGTCAAAGAGCCAGTAAAACAGAACACTTCTCCACTTGAATATTGACATAAATTTGAAACAGACATGATTGTGATCTTAGGAAAACTGACCCTGTAAAATATGATGAGCATGTGTGCAGCTGTTTTGTAACTTTTTTTTTTTTTTTTTTTTTCCA
>CM021797.1:31839535-31910387 GCA_011076525.1 Nettapus auritus | reverse complement strand
TATATTAGTTATATATATATATTAGTTATATATTGCTATATATATATATAAGGGGACCATCTTATTTGTATTCCTTGCAAATAGAATTAGTTTTAAAACTCATTATTTTATTTTTCTTTAATGAAAGTGTCACAAACAACATGGGAAGATACCACCATGTGACTAGAAAGCGAGAGTCACACTTCTGAACTGCCATTCTGTGACAGTTATCTAAAGATCCTTTCTTGTTCTAAAGACCACTCGTTTTTGAATTATATGGCTTGATGTTCAGCACTTTAAATTTCACCTTTTTAACTTACATAGATGCTAAAATAATACAGAACAGAGTTCTTCTAAATTCTGAGATCTACTAATGAGCTTTTTATTCTCTAAAGATAGTTGTGAGAACTGTAAAAGACAGAAAGCAAAAACAACAAAACAACACAAACCTAAGGCTATTTAATTCAAGGTTCTAACTAAAGGAAGCAGACCCTGCTTTTCCATATTAACCAATGTTTCATACCATAAAGATTATGATGGTTTCAATAGAACTATTTTTTGAAAAGCTGCATCATAAAGTTCTGTGTAACTGTTCTTTCTTGTTCTGGTTAAAGATATTCTGATTTTCAGGAAATAATGATTAAATACAGGATAAGTTCATATTCCTTAGGAAAGAAATACACTGTCTCAGCTCAGAATCACTGTATATTATAAATATTTATAGCAATATATATTGTAATTATAAATATATAGAGAAAAATATGAAGATTTGTTGTCTTACAGTAGGAAAAGCATGTTCCTACTCTTCAGTGTATTAGCAACCTAAAATGTCTGGAGTATATAAAAAAAAAAAAAAAAAAGATCCGTTGAACTTGCTAAATATGAAGTAGTTTTAGAGAGAGGTAGATATTTTGAGGGTATAATGAGTATTTTCCTATGTATCTTTTATTTAAATAAATAACACCACAATAACGTAGTCATGACTTAATTATGTAGTCATTACATTAATCAGATCATTATCTGATTAACAAGTGCTGTGGCTGTAATGGTAACCTTACTATGATTTATTTTTATTTTTATTTATTTTAATGAGTAATACACAATATCTGTCTAACTTATATCTGGCTTTTTTTTTTTTTTTTTTTTTCCCTAATCTGCATTCTTAAGGAGTGTTTTTCTAACTCATAAGAAACATTTTTTTTTTTTTTTCTGATGCATGCTAATTCAAAGACTAGAGGCATAAGGGATACATTACAGTAAATTGCAAAGATTTTGTACTTTTTAAAAATAAGCTGATACAGATAAAAATGGCGATCCAGACACAGAGGTTCAAAAGTAAATTAAAATAACGTTACACCCTACTGAGGAACAAATAATTTTGTTCTTTACTTTAAGATTCCAAATAACTGCAGACATCTGACTGTGATACATACAAAGATTTTCATCAGGTTCTGATATATTTTAGTGACATAATATCTTTACTTTCCATGCAAAGCACTCATTTCTCTTTTTCTTAGATTATTTCTAATATGTACCTTCTAATAATGCAGTTCAGGAAACCACTAAACATGAAAATATACTTCCATTTAACTAAAATATTAACACTTAACAAAAATATACTTGAATATAACCTATTATATGTAAATTAATGGTTTGACATCACTGGAAAAAGGAACATTCTGGTGCAACCTGTAAGAAAACAAACAAACAAACAAACAAACAAAAAAAAAAAACAACATTGTCTTTGTTACATTATCACTACTAGACACATTATGAGAATCATAATATTATAATGAGAATCAAAATTTGTATTATGCATTATGCTAATGGAATGTAACATCTTCCAATTTATGTTGCACAAGGAAAAGTAAATAAACAGATTGTGTTTCATATATCTGTGACCTTTACTCCATGTCTGTTATCAGACAATTAACATCCCCCCCCTCCCCCTTCTTAAATTTTCCAAATTTTTGTGTTCTGTCTTCCATGGCACAAACTGTATCAGTTTTGTACATCATGCTGGTGCTTCTTATTTATGACTTCTTCCAGTTTTAATGGCCAGTGTTCTAGTTGCAAAAGTTATATTAATGTTATAAGCAAAAGGTATTCCTCAGAAAAACATACTATCTCAATTTCTCTAAATTCACTTAAACATCTGGTCCTTTTGTTCTTTGGTCTGGACTATTCTGTAGCTCTAGATCAGTCCATGAGTAAGCAACAGCTTCCCTAGAGCTTGAGCTTTTTGAAGTTGTTCTGAGAATCCGAGGTGTAAAGCTTCTATCATCTTTGTTCCTTTCATTGGGTTAGCTTACTCCAGCACCGTAACTTATATCACTTCCTTGAAATACTGACTCATCAAACTTATAGGTTAAACCTTCACATATGCTTATACATCTTCCCATAAGATCTGCATTTGGACATGTAGGAACATGTAGCTCCAGGCAAAATTCAATCTTGAGCTTAAAAATAAATGAATACATACATACATACATGCGTACATACATACATATTTTTTCCAACTACAGTGTTCATTGTTTAATCAGTCTTGGCACCACTGAAGTACATAAATGGAGGAAAAAAAAAAAAAAAAAAAAAAGGCGAAAAAAAAAAAAACCCAGCAACAACAACAAAAACCCTGTGGCTTTCTAATTATGCGAGTTCCCTGTTTTTAGTTGTAATTATAATGTAATTTCATAATTTAGGTCCTTATTGTTTAATTTACATTAGAATATAATTTAAAACATAATGCTTTTGCACTGTGTTAGCTTATAAATAATAACAAAGGCAATTTGAATGATTTCTTCCTGCAGTCAGTGGGGTTCTACTCGTTTTTAATAATACAATCAATTAAATGAGGAGGTTTTATAATAATTATTTGTGAAGTGTTCTTAAACTATGTTTGAAAGTGGCTACAGAATATATAGTGTTCATGCCGGCTGTTTCTTCTCTGGTTCCTGTGAAAATGTCACCTTAGCTGCATCTTGAACAGAAAGGAACTTTGAGCTAATGAGCATCTGAGAGACTGTCCTTGTTTTATCAATTTTTACTTTAATCCACCAGTCAGCACCTATGTATGGATCCATCCTGATATTTTTCTGAAATCTTTCAGTAAAATAAATGACTCACATAATTTCACATGAACTAGCAGTTCCCTTGAACTGTTTATACATCTCAAGGAGTTTTAATAATCTGTCTTGTGAAAACTGCAATTGTTTTTAATATATCAGAATGAAGTTAACATTTATGTTTTAATTTAATGTGAAGCATTTAATTTCCAATCTTTTTATTCTAATCTGCATGACTAAGACAAAATATAAACATCTACTTTCACTTCTGTGTTTGATCGAACAAGTCAGCTTTCAGCCTTGAAGTTATATTTAGTTTGATTTTTTGCCTTGTATTGTCTACTGCCTCCTTTTCCAATTTCTATACCTTATGCATACCATCCATCGTCAAATGGAAAACATCTAATTACATGTGTTTTCTGTATGTACAGATCCATCTCTAGTAAACCAATCTGAGGAAGCATCAGCAAAATTTAAAGGGAAAATATGTTTTTATAAGAGATTCAAGGAGTATCAGGACATAGACTGTAAATTTTGAGAAGTAGATCTGACTGTAACATGAGGACCATAGTCATAACTAGCTACTGTTCAGCTACATTTTCAATGCAAGACAAGTAAGATATGAACTAATGTAAACAAAATTTTGTAGACAGGAATAACCTAGAGAAGATTTTTAGTCACATTATTGTCATCATCATTTATTATTCATAATCTCTTTTTTTCTGATATCTCTTCTTATTGTGTTAAACAAACACACACACAGGAAAAAGATAATCATATTTTGTTCTAAACTGTGTCATTTTAAAGGATATATCTGTAGAGATAAGGGAAGGTGAACCTGAGTAATTAAGTTTGCAACCTAAGGGTCATTTCTGAATTCCTCCTTTCTCTTATTAATTTGAAGTATTCTTTCCAAATCCTGTTGCTTCATTTGTTACAACAACATGTGGCAATAGGAAAAGCAAAACATAGAAAGTGAGTAGAATATGGTGGATAAAGAATATGAGGATATGAGGGATAAAGTGGGGAGGAGATGACAGTCACAGGAAGATTTAAAACTGTCAAGTGAAAGGATATGTATTTTTTCTGAGATTGCTGCATCTAGTCTAATTGAGAATGAGCAGTACAGAACTTGTACCCATAGTTCACGAATATCTGTAAAGTCTTCATGGATTCCACAGTATTTTACTCAGGGTAGGTGTTGATATTTTCACTCTGGTGACCATCAGTAGCACTTGAAGGGAACAGCATGGAGCTGATAGTTCTTATGAAAACACGAGTCATTTATTTTACTGAAAGACTTCAGAAAAATATCTGAAGGGATTCATACATAGGTTGGAAGAGAACTACAAAGATCATCCAGATCATGCAGTCCAACTGCCTCACCACTTCAGGGTTAACCAAAAGTTAAATAATATATCTAAAGGCATTATCCAAATGCCTCTGCCACTGACAGGCATGGGGCAATAACAACCTCACTAGGGAGCCTATTTCACTGTTTGACCACTCTTGTGATAGAGCCTAATATTTATTTTGAACCTTCGCTAGATATGGAAGATATATGATCTCTAGTTGCTGAGGTGATTGGCTCCAGGGAAAACATTCTGCAGCAGAGCAAGGGTATCATGACATGCGAGGGTTTTCCTGCATTGAGGCAACTCGAGGCAGCCAGCAGTCCTCATGAGAGTGGCTGACAAGGGTTGGGCAGATCTGGAAGCAGTGGCCTTTCTCCCCCCTCACATAAAAATGCAGCTCCCAGGGAGTGTGAGCAACCAGGGTAGGGAAACAGGGTGTGGTGCATCAGCCAGGTCGTGACATGGCAGTTCACATGTGCAGGGCACACAGAAAGACAGGAAGTGACCACTCTATTGTAGTGCCCAGGAGCAGGTTGATACTGAAGCAAAAATGGTGTCTACCAACTGCACCTGCCAGGCTAAGACCAAAATCCAGACAAAGGGGCCACAATCCCCCATGGCAGATGACCATACACAGACAGAGTCCTTGAGGACAGAAAGAGCTTCCCAGACCCCCAGCTGTGGAGAACTCCAGAATCTGGAAGTCCCCCTAGGGCCCAAAGGCAGTACTGGGATTTGTGGGTGCAAGTGTGCCCAGCTGGATGAGCTTTTTGAGCTTTTTGAGCAAGTTGCTGTCTTGTGAGAGGAGCTCAACAGGCTGTGAAGCATTTGGAAATCCAAATGAGAGATTGATGAGTGATATCAAGAGCTAGCCCAAACTGAGCAACAGCCCTGCCTCAAGTCCTCACAAGGGACTGGTAAGGGAGCCTCTGATTCTGAATACGTACAATTGATGGACTCGCAAGACAAGGGTGTGATGGTTTTACTCAGGTGGGCAGCCAAGCTCCACCACAACTGCTCTTTCACTACCCCCCCGCTTCAAAGAGGTGGGGGGAGAAAATACGATGAAAGGGGCTCAGGGGTTGAGATAAGGATGAGGAGATCACCCAGTAATTATTGTGATGGGCAAAACAGACTCAGCATAGGGAGACAGTAAGATTTATTGCCTATTACTAACAAGCTAGAGAAGTGAGAAACAAAGGAAAGAAACCAAAAGCACCTTTCCCGCCCCCATCCACCCTCTTCCACCTCCTCCCCCCGAGCGGTGCAGGGGAATGGGGGAATGGGGGTTATGGTCAGTCTATAGCACTTCTTTTCTGCCACTCCTTCTCGATCACTCTCGTTCCCTGTGCTGTGGGGTCCCACCCAGGGGATGCAGTCCTTGCTGAATTGATCTGGCGTGGGCTGCCCACAGGCAGCAGCTCTTCAAGAACTGCTCCAGATATGAGTGCTTACCACGGTGTCCATCCCTCGGGAGCAAACTGCTCCAACCTGGGTCCCCCACAGGCAGCAGCTCCTGCCGGGTCACCTGCTCCTGTGTGGTCTCCTCTCCACGGCCTACAGCTCCGACAGGGCTCTTCCACAGGCCGCAGTCTTCGTCAGTGCAGGTCCACCTGCTCCACCGTGGTCTCCTCTACGGGTTGCAGCGTGGAACCCTGCTCCACCTGCTCCGGCATCTGGAGCACCTCTCTCCCTCCTTCTTCGCTGACCTTGATGCCTGCAAGACTGTTCCTCACTCCTCACTCTCCCAGCTGCTGAGTGGTGCAGTGTTTTTTTTTTTTTTTTTTTTTTTTTTTTTTTCCCCCCGGTCTTAAATATGCACTCACAGAAGCACAAAACATCACTTATCGGCTCAGCTCCGATCAGCAGCGGGACCCTTATATAACATGGAGCAGATTCTTCACAGAAGCCACCCCTATGGCCCTCTGCTACCAAAACCTTGCCATGTAAACCCATTACAAAGGGAAGCTGGACCATTGTCTCTGCTTGGAGCAGAAGGAGGAATCTCCCCCTTGTCCCTTAAGTGCCCCTACAAAATAGATATGATGCTCTGGGTCTCTAAAAAGGAGAGGATAACAATAACAACAATGATATTGGTGAAGAACCAGGAAAGGGCAACAGTATAAAGGTGGACCAGCAAACCATCTGTATAGGAACCAGTGCCACAAAAAAAAGCACAAAGGGTGTTGGTAATTGGAGGTTCCTCTCTGAGAGGCACCGAAGCACCCATCTTCTGCCCAGACAATCTCTCTTGAGTGGTTTGCTGCCTGCCTGGGGCCTGCATTTACAACATCACCAAGAGGCTACCAAGCTTGGTTAAACCACATGACTACCACCCATACCTACTCTTTCACGTAGGGACAAATGAGGTCACAAGGAAATTACAAAATATCAAAAGGGACTTTATGTCCCTTGGAAAGATGTTGAAGGGTTTGGGAGTGCAAGCAGTGTTCTCCCCAATCCTCCCAGTTGGAGACTGGGACCCAAGGAGGAGGCAATATACAAATCAGGTGAATGATTGGCTGTGCAGCTGGTGGCATGCTCAGGGTTTTGGGTTCTATGATCTCGGGTATTTTTTTGAGAGACAAAGAATGCTGACACCAGATGGAGCACTCCTGACGAAGTGGGGTAAGAGCATCCTGGGCAGCAAGCTGACTGGACTCATTAGTAGGGCTTTAAACTAGACTTGGTGGGGAAAGGGGATGTACATGTAAGAGATGCAAAAGAACCAGTGGAAGTCAATACTCTAAAAAACAATGGGGAAACACCTGCTAATTGTCTCAGGAATTGGGAATGACTCTTCTGAAAAGGTAATAGTCCAGCTGAAGTGCCTCTACACCAATGCATGCAGCATGGGGAATAAGCAGGAGGATTTGGAAGCCATGGTACAATTAGAAAACTATGTTCTAATTTCTATCATGCTATCATGAGACATGGTGGGATGAATCACACATCTGGAACACTGGAATGGAGGGCTACAAGTTTTACACAGGAGAGATAGGCAGGGATGGAAGAGGGGGGTGTTGCCACCTATGTTAAGAAGTGGGTAGACTGAAGAGTTGTCATTGAGAAACAGCCACAAACAGGTTGAGGGACTGTAGATAAAAATTAATCACCAGACCCATAAAGGCCACCTTGTGTATTGTGTCTACTACAGGCTGCCCAGTCAAAGGGAACCTTTTGATGAAGTCTTCTTACTCCAAATACAAGAAGTACAGTGCTCACGGACTCTCATCCTGCTGGGGGATTTCAACCACCTGAATGCTGGGAAAGCTACATGGCAGGAGGGAGTAAGCAATCCTGGAGTCCATTGAAGACAACTTCCTCATCCAGGTATTAGACAAACCAACCACAGGAGAAGCGTTTCTAGACCTGGTGTTCTCCAATGTGGATGACCTCATTAAAGAGGTTAAGACAGGAGGAAGCCTGGCTTGTAGTGACCACACCCTGGCTGTGTTTGTGATCTCAAGGGATGTAGGCCTGGCAAAGAGCAAAGTCAGGACCCTTAACTTTGGAAGAGCAAACTTCCAGTTGTTCAAAGAATTAGTGAATGAGATCCCATGGGACACTCTCCTTAGGGACGGAGGATCTGATCAGATCTGTCAATTCTTTAAGGATATGTTTCTTAGAGCGCAAGAGCTCTCCATCCCCATGTGCAATAAATCAAGAAGGGAAGGCAGGAAACTGGTATGGCTGGGCAATGACCTCCCAGTTAAACTTAGACAAAAGAAGGAACTGGAAACAGGGCTGTGTTCCCTGGGAAGAGTACAGAAATGCTGTCTGGACAAGCAGGGATGGGATCAGGTAAGCCAAGGCACTGACAGAGCTAAAGCTGGTGAGGGATGCAAAAAAAATAAGGGATTCTACAAGTATATTGGGCAGAAAAGAAAGACTAAGGAGAGTGAAACTAAGGAACTGGCTGATGTAGCTGCTAAGACCTTCTCCATCATATCTGAAAAGTCCCAGCAGTCAGGCAAAGTCCCTGGTGACTGGAAAAACAGAAATATCACTCCCATTTTTTAAAAGGGTAGAAAAGAAGACCCAGAGAACTGCATACTGGTGAGCCTCACCTCTATGCCTGGTAAGATCATGAAACAGATCCTCCTGGAGACAATGTTAAGACCAGGAGGAGATCTGAGACAGCCAGTATGGCTTCACCAAGAGCGAAACATTCCTGACCAATGTGGTGGCCTCTATGATGAAGTGACTGCGACTGCATCAGCTGACAAGTGAAGACTGACCAATGTCAGATACCTTGTCTTCTGTAAGGCTTTTGATGTGGTCCCACCTGATGTCCTGGTCTCCAAATTGGAGAGGTATGGATCTGAAGGGTGGACTATTCGGTGGATAAGGAGTTGGCTTGATGGACGTACCCAGAAAATAGTGGTCAATGGCTCTATGTACAGGTGGAAGCTGGTGAAAAATGGTGTCCCTCGGGGGTCTATCTTGGAACCAGTGATTTTCAGTATCTTCATTAATGACATAGATGATGGGATTGAGTGCACCCTCAGCAAGTTTGCAGATGACACCAACCTAAGTGGTGCAGTTGATGCAACAGATGGCAGGGATGTCATACAGAGGGACCTGGACAGGCTTGACAAGTGGACCCACAAGAACCAAATGGGGTTCAATAAGTCCAAGTACACGGTGCTACACCTGCATCGGAGCAATACTAGGCATGAGTACAGACTGGAAGAATAACTCACTAAGAGTAGCCCTCCAGAGAGGGATCTGGGGGTTCTGGTGGATGAGAAGCTTGACATGAGCCAGCAGTGCATGGTTGCAGCCATATGCTGGGCTGCATCAACAGAATGGCCAGCAGGTTGAGGGATGTGATTGTCCCCCTCTACTCTGCCCTTGTGAGGCTCCACTTGGAATATTGCTGGCCATTTCATTGCTTGATGTCATGCTCAGCAATAAAAGAAGGGGTAAAGAAGGAGGAAGGGGTTGCATCAGGAGTGATAGCATTTTTTTCCCAATAAATCATGGTGTACCTTTTGGATTTTTTCCACCATCTAACCCAGGAGAGTGTGCAAGTGGCCATGTGGCACTTAGATGCCTGCTGGTGTTAAGCTACAACAGTCCTTTTTGGTACCCAACATAGGGCCCAGAGTGTTTCAGATGATGACAGATTTGATTGGGGTTTGGAGTGTGCTAGAACAAATTTATAGATGTTACAGCTGTTTAGCTGCTAATTGGCAGGCTTCTGTGCTTGCCATGGGGTTTACTTGCCTTCCTGTATGTTAGAGTTCAGTGCTTGTTAGAGGCTGTTTTTGCTTCTGTTTGTTCTACTCCTTATCATCTTGCTTTGCTGGGACCATTCTGATAACAGCTATGTCTGTTATGAATGGTGGCTTTTTTCTCCCCAAGAAACCGTTACACATGAAGAGCTCTGCCTTCCTGGAAGTGTCTGAACACCTGCCTGCTGATGGGAAGTAGCAAATTAAGTCTGTGTTTGCTTGGCTTGTGTGTGCATCTTTTGTTTTATCTAGTAAACCCTCATCTTTTTATCTTTCTAAATAATTCACTTACATTTCAAGTTTTGGGCCCCAGACTTCTATTTTTTATTTTCATATCTATTACTAATAGGCTACATATCTTTGCACATATGGTACCATCACCCCCAGATCCTTCTCCTCTGCACAGCATTTGGGCTACTCTGCCCCAAGCCTGTAGCACTGCATGGGGCTGTTGTGACCAAAGTGTAGGACCTGGCACTTAATGGTGTTGAACTTCATTCCACTGGACTCTGCCCAGCAATCCAACCTGTCCAGGTCCCTCTGCAGGGCCTTCCTATCCTCCAGCAGATCAACACTTCCCCCCTGCTTGGTGTTGTCTGCAAACCTGCTGAAAGTGCACTCATTTTCCTCATCCAAATCATCAATAAAAATATTAAAGAGGATGGGCCCCAACACAGAACCCTGGGGAACACCACAAGTGACCAGTCCCCAGCTGGATTTTGTTCCATTCAACACCACTCTCTGGGCCCAGCCATCCAGCCACTTTTTATCCCAGAAAAGAGTATACTTGCCCAAGTTATGGGCTGCCAGCTTCTCCAGGAAAATATTGTGGGAGACTGCTTCAAAGGCATTGCTGAAGTCTACGTAGGCTGTGTGAAGGGCTTTACCCTTATCCACAAAGTGGGTTACCCGATCATAGAAGGAGATGAGGTAGGTCAGGCAGTACTTGACTTTCATGAACCCATGCTGGCTGGGCTGAACCTATTTCTCACAGGAAAGAGTATGAAGGGAATGTCACTGACAGGAAAGAAAATAGTTTTCTAGCTTCGTGTCTGTAGAATATATATATTTTTCATTTATTTTTTATATTAAGTTTCTTTATAACATTGCTATAGACAAATTTGCGTTCCATTTAATACAAAAATAATTTTTTTGTCATTTTTATTATAATGTATCATTATCATTGTTTTCACAGTGAGCCTAATTATGCTAAATACTCCACCTGTACCCTGCTTTCTGTAATCTAGAAGTTAATTTGATTTCACTTGACTTGTGACCTCTGCCACATACCTTGGAACTGAGGAAGCAAAGGTGATGGATAGCCAACAGCCATGGAATAAATATGCACAAGCAAAACTCTCTGCTGACTCACAGTGCAGTCAGAAAAATCTTCCCTGATGTTTATTTGGAATCAATGCCAGATAGCCTTTCAGTTATTCTGTAAATGCAGACCAATAAGTGGGTACTTTATTTTCCCATATTTTGCTGGGAGTTTTACTTACAAAGTTTATGTTATTTTGTTTATTTTGTTTTGTTTATGCAGAGCACACAACAAATTACAGGGCAAATGTAAGATACAATGAATATATTTTATTTTACCAAATCATATTATTCGTATCTATTTTTCATACTTAGGTTCCTGTGAGGAAAAGAAAGAGAGGAAAATGTTCTATGTTCTAGAGTATATAGACCTATGCAATAAATAAATAAATAAATAAATAAATAAATAAATAAATAAAATGGAGGGTTTTCAAAGGAAGAGGGATAATCACATATATTTCTTTATTTATTTTGCCTTAACCAGGGGAGAAAAGGGAGAACTTTACAAGTGCATGAAAAGTGGAGCTAAGGATCTTCCTGAAAACTAATCTGGCAAGAGAGTCTGTACTTCCACAGAGGCTTGCCTCCCTATCACTTCCCAGTCATTTCTACCTCCTTTCCCTTGCACAATCTTATATATTTTGTCATGGTAGAGTGAGGTCCACAGGATACTGATAATAACTAGATAATTAGATTGTTATCTGTGATCTTACAGGAAGAGATGATTGATTATTATTTTCTTTTTATTAAATTATCCTACATTTCTTACCTTATATTTCCAGCCAATATTGACATCTCTACTCCTCTCATTAAGTTAAATCTTTAAAAGAAAAGCTTTGTCCTGGCTTTCAATTCCCCAGGTAAATTTTTCTGAGTGAATATTTTTGATAGTAAAAAGCACCTTCATGTATTAGCTTTGCTTTAGTTTTTAACCGTTTCAGTTTTTGTAATGACTGTCTTGCAATATCAGTTTATTTTATTATTATTATTATTATTATTATTATTATTTTTACAAAACAGAACAGCTCTTTAAATTTATTTAGCTTTTAATCTTGTGTTTCTATCTTTACCGCACCTGAAAATAGGGGATAGCATTTAAAGATGGAACTCAATTTTCCCAGAATATATTATGCTTCCTGAGTCAGATGACCATGTGTAGAAATAAATGGAAACACAAGAGAGGGGGTGAACTGATTATTTTATGGATTTTAGTTTGACACTTCAGAAAAAATGAAAAAGGCAGGAGAGCATTAACTGTGGTAGTATAAATGAGCATGATGCAGGTAAGCAGAGCTGGTGAAAGCAGATGTTGTAGTTTAATCCCAGCAGGCAGCTGAGCACTACACAGCTGCTCTCTCACTCTCCCCAAGTGAGATGGGGAAGAAAAACAGACAGATAAAAGTGTGAGAACTCATGCTTTGAGATAAGGATAGTTTGCTAGGTAAAGCAAAAACATATATGCAAGCAAAACAAACCAAGAAATTCTTTCACTTCTTACCATTGGCAGGCTGGTGTTCAAATACTTCCAGAAAGCAGTGCTCTTCACATGTAATAGTTTACTGAGAAGACAAAAGTCATTACTCCTGATGTGCCCCCTTTTCTCCTTCTTTACCCCTTCTTTTATTGCCTATATCAATGCAATATCCCTTTGGCCAGCCTGAGCCAGCTGTCCTTGCTGTATCCCCTCCTATCGTCATGTGTACCCACAGCCTCCTCTCCGGCAGGGCAACATGAGAACTGGAAAAGTCTTTGGCTCTCTTTAAGCAATGTTGTGCAACAACTAAAAACATCAGTGTGTTATCAACACTATTACCATCAAAAATGGAAAACACAGCATTGTGTTAGCCTCTATGAAGAAAATTAACTCTGTCCAAGCCAAAACCGTGATAGCAGAATTTAGCCATCTTGCAGACACTCCTAATAGGAGGTTACCCTATACTGACTAGAGGGCTTGGGTAAGAACAATGGATAAGACAAACATAACTAAGTAAAAGGAAATAGGTGTTACACAAGGAGAGGCTACATTTTAGAGCTACTGGGTCATCAGTTTATGTCTATTTTATCCCATCTGACAATGTCAGCTGAAAGGCAGAGATATACGGATAGCTTATGTTTGAGTGTAAAAGCCTCTTGGTAATTGCTGATCTTTCTACACTGTTATTTTAAAAGGCTTAAATGAGATACAGAACAGAAAAAATAAAATATAAAACTGAAAGCCCATCAGACCCTTGTCTTATTTATTTATTTTTTTGTTTGTTTGTTTATCTATTTAGTATATCCTTTTCTAGCTCCTCACATCTTCATAAGTGACTTAGTATTTCCTCTGTTTACATACATATAACTTTACTTGGATAATTTCCAAACACCTTTGACAAAATTCCAATTTTATTTATTAGAGAAAAATGTTCCAGCATGCACAAAATTGAAAAATAATTTCATCTAAATTATCTTTTGCTCACTATCTGGAAACATAAATACTTCAGTTATATATATATTTAATTTTTTATTATTATTATTATTTTTTAATCCAGAGCTTGAGCCAATTGTGGTAGATCAGTTGCACACTTACATCTTCATATACCTTTATTTATATAATCACACACAAGTCCATTTTTGTTTCTTTTATATTTCTCTTTTTTTTTTTTTTTCCTCTTTCATCTTTGTACACATGAAATAAAGTTCAGACTCACCTGAAGTGAAGGTTCAGGAGAACCCATTCATAGCTAAAAGATGAAAGAAAAAAAAAAAGGCAGAAATAAAAACAAAACAAAACAAAACAAAAACAAAAAAACAACAGTTCATCCACCTTGCTAGTGGAATGGCTTAGGTTATTCTGACATCAAGAAAACAATAGTCAATTGGATAATTAATTGCATCTTTTCAAATGATTTTTTAAGTGTTTACAAATCCCAGTATATATATAAAGAATTTGGATTACAGAATCATAGAATAGTCTAGGTTGGAAGAGACCTACAAGATCACCAAGTCTAACCTCTGACCTAACACTACAAGTCTTCCACTAAACCATATACCTAAGCTCTACATCTAAACGTCTTTTAAAGACCTCCAAGGATGGTGACTCAACCACTTCCCTGAGCAGCCTATTCCAGTGACTAACAAACCCTTCAGTAAAGAAGTTCTTCCCAATATCCAACCTAAACCTCCCCTGGCCCAACTTTAGCCCATTCCCCCTCATCCTGTCACCAGGCACGTGGGAGAAAAGACCAACTGCCACCTCGCTACAGCCTCCTTTCAGGTATCTGTAGAGTGAGATAACATCACCCCTGAGCCTCCTCTTCTCCAGGCTGAACAGTCCCTGCTCCCTCAGCCACTCCTCATAAGACTTGTTCTCCAGACCCCTCACCAGCTTCGTTGCCCTTCTCTGGACTCACTCAAGCACCTCCATGTCCTTCTTGTAGTGAGGGGCCCAAAACAGAACACAGTACTCGAGGTGCGGCCACACCAGAGCCGAGTACAGGGGGAAAATCATTTCCCTGGACCTGCTGGCCACACTGCTTCTTATATAAGCCATGATGCTGTTGGCCTTCTTGGCTGCCTGAGCACACTGCTGGCACATATTGAGCTGACTATCAACCAAAACTCCCAGGTCCTTCTCTGACAGGCAGCTTTCTAACCACACATCTCCCAGCCTGTAGCGCTGCTTGGGGTTGTTGTGCGCCATGTGCAGAACCCGGCACTTGGCCTTGTTGAACTTCATACTGTTGGCCTCGGCCCATCGGTCCAGCCTATCCAGATCCTCCTGCAGAGCCTTCCTACCCTCGAGTAGATCGACACACGCACCTAACTTGGTGTCGTCTGCAAACTTACTGAGGGTACACTCAATCCCCTCATCCAGATCATTGATGAAGATGTTAAAGAGGACTGGCCCCAGTACTGAGCCCTGGGGGACTCCACTAGTGTCCGGCCTCCAACTGGATTTGGCTTCATTCACTAAGACTCTCTGGGCTTGGCCACCCAGCCAGCTCTTAATCCAACGAAGTGTGTGCCAGTCCAAGCCATGAGCAGCCAGTTTCCTGAGGAGAATGCTGTGGGGAACGGTGTCAAATGTCTTACTGAAGTCAAGGTAGACCACATCCACAGCCTTTCTCCCTTCCACTAAGCGTGTCACCTTGTCATAGAAGGAGATCAGGTTCGTCAAGCAGGACCTGCCTTTCCTAAACCCATGCTGACTAGGCCTGATTGCCTGCTTGCCCTGTAAGTGCCGGAAGATGACGCACAGGATAATCTGCTCCATGAGCTTCCCTGGCACTGAAGTCAAACTAACAGGCCTGTAGTTCCCTGGGTATACGCTCTGGCCCTTCCTGTAGATGGATGTCACGTTTGCTAGCTTCCAGTCAACTGGGACCTCCCCTGATAGCCAGGACTGCCAGTAAATGATGGAAAGCGGCTTGGCCAGCTCTTCTGCCAGTTCTCGCAGTACCCTCGGGTGAATCCCATCCGGCCCAATCAACTTGCGTACATCCAAATGCTGTAGCAGGTCGCCAACCATCTCCTCGTGGATTCTGGGGGGCACATTCTGCTCCCCATCCCCTTCCACCAGCTCAGGGTACTGGGCGTCCAGAGAACAACTGGTTTTGCTGCTAAAGACTGAGGCAAAGAAGGCGTTAAGCACCTCAGCCTTTTTCCTCATCTCTGGTAACTAAGTTCCCCCCTGCATCTAGTAAAGGATGGAGCTTCTCCTTAGTCCTCCTTTTTGTAATGATGTATTAATAAAAACATTTTTTTGGTTGTCTTTAACAGCAGTAGCCAGATTGAGCTCCAGATGAGCTTTGGTCTTTCTAATTTTGTCCCTGCACCGCCTCACAACATCCTTGTAGTCCTCCTGACTGCCCCGCCCTCTTTTCCAAAGATTATAAACCCTGTTTTTTTCTCCTAAGCCCAAGCCACAACTCTCTGTTCAGCCAGTCTGGTGTTCTTCTGCGCCGGCTCGTCTTTGGGCACGTGGGGACAGACCGCTCCTGTTCCATTAAGATTTCTTTCTTGAAAAGCGCCCAGCCTTCCTCGGCTCCTCTGTCCTTCAGAACCACCTCCCAAAGGACTCTGCCAGCCAGCATCCTAAACAGCTCAAAGTCAGCCCTCCGGAAGTCTAAGACAGAGGTTTTAATGGTCCCCTTCCTGACTTCGCCAAGTATCGAGAACTCTACCATTTCATGGTCACTCTGCCCAAGACAGCCCCTGACCACCACATCTCCCACCATTCCTTCTCTGTTAGTGAACAGAAGGTCTAGCAGGGCACCTCCCCTGGTAGGCTCACCAACCAGCTGCGTTAGGAAGTTATCTTCCATGCTCTCCAGAAACCTCCTGGACTGCTTTCTCTGGGCTGTGTTGTGCTTCCAGGATATGTCTGGGAAGTTAAAGTCCCCCACAAGGACAAGAGCTGGTGATTTTGCAACTACTGCCAGATGCCTCTAGAACTCCTCATCCATCTCCTCATCCTGGTTTGGCAGTCTATAACAGACCCCCATCAGGATGCTTGCCTTGTTGGCCTTTCCGCTGATCCTAACCCATAGCGACTCCACCTTGTCATTGCCTGCCTCAAGGTCCATAGCATCAAAACACTCTCTAATATAGAGAGCCACTCCACCACCCCTTCTGTGCTGCTTGTCCCTTCTGAAGAGCCTATAGCCAGACATTGCAGCACTCTGGTCATGAGAGTGGTCCCACCACATTGCTGTGATGGCAACCAAGTCATAGCCTGCATGCTGTTCAGTGGCTTCCAGCTCCTCCTGCTTGTTGCCCATGCTGTGTGCATTGGTGTAGACACACTTCAGCTGAGCCTTTGCCTTCTCCCCCAGCCTTGCCACTGTTCCCCCTGGCACACCTCCAACAAGCTTTGTTTCATCCCCATCTCCCTTACCTAGTTTAAAGCCCTCTCAATGAGCCCTGCCAGCTCCTGGGCCAGGATCTGTTTTCCACTTGGGGACAGCTGGGACCCGTCTGTGGTTATCAGGCCGGGTGTCGAGTAAAGTACCCCGTGGTCGAAGAACCCAAAACTTCTGTGTTGGCACCAGCCTCTAAGTCATGTGTTTATCATGTGGGCTTTGCGTGTCCTCTCTGAATCCCTCCCTGCCACTGTAGGAACGGATGAAAACACCACCTGTGCTCCCGCTCCATCCACTAACCGTCCCAGCCCCCTGAAATCCCTTCTGATAGCCTTCAGGCTTCTCTCTTCAGTGTTATCACTGCCAGTCTGGACTGTCAATAGTGGGTAGTAATCAGAGGGGCGAACCAGGTTGGGAAGCTTTCTGGCAACATCCTTGACCCTGGCCCCAGGGAGGCAGCAGCCCTCCCTACGGGTAGGGTCAGGCTGACAGATAGGGCCCTCCGTTCCCCTGAGAAGGGAGTCGCCCACAACGATTACCTTTCTTTCTTTCTTGGTGGAGCCAGTCTTGAGGCATCGAGTGGACTTCCTCACCCTAGGCACCTTCCTGGTTAAACTTCCTTCCACATCCTCATCCACTGTTCTCTCGAGCTCCAGGGCCTCAAACCTGTTGCATAAGGGCACCTGGGAAGGTGGGGCAGGTGGAGGGGGGGGGGGGGGCGTTTCCTGCATCATCGAGCAGGGACCTGTCTCCATTCCTCCTCAACTCCTAGGTCCCCTCCCTCTGCCCGACAGTGACCGGGCAGGAGGTCCACCCCAATTTGGGGAGTCTCACCCTGGCGCCTCTCCTTTGGGACTTGCAGGGAGTTGCTCCACTAGTCTATCTCCCTCTCACTCTCCCTGATGGCCCTCAACCTCTCCACCTCCTCCTTGAGCTCTGCCACCAGGCAGACCAGGTCATCCACCTGCTCTCACCTCATGTACACACGCACACAGTATCGCTCTCTCCCTCAGATGGCAGCAACAGGCTCTGACACTCTCTGCATCCAGAGACCTGAACTGCTGCTTTATTGAGCAGGCAGTCAGTCTGGGTGTTTACAGACTTTCTAGAGAGAGCTCTCTGCCTAGTGAGGACCATAGTGTTCTAGCTAGTGCTAGACAGCCGTTAGGTGAGTTGTTCTTATGGGCAGGGAGCGAATCGCTCTGCCCTCCCTGCTCGCCCTGCCTGTGGGAACTGCTGCTTAAACTGCCGCGCCCTGCCCTTCTAATGCGCCCCGCCCTTTTTGCTTGTCCTGGTCTCTGTGCTCCTGGTTGCTCAAGCTCCCTGGGAGCTGCTTTTGAACGGCCGGGGAGGGGGCGCTGTTGGCTCCACCTACACATCGTCAGCATCCCTCACAAGGGCTGCCAGGTCGTGGCGGCTCTCTCGGCTGCTTTGAGTGGCCTCGATGCCGGGAAAATAGCCCTGCCTGTGCTGATCCCCCGCTCCATTGCAGAACATGTCTGCCCCGGAGCCGATCGCCTCGGCAAGGTTGTTATTTTGAACAAACAGGACCATAAATGGGAGCAACAGAGGAAGGTCCTTCTACTGCAAAAGAAATGCTTTCCATGTGCCAGGCCTGCTTTTCTGAGTCTGAAACCCAGATGGAAGGACCACAACCTTCCCAGTGAGATGCCTACAAACAAAAAGACTTCCTGGGGATAGAAAGAGCTTCCCAGACCCTCTGTTCCAGGGAACTCCAGTCTCTAGAAGTCTCCGTAGGTCCTGAAGGCAGAGGCGGGTGTCATGGGTGCAAGTGTACACAGCTGGATGAACTTCTCAAATAGGTGGCTCTGTAGAAAGAGAACCTCACCAGGTAATGCGGCATCCAGGAATCTGAGAGGGAGGTTGACAAATGGTATTATAGACTCACAGTCATAGCAACAGCCCCGCCTTAAGTCATGGTAAGGGGAAAGCAAACAAAGTTGCAGACCTGAATGAACACATTTGAAAGACTTGACCTTTGTCTCAGAGCAGGTGGAAGAACCTCCTGTTGCCCCTGAAGTGCCCCTGCAATGCTCCAGATTTGGAGGGAGGAGATTCTGTGAGTAATGTAAAGACCTCAGAAAGGGTAACTGTACAACATTGGCTCAGTCTACCACTGGCATCAGAACCACTGACACAAAAAAGGCACAAAGGGTGTTAGTCCTTGGAGACTCCTCTCTGAGGGGCACTGAGGCTCCCATTTGATGTTTGTCTAATCTCTCCAGAGACATTTGCTGCCTGCCTGGGGCTCATATTTATGACATTACAAAGAGGCTACCAAGTCTGGTCTGTCCCAAAGGCTACCACACTTACCTAGTTTTTCATGTACAGTCAAATAAAACTGCAACAAGGAGGCTCCAAAATATCAAAAGAGACTATTTGTCCCTTGGAAAGTTGTTGAAGGGATCAGGAGCACATGTAATGTTCTCCCCTCTTCTCCCATTTGGTGACTGGGACACAAGAAAAAGGAGAAAAATGGAAAAATTAAATGATTGTCTGTGAGGCCTTGCTCAAGGTTTCTGGTTCTGTGATCTTGGACACATTTTTAAGTAACCAGACATGCCAGGCATGCTGACACGGAACGGAGTGCTGCTGACCACATGGGGCAAGAGGGTTCTTGGCAGTGTGTTGGCTGCACTTATCATCAGGTCTTTAAAGTAGATGTGGTGGGGGTAGGGGATGAACCTCTGAGTGAAGGAAGCAAACATGAGAACACTGTCACTCTAAGCAACAACAGGAAAATATTTCTGAACTGTCCCAAAGCAATCAGGAAATGTTATTCTGAAAATGTGATGCAACTGATAGTCCAGCTGAAGTGCTTCTGCAACAATGCATCATGGGAAACAAGCAGGAGGAATTGGAGACCATGGTGCAAATACAAAACTATGGCATAGTTGCCATCATGGAAATGTGGTAGGACAGATCACGTAACTGGAATACTGGAAACAAGGGCTACAAGTTTTTCAGAAGAGACAGACAGGATAGGAGGGGCAGGGATGTTGCCCTCTACGACAAAGAATGTCTTGATTGCAAAGAGATGACTGAGAAAGCCACAAACAGGTTGAGAGTTTGTGGGTAAAAGTTAGAGGATCAGACCAATAAAGGACTCCTTGTGGTCAGGGTCTAATACAGGCTGCCTGATCAAGGGGAGCCTGATGCCGAGGTCTTCTTACTTCATCTACAAGAAGCAGAACTCTCACATGCTCTCATTGTGCTGGGGGACTTCAGCTACTCAGATGGCTGCTGGTAAAGCAACACAGCAAGCTGTAAGCAATCCAGGAGACTCTTAGAGTATGTTGAGGTTAACTTCCTAGTCTGGGTATTAGACAAACCAGAGGAGAAGTGTTGCTGGACCTGATGCTCACCAATGTGAGTGAACTCATTAAAGAGGTTAGGACTGGAGGTAGTTTGGGCTACAGTGACCATGCCTTGGTTGAGTTTGTGATCTCGAGGAATACAGGCCTGATTAAGAGCAGAGTCAGAACCCTAAACTTCAAGCTATTTAAGGACCCAGTGGATGAGATCCCCTAGAACACTCTCCTCAGAGACAAAGGAGGTGAACAGAGCTAGCAAATCGTTAAGGATGTTCTTAAGCACAAGAATTCTTCATCCCATATGTAAGAGAGGAGGGAGGTCAGGGAACCAAGATGGCTGAGCAAGGTCCTGTTGGTCAAACTGAGACACAAAAATGAAATGCACAGACAATGGAAGCAGGGACATGTGGTCTGAGAAGGGTATGGGGATACTGTCCAGATGCACAGGGATAGGATCTGGAAAGCCAAGACACAGAGGGGAGGCAAGGGATACAAATAGTAACAAGAAGGGATTATATCTACAACTATATTGCTCAGAAAAGAAAGGCCAAGGAGAGTGCAACCTGATGGATGAGAATAGATAACTGGTAACAATTGTCATGGAGAAGAATGAGGTACTCAGCAAAGTCTTTGCCTCAATCGTCACTCCCCGTCAGGCTTACCTGTTGCTCATTTCACTGAATACAGAGAAGAAGGCTGGGGGAGCAAAGTGCCTTCCACTGCAAACAAAGAGTAGGTTCGAGATCACCTAATGAAATTAAACACGTACAAGTCTATGGGACTTGATGACATGCATCCCAGTGTCCTGAAGGAATTGGCTGATGTAGTTGCCAAGACCTCTCCATCATATTTGAAAAGTTCTGACAGTAAAGTGAACTTCCTGGTGACTGGCAAAAAGGAATCACTCCCATTTTTAAAAAGGGTAAAATTGTGCCTTGGAAGATCATGGAACAGATCCTCCTGGAGACAATGTCAAATCACATGCAAGGCAAAGAGGAGATCCGAGAGATCCAGCATGGCTTCACCAAGCATAATTAGTGCCTGACCAATCTGGTGGCATTCCATGATGGAGTGACTGCAGCAGCTGACAAGTGAAGACTAATCTACGTAATCTACCTGGATATCTGCAAGGCTTTTACACTGTACCTCATGACATCCTGATCTTCAAATTGGAGAGATATGGACTTGATGGATGGACTATTCAATGGATAAGGAATTGGGTTGAAGGCCATGCTAGGAGTAGTGGTCAATGGCTCTATGACCAGGTGGACCCTGGTGGCATGTGGTATCCCTCAGGGGTCTGTTCTGGGATTGGTGCTGCTTAAAATCATTATCAATGACTTAGTGGGTTCGAGTGCACCCTCAGCAAGTTTGCAGATGACACCAACCTGAGTGATGCAGATGATACAACAGAATGAAGGGATTGTGGTGCAATTGCTTAAAGTAACTAGGAAAATATAACTAACTTTCACATCTTAAAGAAAATGTACAGCATTGAAGAGGCTTTCAGGGTAGGGTGCAGCTGCATTATCTGAGTGTTCCCTAGGCTTCCAACCTTAGATGCTATCACGCTGGGGGAACCTGGTGTGCTGGCTCCAAGGAACAGCATGGAGCGTAGAGTGTAGTGGAGACACCACGGCTAGGCTCTGTGATCAGGCAGGGACTCGATTGTTCTTGTGCACACCGAAACCGATAAGCAGCACTTTTTGCTACCCTAAGCCAACAACCTGTCAGATTTTGACAAATGCTGTACTCTAGTGTACTTTTGCTCATTATAATATCATTATAATACCAAAACACACCCCCATCCCAAAAGCTACCCGCCTCCGAGGTGCGACCACCCCTCACTGAGCATGCGCTCTGAATATCTCGGAGCCTATTACTTTAAACAGAGACGGGAAAACTTTTCACCAATCATAACTAAGATATGCTTGACTAGAGTCACTCAAGCTCCACCTAAAAGATAGAAAATAATATAAATTGGCCTAAGAGAGAGGGGATGTTAGGGAAGACAGCATCATCAGGGGAGATACCATCCTGAGGGAATACATCATCCCGAGGACCTCTGACTGCTGGGATCAGTCGACAGGCTGAGCCTCTCTTCCCCCCCCCCATTGGGACGCCTTTGGGTGAGATTCAAACACGTGTTTATACTCCTTTTAATGTGTTAATTTCTAGGCTAGCTTGCTTTTGCAGACAGTCACTATTGCCGGCAATCCAAAAAGAACCTGTGTACCTGTTGCTGTAATAAATTGCACTTGATTGTATTGTTCCTAGCTGTGATAGTTCTTATTGAACGTGACTAGAGTAAGAGCTGTTATTCGTTATTGGTGAATCCGTGACTGTGATAGTTCAGTGCTCTGAATCCAACCAGACCCATATCGGTTAATGCGGTATTGGTGAATCTGTGATTGTGATAGTTCAGTATCCTGAATCCGACCGGGCCCATAACAATTAATCAGCGACAAAGTGCTAAGGGTGGTTATACGTTATTGGTGAATCCGTGACCGTGATAGTTCAGTACTTGGTGCTCTGAATCTGACCGGACCCGTAACGGTTAATCTGCTTTCCTGAATCCGACAGGACCCATAACGGTTAATTAGCTACACTCCTTTAACGCGACAGGGATGCTATCCAAAACCTGAACAAGCTGGAGAAGTGGATCCATGTGAAACATATGAGGCTCAACAAGTCCAAGTGCAAAGTGCTGCACCTGGGCCAGGGCAATCCCAGACACAAATACAGACTGATAAAAGAAACACTGAGAGCAGCCCTGCAGAGAAGGACTTAGGGGTTCTGGTGGATGAAAATATTAACATAAGCCATGCGTACATGCTTGCAACCCAGAAGATCAACTGCATCCTGGGTTATATCAAGAGAATTGTGATCATCAGGTGGAGGGAAGTGATTGTCCCCCTTCTACTCTGGCCTTGTAAGGCACCACTTGGAGGACTGGATCCAGATCTGGGGCCCCTAGCACAAGGAGGATGTGAATCTGTTAGAACAGGTCCAGAGATGACCATGAAGATGATTGGAGGGCCCAAGCACCTCTCCTATGAAAAAAAAGCTGAGAGATTTGGGGGTGTTGAGCCAGAAGAAGAGAATGTTCCAAGGTGATATTTTTGCAACTTTTCAGTACTCAGAGGGGACTTATAAAAATGATGAAGATGAACTTTTTACTTGGACAGACAATGTCAGGATAAGGGGGAATAGCTTTAAAATAAAAGAGGGAAGATTTATATTAGACGTTAGGAGGAAATTTTTCTCTGAGAAGGTGGTGAGGCATTGGTCCAGATTGCCCAGAAAAGTTATGGATGCCCCATTCCTGGAGGTGTTCAAGACCCTGGGCAACCTAATTTAGTGGGAAACATTCCTACTAATGGTAGGGAAGTTGGAACTAGATGATCTTTAAGGTCCCTTCCAACCCAAGTCATTCTTTGATTCTATGAAATGAATCAGAGATAAGTTGTTTGTTTGTTTCTTCTGGAACTGCTATTATGCTAGATTTAGTTAGGAATCACATCAAGAGGATGAAAGGATGAGAGGAATCCTGACGATAAACATTGGACTTGGAAGACAACAATATTAAAAGAGTAGGAGTGAAGTTTCCGATGCCCATGATATGGTGGTGAGCAGACTAGCTCCACCTCCGCCGCTCTTTCACTTCCCGTCTGCAAAGGGAAAGGGGGAGAAAATATGATGCAAAGGGCTCAAGGGTTGAGATAATTATGGGGAGAGATTTCTCAGCAATTATCTTGATGGGCAAAGCAGACTCAGAGTAAGGAAATAGTAAGATTTATTGCCTATTACTATCAAAATAGAAAAGTGAGAGACAAAGGAAAGAAAACAAAACCACCTTCCCCCCATCTACTCTCTTCCACTTCCTCCCCCTGAGTGATGCAGGGGAATGGGGGAATTGGGGTTGTGGTCAGTCTATAGCACTTTGTCTTTGCTGTTCCTTCTTGGTCATTCTCTTCCCCTGCTCCAGTGTGGGATATCTCCCAGGGGTTGCCGTTCTTTCCAAACTGATCCTGCAAGGGCTTCCCACAGGCAGCAGCTCTTCAAGAACTGCTCCAGATATGCGTCCATACCATCGGGTCCATCTCTCAGGAGCAAACTGCTCCAACCTGGGTCCCCCACAAGCAGCAGCTCACCCCAGAACCCTTGCTCTGGCATAGGCTCCTCTCCATGGGCCGCAGCTTCAGCCCGGGGCCTGCTCCTGTGGGGGTTCTCCACAGGCCACAGCCTCCTTCAGGTTGGATCCACCTGCTCCACTATGGTCTCCTCCATGGGCTGCAGCATGGAAATCTGCTCCTCTGTGGTACACCATGGTCTGCAGGGGGACAGCCTGCTCCACCATAGTCCTCTCCACAGGCTACAGGGGAACATCTGCACCAGCACCTGCGGCACCTCCTGCCCTCCTTCACTGACCTTGGTGTCTGCAGGGCTGTTTCTCACTCCTTGCTCTTCCAGCTGCTGTTGTGCAGCATTTTATTTTATTTTATTTTATTTTTTTTTCTTAAATATTCTCTCTCAGAGATGCAAACAGCATTGTTTATTGGCTCAGCTCTGGCCAGTGGCCGGCCCTTATCTAACATGGGGCAGCTTCTGGATTCTCCTTGAAGAACCCAACCCTATGGCCCTCCTCTATAAAACCTTGCCACATAAACCCACTAGACAAGAGTGAAGTGTAGGGGAAGGATTGATACAGCCTCTCCCCAGCAACCTCTCTCTCATGCATACATATATAAATAGCCTTATATATATTATATATGTACATAAATAGCCCTATCAATAACACTACTGTACTTAGATAGTTATTAGAAAAAAGTTTTGAGAAAAAATGTATTTCCATACATGTTTGCTTTTAAACATTGTTACATGAAGTGAGCTTATAGTAGCCTGAGAATAACATATTCCAATACATTGTTACAGAATCTGCCTGTAACACTGACCTTTATAAGGCCCCTGAAAGCACAAGCTTGCAGGCTTGCAGTCGCTAGAAAGCTCAGGAACTGGGTGGTAGTAAGGGTCTCACAGATGGTGACACCAACAGCCAGTTGCTGATATAGAGGCATGTAACAATCAAATGAAGTTGCTGGTGATAGCACAAGTGTCGCTGTCTTCAAAGTATGCATAGAAAAACAGAAAAGCAAAACCATTATCACCAGACCCTGTGCTTCAGAACTGAGTATGAACAAATGATAACTGTGTTGTCCAGCCCTGTACTGTTGACTGTTGTGCATTAAATAAATAAATAAATAAATTGAATTATTTGATTTCTAAAAGAAAAGATAGGGTTTTTGTTTGTTTGTTTGTTTGTTTGTTTGTTTTTACTTCCATAGTCATTCCCAGTTCCAAGATACTGACTAGGTTTAAAATAACAAGACTGGAATCAATGGACAGCAAAGTCTTTTTTTTCTGAACCCTGACTGATGGATAGGAATAGATAAAATTTACTAAGGAACACTGACAATCCACCTTGGTGGTAGTGTCCAATCTAGTGTAAATATTGCACATGGGTGCTAGCTATAGAGTGATAAATTCCAGCTCCACTTCTTGTCAAAAGAGAGCTTTTGATAGAAATTAAATCTTCCTTCGTTAAGTGTTTAAGATGCAATTTTGTGAATCAGGTTCATGAGGGTAGTAAGCAACTTGACTGAAAAGAACAAGAGTCAGAGAATAAAGAGTCAGAGAAAATCTCAACAATTTTCTTCATACAGGATTTCTGTGAAGCTATTTTATTTGTGACTGCAATGGTGGGTGTCCTGCAAGCAGGAGAGCACAGTAAAAGTTTATCATAAGCTTATATTCCCTATTACCCAACAACTGATTTCTCCTGTTTCCTTACTGGCTGAGTACCACAGGCTCACAAAATATCCAATGTACTTCTATAGCATATATGTACAATTTTATTTGACCAACCATTAATTTCTCCCTTTTTCTTTTTTTTTTTTCTTTTCTTTTTTTTTTTTTTTTTTTTTTTCCTTCCTTCTCTCGTGACTAGATGGCCCATGTTTTTTTTTTGTTTGTTTTGTTTTGTTTTGTTTTGTTTTTGTTTTTGTTTTTGTTTTGTTTTGTTTTGTTTTTGTTTGTTTGTTTGTTTGTTTTGTTTTGTTTTTATATAATTTTTATATTTTACTTACTTCATACCTCTCATCCTGTTCATCTTAGCTATATTCCTTATTCTGGGACAGTGGGACCTTCCTCTTATCTGCTTAATATACTCCCCACTTCTATACTGCACCATCACTTTTGAATATGCAAGGTTAGTGGAATTTTCCACTGCAAAAACACGTTCTATTGCAAAAACATTACTTTGTTTCTCACATTAGCTACTCTATCTCAGCAGTTTTGGGAAATAACAAGAAAGATTGAAATAAAGGCATATTTGATAGGAAGTGAAGATGAGGTAATCACTCTTGTCAATTCACCATATATCCTGGGTATCCATTGCTTTTCTGCTTACCATTTGAATTTTGAATTCTGTTATCCAGTCAAAAGCTACCTAGACCAAAATGTATTTTTATATATCAATTAAATAGTTAACTTGCTTTCAGCTCTTGACTGGGAATCTATCACTTTTTATCTGAATTTTATATATGTTCTTTGACACTTCAGCCTCCTAGGTACTTCTGTTTCTCTCTCTTCTGCTGTAACATAAATATTGAGAAATACTTCTCCTCTGGAGTTACATAGAAAGATAAGAGCCTCTTAAGTGATGAAACAGTGCTTTAGATCCTTAGGCACAAGTGATAAATCTGCTGAAGTAAATTCAGGTAGTAAAGGCTGTCATTCTTATTCACACTAGCTTTATGAGAGTCAGAGTCATTTATAATTGGCATCTGCTAATTAACACTTAAAATTATATGAAATATCTGAACCACAGAAAGAAAAGTTACCAGATGTGTCTGTACTTCTTAAGGATGAAAATTAAATATTATTATTTAGTGTTCAATAGAGGCATAATGAGCTGATTTCACCTTTCCCAAATGAGTGATAGGAACTTTCCCAGTCAAGGACCAGAGTCAGAGCAGGTACCTGATTGGCTCAAGGATACCAGGGGGTATCAATTACATCTGATACCTGCAGCATTCTTTGTATATATATATATAAATATATGTGTATACATATATAATTTCTAAATATATGTAATAAATGATTTTACAGCTATATTTAGCCTGCACAAAGTGCAGAAGTTGCACTTCCAGTCAGCATAAACTAAAAGACAGATACAAGGTACAAGTCATTCCTGGCATTGGTTTCTAGGAAAGCAGGAGCTTAGAAATGGAGATCCAAGGATCATGACTGGCAAGAATTTACACAGTTGACAAAAGAAACATCACAGTTTATTACCAATCCAGGACCGATCAGTACTAAGAACTGCAGGGAAAGCCTGGCATCCTAGAATGAGAGTAATCACCAGGCACCATAATTCACCCATGGCCGAGACTTACTCTTACTAAAAAGGGCAGCACTTTTCTAATGATAACTCATGCATATTTGTGTCTTGGCTTCATGTTGACAGCAGGAGGCCCAGTGGTGTCACTTATACAGTGACAAATATATGTGATCAATTTCTGCATCTAGGAAAGTTCATAACAAAATGTAAAAGTGAGCTCATATAAAGAATAGTGTATCAAGAGTGTTGTGTGGGCTTGACCTTTGGCCAAGGAAGATATGGTTGGCTACTTGAAATACACAAAGGATAGTGATAAGCAAGGACATTGGCCTGGCCAATCACCTAACTATTCACAGTGTCATGTGCAATAATAGAGGCTGGAAAAGAGCTCCAAGATCACCTAGTCCAACTGTTCACCTACCACCAACATTAGCCACTAAACCACATCCCTAAGCTCTAAGTCCAACTTTTCCTTTAACACTCCTAGGGACAGTGACTCCACCACCTCCCTGGAAAACCTATTCCAATGCCTAACTACTCTTTCTAGGAAGAAATGTTTCCTAAATTCCAGCCTATACCTCCCGTGGAAAAACTTGAGGGCATTCCATTTTGTTCTATTGATAGGTATCTGTGAAAGTGATTGAAACCCAGCTCCCCACAACATCCTTTCAGGTAGTTGTAGAGAGCAATAAGGTCTCCCCTGAGCCTCCTTTGGGGAGACCAAACTACCCTAGTTCCCCCAGCTGCTCCTCATGAGACTTGTGTTCCAGACCCTTCACTGGATTTGTGGCCCTTCTCTGGACATGCTCCGGAACCTCAATGTTCTTTTTGTACTGAGGCCCCAAAACTGAACACAGTACAGTACTCAAGGTGCAGCCTAACCAGAGAAGAATACAAGGGGAAAATCACCTCCCTGGTCCTGCTGGCTACACTATTCCTGATACAAGCCAGGATGCCGTTGGCATTCTTGGCCACCTGGGCACACTGCTGGCTCATGTTCAGGTGAGCATTGACCACCACCCTGAAGATCCTTTCCTCTGCACAGCTTTTGGGCTACTCTGCCCCAAGCCTGTAGCACTGCATGGGGCTGTTGTGACCAAAGTGTAGGACCTGGCACTTAATGGTGTTGAACTTCATTCCACTGGACTCTGCCCAACAATCCAACCTGTCCAGGTCCCTCTGCAGGGCCTTCCTATCCTCCAGCAGATCAACACTTCCCCCCTGCTTGGTGTTGTCTGCAAACCTGCTGAAAGTGCACTCATTTTCCTCATCCAAATCATCAATAAAAATATTAAAGAGGATGGGCCCCAACACAGAACCCTGGGGAACACCACAAGTGACCAGTCCCCAGCTGGATTTTGTTCCATTCAACACCACTCTCTGGGCCCAGCCATCCAGCCACTTTTTATCCCAGAAAAGAGTATACTTGCCCAAGTTATGGGCTTCCAGTCTCTCTAGTAGTTTCCTGTTCAGCCACACTGGTCTTCTTCCCTGCTGGCTCATTTTATGGCACATATATGTCTAATGGCACTGACATACATTAGGCCGGCCAAGAGGTGGTTAGTTCTCGTAAAGAAGGAATAGTAGAATACGTTTTGGATTCTTCTTACAAAAGCCCCTCCTACAGCCCCCCACAACCAAAACCTTGCCACATAGACCAACTACAAACAGGGATACTGAAACTATAACAAAATTTAATTCACATAAGTAAATGTTTAAAAAAAAAAAAAAAAAAAAAAAAAAAGTAGATGTCAGGCTGTGCATGGGGACAGGAAAAAAATATCTTCAGACTGTTAGACCAAAGTCCCATACTTTTTTTTACACCATACTCTCAGACATTAGACCCAGATATTTCAGTATGTGATGTAAGACTGCTAGACCAAAGCCTTTTACTTTATTTTACACCATACTGTCAAACATTAGACCTAGATATTTCAGTATGTAATATAATAAGAAACTATTCAGACAACTGATTAATGTGTTTTAGAGGTTAACATGTCTTGTGTTAGGTATCTGGATAATGGAGCTTAGAAGGAAAGTATTTTCTCATCAGTATTTTTTGGTAATGAGAAAGTATGGACAGTAGCAACAGGAGGAAAATTTCTGCTTCCCCTATAGATCTGCTATTTTGAAATAAATACACTTTTCCCACTCTTCCCTAGACAGTGGTGAGGTCAAAAAACTTGTCAAAATGTTCAGAACCATCTGGGCCTTCATCTGCAGTTTGCATGTAGCTGAAAAATTGGGTAAGAGTTACTGGAGACTCATCCCTGTGGGGCCTTACATCTGCTGAACAGATGTATCTGGAGGCTTGTAGATTATCTAGAGCCAGGATGAGGGACATAGTGAAAAGGCTGATAAGGCTCGTCTTGCCTTCAGGCTATTACCATTTGCTGCTTTTCCCTGTGAGAGTCAGGGTTAGAACCAAAGGAGACTGGAGCAAGTACGGCCCTGGGAGTGAGAAAGAAGGAGTATTGAAAATTTTTGCAGTGCTGGGCTGAGACTTGAATAGAATTTGGCTCCTCAAAAGGACCAAATTCGGCAATCCCAGAAGCCTGTAACCAGTGGAAAAGCCTGATGCAAAGAAGACTTAAACTTGCCAGAAGAAATCTTCCAAGAAATAATAATAATAATAATAATAATAATAATAATAATAATAATAATAATAATAATAATAATAATAATAATAATACGTTTTCTCCATTGATGGCCCCAGGCAAAACAAAAGACGAGTCAAATCAGTGAATGGAGCATGAACACCAGTTAGGAGAAGAAGAGATAGGGTCAGAGACAGTGCTAGAGACTTACACCCCTACAGCATTGTTGGGATAGGGAGTGATAGTATTGGGCTGAGCTTAAATAGGGGTCCTGGGCCTATGGGCAGGGTTGAGAGAGGTAGACCAGAGTCATTAAGGTCTGCCCTCAGGGCCCCAAGCAATTAAGACTGAGGGAGTGGGTACAGCTTAAATGATGTGGAAGGAAAGCACTTTTTTACCATAAAGGAAAACAACTAATGGAATTTGGATCCAGAGATATTGTAAAATTTCCATCCCTGGGGATATTAGAGACTCAGAGGGGTAAGGCCCAGAAAAATTGGATCTAATTAGACTGGATTCAAACAAGAGGCTAGACAAGGTGGCCTCCAGAGGCAAAATAAATAAATAAATAAATAAAATAGAAATAGTTTTATAGTGTAAATCAAATTCACCTGAACATGAGACTGTTTAGCCTGAGATTCAATATTTATACCTTTACTGGAGACAGTCATTTCAGAGAAACATTGACCTTTTTATTAAAACGTGAATCAAAACATTTGTCACCTGTGTAACAATCAGCTAAAAGAGTCATTAATAATACATCTGTTTTCTCAAAGAATTGCATTGTTTTAAGCCCTTGTGTGAAGCTTCTCAATTTTACCTATAGCTAAACCATGATTCAGATATAACAGTTACAAAAACTGGTACTACATGGGAAGCAGCTGCACTGGGAACTGAATTAATGTGCTTTAGCATTTCATTAGGTGGTGTCTATAAAAAGCACAGGAGGTGCTGAGTTGGCAGAAGTCATGGGTTCTCACTGATAATTCTATCACATTTCTCTGAATTCTTTTGCATTTTGTAGCATTCTTTCAAGTGCTTCTTAATTGCTGTCAATTTCAGGTGTACTTATTATGCAATGTTATGTTGAGTATGTGTATAGATGTGTATATATAAAACATGGTTGGTATTGTGCTTTATTATCAGCAGGTCTTACCCTTAACAATGACGTGAGTTGGCTATAGCTCTGGCCCAGAACATGGAAAACTAACTGTCCTCAACAGTGTCAAAAAAATGTTCTGTGAAATCAGATATTTTATCATATTTTGATCTTTCGACACTGAATGACCATTGTTAAGTAGTTTGCCTGCTATTAATAGGGAAGCAAAATGCATCTTTTGCTCTGCTTTGAATGGTTTTCTTTGGATTGTTCACTGAGTGTGCTGTGTGCTCATTCCTCCTTTTTTATTTTTTATTTTTTTATTTATTTTTTTTTTCCCCTCAGTCCAAGAATTTAACAGTTTACTATGATTTCTCTGACCTTCTTTACTTTTCTGTTTCTCCTATATCAATAAAGCCAATGTTGGTATTGTTGTTGTTGTTTTCTAATTTTTCTCATGCTGATCTTCTGTTCAGCAAAGTGTGTTGCTCCTAAAACTATCAACCACATCTCTCTTCCCATATTCAAATACATTCTATCAAATGACACCTGTCACCTGTTTTTACATAACTGAAGGAGATGCAAAGTCTTAAATTGCAAAAAAATGCCTCAAAATCACTAATGTGTATCCTTGAGGATACAATTTATCCACATTTTTTTTCCCTTCTCAGCTTTTTTCCTTCTCAATTTTTAAAAGAGGTGCATCATTTAGTTTATCCTGTCTTTGGAAGAAAAAAAAAAAAAAAAAAAAAAAAAAGATTTCTGAGTTAAGAAAAATATATATATATTTTGAATTTTGACCCCTCTTGGCATTTAAGCTCCTTTAATAGTGTGGGAGAAAATTAAGAAATATTTACTTCATAGGAGAGACAGGGATAAGGCTAGTATTTACACACTGATTTTACAGTTCCTTATGTAATGTAGTTAGTTTGCATTAAAAATGTTGTTTCTGAAATATAATCTTTTGCTACAGACAATTTCTGACAATTATGACATCATTACAGCTGGATATCTGACAAGCAGAAGAATTTAGTGAAAGATCTATTTCATCATTGCAAAGTGTTTGACGATATGTCTGGGATCAATAGCAAATGAAATATCTCTGCATCTGGAAGAAGAAGGAGAGTATGTAGTTGACTGTGATTTGTTTTTGGCTAAGAAAATGACATGTTACAGCTAGAAGGAGATTCCTTACCAAAATAGATTTTACTCAGGGAAGCAATTCTATCGAGAGTGGCACACATCCTCCTGCTAAGTATTCTGGAATCTGTCTGAAGATCAAAGTCAATAAAAAGGTTTTCTGTAATTCAGTTTGGTCAACTTGCATTAGACACCACAGAGATAATGACAAGTCTGTTGTCATTAATAAAAACACGGTGGAAAAATATCAGCATTTCTTCACTTACACAGTATAAAATAACTTACTGTTTGCAATAAGAACAATCTGAATTTTGCTAACTTCTTTTAGCCCATTGTTATGCAGGCTAACTTCTAAAAAGCAATTTCATAATGTGTTTCCTACATTCATAGGGACATTAAACAGAAAATATCTTCCACCAAAATATATAATAAAAAAAAAAAAAAAGCTACAATATACTGCATGAAATTTGTAATAGCTGGCTGTGCTGCTTTCTGAAATGTACTTTCTGCCATGTCCATTACAGTTGTAAATTAGCATGTAAAGTTTTTCAACTACTGCATTAGTTTAAAAAGGTATCCCGAGTACCTCACAGTGCAATTCACTCAGTGTCAGGTTCATCGGCATATATAACTCTTCATGGGTTACTCTGCATGTGATATTTTGAGTGAACTTGAGGACAATATTCCCAGTGATTTTCAAAGGAGTGAGATCTGATCATTGCTTTTCAATATTTTTATCTCTACCACAACAATAATCAGTTTCTACAGGCATAACATCTCTATAAGGTGTTGAATAACAGGTTTGACCAAGGTATTAACTGAAAGATAAACCACTGAAGTTTAAGATAAACCCACAACATTGAAGATAAACCCACTCAGTATTTTTACGTTTGAGTAGAATGTAAACCTAAAACTGCACCTAGTCATTCCAAGGAAAGAGAAAAATACTAATTACCTCGATGAATGTTAATATACTATGTAGTATAGTATATTAACATATAGTATATTAACTATATATAGTAGGGTACTGTTTCTGTCAAACCTAACTGTCTTTGTGATGCTTTTGAACTTTGCATTACAGGTTATGAACTTTTGATATGTGGTCATTGAAAACAGACAGGAATGAAAGGTAGAAACATTTGTTTTATATTTATTGTTTATATAGCTTGTCTGCTTGTCTGGTTGTTGTTGTTTATGTATATTATGAATACTCTATTATTATTTTTTTTGTCCCCTAGGCTAATAACAAACCAATGGCTTGGTAGTGAATTATTGAAAATTAAAATTGCTTTCCATTGTTACCATTCTCTGTCATATTAAACTCTTAAATGATTGTGTACTTCATCTTTTTCAACAGTAATTATATATTATATTGTTTCCTTATGATAATAAGATTTTTTTAAGTGTTTCACAGAGTATAAAAAAAAAAAAAAAAAAAAAAGTGGATCACTTGAAATATTTCCATTCTAAATATCTCTCTTTCCAGTAGCTGATCCTCTACAGCACTCCTGAACAACATTTGATCATTACCTCAATTAAGTGAAGTGCTATCAACAAAGCAGCTAAAATTAAAGACTTTGTAAGAATAGGATAATGAGTATAGATTCTTGAATAGTGGATCCATGAGATGATGCTAAAGGGAATACATATTTGGGAATACATATTTTCTATTATTTATTTTAAACATTTTAAAAACTTAACCAGTCTTTAAAAGACCCAGTAAGAATGAATATAATTTCAATTTAACCAAAATGAAATCTAAATTTAAGGTCATAAATGCTCCTTCATATAAGATACAGTAGAGAAGAAGGATAATTTAATTTAAGTTGGATAAATAGTAGGTGTATAACAGATTTTCTTCCCTGTATTGTATATGTATATGTATAATGTATAATGTATATGAGAGATGTTGTCATTATTAATCTGCAAATATTAATCAGGAAAAAAAAAATTATGTACAATTACTGAAAAGTGGCTCTAATAATTATTTAGCAGGTATACTGACATTTTTTCAATAACAATTATTTTTAAAGAAGGTTACCCTCTAATCAGAATTACAGATATTTTGGAGCACATGCCAGCTATTTTTTTTCTGTTCCATCTTGTTTTTTGCAAAATAGCTAGAATAATAAATCCAACTTATAATTACTTACTTAGATGTCTGACTACAGCGTAACATAGTTCAATGCAATGTAGTGTAATATGAAAAGTAATATATGACATGAACTCAGTGTCTCAGGGGATTGTTAATTATTGTACAAGAAGTAAATAAAGATTTCTTTCAAAAAAATTATGACTTTAAGTTGTCTAAGTCAGACACATGCACATATCTCCTCCAGCTTCAAAACCTGTGTGTCTACAAAAAATAGCTGCTGGGGAAGGGGAACCTCAAGTCCTTCAAGTTCGATGCTAGTGTCAGCAATAGGTGCCCACAGCCTGGAGAGGGGACATGGGTCAGCAAGGAATCACCTGAAGAGCAGAACAAAGGAGTTCAAGCCACTCTAGCCAATGTCTGCTAAATGTCTCTATGTTAACATCTGTATCATGAGGAATAAACAAGGGGATTCAGCGATGTACACGTCTCATTAGGGCATGTGTACAAGAGGGCTATGAGATTATTATTACAAAGATGTAGAATGGCTCTCATGTCTGGAGTGATAGAATGGAAGGAGAGAATCACAGAATCACAGAATCACAGAATCACAACCCTCCTGTCAAGCAGGATCACCTAGAGCACATTGCACAGGATAACATCCAGGATGGTCTATCCCTCCTAAAGGTGGACACATGGCTTTTATTAACATTAAAATAATATTTATTCTCACCTCTTGTTTCCTTGAAACAGTATGTAAGTCAGATCTCTTCAACCACTTCTCAGGGAACAGGTGAGCAGAGTGGGAGATGTTGTCTAAATGTTTTCTCTGTAAGGTTAAAGCTAGTAAAGCTTCTGTCTTACCTGTCTTAAACTGTACTCATTATTCTGCACTTGGAGTTCCTGTATTCTCCACAGGAGGCATCAGAGCACAACAGAATAGCTGAGGTTGGAAGGGACATATGAAGATCATATAGTCCAACCCTCCTGCCAATCAGGAGCACCTAGAGCACATTGCACAGGATGGCATCCAGGCAGATTTTGAATATCTTCAGAGAAGGAGACTCCACAATCTCTCTGGGAAACCTGTTCCAGTACTCTGCCACCTTCACAGTAAAGAAGTGCCTTCTCATATTCAGACAGAACTTTCTGTGCTTACGTTTATGCCTGTTGCCTCTCATCCTTTCACTGGGCACAACTGAAAAGAGACCTGTTCCATCCTTTTGACGCCCTCCCCTCACATATTTATATGCACTGATGATGTCTCCCCTCGGTCTTCTCTTTTCCAGGCTAAACAGGTCCGATTCTTTCAGCCTGTCCTCGTACAACAGGTGCTCTGGTCCTCTAATCATCTTCCTAGCCCTGCTCTGAACTTGCTCCAATAGCTCCATATCCCTCCTGCACTGGGGAGCCCAGAACTGGACACAATACTCCAGGTGTGGCCTCACCAGGGAGAGGATCACCTCCCTTGACCTGCTGGTAACACTCTTCTGAATGCAACTGCTGGCCTTCTTGGCTACCAGGGCACATCAATGACTCATGGTCAGCCTGCTGTCTACCAGGGCTCCCAGGTCTCTCTCTGCAGAGCTGTACTCCAACAGGTCACCCCCCAGCTTGTACTGGTGCTTGGGGTTATTTCTTGCCCTTGTCAGACTTCATGAGGTTCCTCTCAGCCCAACCCTCCAGCCTGTCAAGGTCCCCCTGAAAATTATCATAGCCCTCTGAGGTATCAGTCACTCCTCCAAGCTATGTGTTGTCAGCAAACTTGCTGAGGGTGAACTCCGTTGCATCATCCAGGTTGTTGATGAGTAAATTAAGCAACACTGGACCCAGTACTGACCCCTGGGAGACACTGCTAGCTACCGGCCTCCAAATAGACGCCTCACCACTAAGCTCTGCTATCCAGCCAATTGTCAGTCCACCTCACTGTCCACTCATCTAGGCCTTCCTCTGGACTTTCTTGTCAACAGGGTCTGAGATTACTGGGAGTTGATCTTAGCAGTAAAGACTGAAGCAAACAAGGCATTCAGCAGCTCTGTGTTCTCCTTATCATTTGTCACAAGGGCACGCACCCCATTCAGCAGAGGACCGCCATTTTCCTCCATCTTCCACTTACTACCAATGTATTCAAAGCCCTTCTTGTTGTTCTTGACATTCCTTGCTGGATCTAATTCCAAATGGGCCTTGATCTTCCTTGTCACATCTCCGCATACTCTGACAGTGTCTCTGTATTCCTCCCAAGTGGCCTGTCCCTTTTTCCACATGCTGTAAACTTACTTCTCCTGTTTAAGATTTTCCATGAGATCCTTGTTGATCCATGCAGGTCTTCTGTCCCCTTTCCTTGCTCATAGGGATGCACTGATCTTGAGCTTGGAGGAAGGGATGCTTGAATACTGACCAGCTGTCTTGGATCCCCCTGACTTCCAGGGCCCTAACCCATAGGATTCTTCCAGGTAGATCCCCAAAGAGACCAAAATTTGCACTCCTGAAGTCCAGGGTCACAATCCTAATTTTCATCCTGCTTCCTCCTTGAAAGATCCTGAAGTCCACCATATGGTCACTGCAGCCAAGGTTGCCCCCGACCCTCACATCTCCAACTAGTTCTTCCTCATTTGTTAACACAAGGACCAGCAGGACACCTCTCCTTATTGGCTTCTCCATGACCTGTGTCAAAAACTTGTCATCAACACACTTCAGGATCCTCCTGAACTGTTTGTGCTTAGCTCTGTGGTCTTCCCAGCATATATCAGGGTGGTTGAAGTCCCCTGTGAGAACAAAGGCCGGTGACTGAAAAGAACCTGGGGAACAGGGGTGGTTTAGATTGGAAATTAGGAGAAATTCCTTCACAGAAGGAGTAGTCAGGCATTGGAACGGGTTGCACAGGAAGGTGCTGGCATCAGTGTCCGTGGGGGTGTTTAAGGAAAGGTTGGACTTGCTGTTTAGGGACATGGTTTAGTGGGTGACATAGGAAATAGGATGATGGCTGGACCAGATGACTTTGGAGGTCTTTTCCAATCTTTCCAATCTTTCCAAGATTGTACAATTCTATGAATGGCTCTCATCTGGAGTGGTGGAAAGGAACGATAGAATCACATAATCACAAAGATAAATGGCTGAGGTTGGAAGGGACCTCTGAAGATCATCTAGCCACAGTAAAGAAGTGCCCTCTCATACTGAGCTCGAACCTCCTGTGCTTCAGTTTGTGCCTGTTGCCTCTTGTCTTGTCACTGGGCACAACTGAAAAGAGACCAGATCCATCCTGTCAACACCTCAGATACATTATATGCATTTGTATATATTAATGAGATCTCCCCTCAGTCTTCTCTTTTCCAGGCTAAACAAGTCTGGCCAGCTCTCTAAGTCTGTCCTTGTATGACAGGTGCTCCAGTCCTACTGTATAAAGCAAACCACTAAATCTAATCTGTGAGGGGCACTTTAAATTTTGATTAAATTGCAGACTGATAGGGAGAGTTTTTTTTGTTGTTGTTGTTGTTTGGTTGGGTGGGTGGGTGGGTGGGTTTTGTTTGTTTGGTTGGTTGGTTGGTTTGGTTTTTAGTTTTAGGAAAAATAGTAGCTGATTACCCATCTGTTCAAGCATTGTGGTCTCTGCACTCCTAGAAAAAACAGTGGCATTATACTGGTTTTCACATGATGGGCACTGTGCCAGTAAAAAAATACCACACCAAAAAAAAAGTACTATGCATCAAAGTTTCTCCCATTAGGATCCTAAGGTCTGGTCAGTTGCAGATGACTGTATAATAGGCAGGAAAAAACTTAGCCATTTTTTCAAGTCTCTCAAGAGGCAGAGGTCACTTTGTCTTTGCTACTGGGACAAGGAGTAACTAGACATGCTAGTAATGACTTAAGGGACAATCTGTGCCAATTTTATTTGTTCTGTATTCTCTCACTCCTTCCAAATGATTTCTTTCTCATTCAATTTCTACAGATAGAGAAGGAATAGGCAGGCAAATCACAAGTATGACATACTACTCCATTGTCCATATACCACTGAAATTTAATACTTTTATCTGTGCACTGTACAGCCACACATATTTCATGAAGATATCTTATTCCTAAGACAAAGGACATCCTAGAAAAGATGCAACACACACACACACAGACAAAAAGTGTTTGTATGAATACTTTAAAATATTATTATATCACACACACCTCAGGTTGAGGTTCCATCTGTCTTGCAAAATAATCAACAACAAGTAAAATAAATATCAACCATGAAGGGTAGGTTATACTCCAAAGAACCACATCTGCTACAAAACATGGTGTCAGCAATTCACTGAAAAAGAAGGGAGCATGGAAGGGAAAAAACAAATGAAAGAAAACGGACTAAGACTTAAGAAGCCTTGCTAAAACATCATTCTTTTTTCAAGTTATTGTTTGGGTTCTTGGGTTGTAGCATCATATCTGTTACAAGCCTTTTTAAAAAGTCTGTGCCATGTCCATGGAGATGCTTAAGCCCTTTAGTTATCCCTGTATAAACTGTATAAAATTGTTATTGTTTCAAACCTGCACATCAACTACCACCTATGAGATAGTACTGGACGTTATACTTCTGCCAGCTCGTGGTGAGGCCATCCCTCCATATTGTCTATTGTGGCAGTAAATAAACTACTTGAGGAATCCATCTGGCCCAGGCATGGGTACTTGTGTTTGTTAAAACAAAAATGATTAGTTAAATCACAAATTTGTTAAAACACAAAAGAAGAGTCCCATCTCTCTCAGCCTTTCTTCATAGGAGAGATTCTCCAGTCCCTTCATTATCTTTGCTGGACTCTCTTCAGTATGTCTGTGTCTCCCTGGTGCTGAGAAGCCCAGAACTGGACCCAGTACTCCAGGGGTGGCTTCATCAGTGCTGACAGTAGGGAATAATCAACTCCCTCGACTTCCTGGAAATACTTGGCTTAGTGAAACCCAGGATGCTACTATTTTTCTTTGTGGCAAGGGCACGCTGCTATCTCATGGTCAATGGGTGTCCCACCAGGACCCCAAGGTAGCTTTTTTTGCAAAGCCGTTTTCCAGCTGGGTAGCCCCCACTATTTATTGGTGCAGAGGGTTATTCCTCCCCAGGTGCGGGATTTTGCACTAGTTGAACCTCATGAGGTTCCTACTAGCCCATTTCTCTATCATGTCAAGATCCTGCTAGGTGGTAGAAAAATCATCTGATTTAATTGCCAGTTCCCTCAGTTTTGTGTCATCTGCAGTCTCATTGAGGGTACATTCTGTCCCATAAGGCAGCTCATTAACGGAGATTAAACAGACCTGAGTTTGGTATTGGCCCCTGGTGTACTCCACTAGCCTCCAACTAGACTTAGTGCCACTGACCTCTACCCCGTGAGCTCAGCCATTCATCCAGTTTTCAGTCCATCTCACTGGCTGCTCATCTAGCCCATACATCAACAGCTTTTCTACAGGGATCTTTTGGGGACAGTGTCAGAAGCTTTACTGAAGTCCAGAGAGACAATATCCACTGTTGTCCTCTCATCCATCAGGCCGGTCATTTCATTTTAGGACTTTATCAAGTTGGTCAAACATGACTTCCCTTTTGTGAATCCATGCTGACTACTCCTGATGATTTTCTTACCCTTCATGTGCTTGGAAATGGATTCCGGGAGAAGGTGTTCCACCACCTTCCCAGGGACTGAGGTGAGAATGACTGGCCTGTTAGCTCCCCATGCACTCCTTCTTGCCCTTCTTGAAGACAGGAATGACATTTTCTTTCTTCCAGTCCCCAGGCACTTCTGACTTCTCCCATTCACTGTGATTGACCAAGGGTTATTAAGAGTAACCTCACAATGACATCTACCAGCTCTTGTGGGTCAGCCAAGGCAACAGCTCAGGAAAGAAGAGTAGAGCAAGACAGAGTTTTGGTTTGAAGTAGCCATAGTGAAGCTCGTGGACAGCCCTGGTTGCAGTGACCATGAAATTGTGCAAACTGGGATCCTGAGGGCAGCAAGTAGGCAGCACAAGAAGCTGGGAGGTTTGTGGGGAGTAAACTGGGGGGGGCTGTGTGGTGCTTAACTGCATGCCTGGTTAAACCACATTACCTTACTAGATGCCGTAGGGATACACGTCATTGTAAAAGATGATAACACCAACGTCTGGGAAAATCAAATTTATATATTAATAGCAGTCACTCTTTGACTTTTGTAATTTACTAGCTTTCTATTTCTTACCCTTTAAAAAAATTTATATCTTGTATATTTTAATCTGAAACAGTTGCACACGAAAAAAAAAAAAAAAAAAAGGAATAAAGTAAAAGGACATATTTTTGCATAGTTTTAAATACTTCAACATTGAGGTATCTGTGCAACATGTATTTTTCACAAGAAAGTTGTGAAACCCTAAGTCAAGAGTAATAATACAGTATAAAAAGTCAAGGGTAAATCTATAGGAGGCTGAGTGTGATAACACTCTAGAACATAAGAAAATATGAGCATAAAAGAAAATGTGGAAAAGCAGTCCTCTGCCTTTGCGAGCATATAATTTATTATCCTCTTTAACCACCTTAATTAACAAGTTAATAAATTTCCTGATAGTTGTAATACTCAGTGAAAATTGTTCTGTATAGACTGAAAAAAAAAAAAAAAATAAATAAATCCACTGCATCTAATTTGTAACTTGTATACAAACAAACAAACAAACAAACAATGATAATAATAATAAACTATTGCTTAGCGAACCATTATGGATCATTTATGTTGTTTTGTTGTTGCTTTTCTTTATTTTGTTTTTTCTTCCCTGAAGGGAAGGATTGCTGTTTAGAAAAAGATTTAAACTCTAACCCCCACATATTAAGCGGAATGAATGATCTATTTGCTTAGATGTCATATATTACTTCTAGTTTATCCATCCACTGGGTAAACGATAAGCGTTACTTGGTCACGATCATAGATTTGAATGCAGGCTGGAACATCAATCAGTGCTGGCAACTGATTAGTTGTTTGTGTCTTTGACAAGCTCTTCCATCTCACTGAATGAAGGCTTGCTGATTGCTCTCCCTTCTCTCCACATTCATTGCACTCTACTGCCACTATATTACATGGTTAATGCCGATGGTGGAAATTCTCTTTGACAGGTAAGAGTGAATTTCTCCCATTCCCTTATCATTACATGCACATTATTGCATATACCTTCTGGGACTAGAATTCCTGAGATCATCGTATTATCAGGTATACATATGGCTGGTGCAATAAGGCTGAAACCTACAGATGAAAAAGATTTTGTGTATAACGGAAACAAAAAGAGATGTTATAATGGCATGCTATGTGTCTGACTGGTCACAAGTTAGTTTGCCTGATGGTTAGCTAAGAATATTTTATAAAACAGAAAAACTTCCTAAGAATCATGTAGTTCTGCAGTAGGGTAGCTGCACAAGGTGTGAGAGGTGCAATGGGAAGTTCAGTTTTCTTTTGTGTTAAAGGCAAAATGCAGGAATTCTGGTTGGTATTTTCAGAAATGCTCAGATGATTTAATTGGTCCCTACCAATTAACAGTATTTAAAAAGTCTCAGCCTTTGACAGTGATCAAAAAAAAATTAGCAGGTATATCCAATATCACTTTGTTATCATGTCTATGCTTTTCTGCAACAGATGGAAAGAATATATTAGATGAAGTATTTGAGGAAGTACAGAAAATATGAATGTGGATTTCTTGAATTCCAACATTGTCTAGCGTATGTTCACCATGTGTGATTAGTATTAGGAGGACTGGAACACCAGGAATCAAGATCAGTGACAGTTTATTCAGTTAAAAAGTGCACATTGAGGACAGCTCTGAAGAGTCTTTTTCTGCTCATAGTAGGAAGTACAAAGTGGATATTTACACATATAATAGATGATGCTAGGACATCTAATCCACACAGTCCACTAAACCTGATTGTCCATTTCCTCCACCTGGCTGGAACCAGGGCCCCTCTAATCCTGGTCAGAATCTTCATTGCTGTTTCTGGAGGACTTCCCTCTGGAAATTGGAGCTGCAAATTTCTCCAAGAACAACTCCCCACCCCCCTTTAAAAAATAAATAAATAAATAAAAAATTCCCTGCAACTCATGTACCCGTGTCTCTAGGACTGAGGTAGATTTTCCATCCCGTTTTCTCATGTTCTTTCCATAAACACATAGGTAAAACCATGGGATGGAGTGGGGTGTGTACCCACTATATCTTCATTCTTGAATAGAAGGATGCTTCCCCTGACAGTTGTGACACTGGTTTGTACAGGCGGTGAGGAAGACAAATTCTTTTTAAGATGGTGGACCTCTTCAGAAAGTTTCTCCACAGCCAAGGTTCAGACATGTAGGGAAGATGAGAAACTTTCTTCATACTGTCGGAGCTATTTAGCCAATTTATCAACCATGGGTTTCTCATGGTCTTTCCAAGTCATTATTGTCAATGAGCTGGCATATGATGATGGTGCACTCTGTACAAACTTCTGCCACATGGGTTGTGTACATTTGACTTCACCTGGATCTTCGGAAATCCGTTTGTTGTCTACGTCCCTATAAATCACCTCCCATATGACTTATTCCCTCAGGTAATGGATTCCCCTCTCCATAGTAGTCCACTTGTCTGGTTGACATACAAGTTCTTCCTTGAAGGAATAATGTTCTTTCACACCTGACAGGAGACGTCTCCAGGGTGTGAAGATTTATGCTCCAGTTTTGTCAATGCCTCTGTCCCTAGCAAGGGATCCCAGCCACTTGGCTTCCCTGCCCACTAATTCCAGGCTATTGGCTTTGCCGTTCCAGAACCAGAGCAGCCAAGTGACAAGGTGCTCATCTGAACAACAACCAAAATGTTTTTGTATATCTCATAGCTCACACTGGTATAGGCCCTTTGATAGTTATTGATGTTTTTATGATATCTTCATCTTCATCTTCCTGTTCATCTGATGGCCCACACACTTCAGAGTAGCCTGCCTCATCTTCTTCTTCATCCCCAGTCTGAGTAGGAGTTCCTCTGTGTTCTAGATGACCTGACATTCTCATCCATTGTTTCATCTTGGTTACAGGTGTAAATGATACTGATACAGTCTGTTTCCCTGGCTCAGCCTTGGGGCCCATCACAGGGCTTGGAGTGGCCACTGGGCCTGTCTTAGGGGTTGCAGTGGCCGCAGGATCTGTCACTGTGTTATAGTGGCATCTATTGAAGTTCAGTAAGTGTAAGCCAAGCCCCAGCATGTTGCAGTGATTTATGTCTCTTTAGAATTGCCAGGGTGATGACACACCTTTTTCAAGCATTTTACCAGTTTTTGAAATTGCTCAGGGGTGAATTTCTAAAGCACTGGAGGTGCCCACTGCTCTAGATGCCTGCCCATATCCTCTCACTCTCCCTGCCACTCTGTCCAGGACAGATCTCTGGATGAGATTCCTAAGTAGTTGTTTAACCTTAAACAAAACATGAAATGCATTCAGGAGACATAACAATAAGAACATGCTGGTCTGAACATTGCAAGGATATTCAAAGTTTTGAAAAGCTATCGTAACTCACCTGGAGGAGAAGAGGGGAGTAAAAGAGAAAAGGAGAGTGAACAAGTGGGAAAAAATATCTTCCCCTGTCCCCTCCATAAATTGCCTCCTTGAAGAAAAAGGGTAAAAGTATAATTATTAATAGTTTCTGAGGTAAGATTTCCAAAGTATGGAGTTGAGGGCAGTGCTGAGTACAAATACCAGATTAATCTCATGACCAGTAATTTTATCATATCATAAACCATTGTTACACAGTACAGCAAAATAATAACCCTAAACCAACCCCCAGAAATGATAAACAACACAACAGGTAACACATACAGTAAATAATGTGCTATATAAGTCAGTTCAGAAGATAGACATAGCAGTCCTGAGATCAAAAAAAGTCAGCATTGTGATTAGCAACTATTAAATTAATGTAAAGTTTATAACAATTTTGTTTTAACATGCTCTGGTCAGATCTGTCATTTTCTCAACCCTTGAAGCCTCTCATAGGGTGCCAAGAAAGACTGCTGTGGTTTAACATGGCCAGCAGCTAAGCACCATACAGCTGTTCACTCATCCTTCCCCCTCCCTCTTTTGGATGGAGGAGAGAATCAAAAAAAAAGGAAGCTTGTGGGTTGAAATAAAGACAGTTTATTAGGACAGGAAGGAAAGGAAAATAAAAATAATAATGATAACTGTACTATTAGTAATAATGTGTACAAAACAAGTGATGAACAATGGCATTGCTCACCACCCACTGACTGGTGCCCAGCCTATTCCCAAAGAGCTGGTCCTCCCCACCCTGGCCAGCCGCCTCATACTAATTGTTCAGCATGACGTCAGGTGGTATGGAATACCCTTTTGACCAGTTTGGGTCAGTTTTCCTGGTCCCTTTGCAGCTCCTGCTACACTTCCAGCCTGCCCACTGGCAAGACAGAGCTAGAAGCTGAAAAGTCCTTGGCTTAATGTAAGCACTGCACTGGGAGAATTAAAACATCAGTGTGTTATCAACATTACTCTCAACCTACATCCAAAACATAGCACCATAGTAGCAACTAGGAGAAAAAATTATCCTAGCTGAAACCAGGACAGTTCTGGTTGTTCTACTATTTACAATGAAAAGGAGGATCGCTGCAAAGAGAAAACTATCTGATTGTGATTTTGGATTTGCCACGGTTCTTTTTAATATATTAGATTACTGAAGGCTATATAGCTTTTCAAAGAAGGTTTTCAAACCTACTGATGTATTATACAGACATTTAGTATGATGAGACAGTTGGACAGATTAATTTGCTCTGGTTCATGTGAGCTCTGACAGAAGGTCAGGACAATAAACTGTATGACTGTAAGAGCTTTGGAATATCAGATTATATTTGGTAAAGAAATAAACCAATAGAGGCTGAAAAGATCAGTATCATAGTAAAGTAAGCAATGATCAAGAAAAACAACAACAACAATAACAACAACAAAAATGAGCTCCTGTCCTGTAACCTGTAATTTTTGCACATTAGATAAACACAAACAGTCCAATGCATTCATATTATCTGTTCTTTAGTACTCAAATTCAGTCCAGGAATTCAAATATTTCGTGTTAGTGTTCATTCTTAGATTTGTCTTGAAAAAATTCATGACAATTATTTTATATCAGACATTATTTTCCTCACACAAACTGCATATTCCAGATCTCCATCAACACTTGTAGCTATACTAAAAGGACAGAAAATCCGTGAATTTTGTAGGTAGTATATGCCAACTTTGAATTGCTACAGCTTGTTCTACATACTTCTCATGAACACTTGAATCCAGTATCTGCAAACATTACAATGGCATTTTTGAAGGGAAAAATATAATAATAATAATAATAATAATAAATAATAGCACAATTCAAGCAGGCATTCCATATTACGTTCCATGCCAGCAGCAAAGTCTGGAATCAGCTTCCAGTGCTCTGATGCTCAGCTCTAAAATTCTTTGTAATTGTCCTGGGTCAACCTTTGAAAAGATATGAGGAGAATCAGAGAATCATCATAGAATGTTTTGGAATGGAAGAGATCATAAAGATCATCTAATTCAAAACCCCCAGGGACACCTTGCACCAGACCAGGTTGCTCAAAAGCCCATCCAGCCTAGTCTTGAACACCTCCAGGGATGCAGTGTCCATGGCTGCTGTGGGCAACCTGTTCCAGTGCCTCCCCAGTCCTTGAGTAAAGAATTTCTTCCATACATATAATTTAAATTTATATTTTAGTTCAGAACCACTACCTCTTGTTCTATCACTACATTCCCGGAAAAAAAGTCCCTCCCCAGCTTTCTGTAAGCCTCCCTTTAGGTACTGGAAAGCTGTAAATGAAGTCTCCACAGAACCTTCTCTTCTTCAGGCTGAACATCTTCATTTCTCTTAGCCTTTCTTCATAGGAGAGGTGCTTAGGCCCTCTGATCATCTTCATGGCACTCCTCTGGACTTGTTCTAATAGGACTATGTCCTCCTTGTGTTGGGTCCCAAATGTGAATCCCGTACTCCAGGTAGAATCTCATGAGAGCATAGTAGAAAGGGAGACCTTTCATCAGCCTGCTGACCAGACTCCTTTTAATTCTGGCCAGGACATAACTGGTTTTCTGTGATGCAAGAACATCTTGCTGGGTCATGCTGAGATTCTCATCCATCAATACTCTAAGTCCTCTATAGGCCTGCTTTCATTCCATTCCCCATCCTGCCTGTATTTGTTCTTGGGATTGTCCCGGCTCAGAAGCAGTACTTTGCACTTGGTCTTGTTGAACCTCATAAGGTTCACACAGGCCCATCTCTCAAGCTTATTAAGGTCCCTTCCTTCCAGTATGTAAACTGCATTGCACAACTTGGTTTCATTGGCAAACCTGTTGCGGGGACACTTGATGCCACTGTCTATATTGCCAACAAATATGTAAACAAAGCTGCTTCTAATACTGATCCCTGAGGGACACCACTCCTAACTGATCTCTACTTTGACACTGAGCTGTTGACCACAACTCTTTGAGTGTGACCATCCAGGCAATTCCTTACCCATCAGGTGGTCTATCTGTCTAATCTGTCTCTCTCCAATTTAGAGAGAAACATATAATGCAGGGCAGTATAAAATGCTTTGCACAAATCCAGGTAGATGAAGTCAGTTGCTCTTCCCCTGTTCACCAATGCTGTAACCCTATTGTAGAAAGTCACCAGATTTGTCAGACACAATTTGCCCTTAGTGAAACCATGTGGGCTCTCTAAAATCACCTCCTTATTTTTCATGTGTCTCAGAATAGTTTCCAGGAAAATCTGCTCCATGATCTTGCTGGGCATAAAGATGAGACTGACTGTCTGATAGTTCCCCAATTCTTGGATTTTCTCTTTTAAAAAAGGGGGGTTAGGTTTCCCTTCTTTCATGCATTGAGAACTTCACTGCACTGCCATGACTTCTCATGTATGATGGATAGTGGCTTAATAACTACATCTGCCAGTTCCCTCAGGTGCATAGATGCATCTGTGTTGGTTTTACATGGCAAGCTTATTATTACAATATTTTTTTTTGGGGGGGGGAGACGGGGGTGGGCTACAGGAGTGATCTCTGTGAATAGAGTCCAGAACCTGCCCCATGTTAGATAAGAAACAGCTCCAGCTGGCTTCAAAAGTGACCTACTGCTGTCCAGAGCAGAGCCAATAAAAAATGTTTGCACCTCTGGGAGACCTTATTTAAGAAAGGGAAAAAAAAAAAAAAAAAAACTTCTGCACAGAAACGGCTAGGAGAGTGAGGAATGAGAAAGAGCCTTGCAGACACCAAAGTCAGTGAAGAAGGGGAGGAGGTGTTCCAAGTACCAAAGCTGAAGTTCCCCTGTGGCCTATAGAAAGGACTATGGTGAAGCATGTTGTTCCCCAGCAGCCCATGGTGTACCTTGGTGGAGCAGGGTTCCATGCTGCAGTTTGGAGAGGAGTCCATGGTGCAGCAGGTGGATCTGACCTGAAGGAGAATGAGGCCTGTGAAGGACCCCTGCTGGAGCAGATTCTGGATTGGACCTGTAGCCCACGGATAGGGGACAATGCAGGAGCACGTGACCTGGAAGGAGCTTCTGCCTGTGGGGGACCGATGTCGGAACAGTGTGCTCCTGATGGATGGAACCTGTGGTACGGACCCATATTTGGAGCAGTTCTTGAAGAGCTGCTGCCTGTGGGAAGCCAACATGGGATAAGTTTGGAAAAGATGTAATCCTGTGGGAGGGAGCCAATATGGCGTAGGGGCAGAGATTGGTTGAGAAGGAGCAGCAGAGACGAAGTGCTATAGATTGACCAAAAGTTCCATTCCCTCATTCTCCTGTGCTGCTTGGAGGGAGGAGGTGGAAGAAGGTGGAGAGGGGAAAGGCATTTTTGTTTTCTTTTGTTTCTCACTTTTCTAGCTCATTAGTAACAGAGTTATTGTGAAGGAGCAGTGGAGACAAAATGTTACAGAGTCAAAGAGTGACTGCTATTAATATATAAATTTGATTTTCCCAGACGTTGGTGTTATCATCTTTTACAATGACGTGTATCCCTACGGCATCTAGTAAGGTAATGTGGTTTAACCAGGCATGCAGTTAAGCACCACACAGCCCCCCCCAGTTTACTCCCCACAAACCTCCCAGCTTCTTGTGCTGCCTACTTGCTGCCCTCAGGATCCCAGTTTGCACAATTTCATGGTCACTGCAACCAGGGCTGTCCACGAGCTTCACTATGGCTACTTCAAACCAAAACTCTGTCTTGCTCTACTCTTCTTTCCTGAGCTGTTGCCTTGGCTGACCCACAAGAGCTGGTAGATGTCATTGTGAGGTTACTCTTAATAACCCTTGGTCAATCACAGTGAATGGGAGAAGTCAGAAGTGCCTGGGGACTGGAAGAAAGAAAATGTCATTCCTGTCTTCAAGAAGGGCAAGAAGGAGTGCATGGGGAGCTAACAGGCCAGTCATTCTCACCTCAGTCCCTGGGAAGGTGGTGGAACACCTTCTCCCGGAATCCATTTCCAAGCACATGAAGGGTAAGAAAATCATCAGGAGTAGTCAGCATGGATTCACAAAAGGGAAGTCATGTTTGACCAACTTGATAAAGTCCTAAAATGAAATGACCGGCCTGATGGATGAGAGGACAACAGTGGATATTGTCTCTCTGGACTTCAGTAAAGCTTCTGACACTGTCCCCAAAAGATCCCTGTAGAAAAGCTGTTGATGTATGGGCTAGATGAGCAGCCAGTGAGATGGACTGAAAACTGGATGAATGGCTGAGCTCACGGGGTAGAGGTCAGTGGCACTAAGTCTAGTTGGAGGCTAGTGGAGTACACCAGGGGCCAATACCAAACTCAGGTCTGTTTAATCTCCGTTAATGAGCTGCCTTATGGGACAGAATGTACCCTCAATGAGACTGCAGATGACACAAAACTGAGGGAACTGGCAATTAAATCAGATGATTTTTCTACCACCTAGCAGGATCTTGACATGATAGAGAAATGGGCTAGTAGGAACCTCATGAGGTTCAACTAGTGCAAAATCCCGCACCTGGGGAGGAATAACCCTCTGCACCAATAAATAGTGGGGGCTACCCAGCTGGAAAACGGCTTTGCAAAAAAAGCTACCTTGGGGTCCTGGTGGGACACCCATTGACCATGAGATAGCAGCGTGCCCTTGCCACAAAGAAAAATAGTAGCATCCTGGGTTTCACTAAGCCAAGTATTTCCAGGAAGTCGAGGGAGTTGATTATTCCCTACTGTCAGCACTGATGAAGCCACCCCTGGAGTACTGGGTCCAGTTCTGGGCTTCTCAGCACCAGGGAGACACAGACATACTGAAGAGAGTCCAGCAAAGATAATGAAGGGACTGGAGAATCTCTCCTATGAAGAAAGGCTGAGAGAGATGGGACTCTTCTTTTGTGTTTTAACAAATTTGTGATTTAACTAATCATTTTTGTTTTAACAAACACAAGTACCCATGCCTGGGCCAGATGGATTCCTCAAGTAGTTTATTTACTGCCACAATAGACAATATGGAGGGATGGCCTCACCACGAGCTGGCAGAAGTATAACGTCCAGTACTATCTCATAGGTGGTAGTTGATGTGCAGGTTTGAAACAATAACAATTTTATACAGTTTATACAGGGATAACTAAAGGGCTTAAGCATCTCCATGGACATGGCACAGACTTTTTAAAAAGGCTTGTAACAGATATGATGCTACAACCCAAGAACCCAAACAATAACTTGAAAAAAGAATGATGTTTTAGCAAGGCTTCTTAAGTCTTAGTCCGTTTTCTTTCATTTGTTTTTTCCCTTCCATGCTCCCTTCTTTTTCAGTGAATTGCTGACACCATGTTTTGTAGCAGATGTGGTTCTTTGGAGTATAACCTACCCTTCATGGTTGATATTTATTTTACTTGTTGTTGATTATTTTGCAAGACAGATGGAACCTCAACCTGAGGTGTGTGTGATATAATAATATTTTAAAGTATTCATACAAACACTTTTTGTCTGTGTGTGTGTGTGTTGCATCTTTTCTAGGATGTCCTTTGTCTTAGGAATAAGATATCTTCATGAAATATGTGTGGCTGTACAGTGCACAGATAAAAGTATTAAATTTCAGTGGTATATGGACAATGGAGTAGTATGTCATACTTGTGATTTGCCTGCCTATTCCTTCTCTATCTGTAGAAATTGAATGAGAAAGAAATCATTTGGAAGGAGTGAGAGAATACAGAACAAATAAAATTGGCACAGATTGTCCCTTAAGTCATTACTAGCATGTCTAGTTACTCCTTGTCCCAGTAGCAAAGACAAAGTGACCTCTGCCTCTTGAGAGACTTGAAAAAATGGCTAAGTTTTTTCCTGCCTATTATACAGTCATCTGCAACTGACCAGACCTTAGGATCCTAATGGGAGAAACTTTGATGCATAGTACTTTTTTTTTGGTGTGGTATTTTTTTACTGGCACAGTGCCCATCATGTGAAAACCAGTATAATGCCACTGTTTTTTCTAGGAGTGCAGAGACCACAATGCTTGAACAGATGGGTAATCAGCTACTATTTTTCCTAAAACTAAAAACCAAACCAACCAACCAACCAAACAAACAAAACCCACCCACCCACCCACCCAACCAAACAACAACAACAACAAAAAAAACTCTCCCTATCAGTCTGCAATTTAATCAAAATTTAAAGTGCCCCTCACAGATTAGATTTAGTGGTTTGCTTTATACAGTAGGACTGGAGCACCTGTCATACAAGGACAGACTTAGAGAGCTGGCCAGACTTGTTTAGCCTGGAAAAGAGAAGACTGAGGGGAGATCTCATTAATATATACAAATGCATATAATGTATCTGAGGTGTTGACAGGATGGATCTGGTCTCTTTTCAGTTGTGCCCAGTGACAAGACAAGAGGCAACAGGCACAAACTGAAGCACAGGAGGTTCGAGCTCAGTATGAGAGGGCACTTCTTTACTGTGGCTAGATGATCTTCAGAGGTCCCTTCCAACCTCAGCCATTTATCTTTGTGATTATGTGATTCTATCGTTCCTTTCCACCACTCCAGATGAGAGCCATTCATAGAATTGTACAATCTTGGAAAGATTGGAAAGATTGGAAAAGACCTCCAAAGTCATCTGGTCCAGCCATCATCCTATTTCCTATGTCACCCACTAAACCATGTCCCTAAACAGCAAGTCCAACCTTTCCTTAAACACCCCCACGGACACTGATGCCAGCACCTTCCTGTGCAACCCGTTCCAATGCCTGACTACTCCTTCTGTGAAGGAATTTCTCCTAATTTCCAATCTAAACCACCCCTGTTCCCCAGGTTCTTTTCAGTCACCGGCCTTTGTTCTCACAGGGGACTTCAACCACCCTGATATATGCTGGGAAGACCACAGAGCTAAGCACAAACAGTTCAGGAGGATCCTGAAGTGTGTTGATGACAAGTTTTTGACACAGGTCGTGGAGAAGCCAATAAGGAGAGGTGTCCTGCTGGTCCTTGTGTTAACAAATGAGGAAGAACTAGTTGGAGATGTGAGGGTCGGGGGCAACCTTGGCTGCAGTGACCATATGGTGGACTTCAGGATCTTTCAAGGAGGAAGCAGGATGAAAATTAGGATTGTGACCCTGGACTTCAGGAGTGCAAATTTTGGTCTCTTTGGGGATCTACCTGGAAGAATCCTATGGGTTAGGGCCCTGGAAGTCAGGGGGATCCAAGACAGCTGGTCAGTATTCAAGCATCCCTTCCTCCAAGCTCAAGATCAGTGCATCCCTATGAGCAAGGAAAGGGGACAGAAGACCTGCATGGATCAACAAGGATCTCATGGAAAATCTTAAACAGGAGAAGTAAGTTTACAGCATGTGGAAAAAGGGACAGGCCACTTGGGAGGAATACAGAGACACTGTCAGAGTATGCGGAGATGTGACAAGGAAGATCAAGGCCCATTTGGAATTAGATCCAGCAAGGAATGTCAAGAACAACAAGAAGGGCTTTGAATACATTGGTAGTAAGTGGAAGATGGAGGAAAATGGCGGTCCTCTGCTGAATGGGGTGCGTGCCCTTGTGACAAATGATAAGGAGAACACAGAGCTGCTGAATGCCTTGTTTGCTTCAGTCTTTACTGCTAAGATCAACTCCCAGTAATCTCAGACCCTGTTGACAAGAAAGTCCAGAGGAAGGCCTAGATGAGTGGACAGTGAGGTGGACTGACAATTGGCTGGATAGCAGAGCTTAGTGGTGAGGCGTCTATTTGGAGGCCGGTAGCTAGCAGTGTCTCCCAGGGGTCAGTACTGGGTCCAGTGTTGCTTAATTTACTCATCAACAACCTGGATGATGCAACGGAGTTCACCCTCAGCAAGTTTGCTGACAACACATAGCTTGGAGGAGTGACTGATACCTCAGAGGGCTATGATAATTTTCAGGGGGACCTTGACAGGCTGGAGGGTTGGGCTGAGAGGAACCTCATGAAGTCTGACAAGGGCAAGAAATAACCCCAAGCACCAGTACAAGCTGGGGGGTGACCTGTTGGAGTACAGCTCTGCAGAGAGAGACCTGGGAGCCCTGGTAGACAGCAGGCTGACCATGAGTCATTGATGTGCCCTGGTAGCCAAGAAGGCCAGCAGTTGCATTCAGAAGAGTGTTACCAGCAGGTCAAGGGAGGTGATCCTCTCCCTGGTGAGGCCACACCTGGAGTATTGTGTCCAGTTCTGGGCTCCCCAGTGCAGGAGGGATATGGAGCTATTGGAGCAAGTTCAGAGCAGGGCTAGGAAGATGATTAGAGGACCAGAGCACCTGTTGTACGAGGACAGGCTGAAAGAATCGGACCTGTTTAGCCTGGAAAAGAGAAGACCGAGGGGAGACATCATCAGTGCATATAAATATGTGAGGGGAGGGCGTCAAAAGGATGGAACAGGTCTCTTTTCAGTTGTGCCCAGTGAAAGGATGAGAGGCAACAGGCATAAACGTAAGCACAGAAAGTTCTGTCTGAATATGAGAAGGCACTTCTTTACTGTGAAGGTGGCAGAGTACTGGAACAGGTTTCCCAGAGAGATTGTGGAGTCTCCTTCTCTGAAGATATTCAAAATCTGCCTGGATGCCATCCTGTGCAATGTGCTCTAGGTGCTCCTGATTGGCAGGAGGGTTGGACTATATGATCTTCATATGTCCCTTCCAACCTCAGCTATTCTGTTGTGCTCTGATGCCTCCTGTGGAGAATACAGGAACTCCAAGTGCAGAATAATGAGTACAGTTTAAGACAGGTAAGACAGAAGCTTTACTAGCTTTAACCTTACAGAGAAAACATTTAGACAACATCTCCCACTCTGCTCACCTGTTCCCTGAGAAGTGGTTGAAGAGATCTGACTTACATACTGTTTCAAGGAAACAAGAGGTGAGAATAAATATTATTTTAATGTTAATAAAAGCCATGTGTCCACCTTTAGGAGGGATAGACCATCCTGGATGTTATCCTGTGCAATGTGCTCTAGGTGATCCTGCTTGACAGGAGGGTTGTGATTCTGTGATTCTGTGATTCTGTGATTCTCTCCTTCCATTCTATCACTCCAGACATGAGAGCCATTCTACATCTTTGTAATAATAATCTCATAGCCCTCTTGTACACATGCCCTAATGAGACGTGTACATCGCTGAATCCCCTTGTTTATTCCTCATGATACAGATGTTAACATAGAGACATTTAGCAGACATTGGCTAGAGTGGCTTGAACTCCTTTGTTCTGCTCTTCAGGTGATTCCTTGCTGACCCATGTCCCCTCTCCAGGCTGTGGGCACCTATTGCTGACACTAGCATCGAACTTGAAGGACTTGAGGTTCCCCTTCCCCAGCAGCTATTTTTTGTAGACACACAGGTTTTGAAGCTGGAGGAGATATGTGCATGTGTCTGACTTAGACAACTTAAAGTCATAATTTTTTTGAAAGAAATCTTTATTTACTTCTTGTACAATAATTAACAATCCCCTGAGACACTGAGTCCACTCCAGATGAGAGCCATTCTACATCCTTGTAATGACAATGAGGTCATAGCCTTGTGGGCATGTGTATATCGCTAACTCCCCTTGTTTATTCCTCATGATACTGGTGTTAGCATAGAGATATTTCACAGACTTATTGGCTAGAGTGGCTTGAATTCCTTTGTGCTGCTCTTCAGGTGATGCCTTGCTGACCCATGTCACCTCTCCAGCCTGTGTGCACCTATTGCTGACATTAACATCAAACTGGAAGGAGTGGGATAGATTGAGTTTCCCATCCCACAGAAACTCTTTTTAGATTTAGTGGTTTGCTTTCAGTGTAGAACCATTGACATTTTGTCAAAGAATACAAAATACTTGGTTTATTTCAAAAGTGCTTTGCTGTTTTGCTGATAGCTGCCAAAAAGCAACAGGTGCATGAGCAGTCATTAATCTACAGGATGTCATTAATTATTTATGCATTGACAACATATATTTTTAACCGAATATTTCATGACTCATTTTTTCACACTTTTATCAAAGTTCCTTCATATTCATGTCAAAAGTTGGCAGAACTCAGATCTGCAAAGCTTTGACAGGGAATGTTATTTTTTCTTAGTTTCATGACCCATGAGTACTACTTAGTATCATTTTAAATTCCATTAGGTAACAGAATATTTATAAAATGTTTTCTTTGCAATGGTTTCAATGGGATAGGCTGCCCAGGGAAGTGGTTGAGTCACCATCCCTGGAGGTCTTTAAAAGACGTTTAGATGTAGAGCTTAGGAAGACTTATTAGTGTTAGGTCAGAGGTTGGACTTGGTGATCTTGTAGGTCTCTTCCAACCTAGACGATTCTGTGATTCTGTGATTCTGTTGAGAGAAAGAACTAGCTTAACACCACAGTGGGCTGCAGCAGAAGAGCTAGCTCTCAGGCAAAATAGATTGCTCCCCTTCTATCCACCTCCCTTTTTCTGGATACTTTACTGTCAGTAATTCATTTTTCAGAAGAGCTCTTAAACTCAGACAAATCCTGGTCTAAAACTGAACAAAAAAGAAGAGATCAAATGGAGCTAATAATGACACTTCTGTGTTGTGGACATCTGCCTGCTAAGAACTCTTCATCATGTCACTGAACAGAGGCTGCTAAGGAATTAACAGCTCTTACTCATTTCCTGTTGGTGCCAGTTTACACTGGCTGTAAACCAGTTGCATAAAGACATACAGTTTTCTCTCTCAGCACATGGAAGGGTATTTTTGTGTACAAGGTTCAGAAGATCTAAGGTGAACTTTTCTCTTTGACACATACATAATTTGTAAATGCAGGCATAGCTTTCTGTGATTTGTAAAATGGGGAGAGTATTACCATTAACTTATTATTATTGTTGTTGTTTTGTTTTGTTTTGTTTTCTATCTTCCATGCTTTGTGTCTGCTCACTTTCTGAGCTCCTAACCAGCGAGGCTGGTGATTTCTATAGAGTTCCAACATAGTCTGTGCACTTTAATAAGACGGGCAAATAGTAGGGGTTCTGAAAATAGAATTAATCAGATACTTATGTATGACTGCATTGTTTTGCTGTCTTTATGCTTACCAGTGATTAGTGGCTGCCTTCTTTCCTGAGTAATTGGATTGACTTAAACTGGACTATCCATGCAATAATGATACCATTGCCTGCTAAATAATAAAATATATAATGATAATAATAATAATAACAACAAAAACAACAGTAGTCTTCAGCTGTCACTGGCAACTATATCATTATCAATACATACTCATAAAATAAAATTGTATCATGGTGGAGTTGCTTACAATATTTGACACTGAAGTATTATGAAAGATTATGTTACAGAAATCTTCATACATAAAATTAAACAACTGATTTCAGACATCTTTGCATAGAATGTTCTAGTTCCTTTGTTGCTGTTGTTTTCTGCATTAGTGTTGCCTAATGGCAAGAGTATTAGTTGCTTGATATGCTTGGTTATTATGAATGATACTACTAATTATACTAATACTATAAACAGTATAAAGAGAAATATTGGTGTCATCAGAAGTCACGTTTGATACTCATAAATGAAAATCTAGGAAAGAAATGGGAAATACTTCATTGATTCCAGAGGTGTGCCTGGCTATCCAGAAATAATTACATGACTTGTTGAACTATGGTACTGTCTGCTCTCATTTTCCTTTTTGATTTCAGACCAGATAGTAATAGTTAAAGGGCAAATGATATGCCAGTGCTCTTTCCTTCATGTTATGTTTCAGGATACATTGTAACAATTCATGAGATGAAATACAGCTTTCTACTGTATGCTGACATATCACAGTGCAAGATGGTAAAGTGTCATAACCAATGCGTTGCAATGGGATCTGCCACCCATGAAAAGGATTGCTTCAGAAAAACAACATGCCAGTCCTTGAATAAACTCTGACTTTGTTAGGTGCTGCAGCCAGCAAACTGTGTAAAATGCCTTAAAGTTATCCAGAGATTGCTCAGCTTTTCTGTCAATATAAAACTAAAGGCCTAATTTTAGCTTCACACTGGGAAGAATGCAGTTAACCTTACAACACCACAGCACTACATTAACAAGATTTTATTTTAGCAACTACAGTAAATGCTGACTTTAGCTTTTATAAGGTTATTTATTAAGACATGCAGTTACCTTCAGTACACACAGTATCTATGTGGCTGTGGATGGATTGCAGAGGTCCTAGTTTTTATTAAGTTCCTGTGCAAATCAAGTCCACTGAAATAGTCATAATATATTCTAATTAGTAAACATAAAATACATATGCAATGCTATGCCAGCCTTTCAGCACAATTGCAGCCAGCAGCCAAATTTGCACTGTAGTTGGCTACTGTGATTCTGAATTGGTTATTACAACACAGGAAGTGGAAATATAGGGTAACCCACTTATCATAGAATCATGCAACATCTTGGGTTGAAAGGACATTAAAAATCATCTAGTTCCAACCTCCTGCCATAGCCAGGGAGTTTGAAGTCCTTCTCCACAGGGTTGCTCTCAATTAGTTTTTCTCCCAGTCTGGACTCATGTCTTGGATTGCCCTGGCCCAGGTGCAGCTCCTTGCACTTGGACTTCATTAGGTTCATGTGGGCCTGCTTCTCAAGATTGTTATAAGCCGACAGTAACACTGTTCTTCTCTCCATTAATGGTTTGACTGTAAAAAAACAGTCTGTCTTCACTTGTCTAACCTGCTCATCTTACTACTGGGTTGATAAAGACACCATCACATTGTCTTACATTGTTATTTTAAATATTTCATATAGCACTAAGCTCTTGTGTGTGAGAGAGTAGTTTGGTTGAGTTAAAAATGTTTTGACCTCTAAACCAAATCTATCTTTGTTTGCATTTAACTTGTTTTGTATGAAGACATCAGAATTTGTTTACTTGGCAGGATAGTCTCAAGACACAGTAAGAGAATCCAGGTATATTTTATCCTAAAATACTACAACACTATATATAAAAATCAGAAAAAAAATAAATAAATAAACAAAAAAGAACTGTCTTCTGAGCAAAATATAAGTTTTCATATGGTAATTCAGCTAGCCATTGGATTATATGGGGCTAATGCTTGGTATTTAGTTGGAAAATAGTGAATGAAAACTTGATTAAAACTTGACTACACATGAAGATGTAGACATATTTTTTAATACAAGGACGGTCTTCCCAGCCTCTTTAAAACAAAAAGGATTTGTATGCTTATGGGTGTGCTTACAGGTTGATGTTCAGCAGCAAACTGCCAGCAAACTGTTGCCAAGATACAGCAGATGCCATTCTGGTCATGGTTCAAGGACACATGGGACTCATCTTACCACTGACATAAGAATAGAAACACTGTTGGGATGATATTGACATTCTCTGTTTCTCTGTGGATGCCATCAAGTGAATACAAATGGAAGACAATCTCTGGCACTACCAGAAACAGCCTCAGTATCATGCTACCAAATACCAGATGCTGAAATCAGACCCACATTTTATGAAATACTAATCCAAAAATAATTCTATCAGGCATGTCTGAAGTGGTCTGATGCTTACCTGTAGTGCAACTGAAGGATACAGGGATACAGGCTGCTTACTTCTAATGTGTTTTTCTTACCAATGAGTTCCAGTGTGAATTTTTTTTATATTTTTTATTTTATTTTTTCTGTGAGCATCACAATTATTGCGTATGTGAACATTGTGTGTACGAGTAATTTGTTGTTGTTGTTGATGTTGTTGTTCTTAGCACATTGTTTTCACTCACAGGAAAACGAAAACTGCAATACCAACAAAATTAAACAACAACAAGACACCACACTTTGGACTAACGTTGAACAAAAATAAATATATGATAGATAGATAGATAGATAGATAGATAGATAGATGGATTTGCAAAACACATAAGGTTTTCCTAATTGACTATTCCTTGAATGAGACTAAGTGTTTTTCTGCACAGATAGCTGCAGACAGGAACTGGTCCTCCTTCAAGCCACTGCGGATGGAGCAGTGCAAATCAAAACGCTGCACAGTCATATTGCTGTATTACTGAATTCTCATTTTCTTTGTGAGTTCTTCTAGGTGTTCTATAGACAGATAACAATGTTATATAGGACTTATGTCTCTCTGACCTTCCTGATGTTCTTATCATTGACAGCTGCAGAGCTTGCTTCAGGGACTTGAGGTCATGGTCAAGCCTCACACTAGAACCCTGAGAAAATCACAGAATCACAGAGCTGTAGGGTTGGAAGGGACTTCCAGAGATCATCGGGTCTTACTCCCCTGCCAAAGCAGCTTCCCTAGAGTAGGTTGCACAGGTAGGAATCCAGATGGGTCTTGAACATCTCCAGAGAAGGAGACTTCACAATCTCCCTGGGCAGCCTGTTCCAGTGCTCCATCACCCTTATGGTGAAGAAGTTCTTTCATATATTGGTTTCATTGGTTCAACTTCCTGTGATCCATTTTATGGACGTTGCCCCTTGTCCTCTCCCCACAGACCACTGAAAAGAGGTTGGCCATATCCCTTTGTCTCCCACACTTTAGGTATTTATAAACTTTGATAAGTTCCCCTCTCAGTATTGTCCAGGCTGAACAGACCCAGGTCTTTCAGCCTTTCCTCATAGGGAAGATGCTCCAGGCCCCATATCATTTTTGTGGCCCTCCACTGGACTCTTTCCAGGAGATCCCTGTCTTTTTTGTACCAGGGAGCTCAGAACTGGACACAGTACTCCAGGTGAAGCCTGTCTAGGGCAGAGTAGAGGGGAAGGATCACTGGATCACCTCCCTTGACCTGCTGGCCACACTCCTTTTAATGTACACCAGGATCCCATTGGCCTTCTTGGCCACCAGGGCACACTGCTGGCTCATGGCCAACCCATCGTCTACCAGAACCCTCAGGTTCTTCTCCTCAGAGCTCCTCTCCAGCTGATCATTCCCCAGCCTGTACTGATACCTCCAGTTGTTCCTTCCCAGGTGCAGGACTCTATACTTGCTCTTGTTCAACCTCATTTGGTTCCTTCCTGCCCAGCTCTCCAGCATGTTCAGGTCTTGCTGAACGGCAGCACAGCCTTCTGGCATGTTGGCCACTCCTCCCAGCTTTGTGTTATCAGCATACTTGCTGAGGGCAGACACCATTCCCTTGTAAAGGTCATCGATGAAGATGTTGAACAGGACCAGACCCAGTACCGACACCTGGGGAACACCGTTTGTCACAGGTCTCCAGCTGGCTCTTCACTGCCAGTCACCACCCTCTGAGCTCGGCCAGTCAGCCACTTCCCAACCCACCTTGCTGTCCACTCCTCTTTCCCACACTTTCTCAGCTTTGCTAGCAGGATGTCGTGGGAGACAGTTTCAAAAGCCTTGCTAAAGTTAAGATAGATGACATCCATGGCTCTATCTCATCAACCCAGCTGGAGATGCCATCATGGAAAGCAATGAGGTTGGTCGAGCACAATTTCCCCTTGGTGAATCCGTGCTTACTGCTCCTCATAACACTATTTTCTTCCAACTGCATGGAACAAGATGTTCCATCCAATTTTATGTTGTTTTGTTTTCCACTGCTTTATCTTGTCTTTGGTCTAAAAAGGCTCTCCCCCCTCACCCCCCACCCCTCCCCACCCCCCGAAAACAAACAAACAAACAAACAAAAAAGAGAAAGAGAGAGAGAGAGATAAAGGAGCACTGGAGCAGGGAGTATACCTGAATGGCCTAAAGCATTGCATATGTTTTATCAGGCAATTCTGGTGAGCAGCAGAACTGTAAGACAGAGATAAGATGCCAATGAAAGTCACTTACCTTCTTTAAGAAAATGGTTGAGACTTTTTTGTTGTTGTTGTTGCTGTAGTTGTTATTGTTTATTTTATTTTATTTTTGTTTGTTTGTTTTTCCTCACATCTAATTTTAAATATTTCTAAATCTCATTTATTTATTTTTTTTTACAGAAATTAATATGGAAAATTTTGGTCACCTAAAAATCATTAATGCCACAAGTAGACAAAATTATAGGATAATTGCTCAAGTGTTGACAGAGGCAGTGGAAGATAAGAGTATACTGTACCAGAAATTTTGTGACATAATAAATAAATAAATAAATAAATAAATAAATGAGGTATATAGGCAAGTAGCCTACAGATATTCTGGGCATCACAGAAGTTGTAATGTCCCAGTTGACAGCTAACTTTAACCTCTTCATTACACTAACAAGTTAATTTTGTGATTTCACAGGAAAGGAGATAGGGCCTTAGCAGGTCACTGAGTAAGTGGAGATTACCTAGGCATGTAAATTCCAAAAAAGAGTATCCAATATATAAGGTAAGAATAAACAAGGATAGATTATTTATTTGGGAAATGATGAAGGTGGTAAAACTGGAGAAGCTGTAAAAGGAAAAAGGGTAAATGAGGAATATAAGGAGCACCAGAGCCAACATGATTGGCTCTGGGGCAGACATATTCTGCAGTGGAGAGGGGGATCAGAGCAGGGAGGGGGGTCTGATGACTTTTGTGAAAGCATTGGGTATTAGTTGAATCCCATTTTTATGGTCAGCAATAATTGCAGTTCTGCTACATGGTTTCAGAGTGATACAAGGTTCTCCTTGTGAGCTTTTGAGTCAGTCTACCAGTGAAATTACTTAATGAAAACAAAACATTTTCTGAGAAAGTAAGAATTTCATCTACTGGGGCATTTCAAACAAATGTGTCAGTTTAATTACTGAAAGATTTTATGGGGTCTCAGTCCATGCAATGTGTTCTGTTTCCAATTCACCTGCCAACAGGTACATCTGTTAAACAGCTGGCATTGATATGTCTTTGGAAGCACAGACAACATTTCTTTTTATTTATTTATTTATTTATTTATTAAAAAAAAAAAAAAAAAAAAAAAAAAAGAGAGAGATAAATTTAGCACTTTCTTTGTAATGCTTCATTAACCGAGTCGATCCAAAGAGTAAGGTCTGGGACTTCTTAGTGTTTTTGCAAAGATTAAGGTGTGTTCAGGATATAGTATTTAGTAGGACACATCTATAATAGGACAGTGTTTTAGTGTCTGGATAGGTTGGACCGATGGGCCGAGGCCAACAGTATGAAGTTCAACAAGGCCAAGTGCCGGGTTCTGCACCTGGGGCACAGCAACCCCAAACAGAGCTACAGGCTGGGAGATGTGTGGTTAGAAAACTGCCTGTCAGAGAAGGACCTGGGAGTTTTGGTTGACAGTCAGCTGAATATGAGCCAGCAGTGTGCTCAGGCAGCCAAGAAGGCCAACAGCATCCTGGCTTATATAAGAAGCAGTGTGGCCAGCAGGTCCAGGGAAGTGATTGTCCCTCTGTACTTGTCTCTGGTGAGGCCGCACCTCGAATAATGTGTTCTGTTTTGGGCCCCTCACTACCAGAAGGACATGGAGGTGCTCAAGTGAGTCCAGAGAAGGGCAACAAAGCTGGTGAAGGGTCTGGAGAACAAGTGTTAACGAGGAGCGGCTGAGGGAGCAGGGACTGTTTAGCCTGGAGAAGAGGAGGCTCAGGGGCAACCTTATCGCACTCTACAGATACCTGAAAGGAGGCTGTAGTGAGGTGGCAGTTGGTCTTTTCTCCCACGTGCCTGGTGACAGGATGAGGGGGAATGGGCTAAAGTTGGGCCAGGGGAGGTTTAGGTTGGATATTAGGAAGAACTTCTTTACTGAAGGGTTTGTTAGTCACTGGAATAGGCTGCCCAGGGAAGTGGTTGAGTCACCATCCCTGGAGGTCTTTAAAAGACGCTTAGATGTAGAGCTTAGGTATATGGTTTAGTGGAAGATTTGTTAGTGTTAGGTCAGAGGCTGGACTCGGTAATCTTGTAGGTCTCTTCCAACCTAGACTTTTCTGTGATTCTGTAGAAAGAGCAGTGCCATTTCCTTCTATAATGAGCTGTTAGTAAGAATGGTTCACAAAGTGGCAGTGTTACATAGGTTTGAAATTCACAATTTTTATTTTGTATAGCTTCTGAAGAGGGTTGTATGGGGACACGTGAAAGAGTTTGTGAACTTGCTGATTGTTTACAAGATATTAAAAATTGTCCAACAGTACAGTACAGCACAGAAGCAGTAAAAACAAGGTTAATATTATGCAAAAAGCAGACCTATAAAAGAAAGATTTTATGGCCGACAACATTTAAAAAAAAGTGTTTTTTTTTTTTTTTTTTTTTTTTTTAATAAATAAAAAAATAAATTTTTAAAACCTTTGAAGCACTGCAAACTTTTAAAGAACAAAAATATATCTTGCCAAGGTGAAAAATATGTATGTGAATTATTAGGACTGAAAATGCAAAAACAACTCTCATTTTAAAAATTCTCTTTTGTCTATATTTTTTTTTTTTTTTTTCAAATAAAGGGCATTTCCCCCTTGAATATTCCAGATTTTTTGGAAACATTTAAGTGTTTTTATCTCAAATTTGACTAGCACATGACTGATGCCTTCATACCAAGATATTAATATCATAATTCATATGTAATTAAACTATTGACATAATAAAACTTTGTAAGGTCTCTGGAAATTTATTCGGCTTAAACTAAAATAAGTTCAGCAAGTACTATTCAAAATCAGGATAGAAGATATCGTAGATGTAAATGTGGATACACACTCTCTCTCCTGAGGATTTTTTTTTTTTTTTTTTAAAAAAGCTGCCTAGCTTACAAAAGTTTATTAAATCATAGAATGGCTTGTATTAGATGGCATCTTAAAGATCATCCAACTCCACCCCCCCCCACCATAGGCAGGGATGCTACTCAATAGATTGGGTTGGCCAAGACCCCATCCAGCCTGGCCTTGAACACCTCCAGGGCTGAGGCATCCACAACTTCCATAAGCAACCTGTTCTAGTGCCTCACTACCCTCTGAATGAAGGATATCCTTCTAAAATCTGATCTAAATCTCCTCTCTTGTAGTTAAATACCATTCCCCCTTGTCCTGTCATTATCTGCCTGAGTAAAAAGTCATTCTCCATCTTTTTTATAAGCCTCCTTTAAGTACTGAAAGGCCGTAATGAGGTCTACCTGGAGTGTTATCTTTTCCAGGCTGAGTAGACCCAGCTCTCCCTGTTTTTCTTCATAGAAGAGGTGCTCCTTCCTTCTGATCATCTTTGTAGCTCTCCTGTGGAGTCCCTCTAAGAGATCCACATCTTCCTTGTGCTGGAGACCTCACCGGATGCAGTACTCCAAGTATAGTCTCACAAGGGCAGAGTAGAGGCTGATTCCTCTGTCCATCGGATGGTCCCCTTTCAAATCCATATCTTTTCAATTTAGAGATTAGAGTGTCATGTGGGACCATGTCAAAAGCACTTAGAAGTCTAAGTACATGACATCAGTCAGCCTTACTTTGTAGATTGATGCAGTCAATACAGCATAGAAGGCCACCAGAGTGGTCAGGCATGATTTGCCCTTGGAGAAGACATGATGATATTATTCTTGTCAAAGCTGTTTTCTGTATAAACAACTTGAAAATTACATTCCAGTGCTTGACTGGTAAATAAGAAATGAATAATTGTATACAACATCATAGAATACAACCATAGAATCATTTAGGTTGAATGATTCCCCCCCCCCCCCCCCCCCCCCCCAACATCTTTGTTGTTGCAGTATGATATTACCAGTTTATGTTTGGGAATTTGAAATCTCCCATTGAATCAATTAAGTTGGATAAGTCCTCTAAGATCTTCAAGTCCAACTGTTAACTTAGCACTGCCAAGTCTATCATTAAACCATGCCCTTAATCATAACAATTACACATTTTTAAAATACCTCCAGGAATGGTGACTCAACCACTTTCAAGGCAGCCTGTTCCAATTCCTTCACAACACTTTCAGTGAAGAAATTTTTCTCAATACTCAACCTTCACCTCCCTGGTGCAACTTGAGGCCATTGTCCTATCACTTGCTGCTTGAGAGAAGAGACTGAGCCCCATGCCATTACAACTGCCTTTGAGGTAGTTTTAGAGAGTGATAAGGTCTCCTCTGAGTTCCTCTTTCTCTAGGCTAAATAACCCCAATTCCCTCAACTTATTGTTCAACTTGTTGTCATATATTATGGAATATCCTTTTAGTCAGTTTGGGTCAGCTGCCCTGGTTGTGTCCCCTGCCAGCTTTTTGTGTTCCCCTCCTTGCTGGCACAGCAGCATAAGCGGAAAAATCTTTGATTTAGTGTAAGCACTGCTCTGCAACAACTAGAATATCAGTGTGTTATCAGCATTAGGTTCATTCTAAATCCAAAACACAGCATCATACCAACTATTATGCGGTAACTTACCTCCGTCACAGACATAACCAGGACAAGGAATATGCAACCTTTAATGGTAATAATTAAATTTAATATAGTATTTACCTGTGCTTAAACGGCTTCTATATTTTATTATTTGCCTTCATTAAGGCTGTCTGTGGAAGTCTCGGAGGTAAACATGCAAATTTGGTTCCTGGATATCAGAGCTAATCTTTTGGGATAAGGAAAGAGGGCCATCCATTTTACTTTAATTATTGTCTCATTCAGTTATTGGTTGGAAAGGAAAAGAGTTCTCATTATTTAGAGAAGAGAGAATTTCTACTCCATGCCTTCTAGTGTTACTCTTTGTTGGAAGGAAAAAACAACCAACCAACCAAACAAACAAACAAAAAACCAACCAACCAACCATAAAAAACAAACACACAAACAAAACAAAACAAAAACAGGCACACACACACACACACACACACACACACACACACAATCTTTCCTCTCCAAAGAATATGTTCTATTCTTGAACACACAACTCTATCACAGGGATTGGTTTTCTTTATTTAATTTTCTCCTTGTAAACTTGTTTACTCCATCAGGACACAATCAAAACTGTTCGATATATATCACTGCTATTTCAAATGACTTATCTCTGCGTGGTCTTCCTTTTCAATGATTTTAAAATATCAATTATACCTAATAGTTGTTGAACTTCACTGTTTTTCTCATTGATGTCTCAGAGATCATTGCTTTCATTAAGAACAATTGATTCATAACACTGCTTCTGTGATTACCTTATTATTTTTCCTCAATATTTTAAACAGAGTATTTTTGTTCTTCGTGCAATTGCATATCTCTTTCTGATCATAGAATAAATGTTGCTCTTCTATTTAACATACTTACTACTTAATTGCTTTTCCACTCCTTTCTGTATCCTGTGTAGTACTGGTACTGGTGTGCGAAATCAATCCCTTCCTCATGTTTGTCAGACGTGCTTCATTAGTGTGGTGTAATGACCACACGGACACCAAGGTTCTTTTAGGATCAGTAACTGCTACTACTTTATTGATGACATAACTTCAGCTCTCTCTTACTGAGGGTCTGTCTAACTTTATCTCTCATATTGAGGACATAGTTTCATTATCTTGTTGCATCCCTTATCCAGGACAGCCTTCCTTCTATTTGCCCCACAGCAGTACTTTTCCACTAACTATTCATTGGTCAACAACTTCGCCCGGCAACCACAAACACCCAGCAACTTACATGCCTAATGGCTGGAGAACAAGCAACCTGAGAGGGCAAGGCATCTCCTTAATCACCCTTCTTCACTCCCTCTAAACTTTTTACATTTCTGATGAGGCCATCAGGAATCTTTAAGAGTCCAATGTTATCACTAACCATGGGGCTTGTCGACCCCCATGGCCACACTCCCATATTTTAGGAGTTTATAGTCCCTTTTCTCACTTCTGCACCATGCTTAAGAGCTCAGCATTTGTGATTATCCATTTGTAGCTGACAATTGTAGAACTACATCCCCTTAGGTTTTAAAAAGAAAAAGCAATAACATTTGTTTGTTTGTTTATTTACTTATTTATTTCAGATAAAATATTTTGATTTTAAAAACTTGGTGGAACAAGGAACAAGAATAATATTTTTAGCTCATTATTTCAAAGATTATGAAATCTCCATCACAGTAAAATTAAATGCCTTTTAACTGTGTCTTTGAATTTTGATTGCTTGGTTTTATATTTTTAAACAAATGGTCTTATACTCAAAAATTCAAAAAAGATGAACAAATTATTTAAATGTTTTAATTTTCATAATTCTTTACTTCAAGCCATACATTTATTTTAGTAGTGTCTTTCAAAAATGAAAAAAAAAAAAAAAAAAAAAAACAACCAAAAAAAAAATTTAAATTTTGTTATTATTGACTAAAATTTATTTCAATAAGACATACAGAGAATATATATATATATATATTTATTATTGTATTTCAAGGACTTGACACCTTCTTCCTGTTTGACCATAATTTAGTTACATAGTTCTAAACTTGAAGCATGTGCCCTGAATAACTGCCATATCAGTTTTCTACTCGCACCATTGACTAGAAAAACTGCTCCATTCATTTAAGTTTTCTGTGTTAAGTAATTGAAGAGTTTTCTATAATAATGATGAAATTGTTCTGGGATCTGAAGAAAATTAGATTCACTGGTGTAGTGGGTTTACGTGGCAAGGTTTTGGTAGAAGGGGTGGCAGCATAGGGGTGGCAGCATAGGGGTGTCCTATGATCCTTCCTGTGAGAAGGATCTAGAATCTGCCCCATGTTTGGTAAGGGCTCCACTGCTGATCAGAGCTGAGTGAATAAGTGATGTTGTTTTGTGCCTCTGTGAGAGCATATGTAAGACAGGGAGAAAAACGCTGCACCACACAACAGCTGGGAGGGTGAGAGGAGTGAGGAACAGCCCTGCAGGCGCCAAGGTCAGTGAAGAAGGAGGAGAAGAGGTGCTCCAGGTGCCGGAGCAGAAGTCCCCTGCGGCCTGTGGTGAGGACCATGGTGAAGCAGGATGTCCTCCTGCAGCCCATGGAGTACCACGGTGGAGCAGGGTTCCATGCTGCAGCCCATGGAGGAGACCACGGTGGAGCAGGTGGACCTGCCCCGACGGAGACTGAGGCCTGTGGAAGACCCGTGCCGGATGTACGGGGTCTGGCTGGGATGTTAACTTTCCCTGCAGCAGCCCATACAGTGCCACGTTCTGCACTTGGAGCTAGAACAGCAGCATTATCACACCAGTGTTGTGTCTGCTGCTGAGAAGTGCTGGTACAGTATCAGGACTTTCTCTAAACCTCCTGGGGGGTGGGCAAAAAGTGAGAAAGAAACATCACCAGGGCAGCTGACCTAAACCAACCAAAGAGATATTCCATACCATATGATGTCACACTCAGCAATAAAAGGTAGAAAAAGGAGGAAGAGGGGAGAGGTGGGCTTTTGTTGCAAAGACTTCTGTCCTCCTCGTGAACACCGGCTATGTGCGTTGAGGCCCTGCTTCAAGGACGTGGTCAGGCATCACTCATTTGTGGGAAGCAGAGAGCAATTTCTTTCCTCTGCACTTCCACATAGCCTTTACTTGTTTTGTTTTGCTGTTCCCTTTCCCCCTCCCTTTCCCCTTTCCCTTTTTCCTTTTAGTTGAATTGTTAATTAATAATATTTCCTTAATATATATATATTTCCCTTTAATTAAATTATCCTTATCTCATCCAGTGAGTTGTTCTTTCCTTTACTTCTTCCTCTCCTCACCTGAGTAGGGGGAGTGAGAGAGCGGTTGTGGTGTTCAGTTGCCCAGCACGGTAAAACCACCACACCGGAGCAGATTCCGGGCCGGACCTGTAGCCCGTGGAGAGGAGCCCACGCAGGAGCAGGTGATCCGGCAGGAACTGCTGCCTGTGGGGGACCCAGGTTGGAGCAGTTTTCTCCTGAGGGATGGACACTGTGGTACAGACCCATATATGGAGCAGCTCTTGAAGAGCTGCTGCCTGTGAACAGCCCACGTCAGATCAATTCAGCAAGGACTGCATCCCGTGGGTGGGACCCCACAGCACAGGGGACAAGAGTGGCTGAGAAGGAGAGGCAGAGAAGAAACACTGTAGACTGACTATAGCCCCCCATTCCCCCGTTCCCCTGCACCGCTCGGGGGGAGGAGGTGGAAGAGGGTGGATGGGGGGGGGGGGAAGGTGCTTTCGGTTTCTTTCCTTTGTTTCTCACTTCTGTAGCTTGTTAGTAATAGGCAATAAATCATACTCTCTCCCTATTATGAGTCTGTTTTGCCTGTCACGATAATTACTGGGTGATCTCCTCATCCTTATCTCAACCCTCGAGCCCTTTTCATCATATTATCTCTCCGCTCCTCTTTGAGGAGAGGGAGTGAGAGCAGTTGTGGTGGAGCTTGGCTGCCCACCCGAGTAAAACCATCACAACTGGATAGCATACAATGACATACACTGGATAGCATTTATTATTATTATTATTGAAATTTAACTTATATATTTGGATAATTATGACAGTAATGTTTTTTATTCCAAACTGAATTTGTGTATTTTTTAACTTATTTATTTATTTATTTATTGAGGAGGGTAATGTAAGTAGTTTTCAATTTGAGACTTATAAAGAAAGATTTTTATCATTAATTTTTTAAAGAGAATTTTAAAAACAAAACCAGTAGTTGTGGTTTCATTAATGTTCCATGACTAAAATCAGAATACAATTCACATGGTGAATGAAAAGATGAAAAGTAGGGAAGCAATTAAAACTACATTGTGATTGAAAACTTACTGAAATCATTTGGGTGTGTGTGTGTGCTGATACCCACACAGATGTAGTTATGCATTTAAACGTTTTCTAATTTCGATGGTGTTTTTTCTGCATAGAGTTCTTAGTTTTGTGTGTGTGTGTTTTTCATTTTATTTATGCAATGTGAGATGACTTAGATACTTTTGCTTGTTACTGATACCTTCTAAAGTTTAGAAAGTTCTTAACTCTTGAAGAATAGGCATTAAATCATGAGCAGTTGAAGATGTATTAAACTTATGTTGAGTAGATCAAAAATCAAGATAAAAAGTCATAAAGATCATTTAAAAAGATGTATTTTCAATAAGCAAACTATTGGTTTTCCTGGCCAGTCAGGGCCAGCTGAAAGTTTTACTAATGAAATATTGATTGTTGCCAGTCCTATGACAGTGGCATCACTTACATGGTGTAAATAAAGCAGCAGCTCAAGGGTCAGACTCACCAATATTGAAACAGGGATGTCACAACCATCGATCTGGAACTCATTAGGGTGCAAACTGAACATTATTGTGCAACTGAGCTCATGAGATGGATCACCATTTGCAGATGGAACATGCAGAACAATTTGACTGTCTTCCTCTGAGAAACATATGTAGTTTTTCCAAGAATAGGGGGATTTGTGGGTACACAAATCAAGACTATTATTATAAAGATATTTATCTTGCAGATCTTAGTTGCTTTTGCAGACGCTTTGTTGATAACCTGTGAAGCATGACTGAGGCAAAAAAAAAATAATTGTAAATACAATCTTCAAAGCTGCAGAAAAAGCCATTTGAGTATTTGAGGAAAGTTTGCTCCTTTTTGTAATAACTGCTATGATAGTGTTTTTTGATGGTCTGAGGACTTACAGGAATTCATACCATCAGGTAATTTCTGAAAGCCCAAAGGAAAGTGAGGGTCATTAATTTAATTCTACTGAAATACACAGAAAGACAACAGTCTGAGACCATTCTGGTGAAATGTAGGAATATAGAACTGAGAAGATTGCAAATCAGTTCTCTAAGAAGCCTGTTAGACTGTGTAAATCTTAGTGTATAAATCTCTGAAAAGCAGAGTCCATAGGACAGGAAACACGAGTTAGCTAACTGTGTTGCCCCACATCTCCATTGAAAGGGTATAGCAAATTACTTCATATCCCTTTAACTTCTAATTTGGATGAACAATCTGAAAGATGTAGCCCTTATCAGTGATATAATTCTTACTCTATTAAGAACACTCCTGAGTTTTTGACATTTTCATATTTGTATTTTCATTTATTTTTATTTTTATTTTATTTTTTATTTTTTATGGAGCTCTTAACAGCTGTTTTTGTCATGGCTTCTAGGTGGCCTGGGGGGGGGGGGGGGGGGGTGAAGGGGGTGGGGGGGAGTTTTGGGGATAAAGTTTG
>CM021797.1:31814122-31826054 GCA_011076525.1 Nettapus auritus | reverse complement strand
TTTTTTTTCTACATTTTTTTCTGCTTCTAAGTTTACAAATCTTAAACTCTTAAATGAATCTTGAGACCTTTCATAGCAAAAAGTGAAGGAGGGATATTGTTCTTCTGTAGACTATTTTTGTTAGTTTTTGTAAGGTATACTTTCCAGAAGACAGCAAGAGCCACTGGACTAAAACTGGAGAGAGCAGACTGAAAAATAGAATCAATTTTCTGTTTTGGGGGAAGGGATGAATTGAGCTCAGCCTGCACTACATGAGTAACAAGGTAACATTTTAGATTATGAATTGTATAACAACAAGAACAGACACACCCAAAAATGAAAGTGGAAATGGAAACTAATAGAAAGCTGTAGCTTTCAGATCTTTGATCTGCCATTCAGATGCTACAAGTTTGGGAAACGAGGAAAATGAGTCCAGAGCAAGAATCCAGACTAATAATCCACTTAAAATACAGTAGAATTCCTTATTGGAGATGAATATATACATATATACACTTATACATATTTACTTACATTCATATATGCATACATACATATATATATTGGGAGTGGAAATTAAATAGAACTATGGAAATGTGGAACTTATTCTACTCCTATTTTTCCTCTCATGGAACAGGAACAAACTGGAAATGAATTAAAATGTACACCTAACATATCAGTAGCTAAACATTTTCACAGCTAGTGATCTGCATGCAGTTTTTAGTTAACTCTGAATAAATATGAGGTTTGAAAGTATTTCAGAAGACAGCATAGGAAATTTAACGATATTTCTGATGAAGTACGTATAGTTTGACAAGAAGTATGAAATATTTTTGCGAAACAGTCTTGTATTTAAACATAAAATTCCATACAGTTGTATAGCTATATCACAAAGCATACCTACCACATATCTTGCAGGTCTATCAAGCTTACACACTATATAGATTGTGTGACATGCACCAGGTTGATTTGATCAGAGAAGCCAGGCAAACCTACAAATTGTCAAACTGTCTTAAATGATAGCTATGGCAGGATGGAGATTATTCTCTTCTGAGATTTCTGTTACCAATACCCTTGGAAAGTGTTGGTAGAGAAAGAGGAAAGTTTCCATCATTTTATATCATATTATCATATTTGTCATATTTTATATATGCATCTTCTATATATCTCGCTTCATATTTTAGGACCAGATTCAAACAGCATATTTGCTATCCTTTACCAAAGTTCAAAGAAGCAACAAAAACCTTCACCTTTGCTTATATCTGGATGCAGTACTCTGGATACCCTGAAAATGTACAGTTCCTGCTTGTGTGTAACCAAAGTGCCCTGCTTTGGTGAGATGTAGGTCTGCTCAGTTTTCACAGTGGATAGCTACAGAGGTATACAGGAGATAATAAACCATATCTAGTGACGATATTGTGCTACTCAGAAGCACTGAAACTATTTTCAGGAGTGTTAATGGGGTAATCAGAGACCCATTAACACCTTCTCCCACTCCTGGTATGTATGTACAATATCACAGAATGCAAAATTTCATGCTCTCTTTTCTACTTGATAATTGTCACTGCTCTGAGTTAACTCCAGTAATTTCTCATTGTGCTGAAAATCTTGCCAATAAAGAGGAAATTAATTAACCTAATTAATTAATAACCTGTTTACTTCTTAACTGGACTTGGGTAAGCTTAAAATAGACACTTTTTGTTTTTTACTACCAGGTGTCCATCAACTACAGCTACTATAGGTCCCAGAGCTTTTGTGATCTGTCTGTGTGCCATAAAATCTTGTATTCTAATTCTTCAGAGGCCCCTTCTTCATGTAAAAGATTGGTCTGTTCTTGAGTGTATATCCAGAGTAATTTATTATAATAAATAATAATAATAAATATAGCAATCATAATAATAATTACTATTAATATTTATGTTGTTGTTGCTTCTAAGAGTTTTTTGATAGTAAGAAGCTTATCAAGTCTTTATCTTAATCTCTTTGCCTTCTTCCTGACCCTATGTGTCATTCCTATCCCTGCATGACAATATGTTCTTTTGACCATCTTGTTGTGTATTTTTCCTTGACAAAACTTTGTTCATTTATACCCATGTACAAGTTGGGTGAGCCTCAGGCTCATTGTGCTTGCAGTATCTCCCACGTAGCACACTGTGAGACTATTCCTTAAACACTGGAAGTACTGCAAAAGAAGGTTTTTGTGAGCCGAGGACTGAAAGAGACTGTTATATTTTATTATTATTATTATTATTATTATTATTATTATTATTATTATTATTTTTTTTTTTTTTTTATTTAAATTTATTAATTAAAAAAAAAATAAAATAAAAAGCTGAGTGCAATGCAATAAGGGACAAAATGGGCTGACAAAAAAAAAAAAAAATCTTCAAGAAAGGATTTTTCATTCCTATTAATACTAGGAATTCATCCATGCTAAACATTTATTCTTCATTTCTCTGGATCCTGAGCTATTTTTATTCAAACTAAATATTAGCTAGCTACTCTGTTTCCAAGAAATACCATATAGAAAAAGGTCACCATAGAGAAGCAGTCAAATACAAAGTCAGAGAATGCTGTGCAGTGTTGTTTGCAGGATTTTGTTCCATCATTTTTTATTAACTGATGCTGTGGAAAATAAACATTTTCATGTTGTTAATATTTATTTATTTATTTATTTGTAAGACCAGAAAAAGACAGTTTAATTTTTATAGTTTTAACTTTTTTCCTTAATAGATGATGCAGCCTTAGTCATAGTCAGAAAATGGAGCAATTGGGCAACAATTTTAGGTTCTTGTAGTAGCCTGTGGCAATTTAAAGACTGAGGACAGAAAGTTATTTTTAAAATTCAAGTAGTTCTGAAATATTGGAAGGAACTTCCAATTGGAAAGAAGCTTCTACTTCTGGGAGAAGTCTCTAAAAGATTCCTTCTGCAATGAGATGAATAAAGATTAGCAGCCTCCAGACCACATTTTACTGCAACTTTTGCCATTGCCTTCAGAAATAATAATTTAGAGAAGAACATGTCTTTGTTATAAGAGAGATTAGCAATTTTATGGGAGTAGAATAATGTCTTTCATATTTACACTGAACAGTGAGGAATAGTTGTTGAATAGACTGACAAAATGAATCATAGAAATCAGATGCTCTGTGTTGTTTCTCAGATGCTGTAATACTGGGAATCTTGCTCTAATCATTGTCTCAATGATGGATGGATTTAAACCAAGTTACTTAAACAATCCAGCAAGCAAATTTAAGAAATTATGTAATTTGAAACCACAGTTCTCAGTGAACTTGAGGTTTGTTCCTGACAGGACTTCTTTCTTAACAACATGAGCTATTTTGACCTCCATCACTTATGTCTAGGTAATATAGTTTGAACATCAAACAAAACATCCACCAGATTCCTTTACAATTCGATCTCGTTTCCTTCAGCAATGTAATTGAAATCATTCCACAGAAAGGTATAAGAGAAACTGACAACACATTCCAAAACAAAACAATGATTTTACCATATGTATTTTTAAAAACACTGTTCCTAGCTGCTGAGAAGCATTGTCTACTGCTGACATTGTTTGGAGGCATTGCACGTAAAAGCGACACACAGAAGAGAGAAAACTCCCTTTTCAAGGAATTTACTGGGGATTGGAATTAGTGCAACCAATACTAAGTTTCAATGATATTGTATAAGAACTCTGAAATTCAGATCCTGTAGGTCACAGAAAATAAAGGGGTAAAATATTTTAAAAGGTTTCTGGCAGATAGAAGACAGGGAGAAACCCAGAAAATTAACAGGAAGGGATTTTCCTTCCTAAAACAATTCAGACTACAGCCATGAAGAATTCAGAAATGTCACTGCCTCTCTGTAACATCTCAGATTCATAAACATGAAAAAAGGTACACTGAAAAGACATCCACTAAAAAGACACCTTCCTCAAATGCACTTAAATGCCACTTTGCTTAAGCATTCCTTTGCTTTATTCAGCCAGAACATCTATTAGGCTGATTTCCATTCAGTGTATGCCCATTTACCAAAATGGCCACCCAATAAAGAACCTCACAAAATGAAGATTGGTTCCTGTGTAACCAAGTTCTCAACCAACTCCAGAAGGCAAACTGATGTAAAACACATAAATGGCGTTAATAAATAAATAAATAAATAAATAAATATGGGCATTTTCTTTTTCCCTGCAGAGTCTTGACCACAACCGTTAGAGAGTAGTGTGTAAGCTCTCAAAAACATTACTTACAAGGTATAATGTCTTCTAGACTGCACCTGTTTCTTCACTAAAAAAAATGAATTGAGAACCTTAATTCTTTGCTAGATCTGTATTAAAAGACTGATTATTTTTGTAATCATGTAGATTTCTGATATATGGTTAATGATCTTCCTGCACTGTAAACTAAATTATTACTTCCATGCTTTACTATAGACACTGAAGGAAATCTCCGCAAACTCAAGTGTTCTAGTTTAAATGTTCCACTCTAGTCTCCTGTTTACCATTGCAGTCCCAGTGACTTAAAAAGTTATTAACCTCCTGCAGACATCTCAAGGGCACAGTTGTCATTCATCAAGGACTGTGGATAATTAAACAACCCACCTGCTTCACCACTTCATTCCCTGTGATTCTGACTGCTGTTTATTTTATATTTGCTTTGTTTCTGTAATACCTGATACCTGTGTTTTTTTGTTGTTGTTGTTCGTTTTTTTTTTTTTTTTTTATATATTTAATAAAGTTAAGAAAGTGTATATGGTAGCAACAATCTACAATTTACATTTTCAAGGAACAGAATAGCCTGATCTTGTTTGATGGGTGCTGCTCTACACTTACAAGTTGCTGTCAACGAGAGCTCACCCCTCCCCTCTTCTTCCTTTTTCTACCTTTTATTGATGAGTGTGATATCATATGGTATGGAATATCCCTTTGGTTGGTTTAGGTCAGCTGCCCTGGTGATGTTTCTTTCTCACTTTTTGCCCACCCCCCAGGAGGGCTGGAGAAAGTCCTGATGCTGTGCCAGCACTGCTCAGCAGCAGACACAACACTGGTGTGATACCTCTGCTGTTCTAGCTACAAGTGCAGAGCGTGGCACTGTATGGGCTGCTGCAGGAGAAGTTAACATCCCAGCCAGACCCTGTACAGTGTGTCAGCAGGGTGTGTGGTACAGCAATTTGGTCAGCAATTCGCGCAGATGGGCACACATGGAGAGCAGAAGTTTGGTCCCTTTCTATTTCTATTATGGGAACAAAAAGAAGTTGCCTTCTACTGAAACAGAATAGATGTCCACCCAACATGACTACCCATCAAAGGCTGAAATCCAGATGGAAGAACAACCTTCCTAGGTGGACACCTACACCCAAACAGACCTTCTAAAAATGGAAAGTGGTGCCCTGACCCACAGTTCCAGGGAACTCCAGAATATGGATGTTCCCATAAGTCCTGTAGGCAGAGGTGGGTTTCATGGGTACAAGCATGTCCATCTGGATGAACTTTTCAAACAGGTGGCTCTGTTATGAGAGAAGCACACCAGGCAACATCCAGGAATATGAAAGGGAGATTGATAAATGGTACTATGCACTGACATGGGACAAGCAACAGCTCTGCCTTAAGTCCTGGAATGGGGAAGGCAAACAATCTTCCAACCCCAAACAAAAATGAAGAACTTACAGGGGAAATTAGGTCTTAGACTGTGCTTGGAGCAGAAGGAGCTCCTTGACCCTGAAATGCCCCTACACAACAGATACAATGCTCCAAGACTGAAGAGAAGGGATTCTGTGAGTAATGATAAAAATCTCAGAAGAGTAACCATACAAAGTTGTCTCAGTCTACCACCTGCATCAAGAAGCAGAGCCACAGAAAAGGCACAAAGGGTGTTAGTAATTGGAGACTTCTCTTTGAGAGGCACAGAGACACCTATTTACCATCCAGATAATCTCTCCAGAGAGGTTTGCTTGATGTCTGGCCCACATTCATGATATTATGAAGAGGCTACTAAGTCTGTTGAGGCCTGAAGATTACCACCCAAACCTACATTTTAATGTAGGGTCTAGTTGGAAATTTGGACCCAAGAAGGAGATGAATGGACATTGTGAACAATGGATTGTGTGGCTGTTGTCATGTCCAAGATTTGTGTTCTACAATCTTGGACATGTCTTTGAGAGACCAGAAATGTTGATATCTTGCCCAGGTGGGGCAACAGTGTTCTGGGAAGCAAGCTGGCTGGTCTTATTAGTGCGACTTCAAACTAGATGCGGTGGGGGAAGGGGATGTATCTCTGATGACAGAAGTAAACCTGGGAACATTGCCACTTTAAGAAGCAACAGGAAAATACCTGTGAATTGTCTGAAAGGTGTTAGTGTTCCTCTGAAAGGGGTGATGCAACTGTTAGCCCAGCTGAAGTGCCTCAGCAACAATGCACACAGCATGGGAAACAAGCAGGAGTTGGAAACTGTAAACAATCCAGGAGACTCTTTGAGTGCATTGAGGATAACTTCCTGGTCTGGATATTAGACAAACCAGAGGAGTGTTGCTGGACCTGGTGCTCACCAACATGGATGAACTCATTAAAGGGGTTAAGACTGGAGGCAGTCTGGGCTGCAGTGCCCATGCCCTGGTTAAGTTTGTTATATCGACAAGTATGGGCCCAGTGAAGAGCAAAGTCAGGACCCTGAACTTCCAAAGAAGGAGCTTCAAGCTGTTTAAAGACTTACTGGACGAGATCTCCTTGGACACTGTCCTTAGGGACAAAGGAGCTGACCAAAGCTGGAAACTCTTTAAGGATGTTTTCCTTAAAGCACAAGACATGTCAATTCGCATGTGTAAGAAAGAGAGCAGGGAGGGCAATAAATAAATAAATGAAGTGCTGAGCAAGGACCTGCAGATCAAACGGAGGCTTAAGAAGGAAATGCACCCACAGTGGAAGCAGGGACATATGGCCTGGGAAGACTACAGAGATGCTTGGATGTGCAGGTATGGGATCAGGAAGGCCGAGGCACAGATGAAACTTAGCTTGGCAAGGAATGCAAAAAATAACAAGAAGAGATTCTATAGGTACACTGCTCAGAAAAGAAAGGCAAAGGCATGTGTTTCCCCTCAGGCGAATAAGAAGGGAGAACTGCTAATAACAGAGATGGAGAAGACAGAGATACTCAGCAACTTCTTTACCTCATTCTTCACTGCTTATCAGGCTTCCCATCTCTTTTCTTTCCCTGAACCTGTAGATGAGGACTGGGGAAGCAAAGTCCCTCCCACTGTAAGTGAAGAGTAGGTTCAAGACTACCTGCTGAAACAGAACAGGTACAAGTCTACTTTAGACATTATAAAAACAGAGACAGTTTCTACTGTATGTAATCTCTATTTAGACATTATTGAGTTGGTATGTAACATTTAATGAGGCTCCAGGGCCTGGTCATGAGTATGTGGCCAGTGACTGTTCTGTTGTCCTTCTGCAAACTGTAGGTCTATTCTGACAGTTTATCTGTAATCCTTCTTTCCTTAACACACAACTCTATTTTATGGACAACAAGAAATTGATAGATACTAAGTGACTTAGTCAACTTGAGATAAATAAATCTTTTTTAGTAATTCAATATTTCCTTTCTTTGTCCATCTGAATGAAGAACCTGTAGGATACAAACATTTTCTTTTTTAAATGCAGTTAATTTTTACAAAATATACATTTTGTCATATGTCATTTCATTTTCCCTTAAATTTTTGAAAACAATGACCTTCCTATTAAATGTGAAATCATTACCTTATGTTTCCTAGATCAATACACTGTAAAAACAACCTAGCCTTAAGACATCTGGTTCTGGCTTGCTGTCAGCAGATAATACTATTTCCACTGCTGCATTCCTATTTCATTTCTCCCCACCACTGTTCTAAATAAAGAAGAAAAAGCAGGTCAGTTTTAACTTTTCTACTTTTCATCCCAATGTCCTATTTAAACCTTGGGAACCGGCCAGAAAGATAAAACAATGGAAAAACTTTTAAAAATATCTCCATCAATTTTTATATCTTCCCTATGTGTACTGTTTTTGCACTTTATTCCAATTTTCCTTTTAAAACATGACTATCTGAAGGGAAAAGAACCCTTTCCCCATTATCTTATTGATATTATTATGTTTTATTTTTTATTAATATATATATGTATTTCCGTATTTTGGAACTAAGCAGAGTACCATTATAGGCTCCTCTTTTGCCAACTCTCAGATGTCTTCACTTGAGCTGCTTTTTGGGATTTTATAACAGAAATGACCAGAAAGCTTGTTTACTGTTTGACTTAGTTCAGAAAACCAAATCTCACTGTATTCTAACTTCAGAAGTAGTGAAGTTGCTGGTGGGACTTCAAGTGATGGAGAAGTAAACTACAATTGTGTGTAAAACAGATCGGTAGCATTGTTTAGTGGCCTAGAGAAAAGCAGGAGATAGATGGTTGTCTTTGAGAAATATTAAAACTGGATATTCAGATTTAATTTTATTTGCTCATTGTAGAGAATGCTGAAAACCATTCTTGAGCTCATTCAACCGCACTTGAGCTCATTCCTTAGTTTGAATTTTAAGGAACCATTATATGCACACAACAGGCAGCTCCCGACCCCTCAGCCCCTAAGGATTTAGGAATTTTAGGATTACCAATTTTAAAATTTCACCTGATTTTTTATTTTTATTATTTTTTTTTTTTACTGCAGATGATAGCAAATGCTTAAAAGCAGAAATTTTTTTTTTTTTTTTTCTTCTTCTTCTTTTTTTTTTTTTTTTTAAACTGCATATTTTTCAGTTGTTGAGTATAGAGTACCCGTTTCTAGACAAAATCTTGCCTTCATGTGTGCCTTGATCAAACTCGACATAGAAAGTTCTGGTCTTCATTTTCTCCTCTTTCACTGTCCTCTCCTCTTGTTTACTTCCCCCCACACACCTTGGATTGCATCATTTGTCATCCCACTCTTACACAATGAGCTTACATATGGAGTGAACTCAAATAGGCAAGCTGTAATTTCATGACTATTTTTCTCTTGCAATATCTTTGAAAACTCTAAGTAGAAAAGTTTTAAAATAAGACCAGAAGTCTTCTCACTCCCTCCCTCCCATACCCTAGGCATCCATTGTAAATAAGGTAGTGATTCACTGATCACAGTTGAGAAGTGACATATGTCTTTTGGCAGCCAAGAGGGCAAACTACATTTTTGGGTGCGTTAGATGAAGTAAAGCCAACCAGTAAAAAGAGGTGATTTGCCTTCTATATTTAAGTTTCGGTGTGGTCTCACCATAAATATTGTTGTGCAGTTCAGGGCTCCAAAATATAAAAAACAAATTAAGATACTTGAAAGGGTCATAGGAGCACAACAAAGATGGTAAAAGGGTTGTCCTGGTTTCAGTTAGGACAGAGTTAATTTTCCTCCTAGTAGCTGGTAGGGTGCTAGGTTTTGGATTAGGATGAGAAAAATGCTGATAACATACTGATCTTTTAATTGTTACAGAGCAGTGCTTACATCAGGCCAAGAACTTTTCAGCTCCTTGCTCTGTCCTGCCAGCGGGCAGGCTAGGGGTGCAACAAGAGCTGGGAGGGAACAGACCCAGGACAGCTGACCCAAACTGGCCAAAGGAGTATTCAATACCATCTGACATCATACTAAACAATAGAGAGGGGTGGCTAGCCGGGGGGGGGGAGGGGGTGGCTGCTCGGGGATAGGCTGAGTATCGATCAGCCCGTGGTGTGCAGTTGCATTTTGCATCACTTGTTTTGTACACATTATTTTTATTATTATTGTTGTTGTTGTTGTTGTTGTTTCCTATCTTAATAAACTGTCTTTATATCAATTCTCGGGCTTTACTTCCCTGTTTCTCAGCATGCAAAGGCAAATAGTCCCAAAGAGCTTCTCAAAATATTTTCATGGCTAAGGTAAACAGGAAGCGGTGGGTTTATTTGCACAGTCTATCTATCTATCTATCTATCTATTTATTTTTACCTCTAAATAGCTAACACTTCTTACTTTTACATGATCAAGGAACATGCAGATTGGTAATTAAGATTTGATACCTTGTCATTTTAAAAAATGAAAAAAACTCTTGTTTTGCAGTCCCATGTCTATACTTAAAAGCTGAGTACTTTTCCAGTTATACTCTGTGTTTCTGGAGCATTTCAGCTCTAGTGAGTTTTTCACAACTCCATTACTCTGTTCTAAATATTTCTCTTCATGTGATTTACTCCTGGCACCATTGGCTCTTCTATTACTCTTAGCAAAGGAGTCAGTAACAGAGTTCTGTTTCCTCCAGTGTTTCACTTTGACTGATCAGAGTTGTAGAAAATGATTCCCCACACTAGGAAACAGGCTGTTTCTAAAGATTTTTCTGATAAACTCTTGCATTTAAAATCTCCTGCATAGCTGGAAAATAGAGCATCATTATCTGTCAGAGAAGAATGCCACAGACCTACAGACTGAGAAAAAAATGCAGAAGGGTTATACCTGGATGATTTTACATTTTGGATGGCTGCACAGGAGAACTTTTTGAGCTGAATAAGGAATTTCTAGATCATCTTCTTCAGTAAGTGTTAAATATATATACATTCAAAATATATTTTCAGAAGTTCGAGCTGTGCTGGTTCTAGGGAGTCTGTGGAGAGTAAGATCCGAAAAGATTTGGGGGCAGATCATAAAAAAATAACATGCATTCATAAAATTTTCCAAACTATAAGTCTCTAATATTCCACAAAATGTAAGAGGTATAACACAACTAAGTATTCAAGAGATTCCAGTAATAAATAAATAAATAAATAAATAAATAAATAAAATTGTTTATAATTGGGCAGTTTGGATTGAGGGCCTCTATGCTTAAAGATCTGAAAATACCAATTTTCAAGTCTGTATTTGGTACATCAAGACTGTTACTGTTTCTTCCACTATTTCATCCAAGTTTATGTTTGTGAGAAAGGAAATGTGCAGAAGAATTTTTTTTGTAAAACATTCTGGTATTAATTACCTAGTTACAAGGCTGATTACAAGAAAAAATTACTCAGGTAATCCTCTTTTCAGATGAGGATAAGAGCCTGGTAAATACAACTGTCTCCAGATTTGTATTTGCAAAGCTAAAAGATTTTTATGTCCATGTACATCTGAGACATGGACAAATATACTGGCAAATCATGTTTGTCTGATACTTGACTGAACCTCAGAATCTCTTCACTGGAGACCAACAGTTTCTTCCATTGCTGTAAAACTTCATATCCAGTGTCATCCATAACTCAGAAGTTGTACCTCTCCACAAAGATAAAAAATAAAATAAAATAAAACAAAATTAAATAAAAAATAAATAAAATAAAATCTGTAATGTTTGTGGCTTGAATAAAATATCAGAAAGATAATTTTGCTGTAAACAGTGGGCTGCCTATTCAAACATGGTAGGTTTTTTTTGTTGTTGTGTTAGGATTTATACATTAACCTGTAAAGGTCTTCTTTATTAATTTTCTGAACAGCATGAATGAGTTACACAAGCCTCTGGAAAAGTTTATATACAAGTTTCAGCTCACTTATAATGTATCTGCATAAAAATAGACTTCTTTAAAATGCTGTGCACAGTACATACACACCATTGTTCCCAGTAAAAGAAATATTTTACAGTCAAACTGTTGACAAGTATTGAATGTTATTAATAGAGTGAAGGAACTCCAGATATCACTGAGACCGTTTATTGTAGTAAAAAAAAAAGTGATAATGCACTTGACATCTCTAATTTAATAACGTATATTATGTCCATCAATGTGGAATCTTGTCCTGGTTTCAGGTAGGACAGAGTTAATTTTCCTCCTAGTAGCTGGTAGAGTGCTAGGTTTTGGATTAGGATGAGAAAAATGCTGATAACATGCTGATCTTTTAAGATCAGCAGGCTGGGGGTGCAACAAGAGCTGGGAGGGATCAGACCCAGGACAGCTGACCCAAACTGGCCAAAGGAGTATTCCATAC
>CM021797.1:31772920-31794380 GCA_011076525.1 Nettapus auritus | reverse complement strand
CCAAAAATCCAAAAAAAATCTCTGGAAAAAAATAGTTCTTTTTATTATTTGTTTTTCTGAAATAAATATCATTAATTCTTATCATTAAAAAAAAAAAAACTTTTCATTCTCTGACATCACATGTTTCATATTTAAGGTTCCCTTGATCATTCTGGTTATCAGGTTATAAATAAGTAAATAAAATCCCAATATTTTATTGGGATTTCTTTACTTTTTACTTTTTATTTTCTAGAAAACATATGCATTCTGATTATTCCCAATGGAGAGTGGTGGAAAATATTTCAAGAATCGATATTAAAATAGCAAGTGAGGTTTTTTTCATGATTATTACTTCTTTGTATTTTTATTTTGTCAGTTTTAAGAGTGAGTGCCATCCATGTGATAAAATACACAGTGTATGGGTTTTCAACAAACATTTTGTTGTCATTGCTAAATGACAATTTTATTTTCCCGATTGTATATATATTTTTTTAATTACAAATAATTATTCTTACATTTTTATAGCTTCACTGGATTATCATCAGTAGATTAGTGCAAGAATTTATTTGAAAAACTTTGCACAAAGGATGGCATAAATGGTAGCTACAGACATATAGGCAATTTTTGAATAAGCTCATTCTGTAAGCCAACTTCTTACCTTCACGAGGTTACACAAGTACAGTTAATCATGTGGTTCCGTGGCTTAGCCAGATAATGATGTTACTTCAGGACATTACTCCCAGGAGTTTAATAGTTAATAAAATTGTCATTTGCTTTTAGGAATCAGAGAGGGATGTAATACTCTACAGATGCATAGGAAAGCATTCTTAATCTAAAGTTATTCTGAACCTGAAAACTTTAGCAATTTAGAAGTGTTAATTTGCAGGTAAATCCTATTAAAATTTTGTATAACATAATGCATTCCTTAAGATTTTAGAAATGTTTAAAAATACACATAGTTACTGACCTAAAGAAATAAACCAGAGCTCATTTCAAAATCAAATATAAATTTTAATAAGTATGAGTTTTCTTGTTTGTTTGACTTTTAAAGAAAAATATGCAAATAAATGTAGAATGTTTATCTTGAGAAAAGTAAAGTTTTAAAATATAATCAAACTGAAATATTATAAAATAAGATCTATGGCAACAGTAAATTAATATTATAGCAAAGATGTCATTTAATCAATTTGTAAATCGTATATTTCCCTGCTGTGTTTGCAATATTACTTTCTAAATCATCACAAAGTATAACTCAAAAATCTTTTGATTTACATTTTCCTGAGACCTAAAGGCATGAAAGAACACTACAGATAAGATGAATAATTTGAAGATCTACTGTCTTCAATAAAGAAAATGCTGCCTTTTTCCAACTGGCTTAGGTTAGCAATTGATACATTCTTGCAATCTATCACATAGATATAATATATGGGAAAGACTGGCTCAGTTTGTGAGAAGTTTTAGTGAGGTTTCTACATTTTAATTATGAGTAAACTGATTGCAGTATTAAAATCATTTTTACAAGTGAATCTGCTTTTCTGAACTATTTACCTTACATTTCCAGTTATACCATGGGTTTATTTCTGTGGGAGTTCCACAGTTTGACTGAAAGTCTACCTCATTCCATTCGGGTTCAGCTCTATCTATGATTGCTGAAGCATCATAACACCTGAGTGCCTCCATTTAGCACAACAAACACTGTGGCTAATGGTTAACATATGTTGTGTATGTATCTATAAGAAGGGTCGTAAGGAGGACCTGGGGAATTACAGTCTGTCAGCCTGTCAGTCTGACCTTGGTTCCAGGAAAGGTGATGGAACAGGTCATCTTGAATGTAATCATGCAGCATATGCGGGACAACTGGAGGATCATGCCCAGTCAGGATGGGTTCATGAAAGACAAGTCCTACTTTACCAACCTTACCAGCTGGGTGACCCGCCTGGTGGATGAGGGAAAGACGACACAGTCTACCTAGACTTCAGCAAAGCTTTTGACATGGTCTCCCACAGTATTCTCCTGGAGAAGCTGGCACCCCATGGCTTGGACAGAGACACTCTTTGCTGGGTTAAGGGCCACAAAGCTGATGAAGGACTTGGAACACACGTCCTATGAGGAGTGGCTGAGGGAACTGGCATTGTTTAGCTTGGAGAAGAGGAGGTTTGAGGAAGACCTTATTGCTCTCTACAACTAGCTGAAAGGAAGGTGTGGGGGGCTAAGGGTCAGCCTCTTCTCACAGATAAATGATATATATGTATATATATATATATATATATATATATGTGTATATATATACACAGATATATGTAATATAATTATCGAGTGTCCTAAAGTGTTAGAAGAACTGAAGCTGAAGATAGTAAAGGAATGGAGTTCAAAGCCCCAGCTGTGAACTCCATTCTCATCCAGTGACAAGGTAGGAGAAAGGTATTTTAATTAAAGCAAGACAAGGGATTTGCAGGGTCCAATCCATTATGACCCTTTTCTCTCCCAAGTATGCAAAATATGACATTAATTTTACTAAACCTATTTGGTCTTTCTGCATTTTTCTGAATATTCTGTATTTAACAGAACATAAGTGATCATTCTCTTAAAATATTGAATGTAATTAAAATCTGCTGAAGAAGATTGTTCTTGCAGAGCTTCCCATGTGTAAAAGAGAGGTTAAAGAGCCATGACTAGACATTGCCAACTAATTTATATGAATCAAGTTTCTGAAATGGACAGGAAAATTCATTTTGCTAAGACACTAATTTAAATATTTAGATGTGACAATTGGACATCTCTAACCATAACTACAGTGGTCATTAGTACTAGTTTATCCCTTTTACTATATTTCTGTGAATATTCCAGATAAATATCCCTGTTATGATGACCTCACTAGTTATCATTGTATCTGATTTCATTTCATTTCATTATTTTACTTTATTTTAATATTTTATTTTATTTATTTTTATTTGTGATACTCATCTCTGAAAGGGCAGAAATCTTTGAGACTCTATACTGTGGTGAAATTGAAGGAATTGCTATGGTGAAGAGCACTAAATCTCTTGTGGTTTCAGTAAAAAGAAATCATCTCATTTTTTAATCCAGGAAATAGTCACCCATGAGAAGAAGGAAAGTAGTAGTAGTAGTAGTAGTACTACTACTAGTAGTAGTAGTAGTAGTAGTTCTTCTTCTTCTTCTTCTTCTTCTTCTTCTTCTTCTTCTTCACCCCCTCTCCTTCCTCACTGCGGTAGCACTATTGTTTTTTACTGACGGTCAGTGATTCTGTGTAGGTGATAGCTAAAATGATCTCTGTACTTTATCTGTTATGAAGCTATAAAGCTTTACTTCTACTACACTAGGTTTGCAAATTTTATGAGACCTTGTTTGAGCCCATGGAGTTAAAAGCACTCTAGTTGTGTCAAAACCCATATAATTAACACCCTTTTTATCTCACTAGATGTCTTCATTACTATGTCTATAAAAGGAGATTTGGGAAATGTATGATTCTAACACTGGCATAACTTTATTAGAGTTGCTTTGTATTAACAAAATTCCTGCAGATACAAAAGTCATTTCAATTAGTCTGGGGTTAGGTAACATATCAGTAAGTGTAGCAGTTTAGTAACTTTGTCTATTCTTGCTTGCAACATGTTATTAAAGGCAAGTTTTTCCAAGTAAGGAGTGACAGAAAACTAATGAAATTTTATCCTGTGAATTAGACTCATCAATTGGACATTTCTACTGGGATACTAAAGATTTTTTTTTTTTTTTTCCTAATTTTTGACAACTTGGTTTCAGAGGGTCCTCCTCTTTCTATATTGTTATTTTGGAATTAGGATTATCTTGCTTATATTTCAGTTTGCCTGCTTCAGTACCTTCAATGGGGATATCTGAGGTGAGAGATGCTATCATAGTTTCATATGTCATAAAGTTCGTCAGTGGGCTGAATTCCACTGTGAAAAAATAGCAAAAACAACTCTTGAAACAGCTTGAAACATTAAGACATATTCCAAGCTGGAAACAATGACAATAAAAATAAAGTGTTACATTGCTCAAGTGGGTTAAGCAAAGGCAAATGAGCATTAAAAATCACTGTTTTACAGGAAGCTGCAGGCAGCATAGCTCTGCAGGGGTAGTAGAGACAAGGGTAACCCTAGCACAAGACAGAGCTGGGCAGGCGGGTCAGACAGCACACCCCAGAAGGTGCAGTTCCCTTCACTGGAGAAGGACCATCAGGCCAGGTCCCAGAGGGTGGCCAGAGCCAGCCAGGATTCTTGTCAGGACCAAGAAGTCAAGAGCAAAGGAGTTAATTCTGCATACCATGGTCTGTATGTGCACAGTAAATCGCTAGATGCCAGCAAGCTGCAAGGACCCCTGAATGTGGTGAAGGAATAGGGGCCTTTTCTCAGAGATGTTAGCCTGGGCCAGGCAGCCTCATCTTGTCAAAGCTGGCTTTGAGCATGGGCAGTGAAAACCAGAAGGTGGAGGATTGAGGAGCAGATATATTTGCGGATATGAAAGAAATGTGTTTGGTTTAAACCCCATTTTCTCTACAAAGCACTTATTTATAAATCGCTGCTTACTTTTCATCACAGTGATAAGTCTTGTCTCTAGTAACATCACTCACTATACAGTCACCATCTTATATCCATGCCATCCATTAGGTGAAATCCTTCTAGGTAAAAGAAATAAACCCGTTCAAGGAATAGATTTACTGTACACCAGGGCAATGAAATAACAGGACTGCAAACTCTCCAGTGTGTTCTATATACGCTGGCTATTTAAAATATGTCTTAGGAAACAAACAAACAAACAAACAAAACAAAACAAAACAAAACAAAACAAAAAAAAGGAAAGATCACTTCCTTCACTCCAAACAGTAAAGCAAATCAAATCTGAAATAAAAATAAAATGCATAAATCATATATAAAAATGTGTAAGTAACTTCTCTTGTCTTATTTTTTCTCCCCTCTCATTGTCTTCTAGTGAGATAATGCATTCATTGGGAATAGTTTATGGTGGAGTGCTTTTCCTTCCATTTCTGTACATGTCAAAAAAAATACTATGCCAAAATTCTAGAGATTTATGTTCAGTTTCAAGCACCTTGATGTGACTTCTTATGTGACTTAGAACAAAGTGATCGGTGATTGATTTAATACAGTAGTCAGAATTCTTCACTACATTTGAATTTTCATAAGGTTTGGTTTGTACAGTTGAGATGTAGAATAAAAATGGTCATTTTTTTTTTTTTTTTTTTTCCAGTTCCTTGGATGCTGGACTGTTCTGAAAAACAGGACATAAATTTTATAGTGCAAGCCATTAGAAGTTAATACCTTTCAGTACTACCAGCCACAGAATCTGTCACAGAAATCTGACCCTGGCTTTCTGTGCCAAAGAACCACCCATAATACTCAAAACTTATTTTGCCACTTACAAAATGAGTTTCAATTTCATTTTCCATCCACTTTTGTGTTTCTTTTGAAGACTGTAAGAATTTGATATTAGCTAAATATGTGACATTGTTGCTATAAAATGCTCCTTTAATATCAATAATCATGACATAAAGAATCTATGTTTCTATAAGAAATTGTATAATGCATCTCAGTGGATACCAAACATACAAACACACAGTCTGTTTGGTCATATTACATGTTACACATATACATACAAATTTAAAGCTGACTTAAAAATCAGAATAATATATAATAAAGAATAGGAAAATATTCCTTTTAGGAATAAATAATGTATGTTGTTTTGTCTGGGAAAGCCTGACTTTTAAAGTCTGTTAACTGTTAACCTGAACTGGGTGAATTTGTACTATTATATATTTATTCTTTAAAGACACATTTGCATTTAACAGTGCAATATCAAGTAAGTCTGTAATACATTTATTTCATTAACTTCACTGTCATCAGTTATTTTGGTGAATAAAAAAAGGGGGAGGGAGGAAGAGGAAGGGGAAAGGAAAGAAGAAGGGGAAGGGCAAGAGGAAGAGGAAGGGCAAGGGGAAGGGGAAGTGAAGCAGTTTGCTTTTGTTCACCACCAGCAGCAGTCAGATCCCTGAGGGACACTGCTCCTCACCAGCTTCCATCTGGATATAGAACTATTGACCACTACTTTCTGGGTTCAGCCATTAAGCTAATTCCTTATCCACTGAATGATCCACCCTTCAAATCCATATCTTTCTACCTTAGAGTTTAGGATGTTGTGTGGGTCCTTGTCAAGGACCTTACAGAAGTCCAAGTAAATGAAATCAGTCAGTCTTGCCTTGTCAACTGATGTTGTTACTCCATCACAGAAGGCCACTAGATTACTTAGGCATGATTTACCCATGGCCAAGCCATGCTGGCTGTTTTGGTTCACCTCCTTATCCTGCATGTGTCTTAACATTGACTCCAGAAGGATTCATTACATGATCTTGCTACGCACAGAGGTGAGGTTCACTGGTCTGTAGTTCCCTAGGTCTCCTTTACTCACTTTTAAAAAATGGTATTTTAGCTGTTGAACCATGATGGTGGGAATGACAAACTCCCAGCTGATCCTGAATATGTGCAGGATTTGCTGCTCCACCTGGATCCATACAAGTCCATGGGTCCGGATGGAATTCATCCCAAGGTTCTTGAAGAGCTGGCTGAAATCATCACGGGGCCTCTCTCAATTATTTTTCAAATATCTTGGGAATCTGGAGAGGTCCCGGTAGAGTGGAAGCTGGCAAATGTTGTGTCAATTTTCAAGATGGGCAAGAAAGAAGATCCTAGCCTGTCAATCTCATGTCAGTGCCTGGTAAAATTATGGAGAAGATGATCCTTGAAGTTATAGAAGCACACATGGGGGAAAATGCAGTCGTTGGTCCCAGCCAACATGGATTCATGAGGGATAGGTCCTGCCTAACAAATATGATTTCCTTTTATGATAAGATCACCCATCTACTTGATCAAGAGAAACCAGCTGATGTGATCCTTTTGGACTTCAGCAAAGCTTTTCACATGGTTTCCCATAGTATACTGCTGGACAAAATATCCAGCATACAACTTAACAAAAACATCATATGATGGGTGAGCAATTGGCTGATGGGCAGGGCTCAAAGTGTTGTGGCAAATGGGGCCACATCAGGCTGGTGGATGGTCACTAGTGGGGTCCCTCAAGGCTCCATTTTAGAGCCAGTTCTCTTCAATATTTTTATAAATGATTTGGATGTAGGATTACAAGGTGATTTGAGCAAATTTGCTGATGATACTAAACTTGGAGGAGTTGCTGACTCGGACGATTGTGGAAAGGCCTTGCAGAGAGATCTGGACAGGTTGGAGAGCTGGGCAAACACCAACCACATGAACTTTAACAAGAGCAAGTGCCGGGTCCTGCACCTCGGACGAGGCACCCGTGGTTATACATACAGACTGGTTAAGAGACACTAGGGAGCAACCCCACAGAGAGGGATCTAGTGATTGTGGTTGACAGCAAGCTGAATATGAGCCAGCAGTGTGCTCTGGCAGCCAGGAGGGCCAGCCGTACCCTGGGGTGCATCAAGCACCGCATTGCTAGTGGGTCAAGGCAAGTGTTTTCCCGCCCTACTCTGCGCTGGTGCAGCCTCACCTCGAGTACTGTGTGCAGTTCTGGGAACCACAGTACAAAAAAGGACATTCAACTGTTGGAGAGTGTCCAGAGGAGGGCGACAAAGATGGTGAAGGACCTAGAGGGAAAGACATATGAGGAGCATCTGAGATCACTGGGCCTGTTCAGCCTGGAGAAGAGGAGGCTGAGGGAAGACCTCATCACGGTCTACAACTTCCTCACAAGGGGGAGTCTTGAGGCAGGTGACCTATTCTCTGTAATCACCAGTAATAGGACCCACAGGAATGGTGTTAAACTGAGGCAGGTGAATTTTAGACTAGACATCAGGAGAAGGTTCTTCGCAGAGAGGGTGGTCACACACTGGAACAGGCTCGCCGGGGAAGTAGTCACTGCCCCAAGCCTGCCTGAATTTAAGAAGTGTTTGGACGGTGCACTTAGTCACAAGGCTAAAACTTGGGGAAGACCTGTGCGGTGCCGGGAGTTGGACTTTATTATCCTTATAGGTCCCTTCCAACTCGAGATATTCTATGGTTCTATGATTCCTTTGATGTGAACATTTTTCCAGTCACCAGGGACTTCGTCTGACTGCCAGAACTTTTCAAATATTATGTCTTGGAAAGTACATCAGCCAATTCCCTCAGGACCCTGGGATGCATGTCATCAGGCCCCATAGAGTTGTAGTTGTTAAGCTGCATCAGGAGGTCCTGAACTTGCTCTTCACTTACAATGGGAGGGACTCTGCTCCCTCAACCTCCGCATAAAGTTTTGGAGACACGAGATATATGGGAAGCCTGACCATTGTTGAAGACCAAGGCAAAGAAGTAGTTAAGTACCTCTGCTTTCTCCACATCTGTAATTTGTCAGAGGTGCTACAGGCTCCCTAGTTACTTCTAGTCCTTCTTGTTATTCTTTACATCTCTCGCCAACTTTAGTTTTGTCAGTGTCTTGGCTTTCCTGATCCTATCCCTGCACATACAGAATCACAAAATCACAGAATTGTAGAGGTTGGAAGGGACCTCCAGCGATCATTGGGTCCAATCCCTCTACCAAAGCAGGCTCCCTAGAGCAGGTTGCATAGGTAGGTGTCCAGACAGGTCTTGAATATCTCCAGAGAGTGAGACTCCACAACCTCCCTGGACAGCCTGTTCGAGCACTCCATCACCCTGACCGTGAAGAAGTTCTATCTCATATTGGTGTGGAACTTCCTATGCTCCATTATGTGGCCATTGCCCCTTGTCCTTTTCCCACAGACCACTGAAAAGAGTTTGGCCATATCCCTTTGTCTCTCAGACTTCATTCTTCTCTTCTCAAGGCTGAACAGACACAGGTCTGTCAGCCTTTCCTCGTAGGGAAGATGTTTCAGGCCCTGTATCATCTTTGTGTCCTTCCACTGGACTCTTTCTGGGAGATCCCTGTCTTTTTTGTACCGGGGAGCCCAGAATTGGACACAGTACTCCAGGTGAGGCCTGACCAGGGCAGAGTAGTGGGGGAGGATCACCTCCCTTGACTTGCTGGCCACACTCTTTTTAATGCACCCCAGGATCCCATTGGCCCTCTTGGCCAGCAGGGTACACTGCTGGCTCACGGTCAACTTGTCATCCACCAGGACCCCCAGGTCCTTCTCCTCAGAGCCCCTCTCCAGCTGGTCATCCCCCAGCCTGTACTGATACTTCCAGCTGTTCCTTCGCAGGTGCAGGACTCTATACTTGCTCTTGTTCAACCTCATTTGGTTTCTTCCTGCTGTGGTGGTTTTACCGTGCTAGGCAGCTGAACACCACAACCGCTCTCTCACTCCCCCTCCTCAGAGGAGGAGGGGAAGAAGTAAAGGAAAGAACAACTCACGGGTTGAGATAAGGATAATTTAATTAAAGAGGAAAATATATATATATATATATATATTAAGGAAATATTATTAATTAACAATTCAACTAAAGGGAAAAAGGGAAAAAAGGAAAGGGGAAAGGGAGGGGGAGAGGGAACAGCAAAACAAAACAAAACAAGTAAAGGCTATATGGAAGTGCAGAGGAAATAAATGATTTTCTAGTTCCCAAAAATGAGCGATGCCTGACCACGTCCTTGAAGCAGGGCCTCAACGCACGTAGACGGTGTTCGCGAGGAGGACAGACGTTTTCGCAACGAAAGCCCACCCCTCCTCTCTTCCTCCTTCTTCCACCTTTTATTGCTGAGCGTGACATCATATGTTATGGAATATCTCTTTGGTTGGTTTAGGTCAGCTGCCCTGGTGATGTTTCTTTCTCACTTTTTGCCCACCCCCCAGAAGGGATAGAGAAAGTCCTGATACTGTGCCAGCACTTCTCAGCAGCAGACACAACACTGGTGTGATAACGCTGCTGTTCTAGCTCCAAGTGCAGAGCGTGGCACTGTATGGGCTGCTGCAGGGAAAGTTAGCATCCCAGCCAGACCCAGTACACCTGCCCATCTCTCCAGCCGGTCCAGGTCTCGCTGAATGGCAGCACAGCTTTCTGGGATGTTGGCCAGTCCTCCCAGCTTTATATCATCAGCATACCTGTTGAGGGTGGACATATATGGAAAGCACTTGTTTACTCTTCCCAGGGCTCATGGCCCTGCTTCCACTGTCTGCACATTTCCTTCTTTTACTGAAGTTTGACCAGTAGATCCTTATTCAACCATGCCTGTTTCCTATGTTCCTTGTTGATTTATTACATATGGGAATAGAGAGCTCTTGCACTCCAATTAAAATATCCTTAAAGAGTTGCCAGCTCTGATCAGATCCTCTGTGTCCCATGGGATCTCATCCACTTAGTTTTTGAACATCTGGAAGTTGGATCTTCTGAAGTTCAAGGTCCTGATTTTGCTCTTATCCAGGCCCATATCCCCCACCTCACAAGTTCAGCGATGATGTGGTCACTACAGTCCAGGTTTCCTCAGATCTTAATTTCTTTAATTAGCTCTTCCACATTTGTGAGCACGGGGTCTAGTAACACTTCTCCTCTGGTTGGTTTGTCCAATACCTGGATGAGGAAGCTGTCCTTAATAGACTCCAGGTGTCTCACAGGATCACAGAATCACAGAATATCTAGGTTGGAAGAGACCTACAAGATCGCCGAGCCCAACCTCTGACCTAACACTAACAAATCCTCCACTAAACCATATCCCTAACCGCTACATCTAAATGTCTTTTAAAGACCTCCAGGGATGGTGACTCAACCACTTCCCTGGGCAGCCTATTCCAGTGACTAACAACCCTTCCAGTAAAGAAGTTCTTCCCAATATCCAACCTAAACCTCCCCTGGTGCAACTTTAGCCCATTCACCCTCATCCTGTTACCAGGCACGTGGGAGAACAGACCAACTGCCACCTCACTACAGCCTCCTTTCAGGTATCTGTAGAGTGCGATAAGGTTGCCCCTGAGCCTCCTCTTCTCCAGGCTAAACAGTCCCTGCTCCCTCAGCCGCTCCTCGGAAGACTTGTTCTCCAGACCCTTCACCAGCTTCGTAGCCCTTCTCTGGACTCACTCAAGCACCTCCGTATCCTTCTGGTAGTGAGGGGCCCAAAATTGAACACAGTACTCAAGGTGCGGCTTCACCAGAGCTGAGTACAGGGGGACAATCACATCCCTGGACCTGCTGGCCACGCTGTTTCTAATGCAAGCCAGGATGCTGTTAGCCTTCTTGGCCGCCTGAGCACACTGCTGGCTCATATTCAGCGGACTATCAACCAATACTCCCAGGTCCTTCTCTGCCAGGCAGCTTTCTAACCACTCATCTCCCAGCCTGTAGCTCTGTTTGGGGTAGTTGTGCCCCAGATGCAGGACCTGGCACTTGGCCTTGTTGAACTTCATACAGATGGCCTTGGCCCATCGGTCCAGCCTATCCAGATCATCTTGTAGAGCCTTTCCACCCTTGAGCAGACCAACACACGCACCTAACTTGGTGTCGTCTGCAAACTTACTGAGGGTGCACTCAGTCCCCTCAAAACTGAATCCTCTCTCCTTACTTACTTCCTTACCATGTGATAAGAAAATAATGTTGCTTACTTCCCACCACGTGGTTTTCCCAGCAGCCAACTGGGTGGTTGAAATCCCCCAGGAGGATGAGAGCCCATGAGCACCATGCTTCCAGTATCTGGAGCAAGAAGGTTTCATCAACAGACTCCTCTTGATTGAGCAGCCTGTAGTAGATGCCGACCACAAGATGTCCTTCATTGGTCCAGTCCTTAAGTTTTACCGACAGGCTCTCAACCTGCTCTTGGCTGTTTCTTAACAAGAATGCTTCACCGTCTATCTGAAAACAAAATTTGAAAGAGGAGAAAAGATAAACCTTAAGAAAGGATAGGGCATACCAGAAAATGTCTTCTGCAGCAAAATACAACCCCTTATAGTAAGAGGTAGCTATACTGCAAAACAGTTATTTTATTTTTATATATATATACATATATATATATGTTTACTGTTTAGTAAGCAAACATAATTTTGACTTTAGGTTAGAGGTCTTTAAAAAGTCATCAGGAGATGAAATATCTTGCATCATACTTGAGCGTAATATTTTTCTTATTTACAAGCAAAAATATATGCATAATAAATGACACTATACATCTTTCATAAAAGAAATCTGTAAGCTAAAATATCTATTTAATTAGTTCTATGAAAATCAATCTTGAAATGCATAGTAGGACAAAAAAGATTAGAAGGAGGAAAATGGTGACTTCTAAAGTGCAAAAGTGCAAACAGACTGCTCTGGGTAGGAGTGGAACTTTATTCTTGGGGAAAGGATGGAAAGAAATGCCAAAATGTGTATTTTTATTATTATTTTTCTTTTTTTTATCTGTGTTATTGTTAACCAAAATTGGGTTGGAAGTGAATTCTGTAGTCTATTAAAAAAACAGTTTTTCTCCTTCAGCATTGTATTCTCAAAATCCCAGACTTATCCATTCCTTCAAAAGAAACGTTCTTTACAAATGACTGATAAATGGAGGCATCCATCAGTTTCTAAACATTTGATAACAGTGCATTACAACAGAACCAACAGATAAAGCTTTAATGCATAAGATCTGATCGATTCAGATTTTATGCCACCAGTGATAATTAGATGTTTCATCTTAGTAGTGAGCTACGTTGTTCATCTCCAAAAGGTATTTCACCTATATAATAGTTCCAGGTGCATATCTTTCATATGTCCAAATCGTTGTCTGCACTTGTCCCTCTAGATAGAAGCAATGGCAGAAATGACCTAGGCAAGAGCTGACAGAATAAGCTTAAGAAATGAGGCATTTCAGGTGGATTGCCAGAGAAAGAGGAATCTTTCTATAAACCCTGAATTCTTGTTACTTGCAGTGCTCTACTCAAAAGTGTGGGGATAGTGGTCTTACCTGTTCTTTCAGTAGAATAGCAGCATGATTGGAGATACACATGACAGTGTGTGTAAAGATAAAAATGTAAAGGTATAAATATGTTTATTTCTGCTGAAGTTTTTATGCAGAATATGAAGAAAGAATCTTTTTGAGTGTAAGCTACCCAATCATGTCTCTTAAAGTAATGAGAGCAGAAGTATATTGGAATTATTAGAATTAGTCATGTGGTCTCTTTATCTGACCAGAAATAAATATTTTAGATAATTTCTTGCCAAGTAAGCAAGTCTCTATTCTTTTTGTCTCATTCCATCTGTTTTAACAGAAAGCACTTCAGAGTGAAACACTGATAATAACTATATAGGAATTTTTAAAATATATTTGTTTGTTTGTTTGTTTTTCCTGGTTAAAAAGAAAATGCAGATTTAGAATCATTGAAAGGCCTTTTATTGCATGTAATTTCAGAGGGACTTAAAGCACCAAGACCATTTATGTCACCTACAAGATTTTCAGTCTCCATCAAACTACAGTTGTTTCTAGTGTAAGAAACAGTGTATCTTCATAGTAGAAAACAGCAAAATAAGTTGCACGAGGCCTGAAGTGGTAACATACATTTTGTTTCAAAATGAAAGGAAAATTTTGTAAGAAGCTGTTCAATTTTCTGAAGGTTATACAAGGAAGTTACTTTATGATTTATTCTTTATTGTACAACATAAAAACGGTCAGGTATAATTTCTTACTAGAGGCGATCCAATAGCTCATTGTGAAAAAATAACTTTCTGCAGATGTTTTCATTACCTCTTTGAAATTGTTCTTTCATGGCCATGATTTTTATTTTTTTTTTTTTTCTCTGACAATTTGGTGAAGTTGTGCAATATTCATGGTTCAAGAATTATAGAATCATAGAATGGTTCGGGTTGGAAGGGACCTTAAATACCATGTAATTCCAATTCCTCTTGTCATGGGCAATCATATCTCCCACCAGATCAGCCTGATCAAAGCTCCATCCAACCTGGCCTTAAACACTTTGAGGAATAGGGCATTCATAACTCCTCTGAGCAATGTGTTCTAGTGCCTCACCACCTTCTGAGTAAAGAGTAAAGAATTTCTTCCTTATATCTAACCTAAATCTACTCTCTTTTATTTCACAGCCATCACTTCTTGTCCTGTCATTACACCCCCTGACAAAGAGTCCCTTTCCAGGTATCCTGTAGGCCCTGTTCAGGTACTGGAAGTCTGCTCTAAGGTCTCCCTGGAGTCTTCTCTTCTCCAAAAAAGAAAAAAACGCCTGAAAAACCCCAACTACCTTAGCCTGTCTTCACTGGAAAGGTGCTCCAGCCCTCTGATCATCTTCATAGCCCTCCTCTGGATTTATTCTAAGTCCATGTCCTTTTTATACTGGGTGCACTCAATCCCAATTAGAGACAAGGATATAATGAGATGTACCCCATCCAACTTGGCCTTAAACACTTTCAGATATAATGATGCCCCATTCTACCCCATTGTAGAAATCCAACAGATTTGTTGGGCACAATGTGCCTTTTTTTAAGCCGTGTTGGCTGTCACCAATCACCTCCTTTACAGCTTTTCCATAGCTGTAAAGGCAGATCAAGCTCTTCAAACACAGTTACCTGTTAGGATCTGATGTACAGAAAAAGCAAAAGTAGATGTCCAGACAACCTTTCTTCAATAACAGTTTTTGGCTAAATAAGGTAAATTTTATTCCATTAAATTCAGTTTAGGTAATTTACACCATTCCAGTTCCAAACTAGCACACAGTGTTTTAACTCTTCTCAAGTGATTGATCTCCTGCATTCTGTCACTTGGCCAGTTTATCCAGACCTTATTACTGGGAAGAAGCCTGTGCTGGCTGATTTTGGCTGTATCAACATATGTTGGGCAAAGAACCACAAAATTTGCACATGGATTCATTAATCTGAACACAAAATTGCAAACTGCACTCTGTTTTTTATTTATCAACTTTCCTTTTTTTTCCTCCCTCATTAGGGGGAAGGAAAAAAAATGAAATTCAACTGCATCACTTGGCTCAAATTGAAAAAAAAATGAAAACAAGCATTTAAATTTGAATTATGTGTTTGCATTGGTAAAATTTTGTGGAGAACTTTCTGTGGAAATTATTCAGAAACTAGAGTCTCTATGAATTCCTCATAGAATAAATATATTAAAAAAAAAAAAAAAAAAAAAAAAAAAAGTGACATAAGCCCCACCAGGAATATATGTTCTATGTACAGTCAGTGTAATTAGTTTCTTGAAGTCTTGTCTCTAGCTTTATGCTTCAACAGCTATTCCTTTAATGGAGTAATACTATTCCTGATTAGACAAGGTCTTTAAAACAATTACAAAAGGTTGAATGTACTGAATTAGTATCTCGTAATACCACAATATGTGGTGAACAGCAGTAGTATTATCTAAAATATGTATTTAATCACCATATCTATTTGTCAGAGTATCTGAATACAATAACCTCATGAATGATTACAATTGACTAGTTTATTTTTTTAAGCTAATAAATATGGAATATTCAATTTCCTTCTGTCCTCCACAAACCTTCCTACATTTGCCAAGCTGTGTTTTTCTTTCTAATATAAAGAAAAAAAGAAAGAAAAAAAAAAAAAAAAAAGTAAAAGTAATCTGGTAAACACAGCTCTACACATCTTCAATAAACACACACACACACAGACCTATGTATTCCTTTCAAAGAGGGAAAAATCAAAGTGGCAGGAACACGGAAGTATCTATCAGTGTGTGTTTGCTCTTTTGTATTTTTAATGTTAGTTCATGGAAGAAAAACAAAAAAAAAAAAAGGAGGAAAATTCAAGATAATTTAGGTAAAAGAGAGTAGCACTAGGGAAATCCTAAGCTTCTCCAAGCTAATCTAATGAGGATATCCCCAGTGAGAGCCCCTGCAAAAAGGGGAAAGTGTGTGTTAGCTATTAGAAAGAAAAATCAATCCAAAACCAAACCAGATTTTCATTTTGGAGAAGCTGTATGGCAATGCTGCCTTACACTGACGTACCACAAATGATTCTGGCTATGATTTGGTTATTCTCTTTGAGGGAGGGTGGGGAAAAAAATATATAAAATAAAAATAAAAAGAGTAAAATATTAAATAATTTAAATCTCTAAAAATTATTAGGGGATCAAGGTGAGGTGACAATGACAGGATGCTTTTTTTCAACTGCAGAATAAAGGGTAATATATCATTTGTGGCATTGGTGGTAAGGAGTGATAAGGAGCCAGACACAGACACAGAGAGGTTTGATCAAGAGGAACACAACTGAGAAGCAGAGAGAGAAAGAAGTTAAGACAACCAAAATGAAAAAAAAAAAAAAAAAAAAAAAAAAAAAAAAATCAGATCAGAAGAGTTACAGAGAAAAGAACAGAAAAGACTAGAAAATGAAAGAAACACTCCTTTAAGTGAGTCTTGGTTTAAATGATGATGAAAATGAGAAAATAAGGATATCAAAGAGATTTTTTTCAATATATAATGAATAACGTAATGAAATTAGAAAAGTATTTTTTTTAATTTTTTTCATAAATTCCTAAATTTTCATAAAAGTACATTTTTTACTTGTTGACAGCTTCAGCTCTGTTCGTGAATTTGAAATGGTAGTGTCAACACTAATGAACTATTATCAATAACACTTTAAAAGGGCCTTATTTTCACTAGGATATCCACAGCCAATAACTCATGAATAATCATTAATAAAAACAGTTATGATCCAAAGAATTTTTTTTTTTTTTTTTTTTTTTTTTTTTTTCCCCACATCCTAACATCAAAAATACAAAAGAGCAAAAAAAACTACTGTCTTGGACTTCTGGAGGGCAGACTTTCTTTGAGCTGTTCAAGACACTATCTGGCAGAGTCCCTTGAGAGTCATTTCTGAAGGGCAGAGGAGTCCAGAAAGGCTGGGCACTCCTCAAGAAGGAAATCTTAAAGGCTCAGGAACAGTCTGTCCCCATATGCCCAAAGACAGGCAGGTGTGGAAGAAGACCGGCCTGGCTGAACAGAGCTGTGGCTGGAGCTTAGGAAAAAAAAAAAAAAAAAAAAAAAGGGGGACAAAATTAGAAAGGCCATAGCTCATCTGGAGCACTATCTGGCTACTGCTGTTAAAGAAAACAGAAAATGTTTTTATAAATACATATAAATGTTTTTATAAATGCAAACACGAGAAGGAAGACTAAGGAGAATCTCCATATTTTACTAGGCGTGGAGGGGAAACTTAGTGACGAGAGATGAGGAAAAGGCTGAGGTAATTAATGCCTTCTTTGCCTCAGTCTTTAGCAGTAAGACCAGTTGTCCTCCAGATACCCAGTACCCTGAGCTGGTGGAAGGGGATGGGGAGCAGGATGTGAACCTCACAATCCACGAGGAAATGGTTGGTGACTTGCTACAGCATTTGGATGGGACCTCCAGCATTCGACTGGGACCTCCCCTGATAGCCAGGACTTCTGATAAGTGATGGAAAGCTGCTTGGCCAGCTCTTCCACCAGTTCTCTCACTGCCCTCGGGTGGATCTCATCTGGCTCCATCGACTTGCGTACCAAATGCTGTAGCAAATATGACACCCGTCTACAAGAAGGGCCAGAACGTAGACTCAGGAAACTATAGGCCTGTTACTTTGACCTCAGTGCCAGGGAAGCTCAAGGAGCAGATTATCTTGAGTGTCATCACATGGCACTTGCAGGGCAATCAGGTGATCAGGCCCAGTCAGCATGGGTTTAAGAAAGGTAGATCCTGCTTGACAAACATGATCTCCTTCTATGACAAAATGATGCGCTTGGTGGATGAGGGAAAGGCTGTGGATGTGGCCTACCTTGAATTCAGTAACACTTTTTACACCATTTCCAACAGCATTCTCCTGAAGAAACTGGTTGCCCATGGCTTGGACTGGCATACACTTCATTGGGTTAAAAACTGGCTGGATAGCTGGGCCCAAAGAGTTGTAGTGAATGGAGTCAAATCCAGTTGGAGGCTGGTCACTAGAGGCGTCCCCCAGGGCTCAGTATTGGGGCCAGTTCTCTTTAATATCTTTATCAATTATCTGGATGAGGGGATCGAGTGCACCCTCAGTAAGTTTGCAGACGACACCAAGTTAGGTGCGTGTGTCAGTCTGCTCAAGGGTAGAAAGGCTCTGCAGGAACATCTGGATAGGCTGGACCAATGGGCCAAGGCCAACTGTATGAAGTTTAACAAGGCCAAGAGCCAGGTCCTGCACCTGGGCCACAAAAACAACCCAGATTGGAGCATTGTGCTCCTGTTGGATGGATCCCATGGTATGGACCCATATCTGGAGCAGTTCTTGAAGAGCTGCTCCTTGTGGGAAGCCCACACAGGATCAGATTGTGAAAGACTGCATCCTGTGGGGGAACCCCACATTGGAGCAGGGGAAGAGAGTGACCATGAAGGAGTGGCAGAGACGTAGTGCTATAGGCTGACCACAACCCCCATTCCCCCATTCCCCTGCACTGCTTGGGGGGAGGAGGTGGAAGAAGGTAGATGGGGGGAAAACCTTCTTGTTTTCTTTCCTTTGTATCTCACTTCTCTAGGTTGTTGGTAATAGGCAATAAATCTTACTGTCTCCCTACAGTATTTTTTGCCCCTTACAATAATTATTGAGCCATCTCCCCACTCTTATTTCAGTCCTTGAGCCCTTTTCATCATATTTTCTCCACATTCCTCTTTGAGGAGGGGGAGTGAGAGAGTGGCCATAGTGGAACTTGGCTGCTCACCCAAGTAAAACCACCACAGACCCTCACTGGAGGGAAGTCTGCACTCTACCTGGAGCCCGGATCAGGGATATCACTGGGACACTCCCCAGGCTGGTGTGCTTGACAGACTACTACCCACTACTGATGTTCTAGATAGGTGGGGATGAAGCTGCATCCTGTAGTCTGAGGGGAATGAAGAAAGGTTTCAAGGCCTTAGGATAGTAGGTGAAAGACTCTGGGGCGCAAGTCGTTTTGTCTTCCCTCCTATGGGATGGAATAGAAAGATCCAGTCCATAAATGATTGGCTATGTGACTGGTGCTACAGGCAAGGTTTTGGGTTCTTTGTTAATGGCTGGTTTTATAAGACACCAGGCCTGACAGTAATATATGGGAAAGGTTTACCTCACAGGGGCAAAAGGGTTCTGGAACAGGAATTATCAAGGCTCATTTGGAAAGCTTTGAACTAGATCTGAAGGGGAATAGGGTTGTAGCTGGTCTTGCACTGGTGGGGCAGTTCTCTAGCAGTGATGAAGACCAGGAGGTCTCCCGTCCCTCTAGGGTGAAATCGTGCTCAGCTTACTCCCTGAAGTGCCTGTACACCAATGCACACAGCATGGGGAATAAGGAGGAGGAGTTAGAAATCTGTGTTTAGTCGGGAGATAATGATCTGGTGGCAATTACAGAGACATGGCAGGACAGCTCACATGACTGGAATTTGGTCATGTATGGGTATGTCCTTCTCAGGAAAGAGGCCAGCAAGACGAGGTGGCAGAGTTGCTCTTTACATGAGAGAGCAACTACATTGTACTGAATACTGTCCAGGGGCAGATGAGGAGTGAATTGAGAGCCTGTGGGTGAGAATTAAGGGACAGGCTGGCATGGGGGATACTGTTGTGGGTGTCTGTTACAGGTCACCAGATCAAGATGAGGAAGTTGACAAGGCCTTCAACAGACAGCTGACAGCATCCTCATGATCACAGGCCCTGGTCATTGTGGGGGATTTCAACTACCTGGAAGGCCTACTCAGCCAGCCAGCTGCAGTCCAGGAATCATAGAATCACAGAATATCCTGAGTTGGAAGGGATCCACAAGGATCATCAAGTCCAACTCCTCTCACCACACAGGTCTACCCAAAATTTTAGACCATGTGACTAAGTGCACAGTCCCCAAACTTTTCTTAAATTCATACAGGCTTGGTGCAGTGACTACTTCACTGGGGAGACTGTTCCAGTGAGCAACCACCCTCTCAGGAGGTTCCTGCAGTGTATTGATATTAACTTCCTGATGCAAATGGTAGATATGCCAACTAGAAAAGGAATGCTGCTGGATCTTGACCTCACTAACAAAGATGGAGCTGGTTGAAGCATTTAAGGTTGAGGGGCAACCTTGGTTGCAACTCTGGATTTCAGTAGAGCCACCTTTGGCCTTTTCAAGCATTTGCTGGGGCAAATACTGTGAGACATGGTTCTTGAAGGAAAAGGGGCCCAAGATAGCTGGTTAACATTCAAAGACTACTTCTTGCAAGATCAAGAACAGAGCTTCCCAACAGGTAGGAAGTCAAGAAAGAGAGCCTGGAGACCTGCATTTTTAAACTGGGAGCTGCTGGCCAAAGTCAAGTGAAAGAGGAGAGTATGCAAATCACAGGAGGGGCTGGCCACCTCAGAGGAATATAAGACTGTTGTCAGAGGATGTAGGGAGGCAAGTAGGAAAGATAAGGCCTCCTTAGAATTAAACCTTGTGATAGGAGTTAAGGACAACAGAAATGTCTTCTTCAAATACATTGCAGACAAAACTAACTCTAGAGGCAATGTAGGCCCACTAATGAATGAGGTGGGTGTCCTAGTGACAGAAGATAAAGAGAAGGCAGAGTTACTGAATGCCTTCTTTATCTACAAAGCCAGAGACTGTCCTGAGGAGCCCCGTACCCCTGAGACCCCAGAGGAAGTAGGAATAAAGGAGAAGTTTGCCTCAGTTGATGAAGGCTGGGTTAAGGACCAATTAAGCAAGCTGGACATCCATAAGTCCATGGGTCCTGATGGGATGTACCTGCAGGGTGCTGGCAGAAGTCATTGCTAGGCCACTCTCCATCATCATTGTTAAGTCATGGGCACCAGGAGAGGTGTCTGAGGACTGGAGGGTGTTTTCAAGGGTGTTTTTAGGTGTCCCTGACACCAGCTCTACCAGCCCACAGCCTCCCCAAGCACAGCAAGGGTTCCAGCTCCCTACAGTCTTTATAACAGCCATTATTTTAGCATGGATGTGATTGATTCCTACAAACTTCAGCTATTTCTCCGGATTTGTCCTGAAAGGTAGTTACAATCTTGTAGTGAATAGTAGTGTAAGGGAACATACTTGCTCAAGCAGTTTTGATCAATCACCCAGAAAGAAGATATATGAAATCTTATGAAGTTCAAAGTCACTGGAAAATGATGACAGAAATAATAATTTTAATCTTAAGACCTTCAGACTAGTGCAATGCTACTTGGCTAAAATGTTATACACTTGGTCACCTATGTAATATATTAAGAAATTCAATGATAGTTCAAAGTAAGTACCTATGCATTAAACTCCTCTCTTTAAAACTTTTACGTGAACTGACCCATATTAGGCCAAAAATCATATGTTAAAACAAAACAAAGCCATGATTAAATCTCCCTTGCAGAAGTTCCTGTCTGCATCAGCAATTTCTTCGATCTTTCTTTTGTGTTGGTACATCTCCAGCAGTCACAAAGTGACTGGAAAGGTGGAGGGGACTCTATGCATCTTTATAATATGATACATATCAGCCTGCTCAGAACAGAATCAGGAATCAGAATCAGTGTCCTGGTTTCAGTTCGGACAGTTTTCCTCCTAGTAGCTGGTGGAA
>CM021797.1:31734293-31744714 GCA_011076525.1 Nettapus auritus | reverse complement strand
AAAAAGAAAAAGAAAAAGAAAAAGAAAAAGAAAAAGAAAAAGAAAAAAAAAAGAAACAGTTGCTAGCACCAGCTTGCTGATATACAGCCTTGATTCTGCTCATCAACAACTAAAACATCGATGTGCTATAAACTCTGTTTTCATTACAAATCCAAACATAGTACCATATGAGCTACTCTGAAGAAAATTAACTCTGTCCCAACCAAACAAGGATACCTTCTTTGCCACAGAGGCACACTGTTGATTTATGGTGAGCTTATTCTCCACCAAGACTTCATGGTCTCTCTCTGCAGTGCTGCCTTCTAGCAGATGGGTCTTCAACATGTACTGGTGCATGGGGTTATTCCTTCTCATTTTCAGGGCTTGCAATTTCCCTTTGTTTAATTTCATGAAGTTATTGCACTGTTTCTCCATACTTTCCAGATCCCTCTAAATGGCAGCACACACACCTGATTTATCAGCCACTCCCTCCTGTTACACAATTCCTGTATCAAATTGCCAAGGGTTTCTAGCATAATCAGTGACTTCATCTCCACCATTGCTGTGCTGATTCTTATAAAAAACTTCTTGTACTGCATGGCTCACCTTCTACTTAAACATATGATCTTCTCTTTTCACTCATGATTATTGTAGTTTCAGTTGTCTCATTACCCAAAAGAACATTACTCAGCTCTTATTAATTTACACTGACAGAAAGACAGCTGTTATACTACCAACTAATGGAGTGAAATCCAACTCATTCTAAATGACTATCCACTATTATGCAGTATCACTTTAAAATCTATTTGTATCTTCCGCACAAGTCTGTGGAGAAATACACTACAAATCTTGAATTTAAATTATCTTGCACTGAATTTAATGGACATCTTACCACTAATTCCACTGGGGGAGCTACCCCAGTGACGAAGGCTTTGGAAAAATCCTGCCATATGTGATTTTTAAATTTTCATAACTCACATCATTAGAGAAGAATTTTCTCTTAAAGACAGTATTGTTTCTCAGTGAAGACTTAATTTGCCCTCAAATTCAGTGCTAAAACAGAAAGTTTTGCACAGCTTTAAGAATGCTCAGAATATAAACATTTGTTTTATAATTATTATCTTGCTTATCTTTAAGAACAGAAAATACATTTACAGAATTTTTTTAAAAGAGGACAAGCAAAAATTTCAAAACAGAAATTTCACTTAGACTGTGATATAGAAATTGATCATGAAAACAAGTGAAAAATACATAACGGCAAATTGCAATATATACCTCTGCAAAACATATATACATATATATGTTTGAAAAACATTCAAGGTACACTTACTTTCCTTCATCTCACATCTTTTTTCAGGAAAAAAACTCTGTAAATTTACAGTATTTCAGGAATGTCATTACTGATATCCTATTATTTTTTCACACTTTAAAAAATATATATATTTTTTTAAAAGGTAAAAAAAAGTTTAAAAAAAAAAATCAGCATTAATTATTTTATTCCAAATTAGTTTCCCACTTAAAGCAAGGACTTCAAATACAATTTTAAATCTTTTGCTTAAATTTATGTTTGTTTGTTGTTGTTGTTTTTTTTTTAAGATAATATTTTTTCTGTTAATATTTGAACAACTGAACAATAATTCAGAACCTCGGTACCTTAATTTATATTTTTCTAACACACTTGAGTCATTGACAAGAAAACCAGTACTTATATTCTTTTGTGTTAATGGAAGGGGTCTGTCTTAATTTCCATGAAGAATATGTTGAGCACCAAATAGTCAGATTATTCAAGAGGTTACTTAACAATATATTTTTAAGGAAAAACAACAACAACAAAAACAAAAACATTTATGGCATTACAAGTAGCATAAAACCTTAAGTAATGGAACAAAAAAGAAGTCCTCAGGGTATAGAAATGTGTTCACTACATTCATGGATTTGATTTTTAGACTTTTTCCTATTGTGCAGGAGAAAGAACTGTTCATGAAAGAACAGTTAATATGTTTCTCTAGGTTTATGCTTACTAGTTATCACTTCATTGTACTGAGGCATAGCAATCTTTTTCCATATCTTTGACAGTCATCGTAGGCTAATTAATGTCCAGAGTAGTGTTGCTGAAGTAAAAGCACTCTCATGTTCTAAACCCTCCTAAAACCTTATGAGACACCACCCTTTCCTGATTTCTTCCCACTGTTCTGAGAGATATACATTTCTCCTGAAGCAGACTGAAAGTACATTTTACTAATAAAATATGTTTTTTTGTTTGTTTGTTTGTTTTTGCAAATGAGAATTCTTTGTTTTTCTATATACTGTGCTTTAAGATCAGCTTATTATTCTGTGCTTGGAGTACTTATTTAAATTTTAATTATAATTGCATTATTAATGTACAATGTCTTAGTAAACAAAACAAAACAAACAAATAAAAGCCAAAATAACCACCTAGTTTTTTTCTTATAAACTTTAGGTATAACTGGCACAATGTGTTTATACAAAATGCTGCAAATTTTATCTAAATATTAAGAGCACACATAAAAGCAGCACTCAGTCCTCAGTACTACTAAGGACCTACTTGTACATCAAACCCGCACCTGCGTAACTTTTCAAAATTATGGAAAAGTTTTGCTTCCTTCATTCTTTGCACCTCGGTTTCTCTCAGTGCTTTAGTCTTCCTTTCACATGAAAGTATCCAATCAACTGATATAAAACATTGAAGAATGTGACAAATAAAATCATCAAATGCCTTTATATTGGCATCTTTCCTAAATGATGGGATAACAAGAATGTTCATCATCAGGAATGGTGAAATTAATAAGCTTAAATAGGTTACATTTACATTTTAATTGCATTTTAAGAAGTTTTTTCTGTTTATGAAAGTAATATTTAGATTTAAATTAACTTATTAACTTATTGCCTTTCACTCTGCATATATGCCATGGATTCCACACCTCCATTCTCTCTCTTCCTATTTTTTTATTTTTTTTTTTACCACACTTGAAGTGAGATAGCTAAGAAAACATATATATATATATATATATTTGTCAATTATGAATAAAGACTTGGATATACTATAGGTGATAACTGAGATGTCTTTTTGTAAACCAGAAAAGTTCTCTCTTCACAATTCAAGAAACACCTCATCCTCTTTTAAATGCAGGGCCAATTTTGTCTCTTTCATATTCTGATGTCATGTTGACTATTGTTTACACTGAAGCTTCTGAAAAAAAAAAAAAAAAAAAAAAAAGGTATCCTTCCCTTCTCTTCCCTTCCCCATCCCCTCCCCTCCCCTCGCCTCCCCTCCCCTCCCCTCCCTGGCCCTCCCCTCCTCTCTCCTTCCCTTTTCTCCCCCTTCCCCTCCCCTCCCCAACCCCTCCCCTAACAACGCAAAAAAAAATAAATAATTTAACAACCCCTCATCAGACAGTAAGGACAAGAAATCCTAAGAAAATCCTTAGCAGATGTAAATGTTTAGGAAGAGAAGATGTAGCTACTAATGCAGGGAAATCTGGCAAGTTCTAAAACAAACAAACAAACAATAATAATAATAATTTAAAAAATCTATTAGAAATTGTTACTGTCTGTCTATTTTCCAGCAGAAACTAACATATCATAGAATTATTCTTCTTCACTATTTCCATTCATCTTTTTAAGTGTATGGAGGTGTGATGGTTTTACTCGGGTGGGCAGATGAGTTCCACCACAACCGCTCTCTCACTCCCCCTCCTCAAAGAGGAGTGAGGAGAAAATACGATGAAAGGGGCTCAAGGGTTGAGATAAGGACTAGGAGATCGTGCAATAATTATCGTGACGGACAAAACAGACTCAGCATAGAGAGAAAGTAAGATTTATTGCTTATACTAACAAGCTAGAGAAGTGAGAAACAAAGAAAAGAAACGAAAAGCACCTTCCCCCCCATGCACCCTCTTCCACCTCCTCCCCCCGAGCGGCGCAGGGGAATGGGGGAATGGGGGTCATGGTCAGTCTACAGCACTTCTTCTCTGCCGCTCCTTCTCGGTCACTCTTGTCCCCTGTGCTGTGGGGTCCCACCCACAGGATACAGTCCTTGCCGAACTGATCCGGCGTGGGCTGTCCACAGGCAGCAGCTCTTCAAGAACTGCTCCAGATCTGGGTCCGTACCACGGGGTCCATCCCTTGGGAGCAAACTGCTCCAACCTGGGTCCCCCACGGGCAGCAGCTCCTGCCGGGTCACCTGCTACTGCATGGTCTCCTCTCCATGGCCTACAGGTCCGGCCCAGAATCTGCTCCGGCAGGGGTCTTCCACAGGCCGCAGTCTCCTTCGGGGCACAGGCTCCACTGTGGTCTCCTCTATGGGCTGCAGCGTGGAACCCTGTTCCACCGTGGTACTCCATGGGCTGCAGGGAGACATCCTGCTTCACCATGGTCCTCACCACAGGCCGCAGGGGACTTCTGCTCCGGCGCCTGGAGCACCTCTCCCCCTCCTTCTTCACTGACCTTGGCGCCTGCAAGGCTGTTTCTCACTCCTCTCACCCTCCCAGCTGCTGAGTGGCGCAGCGGTTTTTTCCCTGTCTTAAATATGCTCTCACAGAGGCGCAAAACAACATCGCTTATTGGCTCAGCTCTGGTCAGCAGTGGGGCCCTTACCAAACATGGGGCAGCTTCTAGATCCTTCTCACAGAAGCCACCCCTATGGCCCCCCTGCTACCAAAACCTTGCCACGTAAGCCCACTACACCATGTCTCTTAACACATGCTATAGCTAACAATAGAGGCAGAGGACTTGCAAGCAAGGTGTATTATCAAATTCTCTTGATTTTGCTGACAGGAAGAGAGATGCAGGTGCCTTCTTGATAGCCAACGCTATTTCTAAACAAAAAATCCATGTTATTGTTTTCCTTGTCGATTAGTTGAGGCTTGGCTTTATTGTTTGTAAATCACATTTGAATAGAGTTAATTTTCTTTTGCTCATCTTGAGCCAGCAATGAAATCATTATGAGTCAAATTAACTTTATTATGGACACCAGCCATTGGGTTATTTGCAAATCAGTTTGGGGTTGTCTTGTGGCAATTCCTCATAGAGAACAAGGCCATGTGCAGGACAGCCTCCTCAGCCATATCGGTGTAAGAGTGAAAGAAGAATAAAAATTAACCTGTCAGAAAAAGAAAATAACAGCAAAAAAAATGTATGACAACAATGTATTTACTATGCTGGTTCAATATATTCTTATTCCAGACTGCATTGACCTTGCTGAAGAATGATCTACACCAGTTTTTATGACACTTTTTCAGGTCTGAGCTTAACTGGGGAGGAGGATGCAACTGATTTAGATTCCAAAATATTTGGTCAGTCTATTTCACTCTGCATTACACTGCATATCCTGTATCTAATCTGTTACTTTGGAAGGGCCTGCAGCTGCTGTTAAGTAATTTATCTCGAGTAACCTCTGTGCTATGACAGCTTTGAGATAGTAGATGGTCCCAGTAGTGATAAGAGCAGGCACACTCAGCACAAAGTGCACAAAGTGCACAACTACACATTTATGTCAAAGCTAGGGTTGCCAAAGAAAAATTGTAATGCTATGATTAATTGGTATATTTTTTTCATATACAATATTAATTAAGTTAACCTCCAAACTCTTCTAAGGTAATTGTCATCTTGTGCATATGTATGAAATTTATAAAACATATTCACAAAGAAAAAAAAAAATAAATCCTTTATTTTGTAATTAAAAAACCCTTGTCATTCAAAAGCAGAGGCTTGTACTACGAAAACAGGTCTCTTTATATTTTATAGCCTCTAGATGAATCCTAACAGGAACAATGTGAATTGTTTTTTTTAAAAAAAAAAAAAAATGGAGTCATGAAGACCTATGATGTTCAAGTATGTTATTTCAAAATACACAAAAAAATATATCTAAAATATCTAAAATATATCTAATAACTCATGCCCATGTTAAAATATATTTTACAGTGTAAAATATCTTTTCAATCTTATTAAGGAGAAATATATATATACATATAAACGTAAACACAACATGCCTTTAAAAGAGACGTGATAAGAAGTATCTTATAAGATTCTTGTGGTCCATACAAAAAAGAAAGCCAGTGTATTGAGTGAAGAATGACTAATCTCCAAGTACAGACAAATGTGTGTTCAAAATTGTGTCTCTGTTTAGAATTATAACATTCATGCAGTAGGTGTCTACATTAATTTACAATCCTCAGCATAAATCTGATTCTTGGGTTTAGATGCCTTTGTCACATTAATAGAAATATGTAATCTTAGAATGGTTTGAGTTGGAAGAGATCTGAAAAATGCTATGCTTGCAACCCCCTGCCATGGGTAGGGACACCTTCAACCAAACTAGGTTGCCCAAAACTCCATTCAGTCTGTCCTTGAACACTTCTAGGGAGGGGGCATCCACAATTTCTCTGGGTAACCTATTCCACTGCCACACCACCCTCATTGTAAATAATTTCCTTGAAATATCTACTCTAAATCTACCCTCTTTTACTTTATAGCCTTCACAGCTTTTCTTATCACTACACTCCCTGACAGAGTCCCTATCCAGCTTTGCTATAGTCCATCTTTAGGTACTGGATGGATAAGTTCTCCACAGAATCTTGCTGCAGGCTTGTTGCAGATGAAATTATATACTTTACTTGTAAGAGAGAGGCAGCAATACATTTGTTGATATAATGCAGTGATCTAACAAACCTTAATTATAAATAAGACAGTGTCTTAACAAGATTTGAGATGACAAGGTACATTTGATTATACGCTACATAGAGAACAGGGTAAGTCAGAGGTGTTAAGGAGACCTTCCCATTTTGTCATGAGGTTCACAGTAGACTCCTTGCCTTCTCGTCTCCTTGAACATATGAAGTAAGGAGTCTAGATGTGGCTGAATCCACTCCTAGTTCCCGACTTGATCAACAGTTTATGCATAAAGATGATATGCATAATTAAAAATATAATCTTGCAAAAATTACAAAGTTTAGCAAGCTAATAATCACTTACCAAAGGTCTGTTGCTTCAATGAATCTCTTGCAAGGAGTAAAGTAACTCTGCAGCAGGTGTGACCTTGAGAGGTCAAGGAGAGATCTGGCTGTGCAGCTAGCTGCCACACAGAAGAGGTCAAAAGGCTCTTGGCCTGCTCACTGAAGAGTAAGACATCTGTCTGTCAGTTTCTCCAGCACCTACACTGAGCCAATATCATGGTTGCTATCTGCACGAGAAAGCCTCAGGTGAAATCAGTACACTGCTCACTAATTTCCTGAGCAAGGGCTTGGGGGCAACAGCCAGTGTTCAAACGGGCATATGGCTAGGGCCTATGGTAGGGGTGGGGGAGCACACCATCACAAGGTGAACAACCCCAACTGTCTCAGCCTCTCTTCATAGGAATTGACTGAAAAACTTTATATATCCACTTCTCAGTTTCGAAACGTACCAGTATACAATTTCTTTTGTAAATTCTGCATTAATATATTTGAAGTGATGAACATGTTTTTCACAGAGCTGTTAAAATATATAATTTGGTCTCCAGTTTTTCAGAAGGCCAATATGCTACAGATCAGCATTTACTTCATTCTCTATACTGTGTATATTCAAAAATTGTGATTATTACTTACTTTCTCTCTTCCAACAGCAGTTCTAGTAAATAAATACTTGTTTAGACCTACATTACTACAAAAGAATTTATGCAATGTTAATGAACACCTATCTGTATAGTTAAACAAAGGAATTACATTAATTATTGGTGTCTAAAATTACTTCTCACTATTTTTATTACTTTTTATTTTATTTTATTTTAAAGTGAAGGTGTTTTAATATTTGAAGACTGAATCTTCCTTCCTTGTCATCTCTGTGACACCCATCACCTTTTTTTATGGCTGTGGTGGTTTTACCGTGCTAGGCAGCTGAACACCACAACCGCTCTCTCACTCCTCCTCCTCAGATGAGGAGGGGAAGAAGTAAAGGAAAGAACAACTCACGGGTTGAGATAAGGATAATTTAATTAAAGAGAAAAAAATATATATACATTAAGGAAATATTATTAATTAACAATTCAACTGAAGGGAAACAGGGAAAAAAGGAAAGGGGAAAGGGAGGGGGAAAGGGAACAACAACAACAACAAAACAAAAACAAAAACAAAACAAAACAAACAAAAAAAAACAAGTAAAGGCTATATGGAAGTGCAGAGGAAATAAATTATTCTCTACTTCCCACAAATGAGCGATGCCTGACCATGTCCTTAAAGCAGGGCCTCAACGCACGTAGCCGGTGTTCGCGAGGAGGACAGACGTTTTCTCAATGAAAGCCCACCTCTCTCCTCTTCCTCCTTCTTCCACCTTTTATTGCTGAGTGAGACATCGTAAGATATGGAAAATCTCTTTGGTTGGTTTAGGTCAGCTGCCTTGGTGATGTTTCTTTCTCACTTTTTGCCCACCCCCCAGGAGGGTTAGGGAGAATCCTGATCCTGTGCCAGCACTTCTCAGCAGCAGACACAACACTGGTGTGATAACGCTGCTGTTCTAGCTACAAGTGCAGAGCATGGCACTGTATGGGCTGCTGCAGGGAAAGTTAACATCCCAGCCAGACCCAGTACTGTTAGCTATAAAGCAAACACATGTATCTTAAAGTTAGGTCAAATAAAAAACTGACAAAAGAAAGATAACTGAAGAAATAGTGCTACACAGACAACCTTCTAAATTAAATGGCTGACTTCTAAATATTTTTATCTGATTTTTTTTTTTTTTTTTTTATAAAGACAGTTTAAAGGGGAAAAAACACATAAAATCTCCTTCAGTTACACAAGGACTCTGAGATCTTATTGCTAACAGTCACTTCTGGTGCAGTCTCCTAGATGTAATAGTAGTTCAAGATCTGCCTCAAATTCAATGTGCATTCAAGTGATGAGTGTTTAAGCACAGAATTTCAGTGTTGCATGGATGTGATTTTTTTTTTTTTTTTTTAAGTATTTTACCTTTCAAAACACACTAGATGCTAACCCAAAAATCAACATCCATTTTTGCACGTACACACTTTTAAGGTTTAGATAAAGTGAATTGTGGTAAAAAAGCTCTGCCATAAATTATAGATGACAATAGATGTGATTAAGGCACATAGTTTGACTGCATGCATTAATCTCCACAACTTTCCTCAAGTCTAATTTAATTACACACAGGTGTACATTTCTTTTTTATTTATTAACATTGTCACTAATCAGTTGCACTCTATGTTATTGCTTGAAAAATATGCAAGCCAGATACATTCATGGACAAGTAGGAGAGTAAAAAAAAAATAAAAAAAAAAATAAAAAGAAAACATTAACAAATTGTAATAAATAAATAAATAAATAAATAAATAAATAAATATCATTACGTGCCACAACCCTTTCTCTAATCCCCAATACTTTTAAATCAACATGTGAAAAGAGGCAATTTTAATGTAATGTATTTTGATGTATGTCAGCCCATTAACTTGGACAGCAACAGTTGAAAAGGCTTAATCCTTTTCTTCTGTGTTAACAGCAGCTGTTGTTGGAATATACTAATGAGATCTCATCAATCATACAATATTTTATAATATTATATTAATTATATTGTACATATTATGTTGTTATGTTATATTTATTATACTAATATATAATATATTATATTGCATTATATTTATATTTTTAGCAAGCTGTCATTTGGGGGATCTGGTTGTTCATTGTTTAGACGTGTGGTGGGTTTACCTTGGCTGGCTGCTAGGTGCCCACCATACTACTCTCTTATTCTCCCTCCTCAACAGGAGAGGCGGAGAAAATACAATGAAACAGCTCATGGGCTGAGATAAGCACAGGGAGATAGCTCACTAATTACTGTTACGGGCAAAATGGACTTAGAGGGGAGAAGATTAATTTACTGCCAATTCATAACAATAAAACAATGAGAATTAAAAGCAAACTGAAAACACTTTCCCCATAACTAATTTATTCCACCTTCTCTCCTGAGCAGTGCAGAGAGATGGGGAATGGGAGTTGTGATAAGTCCATAATGCTATGTCTTTGCCATGTTTCCATCCTCACTCCCCTGCTTCAGCATGAAGTCCATCCCATGAGTCCTTCATGAACTCATCCCATGTGAGTATTTCCCATGGGCTGCAGTCTTTGAGGAATGGACAGACTGCTGCAGCATGGGTCTGCACCTCTGCTGCCAGAAAACATTATCCACTGTAGGATCCTTTCCTTAGGCTGCAGTTCCAGCCTCGAGTTTGTTCGTACAGGGGCTCTCCACATGCTTCAGTATGTGTGTTCTGCTGTGGTACATGATGGGCTGCAGGGGGCCTGCTCCACCACGGTCCTCTCCACAATCTGCAGGGGAACTTCTGCTCTGGTGCCTGGAGCAGCTCCTGCCCTCCTTCTCCACTGACCTTGGTGTCTGAAGGGTGGTTTCTCTCACATCTCTCACATTTTCCATTTTCT
>CM021797.1:31652475-31685722 GCA_011076525.1 Nettapus auritus | reverse complement strand
CGTGCTGGAATAGTTTTATATCTTCTTCTTCCTTCTATTTATTTATTTATTTATTATTTTAGTTCTAAACAACTTTTGTTTTCCACTATGTTAAAAGCTTTTCTTCTAAAATTTTTGTTACTTCTGAATGGTAACTAATCTGAGAAATAATGTTGCAGTATAAACTGTTATTTTATCATGCTGTTTGAATAACTATGGCATGTACAAAGGATGGACTAAGATCATAGCATTTCTAATATTTCTCCTAAATGTGAATCACAGAATCATTAAGGTTTGAAGTGACCTTTAATATCATCTGGTCCAACCACCACCCTACTACCATTATCACCCAATAAACCATGTCCCTAAGCACCAGGTCCAACCTTTCCTTGAACACCCCCAGGGACAGTGATAGTTTGGTAGATAGATCACCGTTTGCCTGCTGCACAATGGCTTCCAGCGCCTCCTGTTTTTTGTGCATGCTGCGTGCATTGGTGTAGATGCACTTCAGTTGCACCATTTCCCTCACCCCCAGCCCTGGGACTGCTCTCCCAGGTTCATCTCTATCAAGTCTCATTTCCTCCCCGGCCCTCTTCACACCTAGTTTAAAGCCTTCTCCATGAGCCCCACAGGCTGATGCTCCTGCCTTTGCCCCACGTTATGCCAATGGGAAGGCCCAGGCCCCCAGGCACCGTATGGTTGAGGGGACAGCATGTACCCCACGCTGTTGCAGTGCCACTGGTAACACCAGGGCTTAGTGTCTTTGCCATGCCCACACGTGTCTGCGGGCTGCAAGCCAGAGGACCCTTGAGCACTGGTGTCTGTTCTCATGCCTCAGGTGCTATCTGTTTGCCCATGCTGCTTCCCCTTCCCGTCATGCACCTTCCTTCTAATAGGCCAAGTGCCGGGTTCTGCACCTGGGGCACAACAACCCCAAGCAGAGCTACCCCTGCACTTGGCTCTGGTGAGGCCGCACCTTGAGTACTGTATTCAGTTTTGGGCCCCTCACTACAAGAAGGACATGGAGGTGCTCAAGCGAGTCCAGAGAAGGGCTACGAAGCTGGTGAAGGGTCTGGAGAACAAGTCTTACGAGGAGCAGCTGAGGGAGCTGGGACTGTTTAGCCTGGAGAAGAGGAGGCTCAGGGGTGACGTTATTGCACTCTACAGGTACCTGAAAGGAGGCTGTAGCGAGGTGGGGGTTGGTCTATTCTCCCACGTGCCTGATGACAGGACAAGGGGGAATGGGCTAAAGCTGGGCCAGGGGAGGTTTAGATTGGATATTAGGAAAAACTTCTTTACTGGAAGGGTTGTTAGGCACTGGAATAGGCTTCCCAGGGAAGTGGTTGAGTCACCATCCCTGGAGGTCTTTAAAAGATGTTTAGATGTAGCGGTTAGGGATATGGTTTAGTGGATGAGTCGGAGGTTGGACTTGGTGATCTTGTAGGTCTCTTCCAACCTAGACATTCTGTGATTCTGTGATTCTGTGATTCTTGGTGCTTTCTGGGACTACATCTCTGTTCTCACACAGCGAGGAGGGATGCCACTTGCCTTCCTTCTTCTGGTCTTCTTCCTGCCACAGAAGAGGTATGTTAGAGACCCTAGAAGCTCAGCGAGTGGTGGGCCAGTTGCAGGGGATCCTGTTTTCTAGGGCCAGGAGAAAAGGCGGGGCAGTGGGGGTCCTGTGACCTCAACAAGCCTCTGTGATGCCCAGTATGAATGGCCCAAGTGTGGCCAAAGGTGGTTGTGTTGGGAGCGGCCTGGAAGAAACCCTCAAGTGGAAGAAGGAGGAAGGTTGGGAGGGCTGAGGGCCCCTTTTCTGGGGCTGGGTCCCCTGGGCCATTTGGCTTGCCAGAGAGAAAGGCTGCCCCTTGGCTACAGGGACTGCCCTCCACCTCCCATCCTGTGCCTTGGTCTGTGCCCTGGGTTTATTTTTAAGACTTCTTTTTAGGTAATTTCATTCTATTCTTTATGGAAAACAGAAGATGCATCTTCAGCCCTAATTCCCATGTGTGCTTTGTACATGTACTTTCTGGTGTAAGCAGGTAGGTGCACGAGGAAGTTGCCATGTACCAAAATGGCTGTTTTTCAATATAAATAATAATGATAAAGAATATTTCACCAGACTACACGTAAAGTGAGTCAACACCATCAGTATAGAGATGATTAATTATTCCAAGAAATAGTGTTCCTCTTGGCTCTTTTTATTCTGACACCTGGAGAATGAGAGTTTCATTCTTTTATTGTCTTCATAGATTTACCCATATTTACGTAATCATAGAAGTTCATAAAATTATAGTCACAACTATATTAACTATGTTTTTATTTTATTTTTATTTTATTTTATTTTATTTTGTGCGTGTATTTTTTAAAATTTATATTTGCAAAATTTGAAAAATGCAGCCTTTAAAGCTGACATATTCAAAAGTCTGTATGAAGTGTTTTTTTTTTTGTTGTTGTTTGTTTGTTTGTTTGTTTGTTTTATGTTTGGTATTGTTTTTACCCCTTATCTCCACTATCAATGTCCTTAACTCATTATTTGTCTTTAATTAATGCTGGTGTATTAATGCTGAGTAATGTGTGTACAGAAAGAAAGATAGAGACAATCCCTGAATAGTAAATAGTGGAAGATTTCCTTGTCCAACAGTTTGCAACTGGCATAATATACTAGTATAACAACCCATGTAATCTATAGTGTCTTAAAGACAGTGGATCAGACTAGTTTCAGACTTTAGAGAGAAATTGAATAGAGTGGTTACTGTAGAATATATACATATGTAATAGCTATTCCAAACAGTTTCTACATTTTAACTTCAACTTCTTTTTCAGGTAGGTTTAAATCCACTTCAGTAAGTTGCCAGGTTTTTTCTTAAACTAATTAACTGCTCTTCAATTTATAGTCTTGTAGAAAACAATGACAGCTTTCTACTATATAATGTGCCTAATGGAAGGAATAATGAAAAAAAAAAAAAAAAAATCAATATAGAAATGTCCACCTGCCGGGTATATCATATATTTGGTATGGTTTCAACTTGAAAACTTTTCTACTGCCCTTGCATGTACTTCACTTGAGTCATGGTCTCTGTCCTTTCATGAAGTTTGACACTATGCAGAACAGAGTCATGCACTAGTTTGCAAGTTATAATTAATTCTGCCATTGTTCTGGAAGAGCTACTGCATTTATCATGTAACAACATTAATAATTTTCATGAATTATTTTAAAAATAGTCTTGATTTAATAGCTATGAAGTACAACATAATTATTCCATGGGAAGTCTTATGTTTATCTGTCAGCATGTGCAATCATTAAATCCACTCATCATAAGTAAATGGATTATTTGTGTGTATTCATTAAAAAAGTTTAATAATTATTCTATGTACTGCTTTATTTAGGAGGCCCTTCTTAATTCCCTAGTGTACATTTTCAACACCATCCTTTAGTAAATGGTAAATGGTAAATTAAATATATATATATATAATTTTAGATTTTAAAATATATTTTAAATAATATATAATATAATATAATATACTTAAATATATTATATATGATAAAATAAAAATATATATATTTAAAATTTTATAAAATTTTAACATTTTATAAAATGGTAAATGGTAAATAGTTTACCATTCACTATTTAAAGCCTAGTTAGAAATAAGCATGTTTCCGTAATAACTAAACAATCAAATAAGTAAAATAGTCGCCATCACTAAACATGGTGGGACCGCTCCCACGACTGGAGTGCTGCAACAGGTGACTAGAAGTTCCTCAGAAAGAACAGGCATGGCTCTCTATATTAGAGGATATTTTGATATTGAAATTGAGGTTGGGAATGATAAGGTAGAGTCCCCGTGGATAAGGATCAGGTGGCTTACCAACAAGGAGGGCATCCTGGTGATGGTCTATTATATACTGCCAAACCAAGATGTAGAGGCAAATGAGGCGTTCTATAAGCAGGTGGTGGAAGTGTTTCAATCACCAGTGCTTGTTCTCATGGGGGACTTTAACTTCCCAAACATCTAAAAGATATAGGGCATTTCCTAAACATGGCACTAAGCAATTTAAAGGCAAGAATTACAAGATTGCATACGAAAGTGTTCGATTTCATAAGATTATCATTTAAAAACAAACTCTACATAATCATATAGACAGTTTCCAAGCTATAATGTCACTTTTTATTATTTATTTATTATTATTATTTTTTTTCCCAGAACCATCCCTCTTCACAACATTAGTAATATCTCTAGTAAATAAATTCTGACTTGTCTATAGTACTTAGTCTGGAGCCATTCAAATGAAAGATATATCAAAGATAGTATTAGAACTTTGCTGCTGCTTTTATTGTCAGGATTTCTTCTTTTACCAGCATTACACTTGTGACATGCTTGCAAATTGTCCACTAAAACCAATCTATTTTACAAAGCCTGAGGGCAAATGCATATTGTTTCAAGCTATTTGTTGCATTATCTCATCACTTTAAGCTGATCACTTCTATTTCACAGTAAAGGAAGTTTGATGAGGACAAAGGAAAGCAAGAGTCGATGATGGGCAGAAGCACAATATTCACATACTGGTCTATACTTAGTGGTCTAGTTTATACTGCACTTTCTGCTCTAGTTTTGTCTTTTATTGCACATGTTTATTGGATCAAAAGTCCTTGGTGAGGTTTGGAGGTCTGAGACCCTTTGGTAGAAGGCTGTTGATCTAATTCCTTCATCTTACATTCTAAAATTATGTTAACCCCAGATTTTTATTTATGATTTTCACTTACATTTTCTACTTGATCAGACTACTGAAGTCCATCCATTACCTTCACAGTTAAATTCTATGTAGATGCTTCAGGGTAGGAGAGGTTCAGATTAGATACTCAGAGGAGGTTCTTTTCTGGGAGGGTGATTGGGCACTGGAACAGGTCCCCAGAAAAATGGTAATGGCACCAAGTTCTAGAGTTCAAGGAGTATTTGGACGATGCTCTCAGAAACAGGGCTTTGTGGAGCCAGGAAGCCAGGAAGCCAGGAGTTGGACTCTGTTCTATTCTATGAATATTATATTTATTTTATGAATTCATACACATTATGGAATTACCAAAAAAAAAATAAAAAAAAAAAAATAAAAATGGTTAATGTCTACAGCTCATACTACTTTCACTGTATGATAGCCACTTTGGCAAAATGCCTTTTTTAACCCACTGTGGAATTATTTGCTGCTACATGTTTTGACTGTCTTAAAGTAGTGATTCTGGTCATTCTCAGAATGAGATGGAGGTCAAAACTGCTAGAGCCACACCTGAGTTCCCTCTGACATCCAGAGTCATGATAATATGAGAGAAGCAGCTGATTTATTTATTTATTTATTTATTTATTTTTCTTAATTGCACAAAGGCAATGGCTATTCAAATATAAAATACTGTTTTGTCAGAATATTAATTTCAGCCAATTAATATTTACTTACATCACATTTGATTCTACAGAAGTTCCTTGGGTGGAACAATAAGATGTTGTAAATCAATATAAAGAATATGTTTATGATTGCCAGTTGCCAAAACACACAGGCTTTTAGAAGTCCATTACCCAAAGTGTTCAAGAAGCCTCTAAACCTAACATGCCCTCCTCTCCCTCCCATCCCCCCCATTTAAAAACAACACCATGAGCAGTATGACCGTCAGTAACCTGGGTCAAACTGTATATCCTTTGCTTTGTCTGAAAAAGTGTGCACTATTTACCTGTTAGAAGTTTCTTATATTTTACTAACAAAGTTCTTCTTTGTTTTCTCAAAGTGTTCTTCTTTCTGTGACTTAGTAGCTACTCCACTTTCAGTCCTGAAGGGCAGAGGGTCTAAGGCTGGACGCTCCACAAGAAGGACATTTTAAAGGCACAGGAGCAGGCTGTCCCCGTGTGTCTTAAGATGAGCTGGCAGGGAAGAAGGCTGCTGTGGCTGAACAGGCAACTTTTACTGAGTGCCTGGGAGAGTTTATGTCCGGTGGAAGAAGGGGCAGGCAACTCAAGGAGAGTACAAGGAAGTTGCCAGCATATACAGAGAAAAATCAGGACGGCCAAAGCACAGTACAAGCTCAACCTAGCCTCTATGGTAAAGGATAAGAAAAAAATGTTTTTACAAATATATTAAATGCAAGAGGAGGGCCAAGGAGAATCTCATTTTTTTACTGGGTGCCAGGAGAAACATGACTACCGAGGATAAGGAAAAGTCGGAGGTTCTTAATGCCATCTTTGCATCTGTCTTTACTAGCCAGACCACTTATCCTTGGGATATGCATCCTCCCGACTTGGAAGTCTGGGAGGGGGAGCAGAAGAAACCCCCACCATTTATGTGGAAACAGTTAGAGACCTGCTGCTCCACCTGGACCATCACAAGTCCATGTGGCCAGATGGGATTCACCTGAGGGTGCTGACGGAGTTGGCAAATGTGATTGCCAAGCCGCTTTCCATCACTTATCAGCAGTCATGGTCATCCAGAGAGGTCCTGGATGACTGGAGGCTTGCAAACATTATGCCCATCTATAAAAAGGATTTAAGGAGGACCCAGGGAACTACAGGCCTGTCAGCCTGACCTCGGTGCCAGGAAAAGTGGTGGAACAGGTCATCTTGAATGCAATCATGCAATAGATGCGGGACAACCAGGGGATCATGCCCAGTCAGCACGGGCTCATGAAAGGCGAGTCCTGCCTGACCAAACTCATCTTGTCCTATGACCCAGCAGGTGGATGAGGGTAAGGCTGTTGATGCATAGACATATGACACATAGACTTCAGCAAGGCCTTTGACATGATCTCTCGGAGTATCCTCCTGGAGAAGCTGGCAGCCCATGGCTTGGACAGGTACACTCCCTGCTGGGTTAAAAACTGTCAGCCAGGCCCAGAGAGTGGTGGTGAATGGACTGAAATCCATCTGGCGACAGTGAAATCCAGGTGGTCACCAGTGGTGTTTGCCAGGGGTCGGTGTTGCCCCCCCTCCTCCCTCTTTAATATCTTTATTGATGATATGGGTGAGGGAATTGAGTACATCCTCAGTAAGTTTGCAGAAGACACCAAGCTGAGGGGAAGGTTTGATCTGGCAGAAGAGCTGGCAGTGTGCCCATGTGGCCAAGAAGGCCAAGGGCATTCTGGCTTGTATCAGGAGTAGTGTAGCCAGCAGGACCAGGAAGGTGATTGTTCCTCTGTGTTCGGCTCTGGTGAGGTCACACCTCAAGTACTGTCTTCAGTTTTGGGCCTCTCACTACAAGAAGGACTTTGAGGCCCTGGAACATGTCCAGAGAAGGGCTACGAAGCTTGTGAAGGGCCTGGAGCACAAGTCCTATGAGGGGCAGCTGAGGGAACTGGGGTTGTTTAGTGTGGAGAAGAGGAGGCTCAGGGGAGATCTTACTGCTCTCTATAGCTAGTTGAAAGGAAGGTGTGGGGAGCTGGAAGTCAGCCTCTTCTCACAGATAACTAGTGATAGGATAAGAGGGAATGGCCTCAAGTTGCACCAGGGGAGGTTTAGGCTGGAATTAAGGAGACAGTTCTTCTCAGAAAGAGTAGTCAGGCACTGGATGCTTAGGTACGTGGTTTAGTGGGTGACATTGGTAGTATGGTGATGGTTGGACCAGAAGATCTTGAAGGTCTTTTCCAACCTTAATAGTTCCATGCTCACTAGTTATTTTATAGCTAAGCTTTTTTTTTATTATATATTTCCTCTTTTTTTTTTTTTTTTTTTTTTTTTTTTTTTTTCTTATTTACCAACAATCATTTCATTATATATTCAAAATCTGGAACCAAAACAAATGAATTAAAGCTGCTAAAATTGGTATTTGAACTGGTATATGAAGTTTCTAATAAGGTATCATCTATGTAATCTATCTTTTTGCAGAAATATAACTACATTTTTTTGAAAGATCTTCGATTCATATTATATATTCATAAGTTCAAAATACTCCTAAAATCTGGCAGTTCAGCATGTAAATCTTGATGTTATCCACATGTGGATATACAGTGAATTATTCTTTAAAAATTTTCTTCAGATTGAAATAGTCAAGGACCCACAGCCTATCCTTAGAAGACCTGTACTGCAGCCTGAGCCACATTACTGGCCTCTAAGGAACTCTCTCCAGTCTATGCCATGTGGGAGAGCTCCAGACTGGGCACAGCACTCAGCTGTGGCTCAAGATTTCTGGACAGCAAGGCAGGATCCCTTCCCAGAACTACTTTCAGTACCCTTGCTCATGCAGTCCTGGATATGGGGGCCTTCTTTCCTGCCAGGAAACCTGGCAGCCAGCCTAGTGCTCCTTTAGTGCCTTTTGAAGGTCTGCTTTTGATTGGTTGACTCCAGTCTATCCTGCTTCAGGGCTTCGTCTCTCCCAGGCTAGACTCTGATTTTGGTTTGATGAAAGGCATGAGGTTTCTGCCTGCCCAGGACTTCTTGCATTAGCAATTGCTCAGAATTCAATAACTGCCCATTGTCCCAGAGTCTTACCTGTATCAAGACCTCACAAATGATGACAGAATACAATAGCTAAGGATTTATACATTTATGGATACTTCCTAACCTTACCATTATTATTAAAGAAGAAAGGATAATTAAGTTTTGGACCTGAGACCTCTTGACATTTTCACACTATCAGCAGAGATCATGCTGGAAATCAGCCACAGAACTGTAAAGAATATATTTTGTCACAAAGGATGGGATGTCACTGTAGTAACCTTTTCCCTTTCTTTGCTCTATTAACTTACCTTTAATAAGGCTTATGTTCAAGGAAAGATCATATTTAAATGAGTATTAAAAGCAAAGTTGCTGATACCATCAACATACTTAAGACTGCAGTAGCTCTCTTGCTATCACCCTAATGAAATTAATGGGAAGGAGTTTTCTGTCTCTGAAATGTTTTTTGTTAAGGCTGCATCAAGTTGCGGGATACTGCCATGTAGAAAAGTGAAGTCCTGTGCTAGAAATACAGATACTGTCTCCACTTAAACTGACATAGTTGCATGGAATAATGCAACTATGATATGACCATGATATTGTCAGATAATTAAATAGAACAAATCAAAGAAATACTGCTGCATCAGTATCATATTGCACCTGTATAATTAGCCTCATTTCTATTTGGTTCTAGATTCAGAAACTATGCAGCCTGTTCAGGAGGCATTCCATAACAGAATTCTCCAAATTGTAATGTTAAGGCTTTCTTTTCCCTCCTTCCTGTCATGTTTTACGTCTGCAAATCTGAGGTTAGACACTAAGTTTATTAGAAAAGCTGTAACTTACAAATGTTCTCTAGAACACTTCATTTTAGATCTTGCACAAGTGTGCAAAGAGCAGGATTTTAGAAATATTTGCTTTTATTTTGAAAAATAAAGCCCACAGACTTCAAAAAGTTTTTAGTGTTGAAGAGCCATATATGTTCTACAGGAGGTAAAATTACCAGAACACTCTAGATTCCTGTTTTTTTTTTATTTATTTTTTATTTTTTTTTCTCCTTGGCAATTAAGTTGTGTTGGTCAGAGCAGTCCATTTATAAAATTTTGTATTTAAAGTATGATTTAGCTTCTGCTGTTACTAGTACTCAGTTGCAACATGAAGAAAACGTGCAGAAACATACCAGTATTGTGGTACCTGTAGACTTTTACAGAAACTTATGACCAGCACTTCTTGATAACTGTAGGTTTTATCAAAGGAGTGGTAAAACACTGTGCTAGTATTCTCTACTGAATGAAAATCTTAATTTGCTATGATAAATGTCTGAATATTTATTTTATGAACATGTAGTAAAAGGTGTTAGTCAAGAATGTTATCAGTTGATATCTATTAAGTTAAGTAACTTTAATTTTGAGAATAATTCTTTGCAATTTCAAATTGCTAAAAGTATATATATTTTTTCCCTCAGTATGTATGTATATCTGAGTCTCAGCACGTGTAAACTGATGTGGTTATAAAGAAGAAAATAATTTGTATATATGACTCTACTCATTAATACGTATTTTAATCTTCTTATTCAAAGATTTCAGTCCAAGGATATGTGATGGTCTTTGTTAAGCTTAAGAAACTAAGTTTCTTATCACGCATTTTTCTATACATTTGAGAAAAACAAACAAACAAACAAACAAACAAACAAAAAAAACAACTCTCATCTCCTTCTTTCAGAATTTGTAATCAAGTTATTTGCTAGAAGAGTTTTGTTTCTATTTTTTCTCAATAGATTGTTTATTTTTATTATTGCTATTATTACAGTGAATCTATAGAATCTTAGAATTACTTTTCTTAAAAATAAATAAATAAATAAAATTATAAATAGATGTCTGTTCATTTAACAAGAAAATCTAAGTTCTACTCTTAGAGAAAAATTGAGAGTGCAAGCTATTTCAAATTAGACAAAAAAAATGAAAAGCTATTGCTTTAAAAATATAATAATTCCTACTAACATGTAGTTTGGATCTGAAATGAATTGAATGCTTAAATTTATAGATTGATTTTTTTTGTATAGACCCTATGCATTACCAGATTTGTAGGCTTATTAAAATTAAACATTTTAAAAGACAATGTAGTCTGGAAAATAAATTCTAAAATCTGTATATACTAATTGTAGGAATGAATTGACCAAGTATCCATTTTTGGCTAGAATGAGCACTAGATGAGCACATTTGCTTCCTTTGCTAGCAAGCTGCCCCTTTCTTCTGTGCCAGCGATGCATAACTGTCATGTTTGTAGCCTAAGCTTGTAGTGAGCTGAATGCAGCTAGAAAAATTTGTAGGAAGAGACTTGAGGTAAAAACAACAACAACAAAATCAACAGTGTTCTTCAAATAAATAAATAAATAAATAAATAAATCCATGTTTATCTAATTTCTTAGTGGGTAATTAAGAAGTATACATCTGAAATGAAAACAAGCTGTACACACAAGTGGTCTTTTACAACAACATACACCAATACTCAAGAGCTGATAAAACTCACTTTTTAAAAATAGATTTGAGGAAAATGCAAACAGATTATTTTAAATCAGTTAAAAATTATTGAGCTTTCTTGTTATAAACCTAGAATAAACTCTCTTAACAATGTAATGTGCAGGAGTGCATGGTCAAAAAAGTTTAACATTATGCACTAGTACCATTAATATGCTTTCATTCAGCAACTGAGAAAAAAAAAAAAAATAGGTTTATGGAAATACTTTCCATATTTATTCATAATACGGTTAGATTACCACAACAATAATTTACACAACAAAGAAAGAAAATGCAGTAATTGATCTTATGTACTCACCTGCTGATTCACGCTTGTTTTTTGTCCTGTGCTGTTTTGGTTTCTTTCATGTGCTCATCACCATAGGGTCTGTCAGTATAGTATTTAGTGCAATGGCTCACAGAAGACTTATTTTATACTATTTTTGTGGAGTACTTCCTTTTCTTAGGAAACTATTTACCAATGAAAGACTATAACTGCTTGAATGCACTGTAATTGCTTTGATCAACCTTGCTTTCTGACATGTCAGTATGTGTTTCTCACCCAGTTACCCAGAAAATCTCATTGTACTGAGCAATCCTATTTTACCTTTTAGAATTTATAATCCCATAACTGGAAGACCGGAGAGAATAACTACATGATTTCATAGAATATCACAAAATGGAAGGGACCCACAAGGATCATCAAGTCCAACTCCTGGGTGTGCAGTGGACCACCCGAAAATCAGATCATGTGTCCAAAAGAATTCCATCAGGCTCAGTCCCATGACAACTTCCCTGGGGAGCCTTTTCCACTTCTCATCCACCCTCTTGGTGAAGAATCTTTTCCTGTTTTCCAACTTGAATTGTATGAAATAAAATTCCTTTAAGAGTCAGCATTTAAAATCCTCCTGGAAAACTTATGTAATAGGTACAAGTATTCTGAAAAGTTGTAATCATTTTATTAGGGAAAGTATTAAAAATAATGAAAAAAAATATATATATATATTCCTATAATAACATTTCATCTGCTAGATGTCATCTGTTCATTCTCCTTGACAGCAGCAAGTTCTGCCTGTACTTAAATAAGGGTTACTGTTCTTTTATTCACTGATGATTAGTTTCATATGATCTGCCATTTATTTCCCTTGGTAATTTTTCTTTAAATATATATTTTTATATATTTTAAATAGACTTTTCTTTATATATATATATATATAGCTATATGTATATATAGTTTTCTTCAGAATAAATATAGCATGATAGTAACATTTTTGCTTCATTAGAGATGCACAAGGGTTCTAATATCCCCTGCATTTTTATGTTCTTGGGCTGTACATAAAAAGCAATTCTACTGCAAGTGGATTGTGTAGCCCCGGAACCTTATTTTGTCTGCAGTCCATTGCTGAACAAGATGTTGTAAAACATATACTTTTGATGCAAACATGATTTTTAAAATATGGTTTGTTTCAATTTTGATAACTATGGGTGATACCTTATGCCTGATTATTTTAAGATTTATATCACAACATGCAAAAAATGCTGATATTAACTGTGTCTGGCATAACATCCCAATGAGTCTCTGAAGTAATTTTTAAAGATGTAGTCCAATTTAATAACTCAGTGCATACAGAATAATGCAAGAGTTTGTCCAAGACATTCTAGCACTCCTCTCCTCTGAGATCATTATCAGTACCAGCACTACCATTAGAGTAGGGAGATACGAGATATTTTATTATACTTTTTGAAGGTTTTTGTCTAACATATGATTTTTTTTTTGTTTGTTTGTCTCTTTAAGGAAATCTCGTAAGTATTCAGTAAGCAGGGTAACTTTACTACGGCTGTAGAGAATAAAAATTCACAGACTATAAGAACAGCATGAACTACCTAGTTTTTCTAATATATATATACATATGTAAGAGAAAGAAATAAAAATCAGCAGAAAACATTTTAAAAAAAACCATTCCTTCCTTCCTTCCTTCCTTCCGTCTTTCAATCTTTCTTCTCTTTCTTTCTTCTTTCTTCTCTTTCTTCTTTCTCTGTCTTCCCCCACTCCCCCTTCCTCCTGACAAAAATATATTTGTGTTACCCAGAAGCATGGCTTTGGATGTAAATTCTATAATTATTATTATTATTTATTTATTTTTTTATCCACTTTAATGGATCAAAATGGCTTATGCAATTTATAGATTGAAAGAGAAAAAAAGTAGCAAATATACGTTTTCTTTCCCATTCGTAACAAACCCAGCTAGGCATAAATATTGCAAGATATAATAATTCCAGATTCAAGTTTATTTTGCATCAAGGGACCCTGACCATGGCCACAGTTTTTTTGCACTGCAAAAATTTCTGATCTAAATTCAAATACATATCTAAGCGTTCTCATGCACCTTTGAATTTTGATTTAATCTACTGTGCTTGTAGTACAATGGATGTTAGATGACCATCTCTTCTAAGTTTCTCTTATATGTATTATATTAGCAGCACCCTTAGGATGACTCAATTCTTCCAGTATTGAATTTTCTTCCAGTAACATTAAACATTCTGGTTTTCATCAGGTTGTGACTAATTTTTTAATACAATCTTAATACAGCTTTGTTATTTAACCACTAGAGGTATTACAGTTGATCATGTTTATGAGTACTTAGGGGCTTTTAAGTATGATTATTATTAATAGGTTATTTAGCTGACATGTAAGCACACTGATAAAATTTTACTAAATATAGAGCAAACTGATATGCAGAGTATTTTGCACAATATTTTTAGTATTCACATCCATACTGAGAACTTTATGTATGTTACTGTTATATTGATTATGCTATAATTAATTTGTTTTATATAAAGAAACACTTTTAAAAATAAGTTTTCCGGTAATTTTTAAAAAGATAAAAAGAAATATGTTTGTTATAAATCACATTGTTTTAACTTTTAAATTACAGATTTTCCACATATTTGAATATTTCTTTTAGAGTCACTTGTGTCATTTTACTATGGCTATATATTCAAAAAACACTCATCAGTCAGAGGAAAATGGAGCCAGATCAAGCTTTACAAACTTTACAAACTTACTTAAAACAGATCTGTAAAGCAACCACACCATTCAGGTTACCATCTCAAGCTAATTGAGACTTGAAAGGAGAATGTGACCTGAATGTAACTAGCAATAGTGTGGAATATTATAAAAGAAATTATTAAACAAGTTTTAAACTTACCAACATGCTGACTAAATCAGAAAAAGGAAATTGGAACACAAAACTGATCATTAATATTCATGAACTGAAACTAGCTTTTACTACTTAAAAAGGGAAACAATCAAGGAACTGAAAAACTGTAGGATTTATTTAACTTTCCCTATTGGAGTTCAGACTATAATGATTGAGTTGGAAAAGGACTTCATAGCAGAATGCAAGAGCTAGCATTTTGAATATAACAAATTCAACATGCAAAGATATTTGCTGAATACCTTATATATTACTCTTTCTTTCTTTCTTTCTTTCTTTCTTTCTTTCTTTCTTTCTTTCTTTCTTTCTTTCTTTCTTTCTTTCTTTCTTTTTCTTTTTCTCTCTGACATTCCTCAGATAAATTGATTAACATTAGTTGAACAGTTGTATGGACAATGAAATTTTGAAAATAATATTTTCTAATATATTTGATTAAATAGTAGAAAAAATTTACACATGTAAGACTAATAAATACAACTTCAAAATGATAGAATTGCATAATAATTTGATTTTTAATTTATTTTCAGTAGTTAATTACTAAAGTGAACACTCTGCATCATTTGATGGAATTCTGTTCCAGATAAAACTGTCCAGCTTTAAGAACCTTAAGAAATTTGAAATATCTTGCCTGATTTTTATTTTGTTTTGTTTTGCTTGCTCACAGTGTTGAATCTGTAACACTCTGGTGACACTCAGAACAACTGCCGTATAACTTGTCGTTAACAGGGGCTGAAGGCTCCTGTGTTTGTTAAGAGAGATAGCCTTTTCTTAAAGATCAGTGCAACTATGAACCTGTCCTACCAGCTGCAGCAATCTCAGTTCCACCCTCCCCCTCCTTTTTCCTTCTGACAGGTAACCCCTTCCCCCCCCCAATACGGTGGAGTTTTATACATGGAGATTATACATTGGCAAATGTCCTGAAATGTTCTCTAAATAAAAGTGGCAAAGCAAGTGCAGCTGAACTGTCTAGAGAAAGGTAGGTATTCTCCTGGAGAAGCTGGCAGCCCACGGCTTGGACAAGAACACTCCTTGGTGGGTTAAAAACTGGCTGGACAGCTGGGCCCAGAGAGTGGTGGTGGAGTGAAATCCAGCTGGTAACCTGTCACCAGTGGTGTTCCCCAGCGGTCAGACACCAGAGGTCCCGCTCCTTGGAGCACAAGAGCTCTCTATTCCCATATGTAATAAATCAAGCAGGGAGTGTAGGAAACCAGCATGGTTGAATAAGGATCTGCTGGTCAAACTCAGGCAAAAGAAGGAACTGCACAAACAGCGGAAACAGGGCCATGTGTCCTGGGAAGGATACAGAATGTTGTCTGGATGTTCAGGGATGGGATGAGGAAAGCCAAGGCACTGATGGAACTAAAATTGGTGAGAGATGCAAAGAATAACAGGAAGGGGTTCTACAGGTATATTGGCCACAAAAGAAATACTAGGGAGCCTGTAGCACCTCTGACAAATGAAGATGGAAAAAAAAAAAAAAAAAAAAAAAAAAGACAGATGTGGAGAAAGCACAGGTACTTAACAACTTATTTGCCTTGGTCTTCACTAGTGGCCAGGCTTCCCACACGTCTCCAAAACTTTAGGCATGGGCTGTAGGAGAAGAGTACCTACCACTATAAGCAAAGAGCAAGTTCAGGACTTCCTGATGCAACTTAACAACTACAAGTCTATGGGCACTGACGACATGCATCCCAGTGTCCTGAGGGAATTAGCTGATGTAGTCAGCAAGACGCTCTCCGTGATATTTGAAAAATCATGGCAGTCATGCAGTGTCCACAGTGACTGGAAAAAGGGAAACAGCAATCCCATTTTTAAAAAGGGTAGAAAGGAAGAGTCTGATGAGCCACACTTTTGTGCCTGGCAAGATCATGGAATGGATCCTCCTGGAGGCAGTGCTAAGGCATAAGCAGGAAAAGGATATGATCCAGGACAGCCAGCATGGCTTGACCAAGGGTAAATCATGCCTAACCAATCTGGTGGCCTTTATGATGGAATGACTGCATCAGTCAACTGACACGATGTCATCTACTTGGACTTTTCTAAGATCTTTGACATGGTCCTTGATGACATCCTAATCTCTAGAATTGGAAGGATATGGTTTTGAAGGGTGGACCATTCAGTGGATAAGGGATTGGTTTGATGGCCACACAAAGGGAGTAGTGTTCAATGGCTCTATGTCCAGGTGGAGGCGAGCGACAAGGAGTGTACCTCTTGGGACTGTCTTGGGACTGGTGCTTTTCAATATCTTCATCAATTACTTAGATGATGGCATTGATTGCACCCTCAGTATGTTTACAGATGACAACAAGCTGAGTGGTACAGGGTTGATACCAAAGAAGGAAAAAATCATTCAAAGAGAGCTGAGCAGGCTGGAGAAGTGGGCTGACATGAACCTCATGAGTTTCAACAAGGCCAAGTGCAAGGTACTGCAGCTCGGACACAACATGCACAGAAAGGAGTCCAGACTGGGAGAAGAACTCATTGAGAGCTGCCCTGCAGAGAATGACTAGGGGGTTCTGGTGGATGAAAGTCTCGACATTAGCCAGCAGTATGTGCTTGCAGCCCAGAAGGCTAACTGCATTCTGGGCTGCATCAACTGAGGTGTGACTAGTAGTTTGAGGGAGGTGATTGTTCCCCTCTACTCTGCCCTCGTGATGCCCCACTTGGAGTACTGCATCCAGGTTTGGGGCCCCAAGCACTAGAAAGACGTGGACCTGTTTGAGCAAGTCTAAAGGAGGGTTACAAAGATGATCAGAGGGCTGCAACATCTCTCCTATGAAGAAAGGCTGAGAGAGCTGGGGATGTTCAGCCTGGAGAAGAGAAAGCTCCGTGGAGACCTCATTGCAGCCTTTCAGTACTTAAATGAGTTTTACAAAAAAGATGGAGAAGGACTTTTTTCTCGGGTAGATAATGATAGAACAAGGGGGAATAGTATTGAATTAAAAGAGGGTAAACTTATGCTAGATATTAGGAAGAAATTCTTCACTGTAGGTTTGGTGAGACAATGGAAAAGATTGCCTAGAGAAGTTGTGAATGCCCCATCCCTGGATATGTTCAAGGCCAGGCTGGATGGGGCATTGGCCAACCTGATCTAGTGGGTGGCATCCCTTTCTCTATGGCAGGGGTGTTGGAATTATAAAAAATCTTTAAGGTCCTTTCCAACCTGAGCCATTTTATGATTCTATGAAATCCAAAAGTCTGGGCAGAAAGAGAACTATGAAAGTACTTCTGTTTTTAGTTCCATTGTATAGACTGTTGATTATGTGATGATGATGATAGACAGGCAGAAAAGTTATAAAAAATAAGACACATTATGAAATTAGAATTTAAAATTATTAAAACCAAAACAAGCACAATGTAATGGAGACGAGTAAGTACATGATACCAGTGACGGACTAGAAAATCATTTTTTTTCAGGACAGAGCATGGCATCAAGAATATAATGAGGTATCTGATCTCCAGCCTTCTGACATTTTTTGCTAACCATATGGCAAATATAAATGACAACAGATATTCAACATGAACAGATCTGTGCAGCACAGGAAGCTGTAGATTGCAATACAGAACACTTGATACCTTGGTTAAATTAGGGAAGATGGAATCTGGGACCATGAAGTAAAGCTGAAAAACAAAAAAAAAGAACAAGCTAGTTAGATAGTATTTTACTACTGAGTGCATATAGCACCAACTGGTTGAAACTGATGTTTTCTAAAAGATGTGTGTGGTTTTGTGATGGAAGTCTATTCACCTCTAACATACCAAGTAAGTGACAGGCTGTTTAGAAAATTGTTAAGCAAAATTAGGTACTATAAAACAACACTTCTGCAATGGCTGGATTGGGAGGAAATTATTCATCTCTGTTAGATGAGATGTTAGTTCAGAGAGCAAAGAAGGATTTTGTTTCAAAGAGAACTGGAAATAATCACTATAGATCATGGTACTATAGAATCATAGAAAATCAAAGTTGGAAGTTATCCATGAGGATAATCGAGTCCAACTCTTGGCTTCACACAGAACTACCTAAAATAAAACCACATGTCTAAGAGTATTGTCCAAATACTTCTTGAACTCCAGCAGGCTTAGTACTATGACCACTTCCCCGGGAAGCCTCTCAGTGAGAACATTTTCCCAATATCCAATCCGAACCTCCTCTGGTACAGCTTCATGCCATTCCTTTAGCTCTTTCCAGTGGTCACCAGAGAGAAAATACCAGAAGTGCAGGCTTCCCACAGGCAACAGCTCTTCAAGAACTGCTCTAATTATGGGTCTGTACCATGGGGTCCATCCGTCAGGAGCAAACTGCTCCGACCTGGTTTCCCCACAGGTAGCAACTCCCCCCAGATCCTGTGTGGGCTCCTCTCCGTGGGCTGCAGGTCCCGCCCTGGGCCTGCTCCTGGTGAGCTCTCCATGGGCCACAGCCTCCTCCAGGCCACATATACCTGCTCCACCAGGGGCTCCTCCACTAGCTGCAGAGTGGAGATCTGCTCTGCTGTGGGACCCATGGGCTGCAGGGTGACAGCCTGCACCACCAGCAGCCTCTCCACAAGCTGCAGGGGAACTTCATGTCTGGTGCCTGCAGCACCTCCTCCCCCTCCTTTTTCACTGACTGTGGTGTCTGCAAGACTGTTTCTCACTCCTTACTCTCCCAGATGATGTGATGCAGCAGTTATTTTCCCTTTCTTAGATATGCTCTCACTGAGTTACAAATATCACTTACAGGTTTGGCTCTGGGCAGTGGCAGGCACCTTTAGAGCCAGATGAAACTTGCTCTTGTCTAACATGGGGCAGCTTCTGGATTCATATAACAAAAAGCCCTTGATAACAAAACCTTACCACATAATCCCAATACAAACAATAACAAAGGAGAGCAGTCTAAGTTACAATGGAAAACCCATCAAATTTATTTACCATGGCCTAAAGGTAGTAATAGAAATGAAGCAGACAAAAGGGGCACACAGAGAGAGAAACAGAAAGAGTGAGAATACATCTGAACAGACAGAAGCAAGGCCAGGACCAAAAGCCACCTTGGGCTACAGTCATTAACTGTCCTCATACAGATAAATCAGGATAAATAAAAGCAGAACAAGACAGAGGGCATAGACAAGGTTGCCCAAGAAAATGAAATAAGAAAAAAAAAAAAAAGAAAAAAAAAAGAAAAAAGAAAAAAAAATGTTTTCTTCTTTACACCAGCATAAACGTAAACAATAAAGATCTTGGCAATTAAAAAAATAGTCTCCAGAACAAAGTATTTCTTTTTATTATTTCCAGCTATATTGGTCTGTAGAATCATAAAATCATGGATGATTTAGGTTGGAAAAGACCTCTTAAGATCATTAAGTCCAGCAGTTTACCTACCACTGCCAAGTCTACCATTAAACCATGTCCCTAAGCACCACATCTACAAGTCTTCTAAGTACCTAAATACCTCCAGGCATGGTTACTTAACCACTTCCCTGGGAAGCTTGTTCTAATCCTTCACAACACTTTCAGTGAATAAACTTTTCCTAATATTCAACTTACCCCTCCCCTGGTGCAACTTGAGGACATTGTCCTATCACTTATTGCTTGGGAAAAGAGACTGACCCCCACTTCGATACAGCCTCCTCTGAGGTAGTTGCAGAGAGCAATAAGGTCTCCCCAGAGAGACTAGCTTTTCTATAGGCTAAACAACCCCAGTTCCCTCAACCACTCCTGATAAGATTTGTTCTCTAGACCCTTCACTTTCTTCATTGCTCATCGTTGGACATATTGCAAAACCTTGATGTGTTGTAGAGAGGAGTTGTATTTTTCACATCTCTGATATTGGAAAGATCTATCATAAATTACTACAGGATTCCAGTTGAACTTTGGCTTTAAAGGGAAACAAAGAGGTCCAAGGTAACTACAGGGTGGTGAACCTCACCTTGATCCCTGGGTCAGTGATAGAACAACTGATCCTGGAAACCATTTCCAGGCTCAAGAATGAAAAAAAGAAATAATCAAAGCAATCAAATCAAAAGCAATCAAATCAAAGAATAGTCGGCATGGATTCACTAAGTGGAAGTTCCGACACGATAAGCTTTTATGATGAAATGATTGACTTGGAAGGTGAAGGAAAAGTAGAGAGTATTGTTTACTAAGTCTTCATTAAGGCTTTGAAGCTGTCTCCCATAACATCCTCATAGAGAAGATAATGAAGTATGGGCTGAGTGAGAAGACTTGCAGTCTTAAACTAGGGAAAATAAGGAAACCCTGAAGAAACTGGTAACCTTGTGTAGTCTTAAACTCAGAAAATAAGGAAACCTTAAAGAAAACAGGGAGACTGGTAGCCCTGAGCTAGCAGAAGCAAGGGAGATAGGGGGTGAAAGATTAAAAAAACAAACAAACCAAACCAACCAACCAACCAACCAACCAAACAAACAAACAAACAAACAAAAAAAAAACACAAGAAGGAGAAAAACAGATACAGGAAGATTCCAGACTGACTTACAGTAACCTTTTGCTCATTAAGAGTCATCAACATATTTAAAACACCACACATAAGAATGTTAATGTATGCTAATGCAGGATTTGGTGAACACAAATTGAAACTTGAGGGGATATGTCTTAACATAAGGGAAAGCTTTTTCAACAAGAGTGTGGTGGTTTAACACCTTGTAGCTATGCTACACCATGCCAGTGTCTCAGTCACCCTTCTCAAAAGAACAGGGAGAAAATATGATGAAAAAAGGCTCATGGTCTGACATAAGAAGCAGTTTAATTAAACACAAATTAAAAAGAAAAAAAGGAAAAAAGAAAAAAATATATATATCAACAAAAGCCAAGACTGTGTGGAAGCAAAAGGAGAAAACAATTATTCTCTGTGTTCCATGGGCAAGCAATGTTTGCCCATGTTTTGGGAAGCAGGGCCTCACTACTCATAGAGATTACTCAGGAATACCTGAGATCTTATGTGTGCTCATTTTCCATTTTTGTTGCCAATGATCTTTTTCTTAGGGAGGCATCCCAGCTGTTTGGCTTCCTTGCCCTCCAGTTACTGAGTGTTGGACCTAGTATCCCAGCATCAGAACAACCAGGTGAGAATGTGCTCACCTTGTTGATGGCTGATTTTTTTTTTTTTTTTTTTTCTCATATCTTGCAGCTCACTCAGGGATAGCTATTGAGTTTTTTTATGACTTATTATGATTTCTGTCTCTTCCCCTTGTTCCTGTGATGGCCCTACTGTAGAGCAGCCTGCCTCTTCTAATTATTCATTCTGATGCCTCCCAGGAGAAGATTATTTCTCCCTTACTAAGCACGTTGACTTCTGCTTCTTGTTTGCTCTTGAATATAGGGGAAACTGATAATACCAAGGGTTCGCTTTCTGGTTTCTTGCCACCAAAACTTCAGCCGTGGATATGGGGAGAGCAGACTTCAGGCTGCTCAGGGTACTAGCCCAAAAGGCTGGGCAGAAAGAGAACAAGTCCCCTGGGAAACAGCTTTTGAACGCATTGGCATCCATCAGAGCTGGTCAGTCTTTTAGCACTGCCTCCTGAAAGCACAGGATCAGGCAATTCCAAAATATTGGAAGTCAAGCAAGTGGGGTAGAAGCCTGGCTTGAGTGACCATGGATCTTATTCTGGAGCTTAGGCACAAAAAGAAAATATATAGTTGCTGAAAACAAGGTCAGGCAATGTGGAAGGAATATAGGGATGATGTTCACCTTTGTAGGGAGAAAATTCATGTGGCCAAAATCCAGCTAGAGAAGAAGATGGCTAGGTCTGTGGAGGACAACAAAATGGGGTTTTGAAATATGTGAATAGAAAAAGGAAGACCAGAGAAAACATAGGTCTACTACTTGTGGGGGATGGTCACCTCACAAAAAAAGGGCATAGGCAAAGCAGAGATGTTTAATGCCTTCTTTGCCACTGTCTTCAACACTGATGATGGCCTTCGAGACCCTGGGTGCCCTGAACTAGAGGGCCATAACGGTATGAATAATAAGCTCTTAGCCACCCCTGAATATGTGCAGGATTTGCTTTCCACCTGAATCAATACAAGCCCATGGATCCAGATGGGATTCATCCCAGGGTGCTCTGAGTGCTGGCTGAAGTCATTGAGGGATCTCTCTCAATTATTTTTCAACAGTCTTGGGAATCTGGAAAGGTCCCAGTAAATTGGAAGCTAGGAAATGTTGTACCAATTTTCAAGAAGGGCAAGAAAGAAGACCCTGGTAACTACAGACCTGTCAGTCTCACGTCAGTTCCTGGTAAAATGAAAAGGAAGGTTATCCAGGGAGATATTGAAGCACACCTGGGTGACAATGCAGTCACTGGTCCCAGACAACATGGGTTCCTTTGATTTCCTTTTTTGATAAGATCACCCATCTAGTCGATCAAGATAAACCAGCTGATGTGATCTTTTTGGTTTTCAGTAAAGCTTTTTCAGTAAAGCTTTCAACACATTTTCTCTTAGGATCCTATAGGACAAAATAGACAGAATACAGCTAGATAAAAACATCATACTATGGGTGAACAATTGGCTGATGGGTAGGTCTCAAATGGTTATGGTAAATAGGATTTTATCAGGCTTTCAGATGGTCACTAATGGGGTCCTCCAGGGCTCCATTTTAGGGCTAGATCTCTTCAATGTTTTCATAAATGAATTAGATATAGGACTTGAAGGTGTTTTGAGTAAATTTGTTGATGATACTAAACTGAGAGTAGCTGTTGACTCTGTTGAGGGTGGAAAGGTCTTGCTGAGAGATCTGAACAGATTGGAGAGCAGGGCAATCACCAACCACAAGAGCAAGTGCCGGGTCCTGCACCTGGGATGAGGCAACCCTGACTATACTTATGGACTGGGGGACAAGATGCTGGACAGCAGCCCCACAGAGAGGGATCTGGGGGTTTTGGTTGATAGCAAGCTGAATATGAGCCAGCAGTGTACCCTGGCAGCCAGGAGAGCCAACCGTACCCTGGGGTGCATCAAGCATGGCATTGTTATTTGGTCGAGGAAAGTGATTGTCCCACTCTACTCTTTCCTGGTGAGGCCTCACCTCAAGTACTGTGTGCAGTTTTGGGCACCACAGTACAAAAAGGATGTGAAACTATTGGAGAGTGCCCAGAGGAGGGCTACTAGAGCCTAGAGGGGAAAACGTATGAGGAGCATATGAGGTCACTTGGCCTGTTTAACCTGGAAAAAAGGAGGCTGAGGGGAGACCTCACTGAGGTCTACAGCTTCCTCACGAGGCGGAGTGGAGGTGCAGGCACTGATCTATTCTTTTTAGTATCTAGTGGTTGGATCCAAGGGAATGGTGTCAAGCTGCAACACGGGAGGAATCAGGCCGGATATCAGGAAAAGATTTTTCACCAAGAAGGTGGTCGCACACTGGAACAGGCTCCTCAGGAACATAGTTATGGCACCAAGCCTGTTGGAGTTTAAGAAGCATTTGGACGATCCTCTCAGTCATATGGTCTTAATTTTTGGATAGATTTGTGTGGAGCCAGGAGCTAAACTAGATGTTCCTTTTGGGTCCCTTTCAACTCAGATTCTATGATTCTACTAGAAGGAAAATTAACTCTATCCCAGCTGAAACCAACACATTTTTTAGATCAGAAGAGGAGGGTATTACATGTAGTTGCACATGTAATATCAGAATTGATTGGAGCATACACATTCACTCTAATCAAATATAACTCTCTTTTTTAGAAATTGAGAGAGGAAGTGGAAAACAACAACAAAAACACTAAAATAAATAAATAAATTAATTAAAAAAAAAAAAAAAAAAAAGTAGACAGAGGACCCAGCATTAATACAGCTCGTGTAATGTGGCTTAAAGTTTGTTCCTATATACATAGTTCACTGGAATAAGTGAGATATAAATTTTCTAATTAGAATGACTTCTGGAAATGTGTATTTAATATTGGAAATATTTTCAAGAAAAAAAAAATGCTTTACTCACATTACTTTGTAAAACAACTGCATGATTAATTTGTTATTTTATGGTGAAATATATATGATTCATCCTTAAGTATTTCCACTCACTATTAAATATATATATATATATATCCTAGGTTTTATTTCTTAAGGCTGATGGAAGAGTTTTTTGAAGAGACTGAGTCTGTGGATTACCTTCTTTGGGGTAATATGACACAAAGTCAGTTGAAGGCAGATAATCTCATTAATCCTCATTATTATTGTCACAGGCTGTGACACATGACATGAACTCTTCATTACTAATCAACAAGAAACAAATCTCTGAGATCAGCCAGAGTCAATATAAGTTAATCAGTTTTTGTACATTCAGCAGCTTTATTTTCTCAACATTTAGGGCATGATCTCAAAGAAAACACTTACCTGAGATCATATTGAGGGAAACAAAGACATTGTAAAACATCTGTCTTGATTTTCATTGGCTACTGTAGTTCACAGTTTAAATGAGATTGCTATATTGATCCCTAGAAGGAATACTCACATAAGCACATAACTCCAAGATGTTATTTTTAGAATTTGTTAGTTTTTATTTTTAACTGCTTCTGGAGATCAACCTGCCAAACCTGTAAAATCAGAGGTGGTGGGAGGAAGGAAGAATTTATGATTCTATGATTCTATTCTATGATTCTATGATCTGTAAATTCTGACATGAATTTTCATTAAAGTTTCCTTCCTTCCTTCCTTGCTTCCTTCCTTTCCATTTTTTCCTCTTTCCCTTCCCCTTCCCCTTCTTTTCCTTTCCCTTTCCCCCTTTTGTTTTCAGAAGTAATTAACAAAATAACAATCATTAGGAGCATTTTGATACACAACATTTTGGTCTGTTGTGTTCCAACCAAAAGAGATAACAGTAAAATGCTGCATTCCTTGGAGGAGGGAGGACAGGGAGTGTGTAGGGCAGGAACAAGATATGCATATGGACAGGTCTGTGATAGCACCCATGTAAAGATACTGTCGTTGCTAATGAATATAATTTGCCCATAGAAGAATGAAAGGAAAAACAGAATCCACATACAGTTAGTAACTCTGCAGTGGATTTCTGGGTACAACTAGGCAGATTTCACAACCAACATTTAAGCAAAACAAAACTAGTAAATTATGGTTCTAAATTTCTTTGAAGGTTTATACTGTCATTCTGCATGTGACTAACTATCTAGAACAACCTTGAAAGATATGTAAAGCATGGACAGAAAGGAATCTATTTTCTCAAGAAAGAGAGAAATGTTCCCTCTAAGGAACAAATTGGGAGCATTTCAGGAAAAAATATATATATATACATATATATATATATATATATATATATATATATATATATAAAGGGGCAGGTCCAACTTGCAGCCAAAAACAAGTTTTGCTGCTTTACATTGTTGACTAATTTCTAATTGCACAGTGAAAATCATTTATAACTAGAAAGCTCCCACAACAACATGGCAAAGGCACGGGGGCTGCAACATAATATTAGAGAACACTTACCCTGTGGGTGATCACTAGTAACTAAGGAAGATAATAACTGCTCAGCTACTCTGAAATAATTTACTCATAAAAGAATCTTCATTAAAATAACGTTAAGGAGTATTTTCAACATGGTGTGCAGGGACTTAGCTGTGTGATTCCTTTTAACATTAGTGGGAACTGTGTGGCTAAACCCACACACACTGCAATGAAAATCTGCACTTATGGTTTTAACCAAAATCCATTAAAGGAAGCAAATTCAGATGAAAGCTTAACTTTGTTGTGCCCTGTTGCTGCTAATAATACAGTATATAAGATTAGCACATAACAATTATAACATCTGTAATAAATATGTTTCTGCACCTAAGCTCTTAATAAAGGAAGGTAAGGAAAGAAGGGAAGGCTTACCTCTGTGGTAAAGCAGTGACTAAAACACATATGAAGAAAAATGAGTTAAAATTTATAATTTTGTAGTCTGAATCGTTCATATATATGATGCAGCACAAATCTTTTGGTGAGCTATGAAATAATTATTGAGCATTCCGAGGATATTGAAAATATCAGTAGCAGGAGAAACTGGGACATTTGTTGGAAAAGTCCTCCTGATCAGACAGAAATTAGAAATGCTATCCTTTAATTAGGATTTTCATGTAAACCTTGGAGACAATCTAGAAGCTGACTCAAAAACAATGGGACCCAGGGCAAGGCAAGTTTGCATTTGCTTTTCTCAGTTATGCTACCCTAGACTGGTATAAAAGACAACTAATTGGGCCAATGTGATATTGACTTCTCATCATGAACCTACAAAATAATTTGGTTAAAGAAAAAAAAATATCTTTGCAGTGACAACAAAGAAAAAGCTATATCTGAAGTTCATTCAGGTCAATAATGTATGGTCCTCAAAGTCTTAAAGGAACATGTCCCATAAAGACAGATTTTAATCCAATTTATCTGATAACTGGTGCTTTTATCTTTATTTATTTATTTATTTATTTTACTTTTATCAGATAAATTTGTTATCTATTTCATCTTTTACCTTTTATTTATTTATTTACTTATTAATTAATTAATTTTCTTGACAGAAGTATGTCGTTTTTGGTGGATTTTGTTTTTGTGTTTGTTTTTGAGTTGGGTTGATACGGGAGAGATTATACTGAAGTTTAAAATTTTCAGTAAATGACAAGTATTTTTTTTACAATGATGTCCTAAGACAGTATTTGAATTCTGTATTCATACCATGTGAAGAATATCTTCAATTAGATTTACTGGAATTTGAAAACATGGAAATGATAAAGCAAAAGATTTTCAATTATATACACATTTGCAAGAACCTCTCTGTTACCAAAGGCAATAAAGTGAAAAGGAAGCTTTTGCATATAAAGCTTTTGCTATACCTTTTATTTTTGAAAGAATGTTATGAGAGCTTAACTTTTAAATGATTGACACAATGAGCATTCAATTTTAATTGGCACTTCTGTGATTTATGATTTTGTCATGTCAGGAACAGCCCACTAGGCCATTTGTAAGTGAATAGCAGGATACTGTACATCTGACAATACTTGAGACTTCTATTGAAGGCGCCTATTACGAAGAGATACCTTCTAAAAGAGTCCATATCACCATTTGATCTCACTACTGAATTAGACTAAATTGTATCCTTCCCTCCTGAGAAGAAATACAATACCTGACATCCCAGTAGTCTTTGCCTCTACCACAGTGAAATGTTTTCCTGTTCTGCAAGTTCATGAACAATAAGATTTCTAAACAAAGAAGACCAGGAAGCTTCATCCCACTGAGCAATTGTCTTGATCATCTCATCATCTCATCTCATCTCATCTCATCTCATCTCATCTCATCTCATCTCATCACTTCCATTCTAATCAGAACAGTCTTCTCAGTCTTTACCGCTACAATAGCACCTGAGGCAAATAAGGATCTATATTAAATCTTGGATTTAGTGTTTCTTGGTATCAAGGTTTAAAAATGCATTAAGTACCGCTACTGACACCACCATGGCTTTCCTAAAAAAATATGTTTCCTTCTAAAAACTCTTTGGTCAGACCCTGAGGAGGCAATAACTAAGCTGCATAAACCATTGTTCCGACTCCAAACACCCTTTTGCAAATAGTGCTCAGTTTACTGTCCTGTATTCAGGTGCTAAAGACTAGTGACTGAATAGAAACTGAATTACTCAATTTTAAAGAACTGCTTGGTTCAAAACCTTTTTGATCTTCATTAGGTTGCACTAATTCAAGATTTTTTTTTTTTCTAATTTTATAAAAGTTATTATTCTTGACACATGGTGATATGTGCTGTCTTACCTTAATATATATATATACCTTAATATATATATGTGTGTGTGTGTGTGTTTGTGTGTGTGTGTATTGATCTGGCCCAAATGATTTTTTTCAACTCCTATATTGCCTATTGCATATTTTACATCAACAGCTGTTAGTCTGTGTGCCGTCTGTCTTTATCAACAGCTAAACACACAGAGGTGCTGTTGCTGTGTAAGTGTTAAAAAGCAGCTTAACCCCTCCAATTTCCAAGAATCCTAATAATAATAATACCTTGAAATGTATCAACATCCATTTTTTTTTTTTTTTTTAAGTGTATTCTTTTAGGCTTTTCCTTTTCTGAAAGATGTTTATTTTTTTTTATAGTACAAAACAGCTAAGGATAAAATTCTCACTAAAAACACAAAATTATATATCACATACTTAGAAATTACATAAACTTCAAACTGAATACTGGAAAGAAAACCTAAAACTAACTAAATAGAGCTGATGTTATTGGCTGTGATCTGGGGCATTTCAGGGTTATTTTCTCTATGTTAGCTTTGTTCTAGTACCAGTAAACTATTCTGTCAAGCACCAGAGTTTTAATCAAAAGTAAACACCACAAAGGGAGACTTGCCAAAGAAGTTAATATAACTGTGCTTTAGAATAGATGAAGTCTACTGTGGTTCTTTTCAAAACAATTTCTTATCTCTGTGTATAGATGTGTATATACATGTGTAATATTTACAGAGATGAAAGGAACGTAGCTTTATCACAAATAACTGGTCAATAATTATGTAAGAGGAAGAGGGAAAACTCTTGCATCTCTAACTGTACATGTGTACACTTTAGTAGAAGCATATGCATGGTACATACAGATGCTATACAAAGTCTCTGTCATTCCCAGTTTCCAACTTAATTGCTACAAAGTAAAACAGACATAAACCTCCTAAATCAGAAGGTAGAGATTTAAATTAAATGTTTAAAATTGTAAATAACTACAAAATATTTACAGTCCTAAAGAGTCTGACATTTGCTATTTGCATTGTGTAAGTGAACAAGATGGAAATTGGCACTTGCCTAATAAATATTTTTAAACTTCCTTGTCAAAAGTAATATTAGTATTCCTTTCACTACAATTATTTTAACTATATTTGTATTTGTGAAAAAAAAAAAAATGAAATTGTTTACAGGTGTTTTCAGCTTTAGTCAAGAGCTTAAGACGGGTTTTTTGATACATACAAAGGCACACTTGTATACAGCTATGTTGCATGTACTTGCTTGCGTACACCTAAAACCAAATAAAGTCTCTGTAGAACATAAAAATAAATTGGCTTTTGGCAATGACAAATATAAGATACTTTATGCATTTCTGAGAATACCTGTTTTGTTTGATACCACAGTATTTCGGAATCAGAAGTGTGAAAGACTTTTGTAAAATGAGCAGTTCCTTGAACTTTATGTCCCAAGTATATCAGGATCCTAATTCTCCTTCTCTACTATGATACAACTGTATTAGTTTTGGATGCTTAGGAGAAATTTATAGATTAACCTACAGCATTTAATTATGGTATTTTTCATTGCCAATTTCTCTGAGTTTGAAAACTTAAAAAGGATAAACTGCAAGGATAAATTGCATCTAAACTTGAACTTGAACATCAAATTTGCCTTTCTTCTAATTTAGAGCTGCAATATAATTTATAGCAATGCATTATTTTTTCCATGCTCCATGCACTTAATACATGTGTATACATACACACACAAACATAAACAGAAAGTCTGTCTAACCCTACTGTAGGACTGACTACTTTCCCACATTTTTTACACATTAACCTAGAACTAAAATATCTGCATATACATTCTATTCTATACATTTTCCACTTTAAGTAAAATGTATCTTTAAAATGGAGAGCAGAATATGGTCAATTCAGTGATCTAGTTCTCCTTTGCAGAGAAATACTGTTACTGTATTAAAAACTGGAAGAGGTGGACTTGCTGCATTTATGTCCCTAACTTAACAGCAAAAAGTGAGAAAATATATTCCAGGACAAAGTACCTGCAGAAAGGTAAAAACAAAACTGTAGTAAAGCAAATGTCTGTCACACCAATCTAATCAAATGGCCATCAATCCAGCCCAATACAATCTAGAAGGCAGCTTATTTACTTATTTATTTATTTATTTATGAAAATAATTATTTCTTATTTTAATTATTCTCGATATATACACATATATATTACATATATATGTATATAAGTACTAATTGAGGAATGACTGAGCTTAAGCTGTTATCTTTACTTTCCAGTTTAACTATCAATGGATCTCTCCTGTAGCATATTGTAGGATGTTAAGTTTGCAGGGCAAGAAACAAAGTAGATTACAAGAGACTATGACAAACTGCAAAAACAGATGCCCAGTGCCTTGTTTAAGAATTCATCTCATTTAATTTAATTATTTTATTGTCAGTTTAGTCTACTTGATTCCATCTTTAATCTTTCTTCATTTGTGTTTTTAATTTTAATACTTATGGGAATTGATAGAATCTGGAAAATAATCTTTCCCTAATTTAAAAACCTCCTTTAAAGATACCCATTCCTAGCTTATCAGAAAATAATATAATATCCTGAGTAGTACACAAATGTACCACTTGAAGTTTCACATTGATTGGGTTATATAATCTTAAAACTAAGTTTATGGCACAGTGATTATCGTTTGGTATTTGACAATGTATCAGTATTTGTCAAAGCACTGTCATAATATAGGCATTCAGATCTGTATGTACCACAGTCATCTGTAATTGTGGTGTCTTGTCAATCAGTTTCCCTCCTTTCATTTAGAAAATTAAGATGAAACAAGCAGTGCTGAGAAGATGATAAATAGACATCCAGCATCTCAAGCCTGAATTAAGTGCTGTATTTATTATTTTAGCAAATTGGATTGCATACTGCCTCAATTCCCAAAACCTGTACAGTGGCCATATATATATATATATACTCATAATGTATTCATCTGCTCACCCCCCTGCTGACTTTCAGCTCAACAAGGTTTCCCTTCCATTCTCTCAGCAATTTGAATTGCCAAATTTATCTCTTTCTTATCTTTCTCAGCAAATTAATATGAACGTCACTGTGCTGGTTTTACTCAGGCGGGGGGCCGATCTCCACCACAACCACACTCTCACTCCCCCCCTTTCAAAGAGGAACAGGGAGAAAATACAATAAAAAGGGCTCAAGTGTTGAGATAAGGACAGGGAGATCGCACCATAATTATCGTGACAGGCAAAACAGACTTGAAAGGTCCTGGAGAATGGGTGAGGTGCCTGAAGACCGGGGGATAGCCAATGTCACCCTGGTCTTCAAGAAGGGCAAGAAGGAGGATCCAGGAAACTACAGGCCAGTCAGTCTCACCTCTGTCCCTGGAAAGGTGTTGGAACAGCTTGTTCTGGAAGCCATCTCCAAGCAATTGGAAGAGAAGAATGTTATGAGGAGCAGTCAGCATGGATTCACCAAGAGGAAGATATGCTTGACCAACCTCGTTGCCTTCTATCATGGCATAACCAGCTGGGTAGATGGGGGGAGAGCAGTGGATGTCATCTACCTTGATTTTATCAAGGTTTTTGATACAGTTTCCCATGGCATCCTGCTAGCAAAGCTGAGAAAGTGTGGGATAGACGCGTGGTCAGTAAGGTGGTTTGAGAACTGGCAGACTGGCTGAGCTCAGAGGGTGGTGATCAGTGGCACAGAGTCTGGCTGGAGACCTGTGACTAGCAGTGTTCCCCAGGGGCCAGTGCTGGGTCTGGACCTGTTCAACACCTTAATTGACAACCTTGATGAGGGAATAGAATTTGCCCTCAGCAAGTACACCGATGACACAAAGCTGGGAGGAGTGGCTGACATGCCAGAAGGCTGTGCTGCCATTCAGCGAGACCTGGACCAGCTGGAGAGATGGGCAGGAAGAAACCAGATGCGGTTTAATAAGAGCAAGTGTAGAGTTCTGCACCTGGGAAGGAACAACCACACACATCAGTAAAGGCTGGGGGACGACCTGCTGGAGAGGAGCTCTGAGGAGAAGGACATGGGGATCCTGGTGGATGATAGGTTGACCATGAGCCAGCAATGTGCCCTCGTGGCCAAGAGGGCCAATGGGATCCTGGGGTACATAAAAAGTAGCATGGCCAGCAGGTCAAGGGAGGTGATTATCCCCCTCTACTCTGCCCTGGTCAGGCCTCACCTGGAGTACTGTGTCCAGTTCTGGGCTCCCCAGTACAAAAAAGACAGGGATCTCCTGGAAAGGGTCCAGTGGAGGACCACAAAGATGATACAGGGCCTGGACCATCTTCCCTATGAGGAAAGGCTGAGAGACCTGGGTCTGTTCAGCCTGGAGAAGAGAAGACTGAGAGGGGATCTTATCAAAGTGTATAATACCTGAGGTGTGGGAGGCAGAGGGATTTGGCCAACCTCTTTTCAGTGGTTTGTGGGGATAAGACAAGGGGCACAGGCCATGAAATGGATCACAGGAAGTTCCGCACCAACGTGAAAAAAACTTCTTTACAGCGAGGGTGTTCGAGCACTGGAACAGGCTGCCCAGGGAGGTTGTCGAGTCTCCTTCTTTGGAGATACTCAAGGCTCGTCTGGATGCCTATCTGGGCAGCCTGCTCTGAAAAACCTGCTTTGGCAGGACCCGATGATCTTTCGAGGTCCCTTCCTTCCAACCCCTACAATTCTGTGATTCTGTGAGTCCTAATTCTCCATGTAAAATAAATAAATAAATAAAATAAACCAATTAGTTACTTAAATAGTGAATTGTTTGAATTGCTGGCAAAAGTTATTATTGTCATATGGCCAAATGATGGCATCTACTCTGCTTAGTCTGAAAAAATGTGAGATAGCACCTGGCATCTTTCCAGTTTTTAGACTTCCCACAAATTCTATTGAGAAAATAGACATGAATGTTGTGGCTGGATTGCCCAATATCTTGTATGCCACTGATCACAAAGAGCAAATATTTATATTTAGAATTTAATTTCTTTTTAAGGAGGTGTATGGAAACGTCTAACACGAATTAAGGAAAAATAAACAAACAAACAAACAAAACAAAACAAAACCAAAACATAATGCCAACTTTACCATGAAGTGGGAGAAAAAAAAAAAAAAAAAAAAAAAAAAAAAAAAAAAAAAAAAAAAAAAGAAACATAACAGCAACAACAACAGCACAACTCAGTAAACATACCAAAGTAGAATGAACATGGTGGTTGAAGTAGTTCAAGAATATATGAGGCATTTTTGCTGGCATTACGAAAGTGTCAATATTTATCATGGACCCATAGAATCATCAAGGTTAGAAAGGACCTCAAGATAATTTGGTCCAACCATCCCTCTACCACGAATATCAACCACTAAATGGGAAGATGTATGAGGAGCGGCTGAGGTCACTGGGCCTGTTCAGCCT
>CM021797.1:31585257-31600121 GCA_011076525.1 Nettapus auritus | reverse complement strand
GCCACCATGAGGCCTCCTATCAAGCTACTCTTCTATAAATTGAACAATCCAAGTGACTTCAGCCACTTCTCATATGCCTTGCACTTTAGACCCTTCATCATCTTCATTGCCTTCCTTTGAACACTCTCTAATAGTTTTATGTCTTTATGTATGAATATAAAATACACAGAATCATAGAATCATTAAGGTTGGAAAAGACCTCCAAGATCATCTGATCAAAACGTCCCCCTACCCACCAAAATCACCCACTAAACCATGTCCCTAAGCATCACGTCCAACCTTTCCTTCAACATCCCCAGAGCCGGTGACTCCATCACCTCCTTGAGCAACCTGTTCCAGTGCCTGACTGCTCCTTCTGAGAAGAAATTTCCAACCTAAACCTCCCTTGGCACAACTTGAGGCCATTCCCTCTATTCCTATCCCTAGTTACCTGTGAGAAGAGGCTGACCCCTAGCTCCCAACAACTTCCTTTCAGGTAGCTGTGAAGAGCAATAATGTCTCCCTGGAGCCTCCTCTTCTGCAGGCTAAACAACTGCAATTCCCTCAGCCACTCTTCATAAGACTTGTGTTCCAGACCCTTCACCAGCCTCATAGCCCTTCTCTGGACATGCTCCAGGGCCTCACTGTCTTCCTTGAAGTGAGGGGCCCAAAACTGAACACAGTACTCGAGGTGTGGCCTCACCAGAGCAGAATACACGTAGCTGATCACCTCCCTCGTGCTGCTGGTTACATAATTCCTGATACAAGCCAGGATGCCATTGGCCTTTTTGGCCACCTGTGCACACTGTTGGCTCATGTTCAGGCAAGCATCGACCAACCACCACAAATCCTGAAAAGAACAAAAAGGAAATGATTAATTTTCTAGAAAATGTATATTGAATTTATTTATTTATTTATTTATTCTTTAAACACAAAACCTCTTTCTCTTGTAGGAGAATGACCTAAGTAAATGTGTTCCCAAGGAAAGTTTGTGTTACTAATATATTGCAGATAATTTACATTAATTGATTGCTTGGAGGTGTAGGGCTAAAAAATTCATTTTAAATATGATGCATGGTCCTAAAAGATAGGACTGTCAGATCAATAATTCCCTATGAGAAGGTAATTATCTTTCACTGTTAATTGTCTTTAAGTTTCTCATTCACCCAAACAAAAGGCAAACTATCAGTCTGAATATGCCTAACTCACTGGAAAGCCTTATTGCTGTTTACAAAGTTTCTATGAAGAGATACTTGCTGCAGAGCAGATAAATATATACATTAACTGATAAAATATTTTAAATTAAAAATTTGATATTATGTCAGTGTATGTTACACTTGAGGCCATATGTGTGTAGGACTTTACTAAAAAATGTACAGATACAAATTTTAATGCTTTCAAGGCACTGGCAAGATAAACTAAATTATGAGCTGAAAGAATACTCCACTCCAAAGAAAAAAAGTAGTGCATGTTCAGGTCACTGGGTGCATGTCCTGGTTTTGTGTGGTTGTTGTTTACATCCAGTTGGCCGCTGAGCCCCACACAGCCATTGGTCACTTGGTCATTTCCCCCACAATGAGAAAGAGAATCAGAAGGGTAAAAGTGAGAAAAGTCATAAGATAAGGTAAAGCAAAAGTTGTGCATGCAAGCAAAGCAAAACAACAATTTCATTTGCTACCTCCCATCAGTGGGAAGATATTCAGCTACTTCTATGAAAGCAAAGCTTTCACTCACAACAATTACCTTAGAAGATAGATGTCATCACCATGAATATCCACTCCACACCCTACCCCCTTCCTCCTTCTTTACCTTGGATTTTATTGGTGAACATAACATCATACTGTATGAGATATCCCTTTTATCACTTTGGGTCAGCTGTCATGATTGTGTCCCCTCCTAGCCTCTTGTGCAACCCCAGCCGCCTCACTGTCAGGGCAGCAGGAGAACCAGAAAGGTCCTTGACTCCTTGTAAGCACTGCTCAGCAAGAACTAAAACACTGGTCAAATAATACAAAATACAGCATGATACAAAGCAAATATACAAAATACAGCATGAAGAATATTAATTCAATCCCAGCCAACACCAGTACAGTGGCCAATGAGTGAAAAGCTCTTAACATAAACATCCAAGAAAGAAACATGGAGAAAACAAAACAAAACAAAACAAAACAAAACAAACAAACAAACAAAAAAAACGAGAATATTGCATGGTGATGTATGTTTCATCACCACAGAAAGAGAGCAGAGACATTAAAGACAGTTCCAGAGGCATTGGTGTTGCTCACTTTTCTGTGGTTCTTCGTACATTAAGCATTATGTTATTGAAGATGTGCAGAAAGGTTTTCTGCTGGAACTAGTGACACTGTCAACTTGTGATTCACATTGGAAATACACAGTAGATGATTATGTTCTGTAGAATCTATTAGTTTGCTGATTGTTTCTAGATGAGATTCCTTGCAAATTTTGTTTATACGTGATAGACATATATGACACTGATTACCTATTGAAAGTTAATTGATATTTGTTTCAATGGCAGTAAAAGTTTCCTTTACACACTGAAATGTTATATCAGAGGATCTCACTCTGCTACTGAAATCTATGCATACTGGACAGTATTTTACATTTGGGAGAATGTACAGCTGGAAGAACTAGACTCATGCTGAGTTATCTGTGCACCTGCATTTAAGGTTGTGAAATATCATGACTGTTTTGTTTGTTTCTTTGTTTCATTTTGTTTTCACAGAACTAAACAGCTTGAGAGCAGTAAGGAAGGTCCATGTAAGAGTGTAGTTTGTTGCTGATATAAACTCAGGTTTCAAAAGCTTGTCTTTAGAGCAGACTGCTGAAACTGCAATAACATATCTGTGCATATGCGAGCATATTTACTTATACAAGTGTTTTTGTTGTTGTTTTTTTTTCTTAATACTCAATGAGTAGTAGAGATGTTTCAAAAGGTGCAGTGGTGCTGTGCTAGCTCTTAAGTATCTAGATAATGTAGAAGTAATTGATATAACCTAGTTGACAAAATAATAAACAAACAAAAGCAAAACAAATACTTTCAGTGAAGCAAAAATAGAATATTTGCTCATATTCAGAAGGAATGTGCTTAAGCTGTACAGGAGGAAAAAACAAACAAACAAACAAAAAACATTCATTTGACTGAATTGGTTTTAATTTCAAACAAATAAACTCTCCCACACAAAGCTTTTTAATCTAATTTTCTAAGCAATTGGTCCTGCTGAAATACAGCCTAAGTTTCATATTAATAGAAAAAACAAACAAACAAACAAACAAAAACTGTTTTTATTTATTTATTTATTTATTCTCCAGCAATGGCAACTGTATGCCAGCTGTGAGAGTTTGGCTTGTATATATTCAAAGACATAAATTTAAATTACATTTTTAATATCAATTACATCTTTCTCACTTTTACTAGAAAAGAATTATGTTGGTTAATGGAGGCAGGGATCAGACTGCTTTCGATGAACCTTTTTTTTTCTATCTCTAAGGATGTTTTTGTTCTACAGGTCCAACAAAAAGTTTATGCAAAGTTTTAGAGTAAAATAACTTTTTTCTGCTTTCTGAAAAGCAAAAAATCTGTGTTACAATCTCTGTGATTGAGGAAACCAAATAGTACAAACTATGACTGCCAGGGATAATAACTTTAAATTCTTCCACATCTTTGTAGCACTGCAATATTGTGTCTGTATTTTGGTCATAGTCAAATCAGATGTACAGACAGGAATGTATGTATAAATATAACATTTAATACTTTCTCTAGAGATTACAAATAAATAAAAAATAAATTAAAAAAAAAAAAACACACATAAAATATAAAGATAAAATAATATAAAATATAAAATATAAAATATAAAATATCCTGAGTTGGAATGGACCCATAAGGATCATCAAGTCCAACTCCTCGTACCGCACAGGTCTACCCAAAAGTTTAGACCATGTGACTAAGTGCACAGTCCAATCTCTTCTTAAAATCAAACAGGCTTGGTGAAGTGGCTAATTCACTGGGGAGTCTGTTCCAGTGCGCAACCACCCTCTTGGTGAAGAACCTCTTCCTGATGTCTAGTCTAAACTTCCCCTGCCTCAGCTTTACCCCGTTCCCACAGGCCCTATCACTGGTGTTTATGGAGAACAGGTCACCCACCTCTCCACTCCCTCTCACGAGGAAGTTGTAGACCGCGATGAGGTCCCCCCTCAGCCTCCTCTTCTCTAGGCTGAATAGGCCCAGTGGCCTCAGCCGCTCTTCATAGGTCATCCCCTCCAGGCCCTTCACCATCTTTGTCACCCTCCTCTGGACACCCTCCAACAATTGAATGTCCTGTTTGTACTGTGGTGCCCAGAACTGCACACAGTACTCAAGCTGAGGCTGCACCAGCACAGAGTAGAGCGGAACGATCACTTCCCTCGACCAACTAGCGATGCCATGCTTGATGCACCCCAGCGTATGGTTGGCCCTCCTGGCTGCAACGGCACAATGCTGGCTCATATTCAACTTGCTGTCGACCACAACCCCCACATCCCTCTCTGCAGGGCTGCCCTCCAGCATCTTGTCAACCAGTCTGTATGTACGGCCAGGGTTGCCCTGTCCCAGGTGCAGGACCCGGCATTTGCTTTTGTTAAACTTCATGCGGTTGGTGATCAACCAGTTCTCCAACCTGTCCAGATCTCTCTGCAAGGCCCTTCCACAATCATCCGAGTCCACAATTCCTCCAGGTTTGGTGTCGTCGACAGATTTGCTCAAAACACCTTCTAGTCCTACATCCAAATCATATATAATGACATTGAAGAGGATTGGCCCTAAAACGGAGCCTTGAGGGACCCCACTAGAGACCTTCTGCCAGCCAGATGCGGCCCCATTTACCACAACCCTCTGAGCCCTGCCCGTCAGCCAATTGCTTACCCATCGTATGATGTTTTTGTTAAGCTGTACGCTGGACATTTTGTCCAGTAGGATCCTATGGGAAACCGTGTTGAAAGCCTTGCTGAAGTCCAAAAAGATCACATCAGCTGGTTTCCCTTGGTTGACTAGATGGGTGATCTTATCGTAAAAGGAAATCAAATTTGTTAGGCAGGAACTACCCCTCACGAAGCCATGTTGGCTGGGACCAATGACTGCACTGTCTCCCAGGTGGGCTTCAATAGCCTCAAGAATCATCTTCTCCATGATTTTACCAGGCACTGACGTGAGACGGACAGGCCTGTAGTTGCCAGGGTCTTCTTTCTTACCGTTCTGGAAAATTGGCACAACATTTCCCAGCTTCCAGTCTACTGGGACCTATCCAGATTCCCAAGATCATTGAAAAATAATTGAGAGAGATCCTGTGATGATGTCAGCCACCTCTTTAAGCACCCTGGGATGAATCCCATCTGGACCCATGGACTTGTATGGATCCAGGCGGAGCAGCAAATCCCACACATGTTCAGGGTCAGTTGGGAGTTTGTCATTCCCACCGTCACGGTCCTCTAGCTCAGGGCACTCAGGGTTCTGAAGCCCATCATCAGCATTGAAGATAGAGGCAAAGAATGCATTAAACATCTCTGCTTTGCCTATGTCATTTTTGTGTGGAGACGTTCCCCATCAAGCGGCGGACCTATGTTTTCTTTGGTTCTCCTTTTTCTGTTCACATATCTGAAAAAAACTTTTTTACTGTCTCCCACAGACTTGGGCATCTTCAACTCTAGTTGGGCTTTGGCCACACAAATTTTCTCCCTACAAACACAAACAGCATCCCTGTATTCCTCCCTCATCGCCCGAGCTCCCTTCCAGCAGCCATACACTTTCTTTTTTCGCCTAAGCTCCAGTAGAAGATCCCCGGTCAGCCAGGCCAACCTCCTGCCCCTCCTGCCTGACTTCCAGTATTTTGGAATTGCCTTATCCTGTGCTTTTAGGAGGCAGTGCTTAAAGACTGACCAGCACTGATGGACACCCATGCCTTCAAATGTAGTTTCCCAGGGGACCTTGCCAGCTAGTTCCCTGAGCAGCCTGAAGTCTGCTCTCCCCATATCCAGGGTTGATGTTTTGGTGGCAGTTTTCCTTCTGTCACCATAAATTCTAAATTCAACCACTTCATGGTCACTATGACCAAGACGGCCGCCAATTGCCATGTGCCCCACAAGACCCTCTCTGTTCTCCAGCAACAGATCTAGGAGGGCACCTTTCCTAGTTGGCTCCCTCAGCACCTGTACCAGGAAGTTATCATCGAGGTGTTTATGAACCTCCTGTACTTGCTTGTGTCAGCCATGTGGTGATCCCAGTCGACATCTATCAGGTTGAAGTCCCCCATAAGGACAAGGGGAGTTGATCTCAAGGCATCTCTCAGTTCTTCAAAGAATAATTCATCAGCGTTGTTGTCCTGGCCAGGTGGTCTGTAACAGACTCCCAGAATGACATCCCCTTTATTTGTTTGTTCCTTAAAGTTTCCTTACCCAGAGGCTCTCAACTTTGCCATCACCAACCTGAAGTTCCACACAGTTCAGCCCATGCTTCACATACATCGTCACCCCACCACCTCGCCTGCCCTGCCTCTCCCTCCTGAAGAGCCTGTAACCATCTATTTCAGCATACCAGCCACAGGACTCATCCCATCAGGTTTCACTTATGCCAGTGGTGTCATAGCTGTGGGACTGGACCAAGATTTCTAGCTCATCCATGTTATTCCTCATACTGCGTGTGTTTGTGTAGAAGCACTTTAGATGAGCCTCCCTATATGCAGCACCTTGTGGAGCTGACCGAAGGACCTCACTAGAACACAGTCCCTCTGATTCTAGCACACCATCCCTTAGGTCATCACTGGTGCGCCTGGTTTTATCCCCTTCCCCCTTCAACTCTAGTTTAAAGCCCTATCTATCAGCCCCGCCATCTTCTGACCAAAAATCCTCACCCCCAGAGAGGCGCATCCCATCTGGTGCCAGAAGGCCTGGTGTCATGTAGACCTTCCTGTGATCAAAGAACCCAAATTTCTGCTGGTTGCACCAGTCCTGAAGCCACATGTTAATGTGATGAGCCCGCCTATCAACATCTAGCCCCCCCCGCCCCCCCCCCCGGAAGGACAGAGGCAAACACATCCTGTGCCCCTGATCCTTTAAGTAGTTGCCCCAAAGCCCTAAATCCCTTTTGATTGTTCTCAGACTTCTCGTTGCTACTTCGTCATTACCAGTCTGAAAGAACAGTAGTGGATAGTAGTCGGTGGGCTGGACCAGGCGCTTGACTTTCTTAGCAAAATCTCTCACCTGAGCCCCAGGGAGGCAACAGACTTCCCTGTGGGTTGGGTCCAGTCGGCATATCAGGGCCTCTGTCCCTTTCGGAAGGGAGTCCCCCATGACAATAACTCTTCTTTCTTTTTTGACAGATGATGTAGCAATGCGGGGGGTAGGTTGCCTTGCCTTAGGCACCCTCTCCAACTGGGATGAGGTTTCATCTACTTCGTTATTCTGACTGTTGTGTTACAGAGCCTCATACCTGTTATATAAGGGTAGATAGGAAGGTGAGGTGGGCAGGGACAGGGCTCCCCTACTATCCCGAACAGAAACCTGCCTCCATTCCCCCCCTAGGGGAATTGGCCTAGGTCTCCTGCTGCCTGGTGGGATGAGGGAACTTTTGTCTGCTGCATAGCAGGAAACACTTGTGCTGTGGCAGGCTCATGAGTCTGTCTCAGAGAGGATAGAGTACACCTCCACCAGTCGATTTCCGTCTCTGACTCCCTGATGCTCCTGAGCCTGCTCACCTTCTCCTGAAGCTCCGCTACCTGGCTGAGCAGCTCTTCAATCTGGGCACACCTTCCACAGGCATACCCCTCGCTGCTGCTGTCAGATACCGACAGTAGACTCGGGCACACCCTGCAGCTCAAGACCCGGATGGCCACAAGCTTCCCTGAGCCCTCCGTCTGAGAAGCCACATCAGTGACTGTGGCTGGAGAGGCTGCGAGAGAAGCGGAGGCTATGATTTTCTGCCTGGTTGATACCATGGCTAGGTTCCTTGCAAACTGGTTACAAGTACTGAAGGGAAAGACCACTGCAAAGGAGCGCTGAGGAGCCCTCCCTGCTTGCCCTGCCTGGGCGCACTGCCATGCAAACTGTCCCACCCCGCCCTTCTGACATGCCATGCCCTGTTTGCCCATCCTGTTCCCCACGCTTTCTGGCTCCCTAGGGGCTGCTTTTGAATGGCCAGGGAGGGGGTGCTGCTGGCTTCACCTAGACCTTGTCAGCCTCCCTTGGGAGGGCTGCTGGGTCCTGGCAGCTCCCTCAGCTGCTTCAGGTGGCCTCGATGATGAGAAAAAAATCCGTGCCTGTCTCGATTCCCCACTCTGCTGCAGAAAGCGTCTGCCTCGGAGCCGATTGCCTCGGCAAGTGCAATATTATTTTAATAATATAAAATACAAATAAAATAAAAAAAAATAAAAAATAAAAAAGATCGAATCTGCAGATACAAGTATTAATTTTATTTTACATAATATTTTATCTCAAACTAATTTGAAACACCGTTTAAGAAAGCAAAAGCAAGTATTTGTTCTCTGTTATCTTACCTGTTAATTAAACACACTAGTCTACAAAGCTTATGTTAACATTTGAAGGAACTAACGTATTTTTTCACAAATTTATGGATAACAAATTTAAAGGATATTTCAGATTTTTTTTTTTTTTTCCCATTTGTGTGGTTCAGACTATTTAACAGAAGCATTGTTCTCTCTGTCTTTGTCTCTTTACCCATTTTTTTTTACTGATTTTATTACAAATCTTTGGGTAATTATGCTATTGTTTATTTGTATGAACACTAAAATTTTACTGAAGTTAACCATGAAGAAAACCTGTACATTGGGGAACATATTGTGGAAGACAGTCTATAATTACTTTGGCTAAGTCACTAGTGCAAAATCCATAAGAATTGCTTTGTTTTAGAATGTTTGTTTGTTTGTTTTTAGTAGATCTTTCCAGAAAACTCTAGTTTGGCACTAACACATATTTCTAAAAAAGTGTCTATGAGGTGTATGAAATGAGATTTAGGTTCTGTATTTCACAGTTTTATTTTGATGAAATTAATAATCAGATTACTTGGTATCATTGCTGTGACTCTCACCATCCTATCAGCACATAACATGGTACAAAGCTTTTTTAACTTAATATTAAGTAGCCACAGAATTAGCAATTATATCACTGTGTAACAGGTTCTACTAATGCAGAAATCTTTTCCCTCTTTGTTGCTTGTTGTTTCTACCAAGTACAACAGAAAGAAGTAAACATATTTTCAAATTGGAAAATAGTTTTCAAATTAGTCTGGAAGGTGTTTAGTTCATTATCATTAGTTACAATGTATTTTAACATAGTAAAATTTAAAACAATAATACTAAAAAAAAAATAAAAAAAAATCTAAAGAAATGAAGATCTAAACAGGGTTTCTCAAATAAAAACACAGCTTTTCTTTGTTTCAAACACGATCATACATTTATAGCAATATTAATCCATTTCTGCTTTCCAAAATTTGCTTTTGTCTGCATATTGATACTTTCAGTACAGTTAATATTATAATGTATGGATAAAACCAGAAATGTCAACATAGAAAATGAGATATCTGTGATTAATCATAATAATAGGAATGTATTCTACAAATATATTCATAGATAAGAAAACATGATCTGGGAAGGTTTTAATACATTAATGAATAAAGAAGGATCTTATGAACTTACACATTTTACCTACATTCTTGGTCTTTGATTATCATAGTCTAATGATCAGAAAATGTTTTCACAGAACTCTGCTCATAAAGAATAACAACAACAAAAAAATATTACAAATATTCACTTTCTCCACAATCCCAATAAAAAGCTGGTTACCTGCATTCTTTACTGATTTGTTGGACTGCAACTTTTTCAGTTTGATGGACTAAAAAACCTACTTTCAACACAAAGCCAAAAGCTGGTTGTTATCCAAAAAGAAATTGTAACAGATTTATAATTTAAGAATTATCATTTTCCCAGATGTAATGTTTAAAGAAGATAAGAAGATAAAACAAACAAACAAAGGAAAAAAAAAAAAAAAAAAAAAAAAAAAAAAAAAAACAAACAAACAAAAAAACACCTATAGCTGCTAAACACAAACTTCCTAGTGAGTATAACATTAACTACATTCACTCTGTTACTTTCCACATGATCCTGATGTTTGTTAATGGCATTGTTTTGAGGGAGGGGGTTTTAGAATGACTTTGAAAATAAGGGGTTGCTCCAACTCACACAAGGCTCTTCTTGTGGTATTTTTAATATGATCACAACAAATTTTCTATACATATCAAGATTTACTTATAGTGGCTAGTAAGAGATATAAGATATCACACAATTATGTATGTAGCCTAGTTGTAAAATAGTTTTCTTAACAGCTGAAAAAGTTAAAACAGAGTTCAAGACAAGAGTTCAATGCAGTTCAAGACAAGTTCAGATAACATGTCATTAGTCACGAGGACTTTGTGTTAAAATGGCTCAAATCCAGTGGCTTGTTACTACTAATGATGACACTAATATTTAGAGCCTAAAACATTAAAATATAATCAGAAGGTTTATCCTAGATGCTACCAGTACTGGTGGTAAATAGTTTCTAAAGTAGTGAACAGTAAAAAGAAATTTTCATATGGAGTGAGTTTTGGAACTTTATCAATTTCCTAAAAAATTAACTGAAGCAATCTCAGTATTGCTAACTATCTCCTTTCTTAAAAATACAGTAGAAATATTACAGCCCATTCTGTTTAACTCTTTGTGGGGGGAGGGGAGGAAAGTTAGAGGAAAATTTTGAACTATCTCTAGGTAATTATAAGACAATTGGAAATGCATAACAGACTCCAAGAATTACTTAAAAGCAATCACTCAGATTCTGTATCACAAGGTTCATAGGCAAGAAAGAGAAATAGAAACTCAGTGAAATAACTCTAAAAAGTTTTTCTATAATAAGTTATTGCAGAAGAACTGTAATCAATGATTTTTTATCAAAATGGAAATTTTATCTGCCATGTTTGTAATAATAGAGGATATTTTAAAGAGCAACCTGAAAAGAGAAAAATACAATTCAAAAAAGTGCAGATAACAGTAAGCAGTAAAAATTTCAAGTAAGTTGAAATTTGAAATGATGGTGGAAAATGAATAGGTTACAAAATACTGAATGAGATTCAGTAAGAATAAAAGGGAATTGAAATAAACTAAGGCATAATCAACTCCATAAATACAGGGTGGGAAACAATCCCTGTACTAATTTTTCATGAGGAAAGGATTTATAATCCATAGTTTAACTTTGGTTCATTGAGTAACTGGACTAGGGTACTCCTATGTGGTTGTACTTGATCTGTATGTGGCTTGTATCAAACTCTGAGAGATCTGGCTTGAAGTGGTGTTACCAATACTTTGTCATGGAAAATAACATAGGAAAACAGGATTAAATAGTTTGACGTTTTTCAATGGCGTATTTCATCTTCCACCATTTGTCATTCCTATATTGAATTATTTACACTATTCTAGTATCCCATCAAGATAAACATCTAAATGTGCTAGATTAGAGGATTATAAGGAAAAACAGACCACTAGCTCTACAAAACAAGAGCTAAAACATCTGGGTTAGTGTAAAGAAATATTGTGAAAAGCTTTTTAGAAAACTACACTGTAGAATAATATCACATGTATGTTATCTTTGAATAATTCCATAGATATCTGTTCTGCTTGGTTTAAAAACTGCTGTAATTTTCAGTAATTTCCTATTGAATTTCATACCTCCATAAAATATCCTGAGTTGGAATGGACCCATAAGGATCATCAAGTCCAACTCCTCGTACCGCACAGGTCTACCCAAAAGTTTAGACCATGTGACTAAGTGCACAGTCCACAGTTCTTCATCAAAAGCGTGGTCGGGCACTGGAACAGGCTCCCCATGGCAGTGGTCTTGGTACCAAGCCTGATGAAATTCTAGAAGGGTTTGGACACATGGTCTAATTTTTTGTGTGGTCCTTTGGGGACTCAGGATTTGGACTTGATGATCCTTGTTGGTCCCTTCCAGTTCGGGATATTCTATAATTCTATGGTTACGGTCCATTTAACCATAAGACTATGAGCTTCTAAAATGTAGTTTAGACAAATATAGGTTTAAATTCACTTGGACATCTGCATGATGTTTTTTTTTTTTTTTTTTCCAAGTGAAGTAGTATTCTATTTTGTGATAAAATATTCTATTATTTTTAAAAATATTCAAGTTCCAGGAAAGGGAAAAATGCAACTGATTAGTCTTAGTGCAGATCAAATCTCATCCCTTCATGTGAAAAATAAAATAAAATAAAATAAAATAAAATAAAATAAAATAAAATAAAATCAATATTGGTGTCTATGTCTTTGTTTTAGGTTAAGTCAACATGACATATCCTGCACAAATGAATTCAACCCACTCTTTTTTGTGCTTGCTAAATCTGTCCTGAAACAAGACAGCTTTTTTTTTTTTTTTTTCTTTTTTTTTTTTTTCTTTCTAATTTCTGCCATTTTCTTTTCTTTCCTTCTTTCCTTTTTTTTCCTTTTTTCCTTTTTTTTTTTTTCCCTTTTTTTTTTTCTCTTCCATTTATTGACATGGATGAAAAGTATAACCTCAGCATAACATATATTTAGTACATATATTTAGTTCTGTTGGACAGTTATGAAAAAATGTATAAAAAGTATGATAAAGAACAACTTTTTACATAAACAGATGTGCTCCATGAATATTATATATATATATATATATATATAATCATTCCTCTGACATTTTTTTCATTTCATACCTCCATTTTTCCTTGTGAAGGGTTAAGTTTATCTCTGTTAAACTTGTTAAGTACTGAGATTAACAGCTGACAATTATATAATCTGAAAGAATCTTGTAATCAGATGACTTTATTAGATTCTTTTAAAAAATGCCTCTCACCATGCAACATTACTGTGTCATTGTGCTAATTACTGTTCCTGGTTTTCCCTAACATACCAAAAGCAGTCTGTACATTACATTTGGCCAGATTGAAGACATGAATTTTTCAACTTGAATAATAAAAAAAGGTCCTACATAAAGTGGTCAGGTCCCTTCCTACAGATATATATTTTTAATATTCTGGCAATAGAGGTATTTACTTAAAAATCCTTCTTTGATGTTCTATTGAGAACCAAAATAAACGAGTCCCTAAACTAGGGCTGTATTTTGTTTTGATGACATTTTTTTCTCTAAAGCTGTGAAAGTCTTCTTGTGAGGGGTTCTTGTATTCTTGGTGGTATGTATCTTTTCCACTGTCCTGTAATATTTCAGCTAAAATACCTCTATTCCACAGAGGATCTGATCTCTACAGAAACAGAATTCTCTGAGCCAGGTCCTAACTTCATAACAGTATTTTAGTCACATCCTGAAAAAAAAAAAAATAAAAAAATAATAATAAAATAAAATAAAATAAAATAAAATAAAATAAAATAAATACATATGATTTGGTATCTGTACATTTCCATATTTCTACTTTTGAAGGAAGTATTCTATTCCATGTTCTGTGATCCAATTTTTACTAACCATTTATGATAATACACTGAACTGTATTTTTATTTATCTGTTTGTTTATTGATAATAAATTTCTCTAAAGAACAACAGGATCTGGCTCATGAGATACAGTAATAATTCACTCCAAATTCCTTTGTTCCTGTTTAACTTCATTTCTTTGTGTGTTTGAAAAGGTAAAATCCTAGCTAAGGAGGCAAGAGGTAAAATAATATTCTGAATTAGTTTTTCTCTTTTAGTCTTAGTGTTAGAATTCTGCACGGATTCCAAGAAAAAAAAAAAAATAATAGCATCCTCTGATCTTTGTGTGGATTTTGACTCCAAAAACAAAACTAACTTTTTTTTTTTTTTTTTTCCTTTGGCATTTCAATAATTTTGATACACATTACAATTGTTTTAAAAGTTTTAATCTTACTGATATTTCCAGATAGCAATTTAGGTAATTACAAACTGCATATATGAATGGATTGTTGTCTTATACACAGCAGTGTATATGTCTTATATATGCTGTGGTGGAGCAGAGGAGCTTTAATAAGAATAAAAGTACTTTGGACAGGAAAGCACAGGGGTATTTGACTTTTGTCAGTATTAGTAGAAACTTCTTCTTTGAGAACCAAATTCATCCACAGATATTCTGAAGAAAATGTCTGAAAGAATAACAAGCCAAAAAATATAATAATAATCATCAAAGAAATCCTTGATTTGAAAAATTACAAGCAAAGCTCACAGAAAGAATGAACAGATCTATTTTTTTTTTTTTTTTTTTTTTTTGACAGTGTGTCATAGACAAATCCTTATTTAACCTCTTTTGTAATGATGTCACTGGCTTCATAAAACCAAAGGACTTGTGTGTAATGTCTATTCTACTAGGAAATCTGTCCGCCCATTGTTTCAGACAGGCTAAAATGTAACTACAATACTTAATATTATTTCAGAGTTCCTGGGAGCACGTTCTTCTGTAATAATAAATAAATAAATAAAGCAGACAAAGTGAACAAAAATGACCTTGTTTCTTTGAATAAGTGAGTAATGTTGTGTGCAAATATTAAATTAATGGTTGGCATGAGCCTTGGTCAGCTGGAGTAAGGCCTGTAGTAGTCTGCTCATAATTTGAGTTGTAAACTATCTGTCTTTTACAGCATCTAGCGCTCAGTACCCACTGTGCTAACACCTGTCTCAGCTAGGACTTCTTTCGGAAGGTGGTTTAAAGATCTGGTTGTAGTGCATAGATTTAAATTTTACACATAGATTTCTGCAAAATCTCAGGTTTCAGTCCACACTGCTGTGGATTGGTAATGAAAGTAGGTAATACAATGTGATGTATTTTTTAAATTGCATCAAGCTAG
>CM021797.1:31572163-31585157 GCA_011076525.1 Nettapus auritus | reverse complement strand
TTGGTTTGTTTGTTTGTTTGTTTGTTTGAAAAAGTTTTCAGTTACTACATGCTATGTGTAAAATATATATATATGTATTTAAGTCTTTATTTAATAAACAGAGAACATTTCCTCTGCATCACTGTTTTAAGTTTTTTGTTTTTTTGTTTGTTTTTTTTAATTTTAAAGAAGTCATATTTTGTTGTTTTTGTTGTTTTATTTTGTTTTATATCTTCAAAATTTTAATTTCACATATACATTTCACATCATAGAACCTGAACTCATATGTCCATAAGAACAGAATAATTACCAGTTCCTCCTGTATCTTGGCACAGGATCATATATTAAATAAATAAACAAATAAATAAATAAATAAATAAATGTTTATTTGTTTCCTGGGAAAAGGATGATGGAAAAAAATTGACTGCTCAGTGTAGTCAGCATGAAATGGATACAAATAATTAATGTGACCCCATGACACCATATGTGTCATACGTTTACTTTGTAGAAGTTCACTAGAAGTTGGACTGACAAAAGAGATTCTTAGATGAACATATGTGCATACACCTTAAGTGCTTTATACCCAGAAGAAGAGTCTGAAATTTTTTCCCATGTAATTGTAAGCTCTTTCCTTTTTTTTCAGCCTTACTGTTATTTTCTTCATATTTTGTCTTTCCAACATATCTATATAGATAAGCATTTCTGTTTAGGTTTTATCTCTTAAGTACATCAGGTGTATGTATGTGTGTGTCAAATCCAAAACGGTAGTTGTATCCTCAGGTCTTGTAACACATTTTTTTCTTTATCCCAGTTCCTGGTTATTCCTCTCAATTAATGCAGTATATTTCTATTACATTCTGTTCCACTTCTGTCTTGCTCTTTCTTCCAAAACCGTTTCTCGCCTTTGGAACAAGTTTCTACCTTGCAAACTAGGAACAATTAGTGGTTCATTTAAACTGTCCCTCTACTTCTCATTTTTACAGTCTTTCAATTAATATGTCAGTTAAAGCTCCATAGTAATTACCCTGAAGTTGTAGAAGTGTTTCTTTGCTATTTGAGAATCGCATTGCAGAAGCATGTCCGTTTTAGCTGGACACGCACTCACAATGCCTACTATAAGGTAGGAAGTAGAAACCAGTTCACTTTTCTGGCAAAGGAAATCAAAACAATGATCAAGTTATACACTACTTCTCTGTACTGACATTTTAAAATCTTTCCAAAGAGAAGAAGGGAATCCACAGAAAATAGAATGAGTTATTTATCATTCCTGTGCCTATTTCCTTGTTCCAAACACTTTCACAATTTGCTTTTTAAAATCTGATTTTTTAAGGCAGTTTCTTCTCTTTCACCATTTAATCATAAAATATCAAGGAAGTTTCTGAATGAGTTGATAGAATATAAATTATTTATTAAAAATCAGAAACATGCACACATAATTCAAGAAACACTGTTTGAGAATCTATATAATTTAGCATAATGTGATCACCTGCATGTAAATTATTCCCTAAAGATCAAGTGGAGACAGAAGGAAGGGGGATATCTACTTTGAACAACATTTAATATGAGAAAATAATTAGAAAGATGCAACAAAGTTTATTTTGTCTATGGTCCATGAAACCATGATTATAGATCCTTTTAATATAATTTAAAAGAAAATTCATTATTTAATTAGGAGATATATGTTTAATATAATTTCTGTTAATGGATATAATATTTAATTCTCTTAAAGTTTTGAGATTGCTAAATATATTGTAAATTAAAAAAAAAAAAAAAAAAAAAAAAAAAAAAAAAAAAGATTAAAAGTTTCAGAAATGAATAACACAATTGCAGGTTTGGTTTACTTGGAGTAAACCTAGTGTTCCAAATATGATATGCTGCAACTGAATGTTCTCATGAAGGAAGAAATTAGTTGCAGATGTATGATACCTTTTTACTAGCTTCTGTCCATGCTCTCTTTGAGAACATTTTGAAAACAAATTTATTTATCTATTTATTTATTACTTTTTAACATCTGATGGAACACAATTAAGTGATTCTACTTGGATTTTGAATCATTTGAGTCATTTAAATCTTGCATTTCTCTGAGACAGAAAATAACAGTCTTGAAGTCATTGGGAGCACTTCCATCCTTAAAGATATGGTGAGGTGTCTTCCTATCTAAGAATCTTAAACTGTGGTCTTTCTGTGGTAGAAGACAAATCTTTCAATTTCTGCTAGAGAAAGTCTAACTTTCTATAATATCCTTGGCTGATATTGCATTTATATAAAATCCTAATTGTTTGTCCTGTAATGTAAGTATTGTTACACTTGAAAATCTTTTAAATTATATAGTAATTAAAAAAAAAAAAAAAAGCTCGTATTTATAAAATATTTCTTATGTTTAAAAAAATGTTATGTTTATTTCTTATGTTTTCTTATGTCCTCATTTCTTAAAATACTATCTATCTTATTTATAACTAAATTAGGCATGTTAAAGTTGCAAAAAGTGCTCAAAAAATTACATTCATTACAAAAATATAATTGATAATCTTGTGGAAGCTCTAAATGCAACATCTAAGCTATCTGAATTTAAACTACATTTAGCTTTAAACATAGAACTTCTAAATGTCCATGTTAAAAAAAAAAAAAAAAAAAAAAAAAAAAAAAAAAAAAATTATTTTTTACACTTCATATTAAATATTCCATTTTGATTACATACCATTTTGACCAGTGAAGCAGTTTTTCTTATAGCTTTGCATAGAATAAAATCTTATGAACTTAAGACTGACTCTTGCATCTTCCACAATTTGATTTCAGATTGACATTATTTTAAACAGTACCCAGCATAACGCAATGATTCATACAAAATAGGACCTAAGCAAACCATTGTAGAGGTAATTATTGCTCATCCTGGCTAGTGTGTTACTTGTACTTGGGACATATAAGTCCAACAGATTTAAATGCTAAGTTTTCAAGTTAAAATCTTGAAACAGTTTCTAGGCTGGGGAGGTTTATGCTATGACTGGGTGAAGTGCTGAACATCCTGCTCTGAGACCATGCTGAGCCACTACACCTGCACTGTGCAGAGGTTAGGACCGGAGACTTCCCCAGGCTGCACCAGCCTGCATCATGTAATCTCATTATATTTGCATTATTTCTGCATCTATACTCCAGTACCTAAACAATTTATATAAAACATACAAACACAGAAACAGATGACAAAAAAAAAAAAAAAAAAAAAAAAAACCTGCACTTAGGCAAATAGGAAAAAAGTAGGCTTGTCTGGAGTAAGGCTTATTTCCAGGCAGAATTAAAAAGTTTAATGAGTAGGCAGTGGTCTTTTTTTCACTTGAATAAAATCAGCTACCATGTAAGTATGATAAAGAGAATGAAATACAAATACAGCTTTCTTTGTTTTGTATTGATTTGTTTTTTTTGTTGTTGTTGTTTTGTTTTATTTTTCATTCTGGGTTCATTTTTCCTTTCTGCTGTCATCTTTAATGAAAAAAAAAAAAAAAAAAAGTGAAAAAAAATTTCAAATTTCAAATACAATGTGTGTACTCTCTCTGAAATAAAATGCAAGTGTCTGACAGTGTTCTTTTCTTTCAATACAAACTTACGACAGTGGTCATCTTCCCATTCTTGAAAGTGTCTGCTGTCCTTTCACAATTATTTCCCAGCTTCTCAACCTCTGCATTGTGGTATGCATATTATTCTGTAAATTCTTCATTTGCTTTAAGCTTAACTTTAAGATCAATGAACTCACTTGCCAGTTTGACAGGACCATCAGTTGTCTGAGTAATTAATTAATCTTTATAGTTATTTTTTTTTTTTTTTTTTTTTTTGTTTATTTAAGCTCAGGCCAAACAGGTTTTATTGAATTTAATAGCCAATCAATCACAGAGCAAATTCTTCCTGAAATTAAAATCTTGTTCTGCAAATAGAAACAAGGCTAAAGCCTTGTTTCTTTAGGTTGCTTTTGTGTCTGACAATTTTTAAATATGAAACCTGGATTTTCACCTTTGCAATCGATTATTTATTTTTTTAAATGCCTTTGTTGTGATTTAACCTGGCCGACAGCTAAGCACCACACAGCATTCGCTCACCCTCCTCCCTCCCTCTCTGGGATGGGGGATTGAAACGGAAAAGTGAAATGAGAGTTGAGATAGAGACAGTTTATTAAGATAGAAAATAATAATAATAATAATAATAATAGTGTGCATGAAACAAGTGATGCACAATGCAATTGCTCACCACCCACCACTGACCAATGCCCAGTCTATCCCCAGCAGCCGGCCCCCCCATCCCGGCTAGCCACCCCTATATATTGTTTAGCATGACGTCAGATGGAATGGAATACTCCTTAGGCCAGTTTGGGTCAGCTGTCCTGGGTCTGTCCCCTCCCAGCTCTTGCTGCACCCCGAGCCTGCCTGCTGGCAGGACAGAGCGAGGAGCTGAAAAGTCCTTGGCTTAGTACAAGCACTGCTCTGCAACAACCAAAACATCGGCATGTTATCAGCATTCTTCTCATCCTAATCCAAAACACATCACTCTACCAGCTACTAGGAGGAAAATTGACTGTCCTAACTGAAACCAGGACAACCTTTCAAATTGAAACACTACTGTCTAGCACTAACAAATTAAATTGTATGTAATGGAGAAAGCAGAGACTGCTGCTGGACCATTCTGTAGGAATAAAACAAGTAAGAGAAGTACTGATATAAAGTAGGAAAGGAAAAGGATACAAATCTTAACACTTGTGTGATTCACTGGTTGCAGTCATCAATATTACAATCAAGAAAAAATGGTTAGTATACATAATTTATAATACTGCTTTAAGCAATACTCAATAAATTCTAAGTGTTACTGATTTATCATGAGGTTTACAGATAAAATGAACAATTTGGTCATCTGTAAAACTTTCTGAATTCTTCCAAGTTGGCAACCATTTTCTCCACCATTTTCTTACTTTTATGTGTGCTATGGTGCTGGGCCCACCTGAAAATGCTATTGTGGAAGCATTATTGTGGACAGGATTCAATCATTTTGACACAAAATTCTGAAAAAAAAAAAAAAAAAAAAAAAAAAAAAAAAAAAAGTGTAATTACTGGAGAAGTTGGGGAAAATCCAACTCTAGATTCATAGTCCATACCAAATAAGGTTGCATTGATTTCAGTGGTCATGCCACTCCTATTAACTCCTTGACTTCAGCTGAAATTTTGCTTCAGTAAGGATTTTATAATCAGATACTTCATTTGAACAAAATGGATCCATTTTTCAAATTGTCACTGTGTGCTTGGGAAGTTCAAGGCTGTGTTTTATGTACACAAAAGTAAAGAAGATTTGGGATGTGGGAAGGAAAGTGAAGATGAAAACAAATAGGACAGAAAATGAGAACTGAGTTTCTCATTTTGGAACGGTGTGATTTTGCTTTATTTTCCCTTTGAGATTCTGGGAAGATATTATCAGTGGTCCACTTGTTTTGTCTTGACATGTTGCTACCACTTGACATTTAATGTTTATAGATAGTAAAGACAGATAAGGATTTTATTATGCTCTTTCACCTGTTTAACTTTTTTTTTTTTTTTCTATTGATGATTAAACATCATCTTTATCCCTCTTAAGCATGAAAGTGTGGCCTAAAAATGCTCTAAAATTACTTCTCTTATTTCAAAACTTTTGAGGAGTTCTTTGGTCCTGTTACAGATTGTCAGATCCTGTAGCCTGACAGTGAAAAGACTGCCACAGATCCATGCCCCCCAAGCTGAGGGATGCAACCTGCTGAGTCTAAGCATGCATTCTCAATAGATGACTACACACACATATACAACATGCATAGACACACAGAGACACAGCAGGCCACACAAAGCAGCACAGAGAGAAACTTTATCTAGTTTCTAGGCCTAGACATGCAGCCTATTAACTTCCCCTGGATCCTGCTGACTAAAGGCTCTCAAGCTGACCCCAGAGCCACAATCCCTCCAGCAAGAGGCTGGGATCCCTTGTCCCTTCAGGAGTCAACCCTTCCAGATGCTTCATCCTCAGAGGTTAAAGGCATCATAAATTATGATAAATTAACTTATCCACTAATTTATGGTAAAGCTTTAACTGCATTTTTAGTGTTTCAATGTTTATTCAATGTCCTTTGCTTGCATCATCCCCCCCAAAATACTAACTTGAGTTTCTCTACCTACCTGAACTCTGTTAGATTTTCCTAAGAACAGCTTTGCATAGAATTTAATGTCATCCATTCTTTTGGAATAATGCCATAACTATATTATTTTATATGGATACTTGTATTATTTTTATTTTAATGTCAAACATTTTTCTTAAAAAGCTAATTGAATAAAGCAGGAAGTTCATGATGTCAACAGAAAGCATGAAGCCCCCTTAGCCACTTAATTTGGATAAGTTTTGAATAAGATTTGGGTAAGATTTGGATATATTTCAGAAGGGCAGGTTTCTTTCTTTTTTTCTTTTTTTCCTTAGTTCATTTACTTGTTTGTTTGTTGTTTTTTACCAGAATCTGATTAAACATTTCATGATGTCTTAAACTTACTGTTACTTGATGTAACTGCATAGAGCTTTTGTGATTTAACCTTCATCATATTTCTTTTTTGCTTTTTCATAAACAAGTTAGATCTCTCAAAAATGTGAGACTGCAGTCTATTGCAAAATAATTAAGTAAATAATTAAAAAAATACGCTGTGTTCAAGACTCTCTCCAAGGAGATTATGCAGGACTTTGAAGGTTACCTTGAAAAAAAAGTTACCTTGAAGGTACCTCTCATGGTCATAGCTGACTTCAGTGATGTTGTTAAGTGTAAAATCTATGATGTTGACTGCCTGATGAAAATTCTGTTGGTGGTGTTATATGTCACTACATTTATGCACATGTACATGCCATACCAGACTACAATATTCAACACTAAGAAAACATAAATCTTTTGAGATTTATTATGTTGTGTTTGTTTCTAGATCATACAGTTATTCTATAAGATACTTTTTTCATAATTTTATTTTTGGTCAGAAGCTTTTGAAAATATTGGAGGGTTGACAAAAGAGCATCAATGAGCCATTTCAGGAAACAGAAACATTTTGACAAAGATGGCCTATTGGCATATTTGCATTGCAAATTACTCTAGATTAGGCACTTAATTTTGTAGGCTGCCACTGGAATATTGAAATTTGAGTGTTAAGTCTTGGGAAAAAAAAAAAAAAAAAAGAGAGAGAGAGATGAAAGATAATAATAAAAAAAAAGAGAAAAAAAGGGTCAGTGGAAATTGAAAATGTTGGAAGAAGCAGAGAAAATGGAAGAAGCAGAGAAAATGGAGGGAGACACTTCTAGTGATGCCTAATGAGAAGATGAGAGTTACAAACTGAAATTAGGAAGTTCCATTTAAGCATAAAGCTGTTTTACTGTGAGAGGGTGATTGTGGTTGAATGAACTTAAGTTTACCAGAAAGGCTGTGGATTCTCAATCCCTGGGAAAAAAAAAAAAAAAAAAGTCATCCTTGGATGATATTTAGAAGTGACTTCCAGCTTCAGTAATGATAAAGTTAACATTTGTAGTTAGCTAGAACTTTGTTTTCACATTCACCAGTTTTTCTTCATAAAATACATCCTTGTATTCCCTCACTTGCAGTTTCCCATCTCCTTTTCTTCATACCATGTCAAGGCTAGATAGTAACCCATCTTCATTCCAGTCAGGTTGTGTCCTCATTTTCCTCATGGGTCTGTAAAACAGGAAAAAAACTTGGGAAATTTCTTGGAAGATAAAATTACATTTCTGCATTCATGCACCTGATGTGTCTCCTGGCTGGAGAAATTATAGCTCAGCAGAGGACAAGTTCACTTAAATACTGTCTTACAGGGAAGAATGCTTAGTCACCTAGTTGAAATGGTGCTAGCACATTTGATCTTGAAGTCAGTAGGGTGTGATCATGGTGGATATATTTTGAGAATTCAGCTGCACATCTATGACAAATTTATAATGGGTATATGCAAACAGAATAGTTAGGATCTTGTAATTTATAAATGTTATCTTTGGTTTCACAGAGAGTTATGGAAAGGCAACTTCTTTTCCAAATATCAAATTCAAGTCTTAATCCTGATGATGTTTAAGTTTATGTTTAATATATAAAATTTAATTTAATATTTGCAATATTAAGGAAAAAGAAATTTCCATTAATTTTGTTTTTACAAATGTCAAAATTTTATTAGCTGAAAATAATTTTATATAAGTTTGCAAATGAAAATTTTAATACTTGAAGCACAGTCCTTGGTTTGTAAGAACAGCTTTTAAACAAAGAAAAATTGGATGTCCTCCAGCTGTGCTAGCAAGGTTTACATATGAGAAATAAAATATGATGAAAATATGAAAAAATAATGAGGACACTCAGACTTTTTTTTTTTTTTTTTTTTTTTTTTTTTTTAAGTAAGATTTTGAACCCCTCATCTAACTGTTTTAAACAGTGGGTTATGTTTAATGTCATGAGAGTTTTTAGTAATTTAAAACATCTAAAAATTAAAATGACGAAATGCTTGCCTGAAGTAGATTTTGATTGGACAATTCAGAAAACCATAAATGCAATGTCTTTCTGAACATTTCAAACCAAAATTGCAATGAGTGACCCTTGAGCCTAACAGAAGCCAACCTGACAAGCAAACAGATTTCCTGTCTGATCCGTTTTAGCAAGTTTGAGAACAAAAGTATCAAATGTCATAATTCAATATGTCAACATGTCATACACTCAAATTTTATATTGCAACAAGTATACTTCAGTCCTCTAGTATTCTTAAGTCCTCTGTGAGAGAAAATAATGTGCAAAAGAAAATAATTCAAAAAAATACAGAAATAACTCTATTTATATGTTTCAATATTCTAATTTAACATATGTTAAAAATAATAAATTAGTAAGAATATTACTGGATAGGTTTATTACAATGTTCAGCTTGACTGGTTCATTTGAACGAGCTCTCTGGTATTAACATGCCCTTGACATCACTAAAGGGCTAAAATGGTTCTACAGGTCATATCCCTGTGCTGTTCAGTCAACTACAAGTAGTTGTGAACTCTGTGAATTAAAAATAAATAAATAAATAATACTCACACAAGAGAGTACCACATGGGTTATTGTTTCATACATTTATTTTTTGCATTACATTAGTTTATTATCTCATTTGTCTATTGCGTTTTTTATTTAGTTAGTTATTTTTACAGGATGTGAAGTAGATGGGGGTATGGAAAGAGTATATTCAATGTAAGCCTCATTTATTTAATAACATGCTTGTTTCATTTCCATGACTCTAATATGATTTTATTGAATCCTTATCAGCTTTCAACATTGAACAATACCCTGCTTTCTGATGTCTGCAAAACAAAACAAAACAAAACAAAACAAAACATATTATAAAGACCAAGCCCCACAAAACTATATGTTTCATAATAATATTTTGTCCATTAAAAAATGATATATTTTGCTATTTATATCCTCTGCTTAATCACTGTGATGAAATTAAAATTTTGTGTTCACTAGCTGTGATTTACTTAGTGTGGTTTGATTTATGACACTGTAAATTTGTTAAGTTAATGGAATATTTTAATTTACTTTGCATGATAGAAGACAGTATAAAATTAGTCTGAATAACTGTATTATATTTTAGTACTGTTCAACACTAGCCAAAATATGAAATCAGAAGGAAATTAGTTGTGTAAGCATTTTTTTTTCAGGTATCTCTGTCCTAGCAGACGGAAGATCTTATATCACATACACCGGTAATTATGTTTTATGTTGTAAGTTATCATCTTCTTCTTCTTATCCACCTTTACAAGGACCCATAATCTTCCAATGCACAGTCTCAGTTCTACAAATTTATGTGAACAATAAATAGAACTATTCATAATAATTCATAGTATTTAGATTTAGTAAATATGTGTATCTCTACAGGACTGGTGTCCTTAGTACACTACCTTTGAAAGTCTGATTCAGACAAACTAGCTGATATAAAGTGGTTTAAACAAAATATGTTGCGAAATAAAAATCTGGGATTGTTGCCTGAAAAGCAGCAGGTATACAGCAGAGCAAGTATACTAACAGACTGAGTAGTAGAAGGGTGGTGATACCTTGTTCTGTTGGCTATTATTTGCTGCATTTATATAGAATCATGCTAAAGAAATCAGAGACCAGGTATCGTCACAATAATAATAACAATAACTTTTTAAAAATATTAAAACAAGGAGTCCTCCAAATCAAACTGTCTTTTAAAACCCTGACTATGTTTCAAGGTCAGTTCTGTTCCAGTTAATTCAACTGCAAAGAAAAGACCACATTACAAATTGGTGTATATAATGTTAAATTTCACTTTGTCAGGTTCTTTATTCAATATTTCAGAATATTTGATCAAATATTTTATTTTACATGTATATATATAAATGCAATATATTATTTATAATATTCATTTATAAACAAAAACTGCAAATAGATTATACATAAATATTTGTAATATTTATTAATATTTCATCTCCTGGAAATTAATAGTATATCATATCCATAATATTAGTGTTTGTTCTCAGAGGCAGTTTTTGATAATTTCTTTGAGTAAAATAGAATTTATCAAAGTAAAAGTAATTCACACCATACACCAGAATAAATTAACTAAAATATTCTGAATTAATAGTAATACAATATGCTTCTATAGTGACTGCCAAAGAAAATTTAATTCCCAACTTAGATTCTTGAGATCATCTCTAACATACCTGCTAAAATAACTGTTGTAAATAGACTTCCTTAAAGTTTGATACAACATTGGTTTGGAGTTATTTCTCTACAGATTTAGATGTATCCGGCACAATATGCATGCCTCTTTTGAAAATTAAGTTTATATTTTGCCTTCTCATTATGAATATTTTTAGGCCTTACATACTTCCTGTTAGTATGCAGTGAACCGGAGAAAACAGAATTGCTGCCCTAAACTTTTACAATAAAACTCTCTTCTGTTTTTTGTTGTTGTTGTTGTTTTTTGTTTGTTTGTTTTTTTAATTCCTACTGGTAGAATGGCATAAAATATTGGTATTGTTAATTTATTAATATTGACTAGTTAGCAGAAATGTTCCTAGATAGGCTGCACTGAAAAATCCCATAAGTTAATTGCTGTTTAAAATAATTTATATACATACATACATATGTTGGTTTTCTAGTTAGAAATAGCAGAAAGAATATCGCCACTATGTAACAACTAAATTATTGTGGAATCATTAAATTTTAACAACAACAAAAACAACAACAGCATAATAATAATAATAATAATTACTTATTCTTGGTAGAGCATCCGTTATTTCTGTGAGCTGTGATTGTGAAAAAGGCATATAAACCAAGTCCCTTGATAGTTACTAAGGTGAGGTTTAATTGTGACTTAGGAGAGGAAATGAATAGAAGCTATACATTGTTGTCATTTTTTCTCCACAATTTATTTACCCTGCTGATTGATTTGCAAACAAAAGTGTATTAAGCAGTCCTGAGTTTAACTCTTGGAATTTTGAAAAAGGATATGAAAATTAACTTATATTTTCTGGGAAGTGTACTGCAAAGGTAATTTAAAATTTTAATCACTTTGGGATGATGGATAAACTAACAAAGGCTAGAGTTCTTTTTACTCTTTCCACACTTATCAGGAATAGCAGGAACCTATATTAACCAAGTGTAGGTTGTTGCTTAAATACAGGATCGAGTAAATAGAGATCTCAAATGATCTTTTCTTCCTTCATTATTGTGACTGTAACGGCAATGTAAAGATCACTGGAGTCATTTATATCTCATTAGAAAAGGTTGTTCTCAGTGAAAGGTGTTTTTTGTCGGTTTGTTTGTATATTTATCTACTTATTTTTTTTCTTCCTCTTTTGCTTTTTTATTTCTTTGGTGTCTTTTGGAAAGACAGACAATCAAATAATTCTCCTTACTTCAATAAGATCTGGTGTAGTTTTTCTTTTCTCTTTATTCTTCTGCATAGCACATGTAGAATATTTCCAGCTTTAGAATTTTCCACGTTCCTTGTGCTTCTAAAGAAGCACAAAATAGCCAGTACCTCTCCTTTACACAAGAGCTAACCTCATCTCAAAAGCACAATTTCTAACGCAGTTCAGAAAAATAAAATAAATTTAGAACTTTTTTTTCCCCAACAAATTTTTAATCTCTGTGAAAGATGATAGTCACAGTCATATTCTGATTACCTCACCTATCCAATTTTAATCCAGCTCTTGCCACAGCGTGGTGACAGTCAAATATCATGTCATCCTTCATATTCTTTCTCCTTTAAAAGAAATAAAATTCTCTAACTATGAAGTGGTCTGCTAAAACGTTTTCAAACATCCTACCTGGAGAGCTCCAGGTGAGATTGTATTCACTTCCCTCATAACAGAAAGATTTACAGTTAGCAACTGGATATTAATACATTGTTTAAGCCTTTTTTTAATGGTTTTAGCGTTTCAAGACTAACACTAAATATATGTAGCATATTAGAGTATTATGGAGTAATGTTAATAGTGAAGAAAAGTAATTTTATTGCAGACTGAAAAGCAACTTAGACTTTGCCATTCTATTCAATGTCTTACAAAAGATTTATATAGTACTAGCTAATCTTTCTGTTAAAACTTTGTCCAAAAAAAATATCATTCATAAGCAGAGAATTGTTCCTTAGTTTCAGATGGTGATTTTGCATCTGTAATGGTGATATTCCATATGCAGTGGTAGACACTAGGGATGTGAATAGAAACGAATAATGGACTTCAGAAAGTGCCTCGATACATGAGTTCAAAAGGTCACTTGAATAACATTTATTATCCTAGGGGCACAGAACTGAATATATCTGAATACAGGGAGACATTGTAGCATAAGCTACTTTCTAGCAATGGACATACTCCTGCTTGTTACTGAGCAATTATGGAGGGTGGGGCAGGGCAGGGCAGGGCAGGGCAGGGCAGGGCAGGGCAGAGCAGGGCAGGGCAGGGCAGGGCAGGGCAGGGCAGGGCAGGGCAGGGC
>CM021797.1:31549391-31572063 GCA_011076525.1 Nettapus auritus | reverse complement strand
GGGAAGGGACCTAACTTTTACAATGATGCCAGCTGACGTGTGGTACCTGCACCAATGCCACTATTGATTTCTATGGATTTAGGATTGGGACTTTTATTACTGTGAGTGTCAATGTAATTCAGTATCAGTTCATATTTCACAGATGGAAGAACGCTCATGTTTTATAAATTTCCTTGTTCCTAAGAAACAAATCATAATTACTTGTCTCTGGATCTGGAGACTAAACTCAGCCTCATCTGTGCAGTGCCCAGAGAATACTGACATTTCTTACTTTTCCCAGGGTTAGTCTAACACTAATTAATGTGTCTCCCTGTACTTCTATTTCCCAGTCTTATTCTTTTGTGGATATTATGCCATTTTTAATATAATGAAAATGAATAAATTTCAAATGTCAGAACCCAGAAAGTAACGATGTGCCAGTATCCTTGGACATGTACAAAAGATTCTAAAACACATGAAAGACATTTAATTTGTGAAGATTTTCTGATTATTTACATTTACAGCACCTTCACCATGACATGGTATCAGAGAAATAATAATATCCTTTCTTAACAGCTTAGTGGTTACTAATCATCTACATAGATTACACCATACCACTTTTGGTGATACGAACAATCACGAATTTAGTTACTATAATCAGATACTTCATCTCTTTGTAACACGTAAAATGAAAGAGAGAGAAAGAAAGAAATAGTATGAGACAGAAGCAGAGAAAAAAAAAAAAAAAAAAAAAAAAAAGAGAGAGAGAGAGAGAGCTCATTAGCAACACCTTGAAAGTGAAGGGAAAGTAAACAACTGGTGTAAATATTTTTGGTCATGTCTTTTTTCTTCATTACTGAGATATGACACAGTCTGGGTCAATGTGAGATTCAAAGTCTGCAAGTGCTCTGATAAACATTACTTCAAAGCACAAAGGCAGAAAGCAGAAGTGAGAAGGGTGCAATCTTTAGCATATTAGTTTTAGAAGTGTATGAATTCATTGGGATGCCAGTTCAATTGCTCAAACTTCCATAAAGGCTCAAAGACTAGCAGGGTCTGTGGTTATGCCAGGTGTAAAAATGCTGTTAGGCTTTCTACTCCTCTCAAAGCATTCTTTCTCCAACTGTATGTGGAGAGTAGTGCTTAAAACCTTAAGCTTTTAAACTACTTTAACTGGTTCAAGATGTAAGTATGTCTTGATTCTTTATTCAAAGTGGAAGAAAATGGGGAATGGCTTTTTCGTATCTGACTCTGCAGCAACAAATTTTGTAAGAAATTCACTATCTAATTTTCAGGTTAAATGGAAGTGTACAGCTGCAGCTGTTTCCTTTGAATAACCTGATTAACAGTGAGTGATGTGTTTAATTTTTTTTCCTAGTTCAAACCATATATTATGTTTGTAACAGAAAATAAGCTAAAACTTCTTCCTTTTTTCCTCTCTTTGCCCCTATCATATCCCACATAAGCTATTTGCCTTTCCCTTCTCTTTATATTTTGTCTCTGAAGATTTTCTCTTTCTTCAACTTGTCAGAGATCAGAGTTTTTGATCAAAGTACTCTTTTACAATAAACACCCTGTCCCATCACTAAGATGTATCTAAATGAAAACTATAGCCAGAACATAACGTGAAATCATGCCACAAGAAAAAGTTAATAGTAGAGTTTATGAGAGACAAACTGCATAAACAGATCTTTGGATCCAAGACAATAAATCTATCATTAAATTATAAATAAATAAATAAATAAATTGTGTTTTTTATGTATTTAAGAGAGAAACAATGAGGTAGAATGTTGTAATTGGTTAATGGTTTCGTAGTCCTAGATAAATATCAGAGGAATGCAAAAGAGTTATTTTGTAAAAGATGAAAAAATGAGTTATTTCAGGAAAAGATAAAAATATTTAAATTAATAATAATAATGATAATAATAATATGTATTCTTTAACTCAATATTAAACTAAAAATACAATTTGAGTTAAAATGAAACAATCCAAATTTAAAACTGGTGCTTGGTTCCCTGCTCTTCATTCTCTGGCATGAGTAAGACATGTATGTTTAGAGATATTGTACCATGTCCATGGCCTAGTAAATGTCATGTTTTATATCATACACAAAAATCTATGTGTGACAGAAAAAGGCCATGTCTTAACTACTTTTGGTATGGTATGTTTTAACTGAACATAAAAGGAAGGCTATATTGCTTATAAATATATAACATAAACATATAACATACATTATTCTTATACATGAAGATAATTCTTATACATCATTTTTAAATAGGCTGTGATGTATTTGTGCATTGATTTTGGATATTTAGATTCTAAATATTTCTAAGGTGTTTTCACTCTTTTAGTTATATTAGAAAAAATAAAACATTGAATATTAATAGAAATTCAAATAGTAAATATCCCACTTGTGTATATTCTATAAATTTTACCTGAGTTGTCTTTGTTTGTTGAAATATTTTTCACTGTGCAAGCTGAGAAATGCTACAATGTGACACCCAAAACCATGCGTGTTTAAAAATCTGTTTGATTGCAATTGCAACTGAATGACTTCAGTACAGTTATTTATCAGTTACTTATTTTTACGTTCAAAAATGAGCCTTGGAAGAAGATAGCACTTCAAAATATTTGTATGATAAATTATTTCAAACATCATAAGGCCCCTTCTTGCAGTAGTGCTTCTCAAAGACATTTGTTATTTAGAAATTTCACTAGCATGTTCTATTAGCAGCAATCTACATTTACCAATGAAAACTGAGAGTTTGACTGCCTGACATTTAACTTTGTGAAGCAAAATGGTAGTTTATTATTATCTATGTGGTAATATAATCTGTATGAATCAAGCACAGAGTGATCACATTTGGATCCATAAAGAACAGTGAGGAATAATTGTCAGTTTGGAAGAAGTTGCTCAATGACATGTATATTAATGAATTATTACTGTACAATTAAAAACAAATGCAGTGTTGATGTCCTTGTCTCTAAATCTGACTTTTCCCTCACCATTCAGAAATTCTTACTATTACTGATAAATGTTATTGTGACTTTATTTTGCTCACTTAAAAATTTCCTTCTCCAGTATAATTGTTTTGGTGTTGCTTACATTTGAAATAGTGAAACATTATGTTCCTTTCTCTCTCTCTTTAATTAATTAATTTAGTATATTAACATAAATGATATTTAAGTTCAAAGACAATCAGAGCGACCAATGAGAGCTATGTTATCTCTTCACCCAGTAGAACAAGGAGGTAGATTCAGGCTTATACCAAAAGGCTCGTGAAAGGATCTAAAGCCTTCAGGGCATATCTGTCTAATCCAATAGTGACTGCTTCAAGTACCTGAGTTTCTGAGAACACTAAACAGCAATGTTTGGTCAAAACTACCCTGCAGAAATACTAAGTCTTGAAGTCAGATGGGCTCTTGTGGGAGACAGAAATATATTACTAAACCAATGAGAGAAAACAGCCCGAATCACATAACAGCTCGTTTTAAGGGAAATTATTCTACTGGCATACAATGTGTTGAAAAGGACCTTAAAGATCATCTAGTTTCAGCCCCCCTGCTCTGGGAAGGGTTGTCAACCAGGCTGCCCAGAGTCGCATCAAGCCTGGCCTTGAATGCCTCCAGTGATGGGACATCCACAACTGCCCTGGGCAACCCATTCCAGTGCCTCACCACCATCTGAGTGAAAACCTTTCCCCTAATTTCCAACCTAAATCTCCCCTGCCTTAGTTTAAAACCATTCCCCCTTGTCCTATCACTGCTAACATATGTAAACAGGCATTCCCCCTCCTGTCTATATGCTCCCTTCAAGTACTGGAAGGCCACAATGAGGTCTCCCTGGAGCCTTCTCTTCTCCAAGCTAAGCAAACCCACTTCCCTCAACCTTTCTGCATAGAAGAGGTGCTCCAGCCCTCTGATCATCTTAGTGGCCCTCTTCTGGGCCCGTTCCAAGAGCTCCACATCCATCTTGTGCTGGGGGCCCCAGGCTTGCACACAGTATTCCAGGTGGGGTCTCACAAGAGCAGAGTAGAAGGGGACAATCACCTCCCTCTACCTGCTGGCCACCCCTTTTTTAATGCAGCCTAGGATATAGTTGGTCTTCCAGGCTGCAAGAACACAGTGCCAGCTCAAGTCCAGCTTCTTTTCCATCAGGACCCCCAAGTCCTACTCCATGGGGCTGCTCTCAATTTCTTCTTCTCCCAGTCTACATAAATAACTGGGATTGCCCCAGCCCAAGTGCAACACCTTGTACTTGGCCTTGTTGAACCTCATTGGGTCCATTTCTCCAGCCTGTCCATGTACCTCTGCATGGCATTCCTTCCCTCTACTGTATTGACTGCTGTATATCCGGACCCAAGACTGAGCACTGAGGGACACCACTTGTGACTGGCCTTCACTCAGACATAGAACCATTGACCACAACCCTTGGGTTGTGACCAGCCAAACAATTCTTTATCCATCTAACAGTCCATCCTTCAAATCCATACCTCTCCAATTTAGAGAGAAGAATGTGGTGAAGGACCATATGAAAGGTTTTGCTCAAGTCCAGGTAGATGATATCCATCACCCTTCCTCTGTCCACCGATGCTGTCACTCCATCATAGAAGGCCACCAGATTGCTTAAGCAAAATCTGCCTTTGGCAAAGCCATGCTGGCTGTCTTGAATCACTTCTTGATCTCATGCACACCTTAATATGTCTTTTATATAGAATCATGGATATGGGTTTGGAAGAGACCTTCAACATCATCTAGTTTCAAACCAATTGTCATGAGCAGGGACACCTTTGACTAGACCATGTTGCTCAAAGCCCCATCCAACCTGGTCTCAAGCAGTTTCAGGGAAACCTGTTTCTGTGCTTCATCACCCTCTAAGTGAATAATTTCCTCTTGACATCTAATCTGAACCGTTTTAGTTTAAAACCATTCCCCCTTGTACTATCATTATCTACCCAAGTTTTTCCTTGTAGTAAACATTGTTTCCATACTCCTGAGGCCAGTAGAGTAGTTAATGCTTCTGAACTTGGCCATGTGGTCCTAACAGTGTTACTCAGGGGCCTACCAAGTTTCTGGATATTGAAGAATATATATATATATATTGTGAGAGTTCTGAATTACATCGACCAGAATTAAATTTGCATGTTTGTTTGTTTATTTGGTTGTTTTGGTGGTTGGTTGGTTTGTTGGTTGTTTTTTAAGTATTTTAGGGGAAAATAAAATGAAAAGCTTCAGTTATTAGATCTTGTATTTCACAATTTTTCAGTTATTTGATAAATTATACTTCAAAGGAACCAGAAAACATAGAGAAGAAAAAAATCTGTCAGCAAATGAGATTTGCCTCTGAGGAGAAACAGATCAAATACTTTTTTATTTTGAATATATATATATATATATTCAAATATATATATATTATTTGCTTGCTAGTAATCAGCTTCTGTGTGTGGACCATGTCATGTACAGAGAATAAAGAACCATCAACTGGAAGTTTTGGAGAGTATTTGTCTTTAACCACCTTTAGCACACAGCTTCCCAGTCAGCCTTCTACTTGGTGCCAGCTCTCATTTGAGTAAAATGTCCATCAGTCAGTCTCAAGGTGGCAATAAACAATGGATAGCAGAAAGGATACTTTTGATGCAATGTCATCTATATGATTTTTGTGTTTTCTTCCTGAAAGCTATAGTAAAGCCTCTGAACATTTTTAAAGAATTTGAAATGAAAAGGGTCATTAAATGCCCCCGGACACTGAAGAAGTGACTAAAGTACTAGCCTTGATTGTGTACTTCTGCTAAGTTATGATGGAGACATTAAGGACAGAAATTTGAAGAGTGAAGGAACATAGTTTAGTCAACTGAACCCAGGGTCTATAGAAATCAGTAGAAGATTGAATTAAGTGCTTGGAAACTTGTGCACAGTGAAGCAGCAGTGTAAGACCCAGACCAATAGAGAAAGACAATCAATGAAAGGAAAAATTAACTCTTGAACCTAGAGGATACAATCAAATATACTAGAAACCATTATATAGTATAATGAGAGAACAAAAAGGAATATAGTTCCAGCAAAAGAGGAAGAAATGATCAGTAAGGCCAAAACATTAAGGCTAATATAGAAATAAAAGAAGACAGAAGGGAATAAAGAAGTCGTATTGTTGGAAGGAAGAATATACACATGGAAAAGTATTGCATATGTATGTCCTGGAAGCAGATCTTTGTGATCAGAGAAGTGGGTCCACATAAGAGAAGATAAAAGTAAGAACTGATTATGTGTCCTAGGCCAAAAACTGCAGTGTAGCAATGATGACTAATTTCGTCTGGGATGTCTCTACAGGTGTGCTAGTAGATACCTTTCAGGTCCACTGAAAAGACCTATTTTCAGACACAGTTGTGTTTTTTAAAGTCCATGCTTTAGTCTTTTTGTAATAAATGACAACCTTCAGAAACTTAGCACAGATCTTGTATGTTCTTGTATTTGTTTATGTCAGTGTTGTGAATGTATATGCCAGTAAATACTCATATTTAAATCAGAGTATTACACAGATGAAATCACAGATAAAAAGAAAGTTCTAAAAGGTGTAAACTTCCAAAAACTTTTTCAGTATTTTTCTATTTAAGATTATTTTCAAGCCACAAAATAAACTGTGCTAAATATATTGAAACGTAAAAATCTGGAAAGACGGTAGAAAAATTTTCTTTTTCTTAGAAAAAGAAAATTATTTTCCTGAAACTTCTTAAAGGATATCTCTTCAGGGAAGACATATTGCCTGGCCAGCCTTCTGTGATTTTTAATTCTATAGGCCAATAACAAATTTGGCTTAGAGAGTAGACTTTGGGAACATCAACCAATTGCTGTGCTTTTGATACAAAGTTTAGGAAAAAGCTGTCATAATACCTCTCCTGCTTTTCTTCTGAAACATCTCACATGAATTATGACTCCCACAAATTGTAAATTGACCTGATCATTCTTCCTGTATACTTATATCTACAAAGCTTCAGAAGCTGTGGAGAATTTTATGAATATATTTAAAGTTTCATAAAATCATTATGCTTAGTAAGATTAACTCCCTTTTCTTATAAGTCTGTGTATAGAAGTTAGGGTGCAGCCCTTCTTTTTACCATGTGCACTGAAAGATGGAGTTACAGAAAATATGATTTTAAGATAACTTGGTTTATTAAATGCTGGTCTTTTCCATTCTGCCTGTATAAAAAGCTTTATTGATTCTGCTCATATCTCCTACAAAATCATTTCCCAAGATGTATTTCAGAAAACTTGAATAGCCAGTTATATATTTTTGTTGTGACCAGAGTTCTTTCCATTCTGTCCTCTTGTTCTTGCCACAAATTCTTACACTCGTTGTATTATTTTTTTTCCTTTTTTAAAAATCAAAATGTAAAACAAGAACCATGACTAGTAGAGCTCAGCATGATTCTGGCTTCAGTGAAACTATGTCAGTTCACAGCCATCTTTCATTTTTGCTGTTTTGTGCATTGTCACAGACAATCTGATTTGAACAGTTCCAACTGTTGTGGGCAGAAAAACTATCATATTGATTCTGGTGAAATGATGGCTGCAATATCTAAGTAATTGGATTGAATGGAGATTGCAGCTTTTGCTTACAGGCATGGACATGAATTGCACAACAGCTAAGATTATTATGGGTTTATTTTTAAGTACATCATTCTCACTCTGTTAGAATAACTTAGAAGATCTCTAGATTTTCACATCTTAATTAAAATACAGAAAAAGAAAATAAAACAATGTCCCCATGGGATTCCATGGATTTCTACCCTCATTTTTTCAGAGTTCGAATTTCACCAGCAAGTTTGGAAGGTAGTCGTATGCTTTAGCTTAGAGTACTGCAGCCTTCATGTAGATGTACCTACCTTTCATCTTGTTCCCTCAGCATTCTAATCTGATGATAAATTTTAGAACTGTTTAGGCAGGAGGCAGAGTCAAAGAATAAATTGTAGTCTGATTAGAAGACTAAGAGGTCTGTTGTAAGAGCTCTTTAGATTTGCTTAAGAAAATGGTGTATGACAGCTTGGCAGAGAGCTCTAAAATTCTGTAAAAGGCTTTAGATATGTAGAACTGATAAATGAGATGAAAACAGAAGAAGGACTTAAGGGGAGTTAAATAGAGTGTTGTCAATCTATTTACGGGCAACTCAGTTTCTCTGTTTTGTCATGGCTGTTTTTTGTGGTAGGTTTTGTTTCTGTTTCTTCTTTCTTCAAACATTAACAATGAGTGACTTGCTGTCCTCGTCTTAATGGAACTAGCTAAGTAACACCTTTGTGAAGTGTTACACTTGTCAGTTGGTTCAACAGAGGTAGTAATCATGAATGACCATAACTTTCATGATCATACATCAGGACTTAGACTATGAAACTCTACATTATTTGTTGTTGCTGAGTTCTGTCCCTTATTTTTAATCTAACAGTACTCTACCTTTAGATCAAAAATGGTAGGGGGAAGGGAGTTGTAGATAAGTCCAACATATCAGCAATTAAGTGGTCCATTCCTGTGTTTTAGTGTGGTTACATATGTCCAAAGAAATAAAGTTTGAAATAGCTTTTGAGAATATTTTGTTGTCAAGAGTATGAGAAAGTTTATGTATTATCACTAGTGTACATTTTCTGGAGTTTTTGTTCATTTGTTTGACTGATTTAATCTTCAAGGAAGAAGAATTTGAAAAAGATGTTACAAATTGCTCTCTTCTGCTTTAGTATCCTTTGGAGTAGCTTTAATGTTCTTTCTTTTCCTTTGTATATATGTATATTATATATGTGTGTGTATATATATATATTATTATTCACATTGCACGTAGAAAAACATGGTGAAAACTCAATCCTTCTTGCAGAATGCAAGAGTGTCATGTTTTCATATATTCACCTGGGTGCTTGATGGACTGTGGAACCTGAATGCAGACCTGGAATAACTTGTAGGCATGTAGGGTCTAAAAATTGCAGAGCACTCATTCCCTTCACGACTTCCTTCACATAAATATTACTGAACTATCTGTATGTGAAAAATAAATAAATAAATAAAAATAAAAATAAAAATCTATGTGTAGAAAGTTTTGTGGATTTCTGGTTTTTATAGTGCCATATGTGAAATTACTATTAGGGATGTCATTAAGTATTGATAGAGTAGCAGAAATTGGTCCATATTGCAAGCATTCTATCACTCTGCATAATGTGAAGTCTAAGATCAGTCCCTAGTATATTCAAGTAAAATACAGCATTGATCTTGTTTCATTAAATACTTATTAATCTTTTTGATGAGCATAAGATAAATCAGTAGTATATCTTTCTACATACATATTAGGCAAATCCATCTGGTAAGTAGCAGGTTTGTGAAGGATAATAATAATAATCTTATGCAACACTGTATGCATTTATACATGTATAATTTTATTTTTTTTTTAATGGAGCAAAAGAACAAAATTACTTTGGCTAATCTCCTTTCTTGTCCATACATATAACCTGAAATAGTTGCTAACCTATAAGAATATACCTTGTGAAATGACATAGTATTTACATAACAATATTGAATCTGTCTGTGTCAGAAAACACTTTATTGGTAGAGCACATTTTGAATTATGTCAATTTATAGGGCATCCTGTGGATGTTGAAGGGAATGAAAGAAAGAATCCAGCTGTTTCTGTCATTATTTGTACTACCTGATACATTACTACATAAAGAAATTCCTCCCTGTGAAATCAAAGTAATCAGATCGTACCTTGCCATGAAGACCAGATTCTTCATGAAGTTTTATAATCAATATGAGAAAAACTTTGTCAGGATAGAATATTTGAAAAAGTAAATTGACATTGACAATTTACCTTGTACAAAGGTGCATTGCAAGGCAGGAAACTATACCCAGAAACTTAGTTAATTTTTATTCTAATCCTTCCTTAAACAGAAATACAGATATATTCCTTCTTTGAGTTTAACACAGTCTGTCTACCCATCACATTACTTATTGTTGACTAATCAATGTCAATGTTTGTTACAAAGCAGACTATAAAATGTAAAGATTTTTTATAAAATTCAACCTGTTTTTTCAATTTTGTTTTATTTTTATTTTTTTTTTACTGGATTTAGTTCACTTTCATGTGCTGTTCGTGGATTTATGAAGAAACAGCCTAAAACTGTGAGTCATATTGACTGGAGGGATCTATTTACTCACAACTGCTGTCTTTCTTTTTGCTCTTTGCATTATGTTCTTGTAGGGAAGAGGTGAGATTAAATTACAAATATCTTCTATTTTGTGGTACTGATAACTCACTGAGAATCTATACAACTACATCAACCTTTTTCCTGGTAATCCACCACGATCTTTAAAAACAAGGTATAGTTTTTGCTCTTGACTTACTTACATAAATAGTTCAAGAAATTCTCAGCATGATGTACGCCTTACTTATTGACCTGTTTTGGAAATTTTATTTTAGTCAGTTAAAGGGGTTAATTTAAGAAAGCTTCCAAATGTCTTAAGTGTTATGGAATTAGTTTTAACTGTGCAGAAAGAGGAATATCCTTCTCATATAACAAAACTTACCATTGCAAAACTTGGTAAAAGTATTATTTTTTTTCCAATCAGGCTTGACTTTGAAATTTGTTGGCATAGAAAGTTGTATTTAATTAGCTGTCTCATTAGAAATGTACAACCCCTGTCCAGTATATTGTAACTAAAGGGAAAAAATATATAATTTCTGTTTGGTCATCTCCTTGTACCCAGCATAATTTTTGCATTGTCACTGACCACAGAAATCTTTTACTTTTGGGGTGAAGATGTGAGGGGATTAAGATTGAAAGTCTTCTATGAACGAAGGCTACAGCAAAACTTTGATAAACATCCCACCTCAAAACAAACAAACAAGCATATAAACAAATAAATACTTTGTTATTGTTATTATTATTTAAAATTTTGGAGGGTGGTCTCTTTTCCTAATTAATTTAAATACTGGTATTGATCTTTGAGGCCTGAGATACTGGAAGTAATCATTCCCTTTGGAGCTAGTTCCACTTACATAAATAATATTGTTACCAACAGAGACATAATCATGGGAGTTGGATTAGTCACCACTTTTTGCTATAAAAGTTGTTTTTGTTGTTGTTGTTGTTGTTGTTTTTGTGTGTGTGTGTGAAAAATATGGCAGTCTGATTATTTATAGCACAAAATTATGTTATTTCTACTCTGCTAGATAAGACATTTCTTATTAATATAAATCTTTAGAATATGCAAACAGTGTCTTATACCATAAACCCTAAAACCAGAATATATTCTTAATATCATGCTGAAATATAGCTAGAAAAATCCCACCAAAAAAATAATAATAACAATAAATAATATGCTTGTAAGGCTAATGTAAATGAAAATTTAATCAAATTTACTGTATATTTGGTGGATGAAAAGATCAACATGAGCTATCTGTGCACACTTGAAGCCCAGAAGGCCAACAGGCTGCATCAACAGGCTGCAACAGAGCTGTGATCAGCAGGTCAAAGGAGGTAATTGTCACCTTCTACTCTGCAATCATGAGGCATTACTTGGAGTACTGCATCCAGGTTTGGGGGCCCCAGTACAAGAAAGATGTGAACCTGTTAGGATGAATCAAAAGGAGGGCTACAAAGATGATCAGAGGGCTGCAGCACCTCTCCTATGAAGAAAGGCTGAGAGAGCTAGGGATGTTCAGCTTCAAGAAGAGAAGGCTCTGGGGAGACCTCATTTTAACTGCACTTACAGGGGTCTTACAGTCTTATAAAAAAAAGATGGAGATGGACTCTTTACTTGGCTAGATAATTATAGAACAAGATGAGAACAAGATGGATTGGTCTTAAACTAAAACAAACAAACAAACAAAGATAGATTTAAACTAGACATTAGAAGGAAATTCTTCACTGTAAAAGTAGTGAGGCACTGGAACAGGTTTCCTAAAGAAGTTGTGGATGCCCCAACCCTGGAGATGTTCCTGGCCAGGCTGGATGGGGCCATGGCCAACCTGATCTATTGGGTGGCATCTCTGTCTATGGCAGGGGTATTGGAGTTAGATGATCTTTGAGGTCGCTTCCAACCTGAGCCATTCTATGATTTTATGATTCTATGATTCTATATATTTCCCCAAATTTTTACATGTATTCACAGAAAGTAGAAAAAGTAGCGACAAGTAGATAACTAACAATAGAACTATAGACAATAACCTCAAGTTGCACCAGAGGAGGTTCAAGTTAGAAATTAGGAGAAATTTCTTCTCAGAAAGAGTAGGTAGGCATTGGAACAGGTTGCCCAGGGAGGTGGTGGAGTCACTGTTTATGGGGTTGGAACAGGTTGCCCAAGGAGGTGGTAGAATCACTGTCCATGGGGGTATTTAAGCAAATCATAGAATCACAGAATCATAGAATATCCCGAGTTGGAAGGGACCCATAAGGATCATCAAGTCCAACTCGTCACACCGCACTGTTCTACACAAAAGTTTAGGCCACATGACTAAGTACACAGTCCAAAAATTTCTTAAATTCATACAGGCTTTGGTGCAGTGACTGCTTCACTGGGGAGCCTGTTCCAGTGCACAACCACCCTCTCAGTGAAAAATCTCCTCCTGATATCTAGTCTGAACTTCCCCTGCCTCAGCTTCACCCCGTTCCCGCGGTTCCTATCACTGGTGTTTATGGAGAATAGGTCACCTGCCTCTCCACTCCCCCTCACGAGGAAGTTGTAGACCGCGATGAGGTCCCCCCTCAGCCTCCTCTTCTCTAGGCTGAATAGGCCCAGTGACCTCAGCCGCTCTTCATAGGTCATCCCCTCCAGGCCCTTCACAATCTTTGTCACCCTCCTCTGGACACCCTCCAACAATTGAATGTCCTGTTTGTACTGTGGTGCCCAGAACTGCACACAGTACTCAAGCTGAGGCTGCACCAGCACAGAGTAGAGCGGAACGATCACTTCCCTCGACCAACTAGCGATGCCATGCTTGATGCACCCCAGCATATGGTTGGCCCTCCTGGCTGCCACGGCACACTGCTGGCTCATATTCAACTTGCTGTCGACCACAACCCCCACATCCCTCTCTGCAGGGCTGCCCTCCAGCATCTTGTCAACCAGTCTGTATGTACGGCCAGGGTTGCCCTGTCCCAGGTGCAGGACCCGGCATTTGCTTTTGTTAAACTTCATGCGGTTGGTGATCAACCAGTTCCCCAACCTGTCCAGATCTCTCTGCAAGGCCCTTCCACAATCATCCGAGTCCACAATTCCTCCAGGTTTGGTGTCGTCGACAGATTTGCTCAAAACACCTTCTAGTCCTACATCCAAATCATATATAACGACATTGAAGAGGATTGGCCCTAAAACGGAGCCTTGAGGGACCCCACTAGAGATCTTCCACCAGCCAGATGTGGCCCAATTTACCACAACCCTTTGAGCCCTGCCCGTCAGCCAATTGCTCACCCATCGTATGATGTTTTTGTTAAGCTGTACGCTGGACATTTTGTCCAGTAGGATCCTATGTGAAACCGTGTCGAAAGCCTTCACACAGAATCACAGAAAAGTCTAGGTTGGAAGAGACCTACAAGATCACCGTGTCCAACCTCTGACCTAACACTAACGAATCATCCCCTAAACCATATCCCTAAGCTCTACATCTAAACGTCTTTTAAAGACCTCCAGGGATGGTGACTCCACCACTTCCCTGGGCAGCCTATTCCAGTGACTAACAAACCCTTCAGTAAAGAAGTTCTTCCTAACATCCAACCTAAACCTCCCCTGGCCAGCTTTAGCCCATTCCCCCTCGTCCTGTCACCAGGCACGTGGGAGAATAGACCAACCACCACCTCGCTACAGCCTCCTTTGAGGTACCTGTAGAGTGCGATAAGGTCACCCCTGAGCCTCCTCTTCTCCAGGCTAGTCAGTCCCAGCTCCCTCAGCCGCTCCTCATAAGACTTGTTCTCCAGACCCTTCACCAGCTTTGTTGCCCTTCTCTGGACTCGGATGTAGGACACTTCTCAAGAAGGAAGTCTTAAAGGTGCAGCAGCAGGCTGTCCCCATATGTTGTAAGATGAGCCAGCAGGGAAGAAAACTGGCATGGCTGAACAGGGAACTATTGCTGAGTCTCCGGGAGAAAAACAGAGGTTATGTCCAGTAGCAAAAGGGACAGGCAAGTCAGGGAGAGTACAAGGAAGTTGCCAACATATGCAGAATAAAAATAACAAAGGCCAAAGCCCAGTGTGAGCTCAACCTGGCTACTATGGTAAAGAATAACAACAACAACAACAACAACAAATGATGAGAGGAGGGTCAAGGAGAATCTTCATCCTGTACTGGATGCAGTGGGGAACATGACTACTGAGGATAAGGAAAAGGCTGAGGTTCTTAATGCCTTCTTTACATCTGTCTTTACTGTCCAGACCACTTGCCTTCAGAGTACTCAGCCTCTCAGCCTGGAAGTCTGGGATGGGGAGCAGAAGAACTGCACCCCCCGGTTCAGATGGAAACAGTCAGAGACCTGCTGATCCACCTGTACTGCAACAAGTCCATGTGGCCGTATGGGATCCACCCGGGAGTGCCAAGGGAGCTGGCAGATGTGATTGCTGGGCTGCTTTCCGTCATCTATCAAAGGTCACAGTCATAGGGGGACATCCCAGACAACTGGATAATGTGACACCCATCTATCAGAGGGTCCTAATGAGGACCCAGGGAACTACAAACCTGTCAGCCTGACCTCTGTGCGAGGAAAGGTAATGGAAAAGGTCATCTTGAATGCAGTCACATAATGTATGCAGGATCAGGTCCAGTCAGCATGGGTTCGTGAAAGGCAAGTCCTGTCTGACCAACCGCATATCCCTCTATGACCGGGTGACCCACCTGGTGGATTAGAAAAAGGCAAAGCTTTTGACATGGTCTCCCACAGTATTCTCCTGGAGAAGCTGGCAGCCCCTGGCTTGCGCAAGTACACTCTTTGTTGGATTAAAAATTGTCTAGACAGTTGGGCCCAGAGATTGGTAGTGATTGGTGTTAAATCCAGCTGGAGATTGGTCACTAGTGGTGTTCCCCATGGATCGGTGTTGGGGTCCATCCTCTTTAATATCTTTATTGATAATTTGGATGAGGGAATTGCATGCACCCTCGGTAAGTTTGCAGAAGACCCCAAGCTGGGGGGAAGTGCCGAGGAGGCTCAGGGGAGACCTTATTTCTCCCTACAACTGCCTGAAAGGAAGGTGTGTGGAGCTGGGTGTCAGCCTTTTCTCACAGGTAACTAGTTATAAGACTAGATGGAATGGCCTCAAGTTGTGCCAGGGGAGGTTTAGGTTGGAAATTAGGAGGCATTTCTTCTCAGAAAGAGCAGTCAGCAACTGGAACAGGTTGCCCAGGGAAGTGGTGGTGTCACTGTCCCTGGTGGTGTTTAAGGAAAAGTTAGATGTGGTACTTAGGGGCATGGTTTAGTGGGTAGTACTGGTGATAGAGGGGTGGTTGGATCACATGATCTTGGAGGTCTTTGCTGACCTTAATAATTCTATAATTGTACAGAAAATTAAGTGAAACTTCTTTTTGCCCTTTTTGAAGACTGGGGTGACATGGGCTTTCTTCCAGTCCTCAGGCACCTCTCCTGTTCTCCATGACCTTTCAAAGACAATGGAGAGTGTGCCAGCAATAACATCCACCAACTCTCTCAGCACTCCAGGATGCATCACATCTGGGCCCATGGATTTGTGGATGTCAGATTTGCCTAAGAGATCTCTGAACTGATCCTCTTTGATCCACAGAAGTTTCTTCAGACTTCCTCCCTTGTCTCTAGGGTCAGAAATTCCTGAGGACTGATCTTAGCAGTGAAGACTGAAGCAAAGAAGGTATTCAGTAATTCTCCCTTCTCTATATCCTTTGTTATCAGGGCACCCACCTCATTAAGCAGCAGGCTCACGTTTTCATTGGTCTTTCTTCTGCTATTGATATATTTGAAAAAGCCCTTCATGTTGTCCTTGACAGCCCTTGCCAGATTTAGCTCCAAATGGGTCTTGGTCTTCTGCATCCTCTGACAATGTCCCTATATTCTTCCGAGGTGACTTGTCCCCTTTTACACATTCTGTATAATTCCTTCTTCCATTTGAGTCCTTCCAGGAGCTCCTTGCTCATCCACACAGTTCTCCTGCCCCCTTTGCTGGTCTTTTTCTTCTTAAAAACACGTTGGTCTTCAGGTTGGAGGAAATTATGCTTGAACACTGACCAGCTCTTTTGGACCCACTTTCCTTCTAGGGCCATCGTCCATGAGATTACTCCAAGTAGGTCCTTAAGGAGGCCAAATTTTGCTATCCTGAAGTTCAGGGTTGTGATTGTACTTCCTCCTCACAAGATCCTGAACTTCACCATCTCACGGTCACTGCAGCCAAGGCTCTCAACCTTCACATCTCCAACCAGCCCTTCTTTGTTTGTTAATAGTAGATCCAGCAGCACACCTCTCCTTGTTAGCTCCTTGACCACCTGTGTCAAAAAGTTGTCATCAGTGCTCTGCAGGAACCTCGTGTACTGTTGGGCCTAGCTGTATGGTCTTTCCAGCAGACATCAGGGTATTTGAAATCCCCATGAGAAACAGGGCCTGTGATTGTGAGGCTACTTCCAGCTGTCTGTAGAAGGCTTCATCTATTTCTTATTCCCAATCAGGTGGCCTGCAGCAAACTCCCACAGCAGTATCAGCCATGGTCGCCTGCCCTTTAATCCTTACCCATAAGCTCTCAACTCTCTCTTCATCCTACCATAGGCAGAGCTTGATGCATTCCAGTTGCTATCTCACATAATGTGCAAGTCCACCATCTCATCTTCCTGGCCTGTCTTTCCTAAAATGCCTGCAGCCTTACATGACAACATTCCAGTCATGTGAGCTATCTTACCATGCTTCTGTAATTGCGATGAGATCGTTGTCTTTCAGCCTCACACAGCTCTCCAATTCTTCCTTTTTACTCCTCATGCTACATGCATTGATATACAAGCAGTTCAGGAGAGATGAGTGTTTAGCTTTGGGGCCCCCAGACTAAGCAGGACATAGACTTGAAGGACACAAAATGAATTCAGTAGAGGACCACAAAGATGAAAAAGGGCAGAAGCACCTTTCCTATGAAGAAAGGCTGAGAGGGTCAGGGTTGCTCAAGATGGAGAAAAGTAGGCTCCATTATAGCAATTTTTCAGTACCTACAAGTAGCCTAAAAGAAAGCTGGGGAGGGACTCCTTGTCAGGGAGTGTAGTGATAGGACAAGGCATAATGGCTTTAAATGAAAAAAAAAAAAAAAAAAAAAAAAAAAAGGTAGATTTAGATTAGATATTAGGAAGAAATTCTTGTACTCAGAGGTGATGTGCTGGATCAGAATGTCCAGAGAATTTGTGGATGCCCTATCCCTGCAAATGTTTAAGGCCAGATTACATGGTGCTTTGAGCAAGCTGATCTAGTAGTGGAAATGGCATGAGGCTTTGGAAATAAATGATCATTAAGGTCCTTTCCAGCCAAAAACATTCTATAATTCTATGATTCTCTGTGTTGCGTAAAAATAAATAAATAAATAGTAAAATAACAACAAAAAAATGCAATTATTACTAACTGATAAATTTCAATCACCAGTTTTTGTTGACTGAAAAGTAATAATAATAATAACTGAAATAATAATAATAATGACGACTGAAATAATAATAATAATAGTACTACTAATAATAATGTGTACAAAACAAGTGATGCACAATGCAATTGCTCACCACCCACTGACCGATGCGCAACCTATCCCCGAACAGCCATCCCGCCCAACCCAGCTAGACACCTCTATATATTGCTTAGCATGACGTCAGATGGCATGGAGTACCCCTTTGGCCAGTTTGGATCAGCTGTCCTGAGTTTGTCCCCTCCCAGCTCCTGCTGCACCCCAGCCTGCTTGCTGGCAGGACAGAGAAAGAAACTGAAGTTCTTGGCTTGGATAAGCTATTATTATTATTATTATTATTATTGTTATTATTATTATTATTATTATTATTATCCTGTCTTAATAAACTGTCTTTATCTCAACTTACAAGTTTCCCTTTCCTGTTTCCCTCCCCCATCCCAGAGAGGGAGGGGGGAGGGTGAGCAAACGGCTGTGTGGTGTTTAGCTGCCAACCAGGTTAAACCACAACATATACCTAACCTAAATCTACGCTCTTTCAGTTTAAAGACATTACCCGTTGTCTTATCACAAAAAGCCCTTATAAAATGTCCCTCTCCAACTTTAATGTAGGCCTCCTCTAGGTTCTGGAAGGCTGCAATAAGGTCCTCCCCAAATTCTTCTCCATGCTGATCAACCCCAACTCCCTAAGCATCTCTTCATAGGAGAGGTACTCCAGCCCTCTGATCATTCTCTGGACTTGCTCTAATAGGTCTATGTACTTATATTTGGAGTCCCAGAGCTGAACACAATACTCCTGGTGGGGTCTCACAAGAGCAGAGCAGACTGGGAGAATAACCTCCCTCAACCTGCTGGCCATGCTTCTTTTGATGCATCCCAGGATATGATTGGCTTTCTGGGCTGCAAGCTCACATTGCCATCTCATGTTGATCTCCTCATCAGCTAAAACCCCTAGGTCCTCCTCCAGCCTACTACTAAAGCTAATTGTTGTTTTTATGTCCACAAACATGTTAGTGGGAGAATAAAAATGAGATTCAACTAGTTACTAAACTACTCCACATACAATCATGTTTATGGTTCTGAATAGAAATAAGGCAGTTCTTAAAAAGGTACTAACGGAAGCTGCTGTGAAATTTCCCTTCATTAGTGAATTAGACTATAAAGCACAGGTGAGAACAGAGATTTTTGCTTAGCTTTTAAGTTATTTTAATGAAAGAACATAACACATACAAGACAAAAATCAGTTCAATAGCTACAGACTCAGTAGCAACAGTAGAAGTCTGACACAAGTATCTCAGGTTTAATGTGGCGGGCCTTTGGTTGAATGTTTTCTTTCCAGTACTTTACTAGTTTCTGTCCTATGTACAAAGGTCATAGCTATCAGGAAAAAAAAAAATAAAAAATAAAAAGTAAAAAGTTGTGAAAGGTATAAAACTGTTTGTGGAATGAAAAAATGCATCATAATATGTTTATTTTTATCATCCCTTTTACAGGTTGTATATTTAACATTTTTCTATTAACATAAGATTAAAGAAAGAATTTTTATTCCTTTTGTAAATAGGGCTCAGTATTATCTTTGCTTTAGTTGTATGTAGTAGTAGTATGCATGTAGTAGTAAGTAGTTGTTGAACAAAACAGTGTCTGAAACTTTGTAAATACAGCTGATCTCCTAAACCTTAGAGTTTATGGGGATGATGAAATATTTCTTTCTTTCTCAGTAGTGACAGTTCTACGTCTTTTTCAAGTAGAACCAACAAGCTGGCATGGCATATTTTCACCTTCAAGTCACATACTGTCCTGGTTTTAGTTAGGATAGAGTTAATTTTCCTCCTAGTAGCTGGTAGGGTGCTATGTTTTGGATTTAGGATGAGACTAATGTTGATAACACACTGATGTTTTAATTGTTGCAGAACAGTGCTTACACTAGGCCAAGGACTTTTCAGTTTCTTTCTCTGTCCTGCCAGCAAGCAGGCTGGGGTGCAGCAGGAGCTGGGAGGGGACAAACTCAGGACAGCTGATCCAAACTGGCCAAAGGGGTACTCCATGCCATCTGACGTCATGCTAAGCAATATATAGAGGTGGCTAGCTGGGTTGGGCGGGGTGGCTGTTCGGGGATAGGTTGCGCATCGGTCAGTGGGTGGTGAGCAATTGCATTGTGCATCACTTGTTTTGTACATATTTATTATTATTATTTTATTTTCTGTCCTAATAAACTGTCTCTATCTCAACCCACAGGTTTCAGTTTTTCTCATTTCTCTCCCCCATCCCAGAGAGGGAGGGGTGAGGGTTAGCAAAAGGCTGTGTGGTGTTTAGCTGCCAGCTGGGTTAAGCCACAACACATACTTAACAGGAACAAATTATAAGACCCTCAAATTGCATTTATTCTGAAGAAACAAGACAAGCATAATCTACCTATCAAAGTAATTTTACAATCAAGTGTTCCAACTACTGAAAACTCAACCCAAGTATAATTTGTGTTGACTACATTTAAACATGAAGGGCAGTGATAAAAACAGAAATAACAATTACCCGCAGATTTAAATACACCTGACACCAGACTACATGCTGTAATGTAGATTTTGCTACAATGAAAACAATGCCTGGACTGTGAATATGTGCTTCCAATTTTTTTACTCAGCTTAAATTTTTCATATTAGCACAACAAAATGCATCTATATGTTGTGTATATGCAGGAAGTACAGTTCAGAAATAATGTGTAACTTCTGAGGACATGTTATGCAAAGAAGAATATTTTCTAGTTTTTACTTTCAGTGGATTCTGTTTCCATTCTTTAGGTTTATGACTCCAAGAAAATAGTTTCTGAATTGTTTCAGTGAGAATGTTTTTCAAATATTACAGTTAAATATTTCCCTCTAATCCTTTCATTTTTCTTTTTCATTTAAATCTATACAGTTAAGTTTGATTATTTATAATTCCATCAATGTGATTACAGTGAATGCAATTAAAAATAATAAGAAATTATTAAGGAACAATAAATTATGATTTTTGTTGTTGTTAAAGTAAATTCAAATATAAACAGATTTTTTGCTAAGATGCAGCGTATTTTTTTTTATAAAGATTCTTCCTTGTTTTGTACCAGTCAACTTTATGGTTACTTGCAGAAGAAAATAAATGACAAATCCTTTCATTGTTAATATTGAACTTGACATGAGCTAGAAGTTCTGCATTTCATGAAGAAGACTAAGAGACTTGGTCTACTATACCTCTTCACCCAATCAGATGGTTGTGTTTTCTTACAGATTATGTCAGCAGGGTATTGGTTCTCTTAACTTGCATAACTGCAGAATTTACAAATCTTATATGCATGTAAGGGAAAACAAAACAAACAAAAAGAAATATAACTGAGGGTGGAGTATATAATTACACAGTTTGAATGCCTAAACCAGTGTTAGGAGAGGGTTGCTTGCAGATCACATAAGGAGATATATAGGAAGAGGAATATATTTCAAGAAACTTCTCTACAACTACACAAAATTTTGGGTCCAGTTTTCTCCCCACTAACATGCCATTTACACAGCTCAGTCATTACTTTTGTTAGTTACTGTTTTAAGGAACTTGCAGTCAGCACTCAGCAGAAGCCCCACGGCCCCGAGAAGAGTGAAGGGGACACAGATTGGGTCCATGCCCTGAAATAAAGGGCAAGGATCAGAAACCAGAAAGAACACCTGCTTTCTGCTTGAGTAAGCACTCTGACAGTTACCACTTAAAAGACTGCCCCAAAATAATTTTGTAGAAATTACTGACATTGTTAAAATTTTATTTTTTATAACTCTGGCACTATTTGCTAAATTGTAAATAATTTCTATTGTGTGCCTTAATAAGTAACATGCAGTAAAACATCCAGTAGAGAAAACAATTACTTGATTGTCAAGTGGAGTAACAACAGTTTTCCCTGCAGGGAAATCTCTACCACTGTAATTAGGTTATGTCAGACTTTACCCTGAAGGGAATATTAAAAACATGAGACCAGGCAGTTCCATCCACTGTATTTTTCTATTTATAGCTTAGTGCTAAATTGCTGCCTTCATGATGCAGCAAACACATCAATAACAGGATAACAGCTCTTCTGTTACTCAGTTAAGTTTGCTACATGGGTATTAATGTAAATACGGATCTAGTAAGAGAAAATTCTGTTGACTAATCATTTGTACTATAATAGAAATTATATGAATGATGATTTAAAAAAAAAAAAAAAAAAACCCAAAAAAAAGGGAAAAAAAAAATAGAAAAAACCAAATCTGCATAGGATATACATATGCTGTCATACTGAATGTATTGATTTTTAAAATTTTTTTTAGTTCATTATGCAGCACCAAAAAGAGAACCTTAAAACAAACACATACTAACTGGTTTATAGTTTGATGTAATATAAAGAATCACCTACCACCTCTCAGCCCATTTTTCAAAATGAGATATAAAATTATTCATATCGATCTTAACACATATTTGTGTTCATGTTTATATAACAAAAAATGTTATTCACCAGTGTGAATACCGTTTGGTTTTCCATGTGTATTTGATAAATAAGGAAACTGAATGCTTTTATGCCTTGTGTAAAATTGTGCTGCATTTCTTTTTCCCTAGAAAACCAGATTGTATTGCTAAGTGAATCACTTAATGGAGAAAAAGCACCAGAAGGAAATGGATTTGCAAAGTCTTCAGTGAGTTGGATGAATCTTAAAATGCTTGACATGTATAAAATGGGAAACATCACTAGCTTCATTTTCTCCCTGAAGTAAAGGTAAAAATTAGAGAGGCAATCTGGTTCAAGATCTGAGCTTTCCTTTAGAAATTAGATTACTCTCTAAAGCAAATTATAAAATACTTTAGGTGCAAGATGAAGTCTTGTGATTTGTGCTATAACAGTGCAAAAATTGAATGAAATTTCTGATTAATGGATTGATGTCAAGCCACTTGTGTATGCTAAAAATGTATATCACACTGTTATTATTAATTATGTTTCTTCTACCATTGACTTGGTTCTCAATTCTGTTCCTGCTGAAAATAAAATAAAATAAAATAAAATAAAATAAAATAAAATAAAATAA
>CM021797.1:31535910-31549381 GCA_011076525.1 Nettapus auritus | reverse complement strand
AAAATAAAATAAAATAAAATAAAATAAAATAAAATAAAATAAAATAAAAACTGTGTTTGCATGACTGTCAAATTCATCAAGCGAAAAGATTTCTGTTGCCTTATATCCCAATTAATAGAATTTACTTCATGTAAGTGTAAGTTTTATAAATACCTAACATCTACTATACAAATGCTGATTTTTTTTTAACTCATTTATTACCAAGAAAGACTAATACAAACAGTTGCTTATTTTTAATTATCTACGGAAGTATGAACTGATTGTAAGATTCCTGTATGCAACACAGCAACTTTTTAATTGTGTCTAACAAAATAATGCTATTCATTACAATTCTGTTGGATAGTTAAGTCATAGCTCAGGAAAGAAGAGGGGAAATTTCTATTATTTGGTTGAGACAATGTGATTGATGTCATCTTTTTGGTGAAGAGCTCCAAGGAATTCTTCCTTGTCATGGATAAGCAAAAAGTCAGTTTTATATGTTGTTCAAAAAGACAGCCTCTTTGCCACCACAATGCCCTGTAAAACCTCAGTTCACTTCTGACTCAAGGAATGTCAAGGACAATGCTCTCAGACATTTTCCTGGAAGCTTCATATTTGAAGTTCTAACACAGTGCAAGTCTACTCAGTGTATGAAATTCAGAGGGTTGCTGACTTGAGGTGACACAACTATAAGAAAAAAATTATAAAGGGTCATGCAGGTTTTGATACTTCAGGCAATACTGCTTTGCAGATGTTTGAAAGAAATAATTTTTGCAAATCTAGAGTGTGAAAACACCAAACAAAGGTAACGTTTAATGATGCCATTGACCATTGACTGTTTTAACAAGAAGGCTACAGCCATCACATCCATCATGAAGGTCTTGTTGACATGAAACAGTAATTCTAAATCAAAATGGTTTCCTGAGGCAGAAGACACAGGCATAGGCACTGTCAGTATCTTGAACAGATGTAACAGTGCCACTCTTAAAGCCATCCTGAGACTTTACTAAATGCTGTTGCTATTGAAAGCTGTAAGTACAGACATATTTTTGGTTTCTGTCATCAGAAACAAGAAGGAAAGAGTCTTCCACATCTTAAATGTCAGTGTATGTCTAATAACTGTTTCTAGAAACTCAGTATCTGGCATACATGGAATTATGCATACATGCCTCTGTATGTACAAGTGCACTTGCTTATTGATGGATTCTATTATAAAAGTGCTAAAATTTTCTATAATCTCTCTCCAGATGCTATGGTCATATGGACATGGTTCAGTGATAGAACTTGGTAGTACATCTCTTATATTTAAAACATATATATTGAATTTGATATTTTCTTCCTTTGATGAGCAAAATCTTCTGATGTATTTGCATGTTAGAGAAAAATCTGACTAGAGGATATAGAACATTCCTTTTCCATAGTTTATTCTTTTCCAGATTAGTGTGTTGACAAGTACAGTTATTAGCTAGATTGCTAAAATTGTCTCTAAAGATTACATAGAGCTATGGATATGTGGAAAAATATTCTTAATTCCTTTCTATTAATTCTGAATGAAATAAGATGGAACCTTATAAATATGACACTGTAAGAGAATAATACTAGCATACTTTCTCATAAACTCAGACCATGTTTCTTTGTGATTTGTCTTCTTTTTTTTTGTCTAAATTTGCAAGATCATATTCATATTGACTGAACTTGCAGAATATTTTATTTTCAAAGGTTTTGAAGTAACACTGCTATTTGCTTTTCCATGTTCATACTGCAGTAAGAATGCATTTATTTGGCTTATTCTCTGCAATCTGATTAGTAAGTGCATACTGGTTGTTTCTTCTGCTGTGGTATGTGGTCTGCCATCCAAACTGTGTTGTGAAAGGGTGTTTTTCTGTGTTACAACATTTTTCCTTTGTTCTTTGATTGATGCAGATACTATCATATTTTCATTTGAAATATTTTCTGAACAAATATTTGAAGTTATCACATTAGCTGAAGATATTTAATAAGTGAAAATATTAAAATAATATTCTTCTATATGAATATACGAATATGTTTAAAAGATATGCTGAGCAGAGCTTGATTTAGATACTCAAGTTAAATATGAAAGACACCAAGCTAATAAGAGTAAATGTAGAAGACAAGACTAATGAGACAAAGATAAAGGACAAAATATTTTGCAGCATTCAAGGACTGAAAGGAATTAATTATAAGTGTCAAATCACTGTAAGGTTCTTTTTGCTCAGTGATAGGAAGAAAAAAAAAAAAAAAAAAAAAGCTGCTGAAATGTGACTTCAGGTCGTCTTTTGACTTTGCTTTCCCGAAAAGAAGTATTCTGCTCTTAGCTGAGCTGAACTCAGAAGAAGCTGCAAAATCATCTCTAAGAAACCGTATTTCTTTGACCTATATTCTTGGACTTGTGTCTACGATTCTGTGTTTCTTACTCTTCAGAAATATGTTGTACTTTCAGGAATTATACAATGTAGTTGCAGACTTGTTTGGGTTGGCAGAGACCTTAAAGATCATCTAGTTCTAACCCCCTTGGTATGGGCAGGGATACCTTCCATTACAACAGTTTACTCAAAACCCCATTCATACCAGATTTGAACAGTTCCAGGAATAGGGTATACACAGTTTATCTGGGCAACCCGTTCCAATGTCTCACAACCCTCATAGTAAAGAACTTCTAACACTTAATCTAAATCTATCCTCTTTCAGTTTAAAGCTGTTATACCTTGTCATATCACCACAAGCCCTGATAAAAAGTCCCTCCCCATCTATCCTGTAGGCCCCCTCTAGGTAATGGAACATCACTATAAGGTTTCCCCAGAACCTTCAGAACTTCCCCAGAACCTGCTTGTCTTCATAGGAGAGGAGCTGCAGTGTTCTGATCATCTCTGTGACCATCCTCTAGACCATAACATGCTTATGTCTTTCTTATGCTGCAGGCCCCAGAGCTGAAGTCAGTACTCTTGGTGGGATCTCATGGGAAATGGAGCAGATTTGACCTGCTAATTATATATATATATATATATAGTATATATATATACATGTATATGTATATATATATATATATATATTATCTATATATGTATATATATATATATATTGATACAACCTAGGATTCACCTGGCTTTCTGGGCCTGCAAACACACATGGCTGGCTCATGTTGAGCTTCTCATACCCCCAGGTATTCACAGGGCTGATCTCTACCCACTCACTGCTCAACTTTTATTCATGTTTGGGATTGCCAAGGTGCAGGACCTTGAACTTGGCCTTGTTGAACCATGTGATGTTCACACAGACCCATCTCTCAAGCCTGTTAAAATCCCTCTGGATGGTATTCCTTCCCTCCAGTATGTAGACCACACCACACAGCTTGCTGTCATCCACAAACTTGCTGAATATGCACACAATCACACTGTCCATTCACCAGCAAAGATGGTAAATAATACTGGTCCCAAAACAGGCCCTTGAGGGACACCACTCATCACTGGCCTCCACTGGACATTGAGACATTGACTGCAACTCTTTGAGTGTGGTTCTCTCAATTCTTTATCCAACAAGTGCTTCATCTATCCACTCATCAATGTCTCTTCATTTTAGAGACAATAATTTTGTGCAGAATAGGATTAAATGCTCTGCACAACTCCAAGTGTATGATGCCAGTTGCTCTTCCCTTATCTACCAGGGCTGTAACCACACTGGAGAAGGCCACTAGATTTGTCAGGCATGACAAATGAAGCCATGCTGGCTGTCAGCAATCACCTCTCTGTTTTCTGCACATCTTAGTATAGTTGCCAGGATGATCTGCTCCATGATCTTGATGGGCACAGAGGTGAGACCTAACTGGTCTGTAGTTCCCTGACTATTCTTTTTTTCCCTTTTTTAGTCAATGGGAAGTTCACCAGACTGCCACTATTTTCAAATGCGATAGTGTGTTAGTAATTCAATATGCCAGTTCTCCCAGGACCATCAGGTGCATCTTCCCAGATCCCATCGATTTGTGCACTTAGGTTGGCCTTAGATGGCCAATAATCATCACGGGTAATCAGTTTTTCCCTTTCTTGCTTCCATCTCTGAAAATCTAACTTGATATGTGAACAGTTCAATAGAAATAACAGATTCCGAGCTTCACCAGATGTCGGGATAAAAAAGTTTTGTATCTGCTAGAATTTATGCTTATCAACATCTGTGTTTTAGTGCAGTGAAGGTGAAAGTGAAGAAAATAATTGTCAAGAACAATAAAAATATTTTCACTCTTGGGATAAAGAAGTCAACACTACAAGCCCGCACTCTATTATATTGCAGCTGCTGATGTCCTCCCTGACATGCTATGCCATAAAAATCCCATCAGTGTTTGTCTGTACTGTTTGTGCCTTGCTTCACCCTTGACCTTTGAAGAAGATCTGTATTCCCAAACAGAGTCTCATGGAAGGGGCTCAGGTAGGCAGAGCAGCACACATTGTAATGTTTTACATCGCTGGATCTGCAGATGGGAAATCCCTGCAGGAATGGAATTTTATGAATTGTACTTCCTGGGAAAATAAAAAGTATTTTATCTCAGGAAAACTTGCCTGTGTAATAATTCTATAAGAATGATGTGCTTTAATGATGTCTGTGGGCTGTGAAAAAAAAAAAATAATAATAATAATAAAAATAAATTTTAAAAAAGTGTCCCAAATTACTATTCAACAGACTTAGTACAGCCACTATTCATTCGTGGTATATTTCATTTATACATATACACTACTGTACTGGTCCTAAATACATGCAATATTAGTAGTAACAGTACTTTTGTTTGCAGAGTTTAGAAAGAGTAAAAGCATCATGTAAAGATTCAGAAAACAGTCCAGAAGGACTACTAGAGTAATTTAATATCTAGAAAGATAATGAGAAATATCAATTCAGGCAATGAAGAGATCAGTACACTAAGATATTACTAAGAGAAACTGAGGCAGCCTGCTACTGTTTATGCACAGATTTGAGGTAGTTTTCTGAAAGCAGAGGACACTTTCATCTTTAGGAAAGCAGTCTGACCAGACTATATATGATTTTCTTATCATATATAAAATTTGGACTTCTTTTAGTTCTACTGTTGAGATGACAGGGCATTTTGTCATACCATTTTGATCCTTTCCTGCTTATTATTCTCTTAGATCATGGACCAGAATGCCCTTGTTCACCTTGAAATAGAGAGGCTCTGTACTACTGCTACTATTCTTTTCAATACCTGATAGCTGGTGTTTCCAAATTAAAGACTTTTGCCTTGAACTTACTACTTTGCAAAAGTCTTCTCTCTCACTTATATCTACTTCTTGATATCCGTGCCTGTGCACATGTATACTTTCCAATGCTGTACAGAATCTTAAGTATTTAAACCTATGTAGCAGTAAGGGTCATTCCATTTGCTGATATTCATTCTACCTTTACATTACAACTCTCTAACTTCTTACTCAAGCTGCTGTGACAGTGTTTTCCAGAGTTTCTCCACATTTCTTTTCCTGTGTTATTCTCATGCAGTTTTTCTCATGCCTTGCATCTGCAAACCCCAACTATCTTATTGCGTTGGGTTCTCATACAAAGTAAGTTTCAGTTTTGCGAGAATCACCCCTTTTTTCTTACCTGTTCCTACCTATTGTTTTGTAGGATTTAGTTCATATTAGAGAGATATTTAGTGGATAACAAGATAATAGTCATTTAAATATGCTGGAAGCAGTACACAATAATAAGTACACAAGAGAGCTTAGCAACCAATCAGAACATAACGTTCATAATTGATCAAGTATACTCTAGTCCACATTAATATAATCACAGCAGGAACAACCCAATTGACTGGGTTCCAATGAAAATCATATATTGGTAGGAAAAAGTATAGTAAAAGCCAATATCATCCTAACCTTCATCGTTATCATCTTCTGTGCTGGACAGAATACACAGGGAACATCAATTATTTTCCTTATCGTCTGTACTGTGTCTGGCTGGGATGTTAACTTTCCCTGCAGCAGACCATACAGTGCTGTGCTCTGGACTTGTAGCTAGAACAGCAGTGGTACCACACTAGTGCTGTGTCTGCTGCTGAGCAGTGCTGGCACAGCATCAGGACTCTCTCTAACCCTCCTAGGGGTGGGCAAAAAAGTGAGAAAGAAACATCACCAGGGCAGCTGACTTAAACCAACCAAAGGGATATTCCATACCATATGATGTCACACTCAGCAATAAAAGGTGGAAGAAGGAAGAAGAGGGAAGGGGTGGTCTCTTGTTACAAAAATGTCTGTCCTCTTCGCGAACACCGGCTATGTGCGTTGAGGCCCTGCTTAAAGGGCGTGGTCAAGCATCACTCATTTGTGGGAAGTAGAGAATAATTTATTTCCTCTGGACTTCCACATAGACTTTACTTTTTTTTTTTCTCCTCCTCCCTTTTCCCCTTTCCTTTTCTTCCCTTTAGTTAAATTGTTTAATTAATAATAATCTTTCCTTATTTTTTTTTCCTTTAATTAAATTATCTTTATCTCAACCCGTGAGTTGTTCTTTCCTTTACTTCTTCCCCTCCTCATCTGAGGAGTGATGAGAGCGGTTAGGGGCGTGAGAGAGTGGTTGTGGTGTTCAGCTGCCTAGCATGGCAAAACCACCAAACGGTCATTGGAAACTATTCCTTTCCTTTCTTTTTATATCTTTTTATTTTCCCTAAAAGTAACTTTCAGACTCTGTGTTGATGTGTGCCAACAACCATAAGATTTCAGAACTCATTTGGTGTCTGAGGACACTCCTTCTAGATACAGTAGATGTAGAAAATATGGATGGAATCAGCAATTTGTGAGAGAGAAGAGTAAGATAAAACATGAGAGAAAGAAGCATGTAAACACCAAGATCAGTGAAGGAAGGGAAAGAGGTGCTCCAGGCACTGGAGCTTCAGTCTTCAGTCTGTGGAGAGGGCTATGTGTAGGTTGTCTCCCTGCAGCTGCTGGAGTACCATACTAGAGGAGGTATCCAGCAGGTGGAAGTGCTCTAATGGAAGTTGCAGCCCACGTAGGATGAGGACAACCACACTGGAACAGTTCATGAAGAACTGTTGATCATGAAAAAAACACATCTCACAGAATCACTGAATCAGAGAATGGCAGAGGTTAGAAGGGACCTCTAGAGACCATCTAGTCCAACCCTGCTGCTCAAGAAGGCTAACTTAGTACATGTTACACAGGTTTGCATCTAGGCAGGTTTTGAATATCTCCAAAAATGCAGACTCCACAACCTCTTTGGCAGCCTGTTCCAGTGCTCTGTCACCCAAAACATAAATTTCTTCCTCATGTGGTGATGAAACCTTCTGTCATTCAATTTATACCTATTACCACTTGTCCAATCAGTAGCCACCATTGAGAAGAGTTTTGCTCCATCCTTTTTACATTTTCCCCTCAGGTATCTGTAGAGGTTGATAAGATCCCCTCTCAATCTCCTCTTCTCTAGGCTAAACAGGCCCAGCTCACTTAGTCTTTCATCATAGGACAGATCCTCCAATCACTTAATCATCTTCATGGCTCTATGCTGGAACCTCTCTAGGAGTAATATGTCCCTTTTGTACTGGGGAGCCCAGAACTGGACACAATATACTGGGTGTGGTCTCCCCAGAGCTGAGTAGAGGGGGAAGATCACCTTTCTTGACCTGCTGTCCACATTCCTCCTGATGCAGGCTAGGATACCATTGTCCTTCATGGCTACACGGACACATTGCGGGCTCATGGTTAACTTGTTGCCCATCATGACCCCGAGGTCCCTCTCCTCAGAGCTGCTCTCTAGCAGGTCAGGCCCCAGCCTGTACTGGAGTCTGGAGTTGTTCCTCCCCAGGAGGCACTTGCCCTTGTTGAATGAGGTTCCTCTCTGCCCATTCCTCCAGCCTTACCAGCTCCCTCTGAATGGCTGCACAGGCCTGTGGTGTGTCAGCCACTCCACCAATCTTTGTATAAACCGCAAACTTGCTGAGGGTGCATTCTGTCCTTTCATCCAGGTCATTGATTACTAAGTTGGATAGCTCTGAACCCAGTACTGACCCTGGGGGTACACCGCTAGCCACTGGCCTTCAGCTACACTTGACGCTGTTGAGCACAATTCTCTGAGCTCTGCCATCCAGCCAGTTCTCATTCCACCCCGCTGTCCATTCATGGATCCAATGCTTCTGGAGCTTGCCCGGGAGGATGTTATGGGAGACAGTGTAAAAAGTCTTGCTGAAGTCAAGTTAGACAACATCCATTGCTGTCTCCTCCTCCATCCAGCCAATTATCTCATCATAGAAAGCTATCAGGTTGGTTCAACATGACTTCCCCTTAATGAATTTGTGTTGACTGCTCCTACTCACCTTCTTTTCCTCCACTTGCTTAGAGGATGAGCTGCTCAATCATCTTTTCTTAGATGGCAGTGAGTCTGACTGGCCTGCAGTTCCCTGCGTCTTCCTTCTTGCCCTTATTGAAGACTGCAGTAATGCTGGCTTTCTTCAGTCCTCAGGCAGCTCTCTTGTTCTCCAAGACCTTTCAAAAATGATAGGGAGTAGCTTAGCAATAATCCCTGCCAGTTTCCTCAATACCCTTGGATGCATCCCATCAGGGCCCATAGATATGTGAGTATCTCGCTTGCCTCAATAAGCTCTAAACCAATCCTCTTCAACCAGGGGAAGTCTTCCTCTCTCCAGGTTTTCTCTCATTTCTGGGCTCGTCTTTTCATGGGGGCTAGCCTTAGCAGTGAAGACTGAAGCAAAGGAGGCATGCAGTAATTCTACCTTCTCTGTATCCGCCATCACCAAAACACCCATTTCACTTAGCAGCACACCCACATTTTCCTTAGTCTTTCTTTTGCTTCTGATGGATTTGAAGAAGCCCTTCTAGTCATCCTTAAAGTCCCTCATTAAATTTAAATGTAACCAGGCCTTGGCCTTCCTCATTGAATCCATGCATTCTCTGACTATTCCTATATTCCACCCAAGTGGTCTGTTCCTTCTTCCACATCATGTATGCTTTCTTCTTCTGTTTAAGTTTTTCCAAGAGCTGCTTGCCCATCCACGAAGGTCTCCTGCCCCCCTTGTTTTACTTCTTTCTTGTAGGAATGCACTGATTGTGAGCTTGGAGGAAGTGGTGCTTGATTAGCCAACTCTCCTAGGCCTCCTTTCCCTCTAGAGTCCTGGACCAAGGTATTCCTCCAATTAGGTCCCTGAAGAGATCAAAGTTAGCTGTCTTGAAATCCAGAGTTGTGGTCCTATTTTTTGTCCTGTTTCCTCCTTGCAGGATCTTGAACTCCAACATCTTGTAATCACTATAGCCAAGATTGCCATCAACCTTCACGTTTCTAACTAGACCATCTCTGTTAGTATCAGGTCCAGCAGCACCCCTCTCCTTGTTAGCTCATCTACCTAACACCTATGTCAAGAAGTTATCTGCAATGGTCTGCAGTAACCTCCTATTGTTGTTCTGAGCTGTGTTGTCTTCTCAGAAAATATGGGCATGCTTAAAGTTCTCTTCTTAAAGAAACGGAGCCTGTGAATGTGAGGCAACTTGCAGCTGCCTGTAGAAGGCCTCATCTACTTCCTCTTCCTGATCCAGTGGCCTGTAGTAAACACCCACCACAATGTCACCCCTGTTGGCCTGCCCTTTAATTCTCACCCAGAGGCTTTCGAATTGCACTTCTTTTCCTAGGCAGAGCTCCATGCCTTCCAGTTGCTCACTCATATAAAGGGCAACTCGACCACCTCACCTTTATGGCCTGTCCTTCCTAAAAAGCACAAAGCCATCCATGGCCACTTTGCAGTCATGAGAGCTGTCCCATCATGTTTCAGTAATTGCGACAAGATAATAGCCCTGCAATTGCATGCACAACTCCAGCTCCCCTTGTTTATTCTCCATGCCGCTTGCATTTACATAGATATGGGCATTTGAGTTGGGCTCCCAGTGCATCTGCCTTTCTAGATGGGGCAACTGTAACTTGACCATGTAGGCCTATGGTATCTCCCTGTTGAGCTCTGTTCCCTCTCTAGGCCCTGGGCATCCTTTGCCAGCTCTAATGTTTCGGCTGTGGTGAGTGGGATGACATGTCATCCCATGTCTTATTGCCAGCATCCCCGATCATGTATCCCTCCCTGATCAATTCTAGTTTAAAGACCAATCAGTGAGACCTGCCAGCTCGTGATCAAGGACCATATTCCCCTTTTGGGAAAGAAGAATCCCGTTGGATACCAGCAAGCCTGGTGCTATGTAAGGTTTCCTATCACCAAAGAACCTGAAATTTTGGCAACGACACCAGCCATGGAGTCACATGTTAATGGACACTGTTCTTCTGTTCCTATTGCTGTCAGTACTGGGAAGAATGGAGAAGAAGATGACTTGTGCCCCCAGGTTCCTGATCATCCATCCCAATTTCCTGAAGTCTCTTTTGATTGCTCTGGGACTAGGAGTTGCCACTTCTTCTCCTCCCAGATGTAGTACCAGCAATGGAAAATAGTCTAAACTTTAGACCTTGATCTAGAGATTAGTAATGCCAGAGTAATAGGCTTCTGGATGTTCAGATCCTGTAAATCATATGTGATCGACTTCAAGACATAAATTCTCTAATCACACGACAGTAATTTTGTGCTAGTATGAGATGGTGGTGTATAACATATGGCCTGCTCCAAGCCATCCTCTCAAACAGAAAAAATAACACATTACAAACTGGAATGCTTGAGTCTTTTTGAATGCAAGCTGGAAGAGTTGCTAAGAAGAGGCATCTTCATGAGATCCTAGATGCTTCATCCATGTGAAGGTACTTTGTACCCACACTGGGCTATGTTTGGTTTGACTGAAACATATACATAGGTAGTATGTATGGAAACAGTCCAGAACAAGATTGTTATGTGCTTTACCACATGCATGCTATTACTGACTGTCTCTTTGTTCACAAGAATGGGAACTGATAGCATAATATTGTGCTGTACTTGTTAGGAAGATCAGCATGAACTGAGAGCTTTAATACTGGAAAGGTAAATTTCTGATAAACCTATGCAGAGCTCTTCTTATAGTCATCTTACATCAAATGATTAACCTGAGATATCCACTAAGTACAAAGCAGAAGACTGCCTTTGAAATCTGCAAGTTGCAACCCTGTTACTGACCTTTTCAACATTACTACATCTGGGATTAATAATGTGATTTATGAAAGACTTAAGAAGAAATATCCAGCATGCATAAAGTTCTCAGCTCATGATATGCTGAATAGCTGGTCATTGAGGTTTGCTTGCATTGGTGTTACTGCTACTGTTGACAAGGTAAATATATTTTTCTAATATATTGCTAATTTTCCTTGTCGGGATATGGCTGGGGTATATGTTTTATCATCAGTCCAATTCTATGTTCAAAAGAACTCACACTTTTTAAGCATTAGCTATCAATGACATAAATAACCCTATAAAATCCATAACAGTACATGACAAATGATCCCATTTGATAAAATGGTATGTATTTAAAGCAAAATAAATAAATAAATAAATAAAAATCAGTATTACTCTACCTTTCATTATATGAATCCCCCAAAATTGAGAGCAATTAGATATGCCTGATCTCCAATTGGGCAGATGAGGATTTGATGGGTGGATCATTCGGTGGTTAAGGAAATGGCTTGAACGTCACACCCAGAGAGTAGCGGTCAAAGGCTCTGTGTCCAGGTGGAGGCTGGTGACAAGTGGTATCTCAAAGAGGTCTGTCCCAGGACTAGTGCTGTTTAATAGTGCATCCAAGTGGGTTTTGAATATCCCCACAGAAGGAGACTCCACAACCTCTCTGTGCAACCCATTCCAGTGCTCTGTTACCGTCACAATAAAGAAGTGCCCCTTCATATTGAGATGAAACCTCCTGTGCTTCAGTTTGTACCCATTGTCTCTTGTTCTGTCACTAAGCACAACTGAAAAGAGACTGGCTCCATTGTCTCAACAACCTACCCTCAAATATTTATATACAATAATGAGGTCTCCCCTCCGTCTTCTCTTTTCCTGAAACAGGCCCAGTTGTTTCAGCCTGTCCTCATACGACAGGTGCTCCAGTCCTCTAATAATCACCACAGCCCTCCTCTGAACTTGCTCCAGTAGCTCTATGTCCTTCTTGTACTACATTATCATATTATGTACCAAATTATCATATTACAAGGGACATATTGGTCACCTTACTGTAAATTATTGTCCTCCAAACCTTATTTGATATTTAATCTCCACCTTCACGTTATGGTGTGATAAAAGCAAACAATACACATGGCTAGGGAGAAAAAGTTGCTAAAAGTTGCAAATAATGCAAATACACACACACACACCAAAAAAAAAAAATAAATAATAATAATAATAATAATAATAATAATAAAAACAATATTCATAAGAACATTCACTCCTTACTGACTGATATTTTAAGCTTAAATATAAATAATTTGATTTAATACTTCTTGTCATGTTGGATGCATAGAAAAATGTAATGAGGTAGTTTCCTCTTGCCTTACAATAACAAAATTCACAGACACGTTATGTGTTTATTCAGGGATTGTATTTCCTGTAGTTGTTTGAAACCCACACAAATGTCTTACTGCATATGAGTGAAATAAGGATGGTATTTACCTATTATTAAGCCTTGTCAATTGTACGTTTTTATCAGCTTATGTCCAAACATATCTTAATGCAAAATCTACTACTGATCATTATCTTGTATATTCTTAATACTTTTATTCATATAAATTTCATTTCATTGCTGAAAGTCAAATAAAACCAGTGACCTACTATGGTGTTCATTTTTGAAGACGAGTGGCCTCATGCCTCCAGTAATTTCCTGGAAGTTCCTTCTTTTTCCATCTCCCAGGAAATAGCTTTTTGGAACTGCTGTTCTGAGTTCTATTCCAAGAGAATCTGAAATCTAATATGATAACAGTAATAAATTGTTTTCCACTTAAAGATTTTTTCTTCCTTATGTTAAAATTCAAAAGAGATTAAAACAACAGATTTAAGGATTCCAGTTCCATAGGCAACATCACACATTACGTAAAGTGCCTTCTTCATCCAATATATAAACACATATGTAATTTTTAAATATGTATGAACACACAGAGATTTCAGTGTTATAGTAAAGTGTTGCAGACATTTTATATTTCCTACTTCATATTTCTGTTTTGCTTGATTTAAATACAAAACCAATAAACCATTTTATTATAGTCAACAACTATTTTAAAAGAAAATACAGATCAACATTATTAAAGGAATAGCCCTGATGCAAGCAAAACAGGTAAGGAAGAGTTCCACTTTGAACTGGTGGTTAAATTTTGCTTACTACAGGTTCTTAACTGAAGTGCTCATTGAATATGTACCAAAGACCCAGATACAAGGCAGAAGAAAACAAAAGTATGGAACACTATCCTCAAAATGGATAACAGAAACATGATTAAGTTAATTGAAGTGGATGGCATTAGATAGATTTATATAAACATATTCCTATAAAGAAATTGAGAAAAAAAAAAA
>CM021797.1:31503322-31519611 GCA_011076525.1 Nettapus auritus | reverse complement strand
ATAGGATAGGATAGGATAGGATAGGATAGGATAGGATAGGATAGGATGTAGTCACAGAACCAAGCCTCTTGGAGTTTAAGAAGCATGTGGACTATGCTCTCAGTCATATGGTCTGAATTTTTGGGTAGACCTGTGTGGAGCCAGGAGTTGGTCTTGATCCTTGTGGGTCCCTTCCAACTCAGGATATTCTATGAATATATGGTATGGTATGGTACAATATGATATCCCAGCCAAAACCATACTTCTCTCAACATAACAGACTGTAGTCCCCATTCCCTGTTCCCCTGCACCACTCAGGGTAAGAATGTAGAAGAGAGTGGAGGGTGGGGAAGGTGTTTTTAGTTTGCCTTTAGTTTCTCACTGTTCAAGTCTGCTAGAACAGTCGCTACATTCAGTGTTTTGCCTGTGACGGTAACTGGTGAGTGATCTTCTTGTTATCATCTCAGCCCTTGAGCTCTTTTCATTGTATTTTCTCCCCATTTTCTTTAAGCAGGGGGACTGAGAGAGTGGTTGTGATGGAGTCCTGCTGCCCAGATAGGTAAAAACGCTATAATATTGTACTCAAAATGGTTATTTACCAACTGCCATAAACTACAATTATCTTGACAACCTTAGCAATTGTACTATAAGCGTTGAAGTACCGTGAAAAATTTTATTTGGTTTTACCCATTTTGAACCAAATTGACCAACACTAAGCTTTTTGTTGTTGTTGTTACATTTATTCAAGTGGAATTATTGAATTCAATATAGCAAACTTTATGTATTTGTTTGTTTAAAGTAGAAAGCAAAGGCTCTGAAACACCTGTTCAGACAAACAAAAGAATAATCAGGCAAAGAGTTTAGAGTAGAAGAGACAAAAATATTATCACAGTAGTAACTGATTTTTTGTTTGTTTGTTTGTTTTTAATAAAGATTCCATTATGCTTTCTACCCAAGTTTGTGTTGGACAACCTACAGAGCTTGACATCATAATTAGAAAATTTAAGAAACAAACTAAAATATTTGCACAAAGAACAACCACTTCACATATGATGTGATTCCAGGGGTGTAGACAGTGGCACCTGTTGTAGTAAAATATCAGATCTGCATTGCTCACTCACATCCACCAAAAAAAATACTCACCTCTTTGGGTTTGTAGGACCTTCAAAGATCTAGAAGGGTGACTACCTACATTCTTGTTTGTAAGAATACAAACAAAAACAATAAAATATAGCACAGTGCTAGGAATCATCTTGGAGCACAAATACCCTGGAGGCAGAATTAAAAAGTCTTGCAGCCTAAAAACAAAGAAGAGTGTTAGGAGTGTTCTGATTAAGAGCATTTCTGATGGAGGTAGAACTCAGCAGAGGCAGGAACAGAGGTAGGTGGGCCCCAAGCAAAATGAAATGTTCATCATATGGGACAAAGTGTTGATGTCCCTGCTGTAAAGAAGAGTTTTATTTTCATTGTTGATAAAGTAGAACTGTATTGTTGTTGTTTTGTTTGTTTGCTTGCTTGCTTGCTTTTGGATGTTTATTTGCTTGGTTTGGTTTGGCTAGAGATAAGAGGATATGTAGGATGTTTGGGGGAAGAATGTATATGGCTCTCATTTTGATTGGCAGGAACACAATAAGCCTACAGGGATTTTTGTTGTGTTTGAAAAATGTGGAGCAGCTGAATATAGGTACTTCATAAAGTCTGAGCTCTATATACTTTAGGTTCTCAGACAAGAGTACAATAAAACTGATCTGCCACTTCTGAAACAAGTGGAAAATTCCATGGGCCTCTGAAAAGTGGTCATGCTTTTAAAGAAAACTGCATATGACAAGCTCTTGCTCATTAGATGTTTACTTAGTATTTGTTTAGATTAACTGCTTTATTGTTTCAGAGACATATCTCTACACTAGCTCTTAGCTTCTAGGGAGCACAGAAAGTTGTTTAGGTTACCAATATGTAAACATATACAGGTGAGCTTTGACTTATGATAATATGGCTTTGTGACAAATGTCCCTTTGAGAAAGGGGAAAGACTGCTCTCCTTTTCCATACCAATCTGAGATGGAGATTTTCAATTCATTCTATACAGCAGAAGTGAATATTGAGAAACAGGAAATCTTTATTGGTGGGCAGTTTGAGTGAAGTTCCCTGTCTGAACAGAGCTTGGAAGGTAATGATATTCTCCTTTTGAAAGATTCCAAGGAAGTTTTTTTATATGGTAGTGACATTAAATGATCAATGTGAAAGTTGAGGCTCTTGAGTCACTCGAAAGTTCTCAAATTCTACTTAGATGAAAGCACCCTTAGAAAGTGAAAAGCTAGACATGGGCCTGCTTTTCCTTAGTAAAAGGGTGGTGTAGGGAATAACATTTCTGTTAACCATAACAGGAGGTATATTACAAAATGTCCAAACCCTGTGAATAAAATGTGGCCATATCAGGCAAGTTGTGCTGTAGTATCTTTATCTGTTGAGGTTTTTTTCCTTTCTGAAAGTTCAAATACAACTGATGTGTTGTAAATAAAACTTTTGGATTTCTAATAATAGAAATTTTTAAAAGTTGACCTACATTTTCTGTGTAATTACAACTTCTCACATTGTTAAATATTTGTATAAACTATTTATTTCATTTTATTTTTCCAATCTTATGTTATGCTAAAGCTATGGTTTATTTATTTATTTATTTATTCATTTATTGGAAGCATTCTGTGTCAAACATAAAGTTTAAAAATGTAGTGTTAGAAGAATATACAAATTTAATTTGTGGAATTTCACAGACAATTTGTGCAGATTCTTAAATATATATATATATATATCCAAAAATAACACCAAATCAAACAACCAAAATAAGAAAAACAAAACCCAAACATAATTAGACATATAGTTCTGGATTGTAATCTTGTCATTACACTTCTTAAATGACAGAATTATTAGTGATTTTTAATCATTTTGTTTTTTATTACTTTAGAACAAAGTATTTTTGCAGCATATGCATTTTCTTATCTTTGTGTTTTAAGCAGTAATGCTTTCCTATGTAAATAACTGGTCCTGTGGTAGCTGATGTATTATTGCTCTTATTATTTTTAGGTAATACACACTTGAAAGACAATATTAGCTATAATACTAAACTTAATTAAACTAAACTTGAGAAAAAAATGCTATCACTCTTTGTTTATATTTGTTAAGAAATCATCTAATAGAGAGGATGCATGTTCATTTTCTACCAGTAAATATTTAAATATAACTCTGTAGGGCTGTTTGACTTTGCAATTCCCCTGGCTTTAAGTCAAATTATTATTTTTTTTATTTTTTTTATTTTTTTTGAATGAAGTCAAAACTAAATGCATTTCCATGTACCCAAGTTCTTTCTTTCCTCTTTTTCCTCTTTTGACACAACATTTTTGGTTAAAGTGAAGTTCATAAAAATCATAGAATAATGCAAGCTGGCAGGGGAGTTCCCCAGTCCCATCCCCTGTCCAGAGCATGATTAGACAATGGGTCACACCAGGTCCACCCAGTCAGGTGCCCACCGTCATTTCCTCTAGGTCTCTATTGACAGCATCATGTAGATGCTGCCAATACTTCAAATTCCAGGAAATAACCCTGAAATGCATATCTTGTTGCAAGCCTGCAACTTCCTCTGCGGCCAAGAAGACTCCTTAACTTCCTTGATTACAAATGTCATGCTTTGGCTGTACTTCCCCAGAAGTTTTTGCCCTTTTTAGAAGATGGGTATAAATCATGACCTTCTCCAGTTCTGCTTCCATTTTCTGTATCCTCCTTTTCTGCATTGGAGCTCTGGCATTAATTTCCTGTTTAGGAAACCAATTAATCCATCTAACTTTTTTCCTGAGATGGACCATTACTGTACTAGAACAACCAGCTTTCCTGATCTCCTTTGACTTTCAGAGTCTTCCCTGCTACCTCTTATGCCAGTTCCCTGAATAAGTTGAAATTTGATCTAAAAGCGTATTGGGCCCCTCCTGAACTGGATTCTGAATATCACTATTTTGTGTCCAGTACATTCAAGACTACCATTAGTTGTCATATATCCAACCAGTTCTTCTGTGTTAGTAAATCTACCTGTGAGCAGTTCCAGCTGTGTGTCACCCTTGGTTGCCCCATCCAGTACTTATAACACCATCCAGAAATCTTAATTACTTGTGTTCCTAGCATATGGTTGTGCTTGTTATACTTTCCTGAAAAGAAAACTTCCAGTCAGTACAAAGAACATCCAAAAAAGGAGACACAGTCGTACAAATAAAACACCCCTACCATTAAAAAAAAAAAAAAAAAAAAAAAAAAAAAAAAAAAAAAGGGCTCAATCTACCTCATAAATGTCATTTACTGCATCTAATGCACAAAACTTCTAGCAATTAATTATGATGTGTTTAAAGGACCAGTGGTACTACTTTACTTTTAAGTCCTGGTACAATGCTTCACAGAATCAAAGAAAGATCTTTAATATCAATTTTGAAATTAAGGTTATGGAATGGAATATCAGTTGGTATTCCTGCATTGTCATCCTTCTGTCCACCTGTTTGCTTTCCACCATGAGAAGAGACTTTGGAATTTAAACTAAAGCTGATAGCAAAGACAGATATTCTTAATTAAGGTTAGATAGTTCTCAAGAAGCACTTGCAAGCATAAGTAAGGGAACAGAAGATATATATAATGGGATTTTCCAAACTGACTGGAAATCCAAAAGTTGCAATGTATATTATCAACGCAAGATACCATGCGGACTTTATTGATATATGAAGCTAAATCCTTTCAATGACAAATGTATAGAAAGGTGAATATGATGAAGGTGAATGAAGTTACTGGCATTCCAGAAGGTCTGGAATTCAATGTTATCGAACTGCTTAAAATTATTAGAGAAACAACTCCTTGCAAATATTTTGTATCATGTCATAATGTTGTTTATTCAAACTCACCTAATAGCCTCAGTGACAAGTGAATGCAGGAAAATACATTTACTCTCATTGCTCTACATGAATTTAGAAGTAAGTTAATTGGTTAATTGACAATTGAGAGATATCATCAATCAATCAATCAATCAAACAAACAAACAAACAAAAAAAACACAAACCAAAACAAAACAAACCAAAACCAAAACAAACAAAAACAAATGAAAAACAAAACCAAACCAACCAACCAACAACAACAACAAAAAAAACACAACAACAAAACAAACAAACAAACAAAATGAACAAAAAAATAAAACAGGAACAGCCTGAAAGAAGAGAACACACAAGCCCAAAATACATGTACTTGATTCCTGAATTAGGCTGGCATAATTGGTAAAAATGCAGAAGATTCACAGGTTTTTAACGCTTTTATTATCTACAGAACAACTGCCTGCAAGACACAACCATGATAACTTCTTTGTTTCCATTCACCAATATTCCGGGGAACTGACAGCTTGGCTGTGAACTGCAATTGAAAATTCAACTTCTCTGAAAGGTAAATCCACTGCTTTTCTATGTACTTTAGCAAAGTGCAAAATATTTCGAATCTGTAATAGAATATTTTATTTAACTAGATGATCTACCTAACCAGATGACCTTTATTGTCCTTTCGAACCCAAACAATGCTATGATTATTTCTCTAGTTTGAGCTCCAGAAATAAATTGTTATGTTTACATATTTCACAAATGCAGGTGAACAATATCTGAGGTAATACTTTTCTTTTCACTTTAGTTGAGTTGGAATGTACAGATGTCATGGGCCTAGGTAGTCCCAGTGCCAGCCTGAGAAGGGCAAAGGGTCTTGTCCTGGGCAAACCAGATGGGCATAATTTTTTCTGGGGCTGTGCCAAGTGTCCTGTTACTTATATGAGGCACTAGAAAGAACCAGAGCTGAATTTTTTAATGGTGAACTAAATAATGGATCATAATGGGAGAAGGTATTATCCTGTGAAGATAGTTTACATAAGCTATCAAAGGAAACAGCTCCTTGGTCACCACATATTTAGCAGTTTATTAAGGGTGCTTAAGACTCAACTCCCAGAACTCCATGATATTACATTAACACTTCCTTAACACTGTTAAAGATAAATAATAAATAAATAAATAAATAAATTTGATATATTTTAATACCATTATTTGTCTAGAGTTAGAGGCGTTTTATTTGTTGCTGGCTCCTTGTAATTCAAACATGCTAGTCATTAAGAGATCCTGTTTTGTTTAAGCAGACATTTTACTGTACTTAACTCACGATACAGTTTAAGAAAAAAAAAAAAAAACTCGTACTTCAGTACCTGGGGTGCTGAAGTTTAGACTACAATATAGGGAGAGTTTCATGTGGTAGTACTCACAGCTCTGATTCTATGCAGAAGAACATAAATCTGCACTGTCTGGTTTAGGTTCAGGAGATATGAAGATAGTGTAGAGGAAATCATAATTAGGTACTTAAAACACAAAAGCAAACATGGCCTTTATTATATTTTAAAGATTAGGCCTTCAAGCTTAGAATCTGGTGTTTTATTTGCAGTCTTGTGGTCTCATTGCATGTGTGAATTTTGTTGTATGATGCTGTGGAGTCTATTATTCACAATTATATGTGGAGCAGTACTAGAACATACACTTAACTAGATTCTTTCTCAAGAGATTTACTAAGATATGTTTAAGTGTTTTAACTTGAGAAAACATGGAGAGCATTAAATACTTCCACAATTTATAGTTCTAATCACATTTCCTAGGTCAAGAGATGCTTTTATCCCTAGCAGTCAAGTATGGAAGCCTCACTGTGTTAGGCATTATGCATGGGCTAACATTCACAGATGACACTCTACATAGATAAGACCATCTGAAAGACTCTATCCAGGGAAGGATTTTTTGGTGTCAAATGCAAACAGAACTTTAGTGAAAATGAGAGTAGAAATCAGATTTTAACATTTGTGCTTAATGTTCCCACTAAACCCCTCTTATTCTTTTCAGCTTCAGTTTGCTCTTTCAGTTCAAATATTTTGTCACAGAGGAATCAAATTTATGTATGATTCATTTGGAGACTGAAAGACATTTTGGAATTTCTGGATAGTACTATATTCTAAATCCAACCATGGACAGATGAAAACAAAATATCACATCTTGGTTTATCAAAGTTACTTGAAATAATATGGAACCCATCATGTAGCAATATATTTTCTTAAGATATATCAGATGAATAATAAATTCCGTTGAACTCCTGTGCATGGTTTTAGGTGATATGGACTAATCAGTGTATCGTGTCAATAACATGTAAGGTCAATAAGCTTTCTGGGACGTTGACATGGCCTATGCATCAGTTTCTTGTTTGTGCATCCAGTGTTGCACACTGGAAGTGGGAAGATTTCTCTCTTTACAGCACTTCAGATTCCAGTTTTTTCTATTTTGGCAATTAAGTTTTATCAATCTATAGTATTAAAAATGCATAATATTTCATTTTGACCAATCAAAAAAAATATTGCCATGGGTGAGTGAACCATTTCCAGATTTTGAGTTTTACCTTTTAGAAGAGTACTCATATTTGAGATTATACTTACAGAGAGAATTGTTGATGTAGAAATTGAGTGGGGAACATTGTACCAAAAAAAAAAAAAAAAAAAAAAAAAAAAAAAGACATTAATCTTCTGAAATGCTTAATGAATTTTAAATTTAAAATGTTGTATATATATATATATATATATATGGCAGGTCATTATAGTATTTTTCCTATAAAACTTTGAAGCCACTCTATTGAGTATGCAAAGGCTGCACCACATCTTAAAATATTGTTTTCTCAGGCAATATTTTCCCAACAGCAGTGTCACTTTAGATTTAATTTTGTTCATCCATAGGCTTTAATGTAGCTTCACTGTCATTATGCTTGCCAACACCAGTACTGGCACTATATAGCTGTGCAAAACTGTATCACTTACCTAATGTCATAGCAAATTGCTGGAAATACTGATCATTCAGACCCAGGCTGTGCAATTTGTCTTATCTATCCTCTCTACAATAAAGTTACACTTTGACCCAAATTTCCCTTCATTGCTGATAGATCTGGTATTGCAAATCATAGATTTCTAGACTGCTGAATCATGAAAATGGGTTTGTAGGAAGGTGATTTCCATAAACAAGAAATGGCTGTTAGTTTCATCTGAGGGTACATGAACTATTTTTTCTCCTCTTTTCCTTCTTTCTTCATCTTTCTTTTTCTTTCCCATGTCTGTTCCCCTCCCCCCACCACCATTTTTTTGTCTCTCAGTTTCTCTTGGTCATGTGCATAAATATGTATTCTACACATATACATATACACATATTCTTACTACTACAAATACTTACTTTATTGAAAGATCCAGTTTTAGAATAAATGTGAGATAATTCTTATTCATAGTTAGTTGTGTATATATCCATGAAAGATTTCATAGAGGATTTTATATATTTTCTATGGAAATGTTGTTTCTTTTATTCTATGAATTATTTAAGGGAAGAATAGGCCTTGTAGCTAATCAACCCCTGCTCAGCACAACAGAAAATTTGCTTCTCCACAAATTAAGTCATGACTCCAAGAACATTGTAACTTTTGCATTATTTTTCATGTTAAATACTCTATTATGTAAATAATTTAATTGATACTCTATAGTATTAAATGGAAGAGACACTCACTGAGAATACTATTAGATATACTGTGAGGCTGGGGTAGGGTTTTCAGTGCAAAATGAAACTTCAAGTTTAAGTGTTATATACAGCTTGTACATGAAATATGCTACAATTTCAGAGTAGTGTCCTATCTAGAAATATCTACATATTTTTGTAATGAAAGGTATAATGAAAATTAGAGCATAAGAAACAGTTCTGCTTACAATTATAGTTGCAAAGGACAATACGAAGCACCAAAGTGAGGATAAATCTTAATTTAAATAAACTATTGAAACCTAATTGGACCGTCAGAAAAAAAATAAAATAAAATAAAAACAAAGAAACAAAACTGATAATGAATTTACTTTTCACTGAAAATTGAAATATGCAGAATAAGCATTCCTATTTTTCAAACACTAGGAAATATTTTTAAGAAACATTCCTTTGATGCTGAAATTATTTTATCTGAAGATGGTATTATTCCCTTTCTTTCTAATATGTTTTTAAAAAATAAATGTATAGAACATATTAAGTTTTGTTGGCATGACATATGGATTCAAATGGTAGGATTTTTTTTTTGCTTGCTTGTTTAAATTTGCAGAAAAAATAAAGAAACCCATTAAATTCTCAAACAAAAAGGTAAAAATAATGAGGGTCAAGAGTTTGGAAGAGATTTCATACTTCATGAACATATGATTTGATGTATAAAAAATTCAATATATATTTATTTTGTTAGTTCAGAAATAAGAAATAACATGCTTATCTGACACACATTTCCCCAGAGACATAATCAAAGATTTTTTGTCTTTAACAGAATGTCTTAACAGAAGTAGAAATACTCATTTGATTACAGAAATCCAAAATCAAAATCCATAATTAACCACAATCTCACAAAATTTCAACTCATATTTTAATTCACACTGAAATCTGCAGCAATTTTACAGACCTGTGTGGTTGTATTGATATGGATGAGGGGATCGAGTGCACCCTCAATAAGTTTGCAGACGACACCAAGTTAGGTGCGTGTGTCGACCTGCTCGAGGGTAGGAAGGCTCTGCAAGAAGATCTGGATAGGCTGGACCGATGGGCCGAGTCCAACTGTATGAAGTTCAACAAGGCCAAGTGCCAGGTTCTGCACCTGGGGCACAACAACCCCAAGCAGAGCTACAGGCTGGGAGATGTGTGGTTAGAAAGCTGCCTGTCGGAGAAGGACCTGGGAGTATTGGTTGACAGTTAGCTGAATATAAGCCAGCAGTGTGCTCAGGCAGCTAAGAAGGCCAACAGCATCCTGGCTTGCATAAGAAACAGTGTGGCCAGCAGGTCCAGGGAAGTGATTGTCCCCCTGTACTCGCTCTGGTGAGGCCGCACCTCAAGTTGTATGAATTAAAAGAGGTGAATAAATAGTGGTTTAGGGAGAGAGACACAAGGGGAAACAGCTTTTAGAGACTAGGCTCTACAGTTTAAATGCTGTAGATTTCCAGCTGATGTTATTAAAAGTAGATGCAATTCTTCCATACAGCATGAGACTGTTAACACATAAAAGGTCAGAATAATTAAAAAATATAAATAAAAATGCATTCAGTCATAGAGGGAAAAATATTTTCTGAATAACGGGGACCCAAAGACCCATTTAGCATTTTGAATAAAAAATAAAAAAATAAATAAATAAAAAAAAAGGCACTAAAGAACAGCATGTATAACATCTTATAATGTATAATTTTTTATGAACTCTTTTTGTTTAACAAAAACGGTACAAATAAAAGTAGTATTATTAAAATTTGTAAAGTACATACACTTGAAGACATGGTTATATATCTGTAAATGAGTGTAGTTATTATAATAAATATGAACCTAAGAAAAAAAAAAAAAAAAAAGCATTTTTTTCTTATTACAATATTCTATCATATTCCCTGAGCTATAGCCCTTACCCTAAGAAAATGCCATTATGACCTGTGGGACTTCCAACTCTTGCATGTGTGTCTACTCCTTTGTATACAAGGGAACTCACAATCAAAATGGAAGGGTATTTCAGCAGGGTATTTAGGGATCTTGGAATCCAAAGGTAGGAAACACCTCAGTGAAATTTCTCTTACTTTGTAGGGAAGCAAATTTAGTCATACTCTTGCAATTCTGTCTTAATTTTTCCCATTCTATGAAGATTTCATATATGTGTAGTGTACAGACACAAGCTTCTGTTGAATGATGGTCAGTTGTGTTTTGAATACAGGGAGAAGAAAAACACATATAGGCTTTTCTCTTGCATCTTTCACCTGTCTGCTTTAAAATATGGTTATTGGGGAAGAATATTAATACTGGTACTGTGTAATTGTGCATTTGAATGTTTTCCATTCTCCTTTATAATAAAGTGTTTAACTCTGACAAGTATGAATAAGGAAGGATCAGCTACGGGGAGCTTATGCTGATAGAGCTGCGTCACACAGATTAATGATGCTAAGACATCACAGTTTCAGAGATGCCTGTAGGCATTTTTATTTATTTATTTATTTTTTATTTTTATTTTTTTTCAGGAATTGCAGGAATTGTCCTTTTTTAAATTCCATCTGTTTGCAGATTTCTGGGTCATCTTCTCAGTTCCTTGCAGGAGATGGTAAACTCTGTCCTAGAAAAACTACTTAAGAGTAGTTTCACAAAAGATACCTTTGAGTGTTCTTTCATATATATCTTCTGTTCTTCTCTCATGAGCTTTATTTTGGGATTGGATGCTTTGAACTCTGTATGTTCATTGTGGTTATTTATATGCTTCATACCAAAAGTCTACAACTTTCCTTTGGAGATGCTCCACAAAAAACACAAGGCTGAGGAATGAAGTTGGTTAAAAAATAAATAAATAAATAAATAAATAAGTCTATAGCCCATAAAGACCTAAAGGTGTAAGTAAGATAACATGTCATTTTGCATGCAAAAATTGTCAAGTTTGCAATTTTCTTCGGTTTTTCTTTTCCTTTGTACTACCTTCATTGTAATTATTTTTAAAATGTCCAACCTCAGTGTCACTCTTGACTATTACTTTATGAATAAGAAATAGATTATGTCCAAAACCAAGTGCTGGTGGTGTATAAAACAGAATATTTACTGCTTTATCTAAAAAAAAGTAGATAGAGAAATCACCTTTGAGTAGGTCTGAACAGTAGGTCTATTGGTTGTGTATAGGTACAGTACTGGTTCTAGGTTCAGCTCAGTTTTTTTCACGTGACAGGTCTTTCTGATAAGATCTATCACATTGAAGCCTGGAGATTGATTGACTGATTGATTATGTGCTAAAAGGATGTGTTTTTATTATTATTATTATTATTATTATTATTATTATTAAGTTATTGTTTAGAGCATTTAATTTTTCTCATTTACTTCTTTGTGATTTTTCATCCCCATGGATTTTTTAAGAGTTCCTCTCACACAAACACATTGATACCAGTTTATAACATTGAATGTATTCCGGCTTTCACAAAATTAAAACAGCACGGTGTAATGCTGGGGATACAGGATAGGTGCTTCATTCGGTCTGCACGTAAATAATGGTGAAGTGATCCCTGAACTTACTGTATTGCATTAAACTTTGGTACTTGTGAAAGTTAATATATATATATCAATATATCACAAACTACAGAATTTACTCCCATGAAGAATTTTGCAATGAAATGTAGGAACAAGACATTAATTAATGTCCTGAAAAATCTATGTCTAAAAAATAAAAAATAAAAAATAAAAAAAGAGACTGAAGATCAGAGGAATATAGGAATGAAAGAAATATAGTTTCAGTTAGATACAAAGTGTTAAATGTAGGAAAACAAATTAATTTTATACTGCATTTGATGGTGTTTTACTATATAGATAAAATCAGAACTTTTAGTAAAGAAGACATTAGTGATGCCATATTTAGTTGTAAACTAAAGCAACACACAAGCAATCTGCCAAAGGGGAAAACACCCCTGGGATAAAATATTTCTCTCTCACTGTGTTGTATTGTGTCTTAATAAAGGTGTGTTAGACGCAATCTTCACGCACACATTTTTTATTTTTATTTTTTTTTACATCTTCTCTCCTTTTTTTTTTATAATGAGATTTTTTTTTTTCTTGGGGGTGGGGAGGGAAATTTTATATTTGTATTATTCAGTTTATTTTTCTGAACACTAAATCTCCATACTTCAAAACAGGCCAAATTTAGCTGTGCCGAATCTTAAAGACAAACATGCTATGCTCGATGCCGGGTGTATCAGGAGCTCTTCACCGCCTTTATTTAAGGGTAATGTTTTAATTAGTAGGGTGAACCCCGGAGCTGAACCTACGTGCGAGCTGACCACGCTATCACGTTTACTGGGTAAACTGCGTAGCCCCTTTTCGAGGCGGAGGCAGGGTGTTCCCGCTCACATGCTGCCGTGCGGGGCCAGCGCGGCGAAACCGGACAGCTGCAGCCAGGGCTGCGTAGCCTCCCGGCCGCCCCGCGACGTACATCGCACTCTGCGGGTTGCGCGCTCTGCCGCGGGAGGGGGGGAAGCGCTCCTCTGAGCACTCCACGGCCGGGAGGGAGATTTCTCCTGGCAGCCGCAGCGGCCTCTGGCCGCGCTGAGCGTTTGCAGAGCCTTAGGCCCGTGCGGTGCCTCTCTGGGTTTAAGCTGGTGCTTGAGCTTTGTCATGAGGAGGAGGTTACGGCTCAGCGGTGGCGGAGGAGCAGGGGGCCAGCAAGCTGGAACCACGCAGCTAAGGGCTAGGAAACGCTTATCCCGGGAGGAATCACCTTGATTCAAAACATCCCACTGGGAAAAGAAAAAAATAGCGTCTCTTAAAAAATAGAAATCAATAGGAGGTAACCGGCAAAGTTGTATTTTAATGCAGATGGAGTGAAAAGTTAAAAGTAAAAAAACAAACAAACAAACAAACAAACAAAAAAAACAACAACAAAACACCTTTTCTAGTCTCTAGTCTTTCATAAATGGTTTAAGGTCTTTGAAGAGCATTTGCGCATCGTTGTGGGGAGGCAAATGATTGCAAATGTTCTTCTTGGAAGATAGTATTGACCAGTGTTAGAAGTACCTTCGTAAATTAAATCTCGATGGGATCTATTTCTGGAAAAATCTTAATTACAAATAGCGCACACACAAAATTGTATTTTAAACAGAAAGAAAACCCCCACCCCGTCTGCTCCCAGACTGCACTGTTATCAGTGGAACTGGAAATCTTACATCGAACACCCCAGCATTTTACTGTAGTGAAGGGGGGGTGGGGTATTCAGACGCCTCTCATTGCTGGCAGATACTTTGAGGGCAAAGTAAAAGTGCCCCCCGGGAGCAGTGCTGTGCTGCTGCTGCCGCCGTCTCTGAGATGCTACAGTATCAGGCGGAGAAGGAAAGAAATGAGTTTCGAGTTGATGTACACGCCGGAGCAGCAGTAAAAAGATATCGACACGCTCAGCTGCATCTTGTTAAAAGCTTCCTGCGGGTTGGCAGAATGAAATCTTTATTTAAAATACACAAACTATCGTCAAGGGAAGAACGGAAGGGAAAACACTAAAAGGGCCAAACGTAATGCTTAACCCACCGATGTAAGCAAGAGGCGGAGAAGCAATGAGATTGGTTTGGTGCGAAAGGAAGGGGTGTGTGTGTGTGTGTGTGTGTGTGTCTGTGTGTGTCTGTGTGTGTGTGTGTGTCTCTGTGTGTGTGTGTGTGTCTCTGTGTGTGTGTGTGTGTGTGTGTGTGTGTCTCTGTGTGTGTGTGTGTGTCTGTGTGTGTGTGTGTGCGCGCGCCCTCCTTGCAGTCCAGCCACAGCAGCCACCCGGGGATTCAGTGTCTCCACTCAGCTTTAGAGAGACTCTTTTTAATGGGAATGATGATAGTTGCTCTGGCAGGGGAAAGGGACTTATTAATACCAGAAGGGTAATTTGTGCTCACACTTGCGTGCGATAGGAAAACGAGCTTCACCACCACATCCACGGCAGCGATCTCTTAAGTGGTGGTAATATTATTATTTTATTATTGCCAGCCAGTGGCTTTAAAGGTGCATTATTTTAATGCATTATTAATTGTTTTCCCTGGGAGAGGGGGAAGGTGGGGATGGGGCTTATTAATAGCGAGGAGCTCGCTCGCTCCTTTCGCGCACGCCGGGGAGCACGGTGGGAGGAGGCGGCGCCGGCAGGAGGCAGCGGCGGAGTGCATAAAGCGCCCGGGCTCGCTGCGCGGCCGCGGCGCGCACACGCGGGGCTCGGCACAGCCCCCGCTGCTCCCTTCCCGTACCCTCCGCCCCTACCCGTGCCCCCGTGCGGAAAGTTCCGCGGGCAGCCACCCGGCGCAGCACCCCGACACCTCCCCAGCCCCATCTCCGCGCGGGCGGCGGGGTTCCGCGGCCGCCAAAGTTGCGGCGGGGCTGGGGTCGGCTGCAGCTGCCAGCCATCAAGTGGCTCGTTAAGGAAATGCAGGTGAGCGGGCGGAGCAGCAGGGGGCTACGCAAGGCGTGGCGTGGAGCGCGCCTCCCGGCCCGGCTCTCGCCGTCCCCCTGGGCCGCTGCAGCCGGCGGCGCCGGGCGAGGATCTGGGGCCGCTGCCGCGCCCCCGGAGGTGGCCGCTCCGCCGCCCCCCGCCCAGCCAGCACCCCCCCTCCTCCCTCCTCCCCACCCCTCCTCGTTCCCTCTCTCCTCCCTCTTTCCTCTCTCTCTCTCTCTCTCTCGCTTTTTCTTTCTTTGCTGGCCTCATCGGAGAGAGTTGCAGGTATCTTCCCTATCCCTCCTTCGCCAGCCCCCCCCCCAAGCAAATTTTAGGGCGCGGAAGCCTCGGGTGGTCTTAAAACAACAAACAAACAAACAACCTAGCAAGAACAAAAACAGCAAATACCAACCAAACCAAAAAACACCACTGGTAGGAAAAACAAACAAAATTTTTTTGGAAGGACGACTCTTTTGCAGGAGTCTGCTCAGAAAGCAGGGATACTCCCAAGAAACGAGCGGCACCGGCGCTGGACCCCACCAAAACAGAAGTGCCTGATGTGGCATGTGCTTCTCTTTCTTTGCAGTTCCTTCTGGGCCTGTGTGGACTAGGGGCACAATCCATCGCCTGACTGGCAGGAGGGGAAAGCGGAGACTCCTTCAGGTTTCCAAAGAGGTCCGAGTGGACAGCATTAGTAAGTAAATGCTCCATGCTTGGTTTCTGTCCCTCTTTTCTCCCGCTCCTCAACCCTTTTCTTAGCTTATACACACAGGAGTATGCGCACACACACACTTATATACATTTGTATATATATATGTGTGTTTTATGCTTTTAAATCGCTGTGTTCTGGTCAGAGAGGAACTTGGCTACAGCAACTTGAACTGTTTCCAGTAGGAAAAGTGCATAAAGTGGTTTGGTCATCTTTTATGAAGAAAAAAAAAAAATGAAGTTAATTGCTTGTGTCAAGAAATTGAGTAGGTTAAATATTGTGCAATGTCTACATTAGTCTGAGTAAAGGTATGTGGTAGGTTATAGACAAAACCTAAACAAAGAGATACATCCTCAGGAGGGGTCTAAAGCACTGTGTGACCTGCTAAGTAATGCCAGGTGACAGGGCATTTGGTATATGATTAAACGTGAGAGAACTATACATACTGTGTGCTTTTAGGTGTAAGCATTTTTTTTATTTTTTAGCCCAGATCTCTGAAGTAAGCTTGCTTCATGAAGTTTTATATGTACAGAATGTATGGTGTTGTTTTTTTTTTTTTTTTTTTTTTTTTTTTT
>CM021797.1:31467600-31488070 GCA_011076525.1 Nettapus auritus | reverse complement strand
GAGGGAAGCACATATCTGCACTATAAAGAAATATTTATCTGCACTATAAAAAATAATGAATCAAAAGAATGAGATTTACCAAAAAGACACTTGATTCTTCAAGTTGTGTGTGTGCACCTGTATATATGGGAGAGCTGTTGCACACATGCAAACAGGCAACTACCACTGCCTTCAGCTGCATATAGTGACAAACCCCTTCAGGTATGTAATCAGTTCAGGTTCTTGCTGTTGGCTTATAAAGAAAACCAGTGAAATATATTTTTATGATGTAAAAAGTACATTTTATTACGTAAATATTTTCTCATCTATATTGCTAGTTCCATGTATTTCTCACCAGGAAACTGGTTGCTCGTGGCTTGGACTTGGCATAGGCTTCGTTTGGTTAAGAGCTGGCTGGATGGCAAGGCCTAGAGAGTCTTAGTGAATCCAGTTGGAGGCCGGTCACTAGTGGAGTCCCCCAGGGCTCAGTACTGGGGTCAGTCCTCTTTAACATCTTCATCAATGATCTGGATGAGGGGATTGAGTGCACCCTCAATAAGTTTGCAGACAACACCAAGTTAGGTGCGTGTGTCGACGTGCTTGAGGGTAGGAAGGCTCTGCAGGAAGATCAGAATAGGCTGGACTGATGGGCCGAGTCCAACTGTATGAAGTTCAACAAGGCCAAGTGCTGTGTTCTGCACCTGGGGCACAACAACCCCAAGCAGAGCTACAGGCTGGGAGACGAGTGGTTAGAAAGCTGCCTGTCAGAGAAGGACCTGGGAGTATTGGTTGACAGTCGGCTGACTATGAGCCAGCAGTGTGCTCAGGTGGCCAAGAAGGCCAACAGCATCCTGGCTTGCAAAAGAAGCAGTGTAGCCAGCAGGTCCAGGGAAGTGACTGTTCCCCTGTACTCGCTCTGGTGAGGCTGCACCTCAAGTACTGTGTTCAGTTTTGGGCCCCTCACTACAAGAAGGACATGGAGGTGCTTGAGCGAGTCCAGAGAAGGGCTACGAAGCTGGTGAAGGGTCTGGAGAACAAGTCTTATGAGGAGTGTCTGAGGGAGCTGGGACTATTTAGCCTGGAGAAGAGGAGGCTCAGGGGTGGCACTCTACAGGTACCTAAAGGAGGCTGTAGCGAGGTGGCGGTTGGTCTATTCTCCCACGTGCCTGGTGGCAGGACGAGGGGGAATGGGCTAAAGTTGGGCCAGGGGAGGTTTAGGTTGGATGTTAGGAAGAACTTCTTTACTGAAGAGGTTGTTAGTCACTGGAATAGGCTGCCCAGGGAAGTGGTTGAGTCACCATCCCTGGAGGTCTTTAAAAGATGTTTAGATGTAGAGCTTAGGGATATGGTTTAGTGGAGGACTTGTTAGTGTTAGGTCAGAGGTTGGACTCGGTGATCTTGTAGGTCTTTTCCAACCTAGACTATTCTGTGATTCTGTGATTATGTTTTTCTCCTGGCACAGAACAATTGAGGTCCTTAGGACTCTGTAGGGCTAAAGGATTTTGTGATCTGTATGATGTCATTCTTTGGCAACACTTTGAGTACTAGAACAGAAGATCAAAGATTTAGAAACATGATATGTAAAGTATATATAAAGCCTCTTCTTGCCTGTAACTTCTGTTGCTTGAATACTATTACTTTATATCCCAAAATAGAGATTTCCAAAAAAGTAAACAGGTTATGCAGACTGGTTAAACAAGGTATGAGTGATTTGGTAAGTAAACCCTGAGTGCCTGAAGTGTAGCCCACTCCCTTAAATTCTGGAGGTTTGTAAGAGGGAAGTTGGTAACAGGAAGATATATGTAAAGATATACCACTAACTCGTGTCAGTTTTTATGTGTTCCTCCCGACATGAAGGACATACTCAGAGTGAAGCAAGAGGTCATCAAATATTCACATAAATTTAATTATTGGGTAAGAAAGGTAGCAAGGAAGAGGCCACTCCATACTTGTGTTGGCCAGAGAAGAAGAAACTGCCCAGGGCTTTTTTGTTTTTCAGTTCTTCATAGGTTATACTCTTCATTTAAATTGAGTAATTTGCTCTTATTCATAATTTTTTTTCCCCCTTTTTATTAAAAATGTTTCTTAAGTTAGGCTGTTAAATTTGGTGTGCTAAATCATGTTCTTATTCTTACACAAAGATATAAGGATTTTCATTTGTTTATTTTCCATATTTATTCCAAGCTCTCACCTATAAAACCTGACTAATTTTAATTACTTTTTCTGGAGTGATTGTGTGATAATTTATTTACCTTTTTTTTTAACTTTTTGGATTAAAAGTTCATACAATATTCAAAAAAGAGCATAACAGATGAATTTGCAACACGACTCATCTGTAGCCCGGAATTAAAAACCGTCAGGTTTTTAAATTGTTTTCTGATCTGGCTCTGACATATTTAATGTCATATATTCAGCATCTCCCTCCCTCCCTTCTTTCTTGTTACCTTGCTTATTTTGTTACAAATCTGTTCATCAAATCATCATGTTTATTTTTTATTTTCAGCTTTTATTGCTTGACATTAGTTATCATTAAAAGTCAGTCTCTACTTGTCAACCTAAATACAAACAAAATCATAATTCATTTAAACTTGACTGATTACTTGTTAAGTATGCAGTTGTCCCTGAATTTTATATTCCAAATATATATATTTATATTACAAATATATATATCAATATATATACAAATATATATATCTATATATATTAATCCATATTATTTATAATAATAATAATGATAAAAAAAACAGTGGAATACAGATGACCCTAGTAAAACCCCATTAGATATTTCTGTTTTCAGCATTTTCATGTGTGATTACAGCGATTTTCTATTGTCTTAAACATTTTAAAGCACTTAAATAGGACTACACTTCTGTGTATGAATATAGCAGAATTTGAATTCTGATTTTTGAGTGATAGACAAACCCAATAAAATCAGCTGTTGTTGTAAGACTCTAATTTTATCATCTCTGAAATTAGTTAACTTAATTAAAGGTGTATTTTAAAAAATAGCTTATTGAATTAGAATTTAAGGTCAGTTTGCATAGATAGAATCACCTTTAAAATTTTCAGTGTTTTTTATTTTGAATATTCCTCCGTATGTTGTAGCTATCAGGTGGTTGTTTCACAGGATGGATTGAATGTACATATCCTTTTGTGTACATATCTTTATTAGCTGCTTTGCAATTCTTATATACTGCGGTGTACTTTAACACAAATATAGTATTAGTATTATTAATACTTACAATACATAAATAATGGTACTTTGATAACTAATATTGTTTGTCCAGTATGCCCATTTTATGTCCATAATAGTTGCTATTACTACTATGTAATAGTGATAAGTATCTCTCCATGTCCTGAGTTATAAATTAGACTAAGCTTATCTCGACCATTTGAAATTATATAGCATCAAATTAGATATTTACAACATAAACATTTCGTGCTCTTCGGACTACAATTTTCTCATGTGCAACAGAACATTTTGTGAAAACAAATTACATGATGTAACCTTAACACAAATTCTGTTTATAGTTATTAGAATGTTTTGCTGTATAAGGCAGATTCATGTTGTACGTTTTACTCTGTAGCATTTGTCCTTAGACTCACATAAGAATTACCTCTCAATAAATGTATTCTTTACTTCTGTATTTTAATTCAATTCTATGGCAGCTAATCTTTTTTTTCTTTTTGTTTTGCTTTTTTCTCCCAACTTATTTTGAAAAGAAATAATTTGTCACCACCTTGTGCATCCCAGAAACATGTATTTACTAGTGCAGTTTCTTGATCAGGCTGTGTCATGCCTGCCCTTAACTGTGCTATGTGCACAGAATGAGGTTGATATCTCTTCTGAAGTTTATGGATTGTAACCTGCCATGTGATCTCTATTGAGATGAATGTATTTAAACAATTTCAAATCTCAAACTTGTTTCTCATTGCCAACATTATGACAAAACTGAGAGACCCCAGCTTGATTATTTATTTATATTGTTACCCCAGACTACCTATTTATATTTATTTATTTACATTGGTATTGACAGGTTTCAAAAGAATGGAAAATACTGAATATTAAAGGGTCTGACTCACCACCTGGCCTTTGGTTACAGAGCGTATGGGTGTTCCGAGATAATCTCTCATTTGAGAAGAACTAACTTCCTGGATACTGATGGGAGAGTTGAGGAAGCAAGAGTGTTGCTCTGTAACTGCTTTGTTTTAGTGTTACTGCTAGTAGTGAGACTGTGTTGACAGGTATCTTCCCTTGTGTTAGGAGTTAATGCTCTGATTCGCTTATGTCTTACAAGCCAGATTCAGGAAGAGGGGAGAAGATTGACTTTCCCTACTATCTCAGGATGCCTGTTATTAGCATAAAGTCCGTTCTGCATCTAAATCTCATCAGGGGCAGAAATATAAAAAATGATTTGAGCTGAATTTAAAGTGCTGTTTTGTAGATATAGTGTTGATTGATACACTTGAAAAGGTACCAAGCAGCAAAGGCTGATTCCACACCCCACCCCACCCCCACCCCCAATCATGTAGTGGGTTGCACACTATTTAGAAAGAGACTAATGGTCCACCAGCTTTAGAAATAGTCTGTAATGTCAGCATCAGCTTATCTGCTGGAGTAGGTGTATTGATGTACAGTTCTACCTTGCAGCAGAGATAATGATGGGTAAAAAAAAAAAAAAAGAACCCACAGATCATGGAAGTATGCAAAATCCATCTTCTAAATTATTGTACCTGACATATTTCCATAGTATCTGAACCATAAAGAACCTAGTCTGATGAATATTTTCTATAATAAAGTCATACTCATATCTATCTCTCCTTTACAAACAAAACTTGTCAGTCCAATGAAGTATAAAGAAATTGTATTATGCCCATTCTTAACATAGGATAGTGAACATATTTGGTCTAATTATGATATCACATTTACTGTAACTGTATGATAACTGTGTTTAAAATCATAGTCACAAAGTATGGAATTTAAAATGCTATATGAAAGTCCTTTTTTTGGTATTTAGGCTCATTTATTTTTATGACAGGTAAAAGTGCCAACAAGTGCAGAAGTTCAGTTAAGATTCAGTTTAAAAAAAAATGTTTTAGTACACTTGATGGAATTCTTATTCCAGATGCAACATATTTCAGGCATTGGAATGGTCTAGGTGTAGTGGTGCAGCCCTCATTTCTGGAAGTATTTAAGAGATATGTGGAGATAGCACCAATGAACGTGGTCTAGTGAATGGACTCAGGAGGTGAGGTTGATATTTGGGCTTGAAGATCTTAAAGGTCTTTTTCAACCTAGATGAGCTGATGATTCATCAATATAATCAATATGTAATTAATATTGGTCAAGAATTTATGATGAAAATTGTGTATTCTTAGAAAAGCATGTTCACGCTATGAAAAAAAAAATCTGCTTTCTATATGAAAATGATTTAGAAAAAACTTTTCAAGGGGAAAAATATAAAACTCACTAACAGACTGAGTTTGTAAAGTTGCTTAGGTGCTTTGCGGGAATTGTAGTGGGTACCTATTTTTCTGTAATGTCTATGTACTTCAGCTTAGTTTATTTTCCAGGATTCAGAAAAATCAGAAGTGCCTTTCTAGAACCCAGATGACATGACTGGATATGAGATCTGCCTGCTTTTCCAGCCTACTATGAGTTTGTAGAAAAGCTGGAGGAAGATACCAATCAAACTACTATTTGCTAAGAAAAACAGACATTAGTTTTTAAAATTGTTTAACCTAATAATGTAAAGTAAATTGGTACTTTTTTTTTTCCTCTATCCATATGTTTAACTATCTATTTAATCCTTGACAAAGTGAAATAAGTAAATTAATTTCTTCTAGCCGTGGATGACAGGGACTCTTTCAAAACCTCTGCTGTACTTGCTCTAGCACTGCCTTTGTGTTGCCTAGTCTATCATACTATGAATTTTCAGACATGATTTCTGTAGCTTTGGTGATGATACAGTTGCTTTGAAAGAAAGAGTCAGCCTGCAAATTTTCCTTTCCCAGGGAACGTGTCATATTCTTTTGATATATTCTTTGTCCAAAATAAGGGAAAAACATGACAAACTTCAAGTATTTGGGTTAATGAGGATGTCAGCCTTCAGTGAATGAAATGCAGCTTGTAAGACAGAAACTGTTCCGCCTTTTTTTTTTTTTTTCTTCAGATACATTGTTTTCATGTGGTCCATTAATTTTTAAGCACGATATTCATCTCCAAATTTAGAAAGCATATTTTGATTTTTAGAAATTAGCAGTAGGGAAGAGCTTTGGAGAAAACTGGATCATGTATTACCATTAAGAAACTGACTACAGAAACTGTCTTCTGGCCATCAGAAGGATGATGATATGACATAGAATTTTTCATTAACTGTCCATCAAAAAGACAGATGGAAGATTCTTAAAAAAAAAGTCTTCTAGCACTTGGAGTTACAATTGCTAAATCATTCACATCCCTTTTTCTCAACAATAAAAATTCTTATGAGATATCATTAGACTGTTACAACTTATAACGGAAAAATCAATGCAGTAAGAAAATTAAATTTTACTGAGAGCCTTTGGGCAAAATGCAACGTGAAAATGCATTTTAGCTTCCCTTGTGGTTCAGAGGGAAGAGGAGAAATGGAATCTAGGTTAGCTGTCAGTGCACAACAGTTTTTAGATTCAAGCAAAACAGCCTGTGAACTAAACTCTTTCTTAATGTATTTTTTTTTCCTTGAGTACTTAATAATGTGCAAATAACCACCTTAATCCGATCATTTGAAAGGTCAGTAGTCTATTCTACCCATTTTAAAAAACAGTCTTTGGTCAAAATCAATGAGTAGATTCATCTTCCCAGGAAGAGGATTTAACAGAAGGAGAACTGATTCATCTGCTAAGGTATACAGCAATGACATCTGAACCCCTGGAGAGACGGTGAGAGTAAGAGTATCTAAAGTGGAATGAGGTGATTGTGGTGTAATCAAAAAGAAGTCGATCAAAGCTGCCAACAAGCTCTTGTGGAGAAGTGACATATATACTACATTTGGTGTACTTTGTAATCACTGTAAGAGGTCATTGTCTCTTGCTGGCAGACAGATATGGCAAGCACAAACTGACACGTGGCAATTACAGATTTAAAGATTAATAAAAAAAAAAATTCTCAAAGTTGGTGCTTCGAGTTCATTTTTTTTCAAAGTAAGAGAAATATTCTTAATTATTTTCTGTTTCATGAAATAAGTGGTTTATACAGAATTCATAGGTGAAAAAATCTGTAGCAATCAGAATCCATTGGAATACAGTGGTAGTCTTCTCTATCAACTTCATTCTAATTCTAAGTATGATATAAATATTTTTTAATAGTTAAAATTGATAAATCATCATTCATAACTTGTGCACATGACTAAGATTAACCTGTTGTAGGAAGATCCTTGAAACCTAAGACTAAGCATCATTCAGCAGCTAGTTTACATTTCCTCTACTTCTCTCACCTACTAAGTTGTAAGTATATGGTCTGTAAGGTAATTTACACAAACTTGCATGTACCCATTATTTGTATATGAAATAAATGTCTGCATGTATTTATATAACATGTGAGCACATGTATTTGTAAAATATGTATCTTACATACCTTTGCACACAAATCATAAAAGACTTTAATCTCCTTTTCCTTTGATTTCTGATGGTTAAATTGAAACGAGTTTTTTTTTTTTTTTTACTTTGGCAAAGCCTAATATGATCTTGCATGACTTTATTTTTGAACAGACATATGACAAATTTGGAAAGGAAAAAAATATTACTTGTAACTTAAAACAACACATTTCTTTGAAAGACAAAAATTAGAAAGCTCGTGATTGCACTTTTCTAGACAAAATCTTGTTAATTCTGATAGTTGATAGGATCTCTTGTTTTTAAATTTTAAGGAGTCATTTTGTAGAGTTTCTAATTTGAATTTAATATTTGGAGTTGTTACTTTTCAGTCTGGAAGTAGAGATCCAAATTTATTTATTTATTTTATTTATTATTTTTTTTGTGATAGTTTAACATCTTCCAGACATTTTGTCATCTTCAGCATGTACTGTGGTAGTCTCCCTAATTCATTTTGTGTAGTTCATCAATGAAAACCAATAGTTAGCAATGTCCAAATTATAGCTGAGTCGTCTTTTATGCAGCATATTAAAGTCCAAATCTGCCTAAAAAAATCAAGGTGCCAGCGAAGAGACCCCATCTACACAGATATCTCAATCCTTTCTAAGGGGAATATTTTGCGTTGGTGGTCCACAGATTCAGTGCAAGCCCAGGTATGACAGGAAAACTGGGCAGATAACTTCATCAGAAAGAGGTTAATATGTAACAGAAATAAAAGGGACTGAATGGTCACTTTTGACAGATGTGATGGAAGTCTAATTTGTGTTTATTATGTATGCAATGCATGCAGAATAGAAATATTGTATTAACAGGCAGAGATATTACATTTATTATCAATAAAAAATGATCTATATAAATCACCTATCTTCAGAAGGAGAAATATGCATTTGAGAATCTTTCTTTGTAAATTCCTGCTTTCACATAGAAAGATGGATAATTTTCTTCCAAATATTAAGTTTATATCCCACTCCAGTTATCTTCTCATGGTGAATCTTGTGAGACACGTGTTGATGAAGGAGACAAATAATTAAGGTAGGAGGTGAGGGAAATGTATGCCAAAATTCATCTACTGCACAGATTGTATCTCGATAATATGTCTGTGTTCTATTAAAAAGAAAACCAAAACCTCTTTGTAGACAGTACTTGTTGTTATTTTGTTTTTTACCTCATAAACAATATGATGGAGATGTCTATTCATAAGCATATTCCACATATTTACAATTTTCTGTATTTTCTCAGTTCAGTGAAAGTGAAAAAAGGGTATGCAGCTGAAGGTCTAGCACCATGGTGTGGCTGGTTCTGCACTCCCACAGAAGCTGATGTTCTCTTGAGCTGTGGAGTAGATCTGTGAGGAGCAAAGGCAGAAGTGGTCCATTATGGATTTCTTGTATTTGCTACTCAGACTAATTTACTAAGCCAGTGACCTCATCTTTGCATGGGTGGCAACAGCTTTGAACCTGAACTTATTATAGTGCTAATGTCTATTAATAATTGCAATAGCTGTACAAATAGACAAAGCTGAACTTCAGACAATGATAGTTACCTGCTATTCCCTCCCCAGTCATCTATCAGTAATGTACTTATTTAGATTGTTCATATAGTGCATAATTTAGATGTTTTTATTACAATAATGGTGGAAATGTTATTAAGCAAGAACTGAGTACTTTGAGAATGTGAAGTTCTTTGAATTCAGTGAGTTGAGTATGCTTTAGAGCAACATAAATTTGAGAGTTTGTTTGGGATGATTGAATGTTGCTATAGAACTGCAATTTATATGGAAAAAAAAATCACTAATTCAAGCATTCAGCTGTTGATGTGATATCAAACATTTGGATATATTAATTTCAGCAAGGACCCTCTTAAATGCAACATCAAGATAGTGGTAAAGAGGTGTCAGTGCAGGACCACGCTCTGAGATGAAGCATCTGAATTCTATATGCAAACTAGGAGCTCAGCCAGAGGTTACCTAAAAACCTATTTGAATTTGTTGATCTTTGTGCCACTGGTTTCTATAGTTGAGTCATTATTTTTAAATGGCATAAGTTTTAATGCATGTACAGTGCCGAACTTTCTGACAGAGTGAATGAAAGAGCAGTTTAGTAGCAACATTCTTGATATAGAGCATTGTGTTTGAATGTAAATACCTAAAAAATGTTAAGAAGAGTATCTGTTGAGCTCTCGCTAGTAAGCAGCAAACAAATAACTACTGTAAAAAGTAACTATGCTGGGACAGATTAGTTAGCCAAAGGTAATTAATATTTTCTTTTGAAGGTTCTACGTTAGTGAATCCAGATTTTTATACTGACGTCATGCTGTATCTCAGATATGTAATATTCGCTGAAATATCTAGTGAGCCAGTGAAACATTGGTGAAAAAATTAGTACACAACACATAGTTAACATATGTTATATTTTTATGGTAGGTCTTCAGATTTGTAGTGTTTTGTACTTTCATATTACTAGATTGTTGCTTTTGGGGTTTACATGTATTTGCAGCAAAACAGCGAGATGCATTTTAGCATCTGCATTTAGTGTCTCAGAACAGCAGTCACCAGCATACATCAGTTATATTCACAATACGTGCCCTGAGTCTTTTTACTTCTGTGCCACACTTCAGTATGAATTTGACAATGAACATGGCAAAGCTGTTGGGATATAATGGAAAAATTCAGTATCTGAAACTTTTACATTGATGAGACAAAAATCACGTCCTTATTTGTCTTGTACTTTGTCTTGTCAATAAAATGACAATTGGCCTAATAAACCCTGTGGACTAAATCTTTTAAAACCATAAAGAAATTTACATTATTTCCAGTGACAAAATTATTAGGTACTGGATCATTAGTAGAAATCGCTATGTACGAAAGAAGAGTATTAGCACAAATAAAAACGTGTTACTTTAAAATGTGAAAAAGCATGGTGTAGGTAATACAAAAGAAATAGTTCAATAACATGCATTCACTAGTTGCTTCTTTCTGAAAATATGCTTTAATTTGTGGATAGTAAGACTTTTTGTGTATGTAATATTGCAGTATTTTTTTTTTATTTTAGTTTTTCCTCTTTGCATGCACACAACAGAAGTTAAAACTGCTATTAAGACCTAAGTGCAATTTTTTTCCATCAAAGATTAACTGTCTTAGGTGTATATCTAATGTGTTATAATTTTTAATTTTCATTTAGTTTATAAAAAAAACTCATAGTTCTGCTTCAAAATGAAATACAAGCAACAAAGATTTTTTTTTTTAATTTTGAAACAGCAATTCATGTCACTTTCCTGTCAATTTATTACTAGTTATTTAGATATATAAAAATATTATATGCATTTTGGTAAATTATTTCTTAATTGCTTCAGTAATGCATTAAAATGTTGCTTCTATGTAAATGTAAGCAACAAACCACTGGTACTCTTTCTTTCTTCCTAGAATACTTACTTGGAAGTAGAGGAGTTTAAGAAGAAATTAGATGGGCTTCAAGCTTTACCTACTGAAAAGCCGTTCATAGGAGATAACTTTATAAATACAATCTGATTTTGTGGCTTTGATGGAATTCTCAGTCTGTTTTCCCTGGACTTGTGCACTTCACAGTCACAATGTATGGTATGTAGAAATACATGTCAGAACATAAACCTAGTTTTTGAAAACAAACAAATATATTCTAAATTGTGACCAGAATGCAGACAGCATAACAGGATCTTAGTGCATGCTGTGCATTAGGTGTAATAACTAATAATGTCTGTCTATCACATGTGTCAAAATGGTTGATGTGACTTTAGGGAATCTGGGACAATAGGAAATGGCCTCAAGTTGTGCTAGGAGGTGTTTAAGCTGGATGTTAGGAGAAATTTCTTTACTGAAAGGGTTGTGAGGCATAGGAACAGGCTGCTCAGGGAAGCAGTCGAATCACCATCCCCAGAGGTGTTCCAAAGATGTGTAGATGTGGTGCTTAGGGACTTGGTAGTGCTCAGTTAATGCTTGGACTTGATGATCTTAGTGGTCTTTTCTAACCTAAACATTCCTGTGATTCTACGAATCCAGATGTAGATTTTGAATGCCTGCTGATACCATGAAATACTGGCTTGTCCTAGCTTAAATACCTAATTTATTATTATTTATTATTTTTTAATTTGATCTGCAGATCTGACTAGAGGAATCAGATGTCCTGTCCTATCTAAATTATTATGATACCATCCCCCTGATTCTTCTCCCCCCCCACCCCCCCCCCCCCAAAAAAAAAATTGAAGTTGAGCAATTTTCAAATTTGTATGGTATAAGTAGTGCTGTCCAGTGGCAACACACAACTTTCAGCTATCTTTGTTTTTAACTTATGTCACCAGATTTCAGTTATGAGTTTTCAGGTTGTCTTTAGACTAGGGGGGGACTGCAAGCTTAAATTTTGAGAGGAAAGTGGAAGCTTAGAAAATTTTAATTCAGTGACTTGTCCTGAGAACAGACTATTTCACTATCACTATTGGTGGTAATGTCCAAAATTTTTCAGTAAAGTGGCAGCTTCTACAGCGTAGGTTAAAAATAAAAGTACTGTGATGATGTAGTGATATTGCTTCAAATATTTCCTTAGATTTATAATGCAGTTTTCTGTTTCTGAATGTAAAACAAACAAAATCTTCTCCACTTGTCATACCATTCTTTTTCTCCTTACAAGAGAAACAATGCAGACAAGTAAGAGCAGTACAAGCTAGAAACTGGCCAGTTGTTGAATATTCAACTTTTTTTTTTTTTTTTTTTTCTGTAGATCATATCAGAAGAGCAGCTGTTTTCTAGTACTACTTTGTAGTTACTTACTGGTTTTTGTTAGAAACTGAAAGCTCCTAAAAATCTGGGCTTTTTGAGCAGCTGTCAAATATAAATGCAAAAGGTTCATTATCAAACAGATGAGAAAGATGATACATACATGGAACAGGTGCTTCATACTTCAGTCAATTCTCTAGGACATAAAAATAGCTGGGTAGAATATCAGCAATTCTGTGAAAGAGCCAGGAGGAAAAACTGGGCTCGTTTCTGTATTTCATTCTCTAGATCCACAAAATAACTGTATTACATGCAATAATAAGAACCACTAGTACCATGAAGCTGTGTAAAGCTATATGAAAGACAGATTTGGAGTTAACAGTGTGTGTAGGAATTTATCAGGCAGGAGTGTTGCTGCAGAAGACTTTGGAACTTTGGCTAAGCTCTTGGAGAAGGTTGGTCTCAGGAGATGTATTTGTTTTTAATTTTTACATTTGACACTAATTAGCTTTGAAGATCATGGAATCATAGAAAGTCTTGTGTTGGAGGGGATCTTAAAGATCATCTAATTCTGCCTCCTTCCCCCGCCACCCCGGGGCGCCCCCCGGCCACACCCCCCATGGGCAGGGACACCTTTCACTGAATCAAGTTGCTCAAAACCCCATTAATCCAACCTGGCCTTGAACACTTCCAGGAATTATATATCCACAACTTCTCTTCTCTGGGCAATTTGTTCTAGTGCTTCCCAACCCTCTGAGTGAAGAGTTCCTTGGTGGCCCTTCTCTGGACTCATTCTAATACATCTCTGTCCTTCTCATGCTGGGGGCCCCAGAGTTGAACACAGTATTCCAGGCGGGGTCTCAGGAGAGAAGAATAGAGACAGAGAATCACCTCCCTTGAGCTGCTGTACATGCTTCTTTTTCTGTAGCTTTCTCTTTTTCTGAGCTTTCACTTGGCCTTGTTGAACTTACTGAGGTTTGCACGGGCCCTGCTCTGAAGCCTGTCAAGGTCCCTCTGAATGTCACGAGGTAAATTCTGACTCAAAGAGTTTTGAAATCAGTACCATTAAAATCCTTAAAATGAAAAGGAATTAAAGCAACTTTTATAATACTTATAATACTTTATATGATTTAAGCTTTTTTTCCCCCTATCTAACTTTCATCTGTTTTTCTTCTGTTCAAAAAATCTATTAGAAAATTAAAAAAAAAAAAAAAAAAAAAAAATGGACAGAACTGTAAAGAGAACAACAACAACAACAAAAAAAAAACCTCAGGCACAGAAAATTGATTTTAAGTCTCTTGTTATTTGTATTTCATATAAAGGACTCTATCAGCTGTGCAGACATAGAAAAACTAATGATTTTAAAAGCATCTTTTATTTGTTCATTTAATTCATTGTGAGATTCAGTAAAATTAAGTCTCTTAGTTATACAGATCTTACAAATGTTTTTAATGTCATTGCTCTCTACTTGTAATTGGTGGGCATTTTGTATATAAAAAACGAAACAAAAGATTGTGTTTCTGACAAGCACAAGGTTTAATTAATATTGCTGATAAAGTGCTATTAAAGTTATAGTTCTCAAATTAGAACACATTAAGATCATTAAAATACATAATTTTCCATAGCTGGATGATCCTACAATACAACGCAACAGTCTTTGATGTTTTTTGATGAAGTACTTTACAATTTTTTTTTCTGCCCCGTAATAAAAATACAGCTGTGCTTTGTGTACTTTGTTGAACTCTGTTGTTTTATTCTGTTGTTCTGTTTTGCATGTGTTTCTCACTGTGAAGTGGACTAGAACATCTGCCAAGGTCTTCTATTTAAATATTAAATTGAAAGTGAAATTGAAAGGCTTTTGAGCTGATAACAAAAGATTTCTGTACTCAGATTTTCTGTCACTTTAAAATTTTATAGAATAAAAATCAGCAGTGTATATCTCTTTGGATTTCTATTAAAAAGTGTAAGTGCATCTATAAGCTAATCTATTTTTTAAATATTTTTAATATTTATTTATTATTTTTTATTAATTAATTAATTAATTTTATTTTTTTAAGATGATTAGAATGTTATAGTGACCAAACTGATGTCAGAATGAGGATTTAGTAAATAAATCAATATCTTAAAATTATCAATTTACCAGATTAATAGACAAAATAATCTAATGAAGCTATGAGGTTAACTCTAAAGCAGATTATTTCTTGTTAGTCTTGTCTTCAATAAAGGTAGAAAGTTGACTCCCTTTAGAGCTAAATCTGTAGTTTATGTTGCAAAAACAACTTAGTGAAGAACAAATTGCCAAAGCCTCCATTGGAGGCTTCTGAATTGCAGATTCCTAAATTGCTACCTTTAGTATACATTCTTTATTTTGGAGAGAAATGCCATATTTTAGATAATGATTTGTATTTGATTCATCTACAGAAATTTTTGAAACTGGTCAGATAATTACACTTTTGAAGTGCATATGTGTTTCCAGCTAAAAGAAGGCTACATAGACTAGTTATATTTATATAGAACATAGACTATAGACCATAGTTAGATAATATTAATCCTATTCTTCAGTGTGCATTTTGATCTTAAATCTTTTACCAAGATATTTTTTTTTTCAATTTTTAACATGTAGGGATTAACTGAAGATGATGCTTTAAGAGAACAAACAGGAAGTGAAACTGTGGAAAGATGAGACAGGTGGGACAATAAATTATGCAGTCATAGAATCATTAAGGTTGGAAAAGACTTCCAAGATCATCTGGTGCAACCATCACCCTACTACTATTGTCACCTACTAAACCATCTCCCTAAGCACCAGGTCCAACCTTTCCTTGAAATCCTCCAGGGATGGTGATGTCACCACTTCCCGGGCAACCTGTCCCAATGTCTGACTACTGTTTCTGAGAAGAAATGTCTCCTAATTTCCAGCCTAAATCTCCCCTGGAGCAATGTGAGGCCATTCCCTCTAGTCCTATCATTATTTCTCTGTGAGAAGAGGCTGACACCCAGCTCCCCACACCTTCCTTTCAGATAGTTGTAGAGAGCAATAATGTCTCCCCAAAGCCTTCTCTTCTCCAGACTGAACAACCCCAGTTCCCTCAGCCACTCCTCACAGGACTTTTGTTTGAGGCCCTTCATCAGCTTTGTAGCCCTTCTCTAGACACGTTCCAGGGCTTCAACGTCCTTCTTGTAATGACCTACCCAAAACTGAACACAGTACTTGAAGTGCAGCCTCAGAAGAGGAGAGTACAGGGGAACAATCACTTCCCTGGTCCTGCTGGCTGCACTATTCCTGATACGAGCCAGCATGCTATTGACCTTTTTGGCCACCCATGCCCGCTCATGTTCAGGTGAGCATCAATCAGCACCCCCAGATCCTTCTGCACAGCTTTTAAGTCATATTGCCCTAGGCCTGTAGTGCAGCGTGGAGTTGTTTTGGCCAAAGTGCAGGACCTGGCACTTACCCATGTTGAAACTCATCCCATTGACCTCTGCCCATTGACCCATCCTGTCCAAGTCTCTCTGCCAGGCTTTCCTACCCTCTGACAGATTGACAGTGCCCCTCAACTTGGTGTTGTCTGCAAACTTCCTGAGGGTGTGCTCAATGCCTTCATCCAAGTCATCAATAAAGGTAGTAAAGAGAATGGGCCTTGACACAGACCCCTGAGGAACACCACTGATGGTCAGTTGCCAGCTGGATTTCACTTCATTTACCACCACTCTCTGAGCTTGGCTGTCTAGCCAATATTTCAACCAACAAAGAGTGTACCTGTCCAAGCCATGGGCTGTCAGTTTCTCCAGGAGAATACTGTGGGAAACGGTGCCAAAAGGCCTTGCTGAAATCTAGGTAGGTTACGTCAACAGCCTTTCCCTAATCCACCATGTGGGTCATGTGGTCGTGGAAGATGAGGTTTGTCAGGCAGGACTTTGCCTTTCACGAACCCATGCTGACTGGGCCTCATCTCATGTATGTTTTGAGAGTGCATTCACTATTATCTTTTCCATCACCTTTCCTGGCACAGAGGTCAGGCTGACAGGTTTGTACTTCCCCGAGTCTTCCTTATGACCCTTCTTATAGAAGCGTGTCACATTAGCCAGTTGTCTGGGACCTCCCTGGATAACTGTGGCTGCTGATAGATGATGGAAAGCAGCCCAGCAGTTACATCTGCCAGCTCCCTTGCCACCCTCGGGTGGATCCCATCTTGCCCCATGGACTTCTGACAGTCCAAGTGGAGCAGCAGGTCTCTGTTTCTACTTGAACTGGGGGGAGATATTTCTGCTTCCCATTCCAGACTTTCCCTTTGAGAGGCTGAGTGCTCTGAGGATAAGTGGTCTGGCTAATAGAGACATAAATTAGAAGGCATTAAGAACCTCAGCCTTTTCCTTATCCTCTGTAATTGCAAGAAAGTACCTTGCTCTTCCCAAAGTCATAGCCTTGAAATCAAAGAGGATCTTAAAACCTAAAAAAAAAAAAAAAAAAAAAGCTTCAAGACTTTAAAAGAGTAGGAAAAACAAATTTTTCATCACGCAGACAAAAAATTATAAGCTTAGATAAGGACCTCTAAAACCAAATGAAAGATTATTCAACAAGACATTATGATTTTTCCACCCAAAGAATTTATTTGCTGGGCAAAGAAACACTCCCATACTTTCTTAAAGAAATATTGCAATGCAGGTAAAGAATAACGTGTTGAGAGTTCCCTATGCTAGTTTCCACTTGGCTATGGCTTCCTTAGGGCACAGGGTGGGATAAGAGGTATTGTTGGTCTAAGGTACTTTTATTCACAATATTGCTAAATATTCTTATGAAGACTGCACTTTTTTTTTTTTTTTTTTTTTTTTTTTTTGATGATTTATGGGTCTTGGACACTCTCAAGAAAGATTTCAGAGGCAGTAGTGTAGAGCAGTCAAGACTGTTGTGACCTAAAGCTGGGAACTTGTAGCTGGGAGTTGAAGACTGAGTGAACACTGTAGGGAAGCACGGAACAGAGCCCCATGTCTCGGAGGTGACAGAATTAACTTTGTAGGACAGAAAGTGACTGTGTCTGTGTGCTCCTTACAAAGGGAAACTTACCCAATAAGACCCTAGGGGCATGAGTAAGTTGCATATGGACCTTTCATTTCTGTGTTCTCTTAGCCAATCACTTTAAGATTCTGTTGCTGTTTGCTTTTGTTTTTAATACGTGAATAGTTAAGTATTTTAGTTTACAGTCTAAAATCTATTTTAGTTTAAAATTCCTTTTATTTTTGTTTGGCTCATTTTAGAGGAATTGTAAGGATATCTGTTTCAAAATTCTGGCCAGCTTGCAGTCTCGTTACTCATTGAAATGTTGCCATTTCAGAACAGGAAAAACATAGGAAAATAAACTTCTATTGGTGTAATGGAATCAGGCATCAAAAAAAGCTGTGATTCATATGAAATTAATTTATATTAGTGAGTTATACAGGACATGTTTGCATTTAGGTGCCATGACTAAGCAGGATCACATCTGTTTACAAGCTGTCCAAGAGGACAGTAGCATTTATTTCAATAAGAGAAAACCAGTATGAACTGGACATGCAGTTGTATTAGGCAACTTGTTACCGAGTGGACTGGGCAAATATCCTTTATACAAGAACATGAAACACAGGAAAAAGAATGCATATTTTCAATGGTGATATCTTGGAGCAAGTGTCTGCAAAGACCACAGGAAACAACACAACCTTTGACTTTGACTCCATAATTGTGTGGAATCTCATAATAGAAATATTCTGCTAAGTTAAGACAACAATAAGAAGGTGATGTGTCCAAACAGCAAAGTAAAAGAAATATATTGAAAAATATATTGCAAAAATCAGTACAATAAATTTTGAGCAGATTGAATGTGAAATTATAATAATCAGATTAAACAATAAATGTGTCTGAGGAGCTACTAGGTAAAAGAATCAAAGTTTGTAGTTCATCTTGTAAGACTGTGGTATGGATTTTAAAGACGTAGTTAGAAAGAGGAAGAATATGCCAAGAAAATCATTTTTCATTGTGCTAGTATTCATTGTAAGAGAAATTATGAAAACTTCCAGATTGGAATATGTTTTCAGGATCTGGAGTGGGAGAATATTCTGTACAAGATTGGTAACAGTGAGGAGGATGTCATGGTACAAACACACCTAACACATATGTCGTGTTATGATAGCAATGATGATGTTTTAGCATAAATATAGTATAAACATAAGTAGTCTACTAGGATATGATAGTATTCACCTAAGAATTCTATCTCAGTGTTGAAACAACTGATTTACTAACAATGGCATGTAAAACATCCCTGGTGCTTAAGAACCATGAAACAGGAAGAGTGTTGACAGTCTTCAGAAAGATGTTCCAGATGTTCCAGACATATGGCTCTGTAGGTCTGACATCTCTCCTGGGCAAAGTACTGAAAGTTACTGTGAAAGATCCAATTATTGGACATGGGATAAACTTAATCTGTCTGAAAAGAGACAGTAAGCTTGCTTTAAAGAGAAGTCTCGCTTTAAATTCCTTTTGAGTGTTTTGAAGGAGTTGAAGAATATATAAATAGTTGTAGACTACCTGGATTCCCAAAAGGGCTTTTCAAGGAATCTCAACATCCATGGAGTAAAAAGAAAGTTCTGGTATGGATAAATAATTGATGGTCTAAAAGACAATTTCTTGCAATGTGAGAAGTCACCACAGCAGTTCTACAGGCATCTGTTCTGGTATCTTTTATCATATTCCTTCATGAAGCCTCCAGAAGATTCACCTAGTGAGGTGAGAAAGTTCACTGACGGTACAAAGATACTGCATCTAAAAAGGTGAGGGGTGACTGAAGAATAATAGAAGAACCTTACAAAATGGAGTGACTGAGCCATATTAGGGCAGGTGAAATTGAGTGCCGTCAAATATGTACTGGTGCATAACACCAATGATACAGTTTCACAAATTAAGAGGTGGGTTCAGTGCTCATCATTATTATATAGAAAAAGGTCTTGAAGTTGACGTAGATACTTCATGGAGAAAACATGACAACAGTCAAAGAAGAAAGTGACTTATTAGAAAGGATTAGAAAAGTAACAAAGAACACAGCAGAAAATATAATTATACTACTGCATAAATCCAAGTTTTGTCACAGCTTGAAAATTATGTGAGGATTTCCAGTTGCTTGTACCCCCCCCCCCAAAAAAAAAAAAAAGAGGGGAGGGGATAAAAAAAATCAGCATGGATAATAAAAATGTATGGACTACACCTAGTATTTTACGTGCAGCTGAAGGTACAAAGACTAATTAGCTTGGAAAATACGTAACTCAAAGAGATGTAATGAAGTGTGCAGTGTCATGGATTGTTCACTGCTTCTTCAATTACCACAAGTAGGGTTTATCACATGCAAAGAATGTATAAGATGGTGTAAATCAAAAGTCTGTAATTTTTCATGCAAGGAGTAATAAATTTCTGGAGGTCTGCACGTTGTGCAAATCGGATGTGCACTTTGGTGCTGTGAGTGGCAAATTGAAGAATTTAAAGGAGAGATTAAATAGAATTTATTGCCTAATCCACATTCCACTCAGGAAGTCCCATGAACTAAAAGTATTTGGAAACTGGAAGAACATTATGAGATACCATCAGAAATATCGTATTGTACTATGTCTCATTGGGATGTTAACTTTCCCTGCAGCAGCCCATAGAGTGCAGTGCACTGCACTTGTAGGTAGAAGAGCACTGGTATCACACTAGTGTTGTGTCTGCTGCAGATCAATATTGGCATCGCATCAGGACTCTCTCTAACCCTCCCAGAGTCAGCAGGTTGGGGGTGGGCAAAAAGTGAGAAGGGAACATCACCAGGGCAGCTGACCTAAACCAACCAAAGAGATACTCCATACCATATGATGTCACAATCAACAACAAAAGGTGGAAAAAGGAAGAAGAGGGGAGGGATGGGCTCTTGTTGTGAAAACGTCTGACCTCCCAAACACCTGCTGCGTGCATTGAGGCCCTGCTTCAAGGACCTGGTCAAGAATTGCTTGTTTGTGGGAAGTAGAGAGTAATTTCTTTCGTCTGCACTTCCACACATCCTTTGCTTGTCTTTCTCTCCTTCTCTCTCTCTCCTTCTCTCTCTCTCCTTCTCTCTCTCT